>JAKSZU010000006.1:222557140-223137140 GCA_026018925.1 Tupaia tana
CATTCTCAGGGCCACGTGAACACTCAGGAAAGCTCTGAGAAGGGCCTTATGCTCACCTCTGGCTGACTTTGAGGTGCCACACAAGCAGGAAGTGGAGGCCAAGTTGTAAACTGCCTGGCTGAGTGTTGAAGAAATGCTGCAACACAGAGCCCCTCAGCAAAAACTGGCCGTCTTAGTGTTTCCAGGCATTACGGACATTTCTGTCTGAGCACTAAGCTAACCAGTCTGGGACTTCAGTGGCCATATATAACAAAGAATACAGACTTGACAAAGTTAGTTTAGAAAAGTTGCTAAACAAGTAAACAAGGCATGGAAAGAAGTGAGACTGTCATTCCCATGATTGCCACGTTATATTATTTAAATGTCCAGTCTTCAAGAGCAGGATGGTAGTGCAGCAGTAAAGCATGATCTACGACCCACACCGGAGGTTGCCAGGTTCACATCCTGAGACATGCCTGAGTATGCCACGTGCATGCTGCCTATGATCCAGACTGCCTGGGGCGGGGGTGGATCGTGGCACCAGGACCACACTGAGGGAGCTGTCTATCTTTCTCTGTCCCTCCCCTGATGAAAGAAATAAATCAACTTCAAAATGTCCAGTTTTCAGCAAAAATGCAAAGAAACAAGAAAGTATCATCTATAAATACCAATTTTCAGAAACCTATGCAAGCAAAAAAAAGAGTGAAGTAAAATATTTAAAGTGTTAAAAGAAAAAAAGCCATCACCCTGTGCAGAAAAAACAAAGACTTCCTCCGACAAACAAAAATCAAGGGAATCTGTCACCAGCCGACCTGCTTGCAAGAAATGTTATAAGATGGACTGGCAGGTGACATGGAGGTTAAGGCAGCTCGCTCCCACATGGCTGACTTTGCAGTTCAAGTTCTGGACCTGGCAGCTTGAAAATCATGGCAGGCATGTGTGCATGCATGCCCAAAATCCTGAAAGAAAAATGGAGAAGGAACTGTGGTATAGCCATCTTCCTTGGCCATCTTCCTTGGGGGTGGGAGTGGTGATTTTCTCTTTCCCCCTCTCCAGTGAGTACACATGCCTGATGGCCAAAACAAAATAAAAATAAAAATAAAAAAGAGAGGTAGATGGATGGGAAAAAATATATAACTGGTATGTATGCAAAAGAATAAAAGTGGATCCCTACGCCTCACACCAAATTTTAAAAATTCACAAAGATCTAAATTTAAGACCTATATCCCACAAATATGTACAGTCATTATGTGTCAATGTTTTAAAACTTAAAAATGAAAAAGAGCTAAAACTATAAAATTCTTAGAGGAAGACAGGTGTAAGTTTTTGTTACTTTGTGTTAGTCAATAATAGATAAGACTACAAAAAAAAAAAAAAAACAAGCAACTGAAGAACAAATAGGAAAAAAAAGAATTAGGGTTGGCATAATGGCTATGTCTCTGGACTCCCATGTAGCCGACCACGGTTCAAATCCCGGACCCGGTGGCTTAAATTCAAGGCAGGTGCGTGTGCATGCATGCCCAAGATCCCCAGAGGAGAATGGAGGAGAAGGGATTGCGGTGTGGCCATCCCCCTGGGGGGTGATTTCTTGCTTTCTGTCTCTCTGTCTCTCTCTGTCTTCCTGGCGAGCGCACATGCCCTATAGCAAAAACCTCTCCAAAAAAAAAAAAAAAAAAAGAATAGATTGGGCTAGCCCGTGGTGTGATAGTTAAGGTGGATGGATCCCACATGGACAGCTGCATACTTTTGAGTCTGGAACTTGGCAGCTTGAGAAACATGCTCAGGGGGTGTGTGTGTGTGTGTGTGTGTGTGTCCACGCCCAAAATCCCAAAAGGAGAGAGAAGTGGAGCAGGGATTACAATGCGACTAGTCCCCATGGGGGTGCTTTCTCATTGCTCCCCTACCTGCCCTCATCTTTCTCCATCATGTCCACATACAAATTAAAAAGAGAGAGAGAGAAAAAGGAGGAGAAGAAGAAGAACTAGATTAACTAGGCTTAATCAAAATTATTGCTTCAAACGATACTATTAAGAAAGTAAAAAGACAATCCACAGAATGGAAGAAATTATTCGCCAACCATATCTGGTAAGGATCTAGTATACAGAATATTTGAATAACTCTCACATCTCAATAATAAAAATATAAAAAGACAATAATAAAAATATAAATAATCAAAAACTGAAATAGGCAAATGGAGGTCAGATGGCAGTTCAGTTGTAAAACATGACACTGTGAGGCTGACCCACATGGGAAGGTTCCAGGCTCTTACCCAGAGACCTCCCTGAGTACTCCAGAAACACATATGCCCCTGATCTGGGACTGGCTAAAAGTGAGGATGAATAGCAGTGTCAAGATCCCATCGTGGGTGTACTCTCTTTCTTTCTTGCTTGCTCGTGGAAGAAATAAAATAAATATTCTCTAAAATTTCTTTCAAATAAAAATGGACCAGGGATTTGAAGAGACATTTTTCCAAAGAAGATATATGGATGGCCAGTAAGTACATGAAAAGATGCTCAACATCACTACACACGAGGGAAATGCAATCACAGCCACAATGAAGTACCACTTTACACTCACTGGGATGGCTATAATCAAAGAACCAAAGAACCACAAGTGTTAGCAAGTGTTATGGTTTGAATATGTCTCCCAAAAATTCATGTGTTGAAACGCAGTTGTATTGTGAAGATAATAAAATGGTGTAAACAAGACCTAACTATAGGATTAAGAGGTAGGGCTTTGGGAAGTGATCAGGAATAGATCAATTCATCAGGGTGAAGCCCCAGTGATTGAATACTGGTGGGTGTGTAAGGAGAGGGAATGAGAAACATACAGAAATGGGGGCTGGCAGGTGGCATGGTGGTTAAGGGCACTGGATTCCCACATGGCCAACAGCGGTTCGAGTCCTAGACCTAGCGGCTTGCTTCTTTGCTTTCCCTTTCTCTGTCACTCTGTGTCTCTCTCTGGTCAAATAAAAAAATAATAATAACAACAAAATAGGGGCCAGCAGGTGGTATGGTAGTTAAAGACGTTAGATTCCCACATGGTCAATTGCAGTTCGAGTCCAGGTCCTGGTGGCTTGCTTTCTCGCTCCCCCCCCGCCCCCGTGTGTGTGTGTGTGTGTGTGTGTGTGTGTGTGTGTCTGTCTGTCTGTCTGGTCAAATTAAAAAATAACAAGAAATGGAATTAAATAAATAAATAATTCTTTAAAAAAAAAAAAAAAGATACAGAAATGGACACACACAGGCTCTTGTCGTGTGATGTCCTGCACCGCCTTGGGACTCCATATAGAGTTTTACCAGCAAGAAGACCCTCACTAGCTGCACCCTCACTGACTCTGAACCTCCAAAATTATGAGTTAAACAAACCTCTATTCTTTATAAATTGGTATTCAGTATGATACTCAGTTGTTAGCAACAGAAAAACAGACTGAAACAGCAAGGATGAAAAGACATTGAAATCCTCATACATTGCTGGTGGGAATGCGAAATGGTACAGCTGCTTAGGAATACAGTTTGGCAGTTTCTCAAAAAGTTAAACATAGAGTTACCAAATGGCCAAGCAATTTCACTTCCGGGCATATACCCAAGGGACTTGAAAATTATGTTCACACAAAACTTGTGCATGAATATTCATAGCAGTAAGCATTCACAACAGCCAAGAGGTAGAATCAATCCCAAGTTCCACCAACTATGCATGGATAAACAAAAAGTGGTATATCCATTCAGTGGACTATTATCTAGCCATAAAAAGGAATACAAGTGTTGATTTATGCTGCAATGTGTGTGATCCTTGAAAACATGCTAAGGCAAACCCCCAAAAAACATACACTGCATCTTGCCATTTACATAAAATGTCCACAAGAAGCAAATCTACGAAGACAGAAAGTAGATTAGCAGTTGCCAGAAACTGGAGAAAGACGGGAACGAGACTACCAATAGGTACAGGATTTCTTTGGGGGGTAATAAGAATTGTTCTGGAGGGTACCAGCGGATGGCATAATGGTTACATCACTGGACACCCACATAGTTAACCATGGTTTGAGTCCCAGACTCAGCAGCTAAAACTCATACCAGGCGTGTGTGCATGTGTGCCCAAAATCCTGAGAGGAGAATGGAGGGAGAAGGGATTGAGGCATGGCCATCCCCCCGGGGGGCAATTTCTCACTTTCTGTCTCTCTGTCTCTCCAGTGAGTGCACAAGTGCACGTGCCCTATAGAAAAAACCTGTTTTAAAAAAATTGTTCTGTATCTAGCCACAGTAACATGCTTAGGTAGATGCGGCTACTTGGCAGGCTGAAGCCACATGGGAGACCCAGGTTCAATTCCCACTAGGCATGATGGCACATACCAGAGAGAGGAGGATCAGGACACAGCAAGAAAAAAAAATCAAAATCATTCTGGAATTAGATAGTGGTAATGGTTCCACATTTTTTTGAACATAATAAAAATCACTGAGCTGTACACTTTAAAAGGATGTATTTTATGATATGTGAATTATATATATTACAATTAGAAAAAAGGAAGAAGAGGGGAAAAGTAGCAGCAGGAGGAAGGGGAGCACAGGGAATAAGGAGGGAGGGAGGGAGAGAGGGAGGGGGGCAGAGGAAGGGAGATGACAGCAGCAGCAGCACTGGCCGGGCCAAGAGGAGAGTGCTCCCCACGGCATCTTTGGCAAAGGTGCTGACTTCTCAATAATGTGTAAGGTAATATGTTCACATGACAGTTATAAATATATGACTACAAGAGTCTAGAGGAAACAGGGTCAATGTAAAACATAGGATGGATCCCAGTGAGAGTCAGTGGGACACCATGGCATCATGGGTCCCACCAGGCTCACACGCACTGCTAGCACTAACCTGCTGTGCCCCTGCCGGCAGCTACCTGAGGCTGCACCATCACCACACATACACGCATTCGTGATGTCTTAGTACAGAGACTCAGCCAGCCGTGGCGACGAGGACTATAGCTTATTGGTATTTTAGAAAAAGAAAGGAAATTCAGTCCTGGACCCAGTGTGTGTACATGTGTGCCTAAAGTCCAAGAGGAGAATGAAGGAGAAGGGATTGTGGCATGGCCATCCCTCCACAGGGTGGTTTCTCGCTTTTTATCTCTCTGTCTCTCTCTGTCTCTCCGGCGAGTGCACATGTCCAATAAGCAAAAATATCTCTCTAAAAAAAAAGTTTTCCATCCTGGGCTTCACATATAAAGTGCAAGTGCACAGTGATTTACTGTTAAAAACTGATAGGTGGCCATGACACCATGTGAGAACACAGGTTGAGACTACGTGATAACTCTGAAGCCCTCAGTTTCAAGTCCCCCAGTTTACAGGTTGAAGCAATGACTAAGAATGTGTTCTAACATGGAAGAAATCTGCACCAGCTAACCCTCTGCTTTCCCTCCCTGGCAGGCCCTGACCCTAGCTGGCCTGGCTCGGTCTTGTTCATGGGGGCCCGGGAGCCTTAGTAGAGTCTCACTCACAGCCTTCTTGACCTGGATTCACTGACCCGGGGAAACAGGACAGGTGGATGTCCAGACCGGACTGCAGAATGCGGTTCGGCGTGTTTCACGTAGTCGACACCTATTTGCTCAGCTCCCTTCTAGGAGTCTAGGCATCAGTGAATAAAACTGGTAAAATCCTGGCCCTCGTGGGGCTTACGTTCCAGTATGGAAGAAAAACAATAAAGTCAATAAATTATACAAGTGCACAAATGCCACAGAGATCAGGGAACAGAGGAGCACAACAGGTGGCACTAAGCAAGGATCTGAAGGTCACCAGGAAAGGAACCATGCAGTGAGGAGGGCAAAGGAACAAAGCACCAGGAGGCCAGGTGACAAGAAATCTGCAGGGCCCTGTGTGACTCTGGCTCTTCCAGTGGTATGAGAGGCACATGGAGCCACTGGAGAGCCATGTGCACAGGACACGATATGTCTTGGTGTTAGAGGAAGCCTCTTGGTTCTATGTCAAGAATAGGCTTGCAGGGACCAGCAGTTAGTGTAATGGCTATGTCGCTGGACTCCTATGTAGTCGACCACGGTTCGCGTCCCGGACCCGGTGGCTTAAACTCACACCGGGCGCGTGTGCGTGCATGCCCAAGAGGAGAATGGAGGAGAAGGGATTGCGGTATGGCCATCCCCCTCCGGGGGATGATTTCTCGCTTTCTATCTTTCTGTCTCTTTCTCTCTGTGTCTGGCGAGTGCACGCGCCCTATAGCAAAAACCTCTAAAAAAAATAGGCTTGCAGGGTCAGCCCCACAGCATATCAGTTAAGGAACAAGACCACATTGCAAACTGTGGCTCAAATCCTGGCCCTGGTGGCTTGAAAAACTGGCAGATGCCTGTGTGTGCGTACCAAAAACCCAGACAGGAAATGGAGAAGGGGCTGTGGCATAACCACACCCTACTTCAGGGTGCTTTCTCCCTCCGATGAGAACCTGGGCCCTTTGGCAATTAAAAAAATAAGAAGAATAGGCTTACAGGTGCAAGGGGAGTAACAGGGAAACAAACGTCTATACTGCAATAATCCAGGCAAGAGCAGACTGGAGCAGGGTGACTTCTGTACAAGTGTTGAGAAGTAATCACACTCACACTAAAAGAGGAGTCAACTCTACGCACTGTCCCTTGAGAGAAAGGCTAGAGCGGTCATGACTGAGAGTCTGCAGGTGGAGCAGGTTTGGAGAAGATCTAGTACTGCGTCCTGGACAGCTTAAGTTTGAGATGCCTGCTGGAAACCTGCGTAGAGCTACTGAACAAGCAGCTGGGTCTATGAGCCTGTGTCTGAGTGGGGGGGACGGGCTGTAGGCACAAGTCCGGGATTGTCGGATTATAATGTATGCAAAGGTCTCAGGCCAGATAAGTCCACCAAGAGAGTAAATGAAAAAGAAGAAAAGGCTGAAGAGGCAAGCCTTGAGGCATTCCAGCATTCAGAGCTCAGGGAGAGGAGGAGGAGCTAGAGAAGGAGTCAGAGAGAGCAGCGTGAGAAGGAAGGACCAGGGGACTAGTGTCCTGAAACCACGTGGGGAGGTGCTTAAAGGGGCGGGCACGTCAGGAGCTCCGGTGACCACTGAGTCGCAGCACTGAGATGGAGCAAGCCCTGTGCTACCACCGAGCACCCTGACGGTGGGGTGCTGGGGGAGGGAGTGGTAAATGGACTCCAGAGCAGTTGCGGAGGTTCAGTGGCCGAAAATTGAGACAACCGTTGCAAAGCACTCTGCGGTAAGGGGAAGGAACAGCAAAGTGGAGACATGGTGGGATACTTGGTGGGGTGGGCGTGGAGGGAGATGGTCTCCAAGGCAGGACAATCTGCAGCAGATCTGGATGCTTGTGACAGTGGGCCAGCAGCGAGGCAAAAAGTGACCTAACAGGACAGCAAGAGAGCACTGCTGGTCCCCGAGGGTTTGCTGGTGGACATGGCTCAGGGACAAGCAGCAGAAGCAAGAGGAGCCTTTTCTAGGAGGAACATGGACGGTCCATTCACCATGACAACAAAGAAGGCAGAGGATTGGACCCAGGTGGGGAATGGGGGCTTGCGGCAGTTCCTTTTTCTCCTTCGAATAGACAGGCTAAGGGTCAGCAGTGAGGGAGTCTGGGGAGCAGGGTCTCAGGGTGAGACGACAGGATGAGGAAGAGAGGCCAAGTTGGGGAGCAGGGAGGTGAGTGGCTGCTGGAGACTTTAAAGAGCCAGTGTGAGGTCATGGATGTGAACCTGTGGTTGTGTTTGTCCCCAGCCACACTTGGTGGCACAAGCAGGCAAGAAACGAGTTTAATTTGGGTCGGGGTATGCCCAAGCAGGTGGGCAGAAGTCAAGGGCGTGTGCAAGGGAAACGATGAGAAGTGCACCTCTTGCACAGAGGGGAACACCAGAAGGGAGGGGAATCACCCGTGTGACTGAAACAACAGGGAGCGATTGAAGAAATTAAGAGATGAGAGGCTCGACCTGATGAAAGGTAAATAATCTAATTAGTAAGTATTTGGGGGACTAACTCTGAGCCAGGAAATATGCTTCAGATTTATGAAAACCTATTGTGTAACCCTCCCCACACCCCATCAGTTACTGTTCTTCCCATTTCACGGGTGGGGAGACATGCTTGGTATAGGCAAGCCCAGAGCTGGGGCCCAAGAGTCTCTATCCGGGCTCAGGAGAAGAGCTCTTCCCAGATTCAAGCTCACTTGGTTGTCAGTGACCAAGGCTCTCCTATTCCTGTTTGCTTGTTTGTTAGTTTGAAGGTTTCTGCCACAGGGTACGTGCACACACCAGGGAGACAGAGAGAGGGAAAGTGAGAAATCACCCCCTGGGGGGATGGCCATGCTGCCTGTCCCCCATTCTTCTCTTGGGATTTTGGGCATGCACACACACATGCCTGGTGTGATTTTCAAGCCACTGGGTCTGAAACTTAAACTGTGGTCAGCCATGTGGCAGTCCAGAACCTTAACCACCATGCCACCTTCTGGCTTTTTTTCAGCTTTGCAGTAGGATGTGTGTACTCACCAGAGAGAGACACAGAGAATGAAAGAGAGATGGGGTGGGGGAAGTGAGAATGCATTCCCCATGGAGGATGGTCGCACTGCAATCCCTTCTTCATCCTCAGGATTTGGGGCATGCATACACACACACTCAACATGTTTTTCAAGCCACCAAGTCCAGGACTCAAAACACAGTTGACCATGTGGGATCCAGCTGTCTCAACCGCTGCACCAGCAGCTGGCCCACTTGCCTGTTTCTTTTTGTAAAATTAATAACAAGTTCTTTGCAGACAGCAGGAGGCTGGTGCTACCCAGAGCCGCGCGGAAGGCTGAGTGCTCGATACCCACCTCGCCCTGTTCTCCCAGCGCCTGGGGAGTACCTGCTGTAACTGCATTCCTTGTAGCGGTTACTGCTGGTGCACGGAACCGCTTTCTTTATTTTATCCATAAATTCACTTCCTAATAACAATAAGGCATGCCAGGGCTTTGGCCTCATGCCTTATTACACCACCTGAGGAGTGAGATAATCACCCAGAAATGTACTGCCTGTTGTGCATTTTATTACTTGAATACAAAGCGATTCAATTCAAGAAACACTTAGTTGAAGACAGCATGAAAAAAATAATAATCATATGAAAAGTAATTCCTCCTAATGCCACTGAGTACACTGCGGGGACTAATTCTCCTCCAGCGGGAGAATGGTCTGGATGACCTGTTGGGTCCCCTCCAGTTCGGATTTCTACCAATTTCAGGATCATAAAAGCTGGTGAGACTTCAATTACAATAGGACTATTCCAAAGCACCAAATCTGGTGGCTCTGAAAGATCCTGTTTGATGCTCAACCTACACAATTGCACGCATTTCCCAAGCAACCGTTCTCTCGATGACTCGTTCTGCAGCAAACGCTACAGGCCCCCGGCCCCCAGCCTCGACTGTCCATCTGCCTGGGACTTTAAGGGAAATGGCGGTACATTTTCAAGTACAAGATCGAGGCAGCCCCTAGCCCAATGACAGGTACAGCATGCAGAAACTGTGCTGCTGTACGGGACATCCTGTCTGCCCAGAGTTCACGAGAGGGTGGGCCAAGTCACCCTACCTCGGGGCTGGATGAAGACTTTGCCCAAGAAATGCTTCCGTGAGTTCATCTGAAGGGAGGAGGAGCAATTCCATTTGTAGAGTCCTCAAGCAGAAATAACATGCTCCCTTCCCCACTGTTGGTATTAACACCATTATCTTTCAACACATCGATTTTCCTTTTTTTTTTTTTTTTTTTTTTTTTTTTTTGCTATAGGGCACGTGTGCTCGCCAGACAGACAGAGACAGAGAGATAGAAAGTGAGAAATCACCCCCCAGGGGGGATGGCCACGCCGCAATCCCTTCTCCTCCATTCTCTTCTCGGTATCTTGGGCACGCACGCACACGCGCCCGGCGTGAGTTTAAGCCACCAGGTCTGGGACGCGAACCCGTGGGCAACTACGTGGGAGTCCAGTGACATAGCCATTATGCTAACTGCTGGTCCCTCGATTTTCCATTTTTAAAGATTAATTTTGAAAAGGGTGTTCAGTCAGGCGTGGTGCTTCCAAACAGTGGTCCTCAAAGTGTGGGCCCTGAACCAGGAATCGCACCACCCAGGACCTTTACAGAAATGCACATTCCCAGGCCCCCGCCAGGGGATTGAATCCAAAACTCTGGGATGGGGCTCAGCCATGTGTTCTAACAAACTGAGACCACAGGTTTAGAAGAGACTGAAGTTGACTAGTAAGCACAAGTGCACAGTTTTGCTTTGTTTTTATTTTTGTCTTTTAAAGAGGCTCACAAAAAAAGTCCCCCGTTTACATTGAAATAAAGTTAAAAGTCAGCAGATACCACACTGAGGTGATTCTAAGTTCAACTAGCAATAATTGAGCACCTATTTGGCTGACCAGTGTGTGTTATCTCATTTTAGCATCAACTTTGTGACAACTTCATGTGTTAGATACCACTGTTCATATTTTCAGTGGTGGGAAATTAAACGTTTGAGGGAAAAAGCCAGACTTTCTTAGTAACGGCATGGCTAAGACCCGCACTCTCCTGAATTTTATGCTAGACTTTCAGCCCAAGTATGCCAAGGGATGTGTGTGCATTTGCACACATGCATATGAGTGATTTGTGTATATTCTTCTATAAACAGATAAGAATAAGGTTTGCATATGCTTGGCAGGATAATAAGAAAATCTACGTATCGATCGACAAGATCCCTTGAGTTTGCAAACCAGTCTAATGACTCCGTGACCTACTCAAGAGAACATGCAGAAAGTTAAAAGTGAGTCATCTACATCAGCTTCTTTTTCCAACTATTAGGAGCCCAGGGTTCGTGCCACCACCAGTAGAAGCCCTGCTGCCCCACCCATCCCAGTCTCACACTGCCCTAATACCTTAGACAGACCCCACTGGTGACCCCTCGTCTATTGCCCTAAACTAAACACAGGAATTAGAAGAATGCAAGCTGATTTACAAATATATTCCAAATGATAGGCTAAAGCAATTTAGCTGCTCATCTCAATTCAACTTAGTGGAGAGCACCATGATCACAAACTGACCTGCCTCCGTGAGGCAGTGCCACTGTCGTCCTGCCCCCACCCAGGGTCTCCCCAGTCCTGCACAGCCCCTCACCTCCTCCAAACCTCACCTTACCCAACACCTTTCTCTCAGCATAAGCCCACGTCTACCTGCACACTCCAAAAGAGACACGCCCACAAAGCCAGCCGTCTCATTCGAAACAGCCAACCTTGCTGCTTCAGCTATTCAGATGGAGCGCGACAGCCCTGCTATAAACGGTAATCAGAGTATGTACGTGCTTAGGACACTGTTCAGAAAAAAAGGACAGTGGGACAAATGCTATGAATACGTCAATGTAGAGTGTACTTTCCCATGGGAACAGGGCCTAGAAGATAAAACAAAAATTGCTACAATGCCACGGCAGAGACGCTCTTTTTCACGTCAAATATTCTTTCAAAAATGTGCAATAGGGGACCAGCAGTTAGCGTAATGGCTATGTCGCTGGACTCCCACGTAGTTGACCGCGGTTCGAGTCCCGGACCCGGTGGCTTAAACTCACGCCGGGCGCGTGTGCGTGCGTGCCCAAGATCCCAAGAGGAGAATGGAGGAGAAGGGATTGCGGCGTGGCCATCCCCCCTGGGGGGTGATTTCTCGCTTTCTATCTCTCTGTCTCTGTCTGTCTGTCTGGCGAGCGCACGCGCCCTATAGCAAAAACCTCTCCAAAAAAAAAAAAAAATGTGCAATAGCATGTTACATGTAACGTGCCTCCCAGCCTCCAGGTGGAACATCACCCGGCTCCTGCCCCCTCTTCCTCCTCAAGCTTTCCTGGCTTCCTGGGTCCCTCTGGTCCGCTCCTCCCTGCTCAGTGCAGGAAGGCCACCTCCTGGGGAGGTCTTCCTGTCCCAAGTCCTCTTCGCAGAGTGCCTCACACAACCTGGCCCTCGCGCACTGCACTTACCACAGTCTATAAGGACATAGTTATCTGGAAGAGTATAAACCACATTATCAGCTCCAGGAAATAAACATGGTTTTACACCACTGTACATGTCCACACCCGAGCACCGAGCACCCAACGGGAGGTCCAAAATACTGACACATGAGTGAGCTTCACTCCCTTGACACACACCGTGCACACTCACCAACACACACCATGTGCTACCCACTTGTGCACACTCACCACCCACACCACACACCTACCACAAGCTGTTCACCCAGGCATATCCCCCACATATGACACACATACACATCACACATCTATGTGTACTCACCATATACCATGCACCCTCCACACACACGACACTTCTACCCTCACCACACACATGCACACCTATACGTTCATGCCATACCATACCACACACCATACGCGCCCCACCACTCACCATACATACTCACCACATTAGCACCACATCACACAAGCACACCGTGTGTCCTTCCACACCACACAAGCACACCGCATGTCCTTCCAGTCCTAACCTTCAGGACAATCCCTCTCTCTCCATCCATGGCAGAAGACCCCACACCACCCATGACTCCTCACTCATCCCCTCCCCTGAGAACAGCGGCTGGCATCAGTAAAGTCTGTTTAATGGACACACGACCCTTCTGACTACTCAGTGTCCACCTTCCTTGTTAGACTGTCGATGTCACGAGAGCAGGGACCATGGCCAACTGCATGCCCAGCACATCATCCACCCCCCAAAAAATAAAGAATGCTGAGTTGAGCTGAACTGACCAACGGTGTTTTTGTGATCATTTGCATCAGCATGAATGCCTCACTGCCCCGGAATACAGACCCTAAAGAAAGCGCCGACACTGGTTTAATCTGCTTTCTCTAGTGTGGACAGAAGCCATCTCAGATAGTCACTATTACCTACTGACTATTTTCAGGTCACTTCCACACCTCCTGTGATGACAGATACACAGATATAGCACCGGGAAAACAAGTGTGTCAGAAAAACTGACCCAGGTCTGCTGTCAAATAGCTGTTCCTGGACCAGCAGTTAGCATAATGGCTATGTCGCTGGACTCCCATGTAGTCGACCGCGGTTCGAGTCCCGGACCTGGTGGCTTAAACTCACGCCAGGTGCGTGTGCGTGTGTGCCCTCCTGAGAGGAAAAAGGAGGAGAAGGGATTGCAGTGTGGCCATCTCCCCTGGGGGGGTGATTCCTTGCTTTCTGTCTCTCTGCCTCTCTCTGTCTCTCCGGAGCGCGCACGCGCCCTATAGCATAAATCTCTCAAAAAAAAAAAAAAAAAAAAAAAAATAGCTGTTCCCATCTCAACTGCCCCACTTGCAGCCTGCTACAAGGGGAGCTCTGGAAACAATTATGCTCTCTCCTGGCTCCCACAGTGAAGAAGGGGTGTTAAGACACCCTATGCATAGTCGAGCAGAGTCCCGGCAAGTCCTCAGATCCAGCAATGGACAGTATACAGCTTCCCAGCTTCAGGGACAGGAGCTCAAAGTTTAGCTGCTGCTGCCACCTATAGTCGGAAATGTGCACCTACTGACAAGAAACCAGAGCCCGCCCTGGAGCCCCTGCAGGAGTGTAGTTACCTAACATTTTACTTACATAGCACCAAAGTAAGGTCATTCGATGCTAAAATATGTAAGCCAGTTCTTGTGATATGATAAGTATTGAGAGTTCCTTTGGCCTAGTAGTTAAGAAAGCTAGATCTCATGTGGACAACCCCGCAGGTTCAAGACGCGGATCCAGTGGATTAAAAAACACACCAGGAGTGTACGCATACACGTCCCAAATCCTGACAGGATGGAGAGAGGGGACAGTGGCATGACCATGCCCCTTGGGGGGGTGCCTTCTCCCTCTCTCCGTCTCGCTGTCTCTTTCTTGCAAGCACATACTCTCTGGCTTATAAACAAAACAAAGAGAGTTCCTAGACAATTTTGGCCCAAAAGTCAGGGTTTAGTAAATGATTGTTGCATGAATGACTGACACAATCCAGAAGGAAACAATAAAAGTAACATTACCGGTGTTTACAGCACCGTTCTCGGACAGACGGCAGCCCACTGCACCCCTGCGCCAGAGCCCCACAGGGAGCGCAGGTGTTCTGAGCAGAGGCTCACCTGGCATTGGTGCTGCCCGACTTGGTGCTGTTGACTGGGGCAGCATTTGTTTTGGTAGTATTTCGCTTCATTTTCTTCAAGATCAAATATTTCTGAATCTGAGAATTCTGAAAAATAAGAGAGCAACGGGGTTAGCACAGATTGGCGGGCAGATTTTCTTATTTAGCTTGTCAAGCCACAGAATGGAGCCTGTAGGCTTGTAAAACCCTGAGCCCGGTTTGCGGTTTGCGAGCTCTGGAGAATGTGGAGACACCCTTAGGCAAGTCCTCTCTGTGAATTTCACACTGACTGTGGGATTCCCAGGTGGAGGTATCTTCTGCGAACTTTACATAAGCACCAGTCCTCTTCCTGTGTCTCAGTCACACTCTCACACACACACACACACACCTACTATGGTCCCATTTGCATCACTCCAACCAGAATGCTCACTTCGAAACACTGACCGCTCGCGTTACTTCCTTGCCTCAAACGCTCCTGCGTCCTCTGCAGCCGTGGCAGCATCAGTGCTTGCCTGTCCCCAGCGGCCTCCCTCCCTGGACCCAGGCTCTGGTGGCCCTCACCCGGCTCTTGCCCGTGCCCAGCCTCTCCTCTTTCCGTACCCTGCACGCTCCACCTAGGCCTTCCCTCTTCTCCCCACTCCACCTAGTGAACTCCCTGCCCGAACGGTCTGTGCTTCTAAACCAGAGTGTACGTCCCAAGCACCTGGAGGGCTTGCTAGAAATGGACTGCTGGGTCCAGCTCTCCGTTCCAATTCCGGTTCTGGTGGCAGCAGGGCGTGAGATTCTGCAAGGCTGACAAGTTCCCAGGGCACGCCGAGCTGCTAGCCCAGACCCCACACTTAGATCCCAGCTCAAACCTTGCTACCTCCAGAGGCCTTCCTCGACATCCCCACGAGGTGGTCCTCCCACCGTCATGTACCTTCGTGATGACCTCCACTGTCCTCCACAGGCCTCGATCCCGTTTCTAATGACATATCTGCTGGTGTGAGTGTTTGATTAAGGCTGTCTCCCACTAGACGTGAAGTTCCACAAAGCCTACAGCCACGTTACCTTCTCTCTACATCCCCAAATCCTAGGCCAGTGACTGGTTTCCAGAGGTGTCCAAATGACTGACTGAATCTGCCTGAAGTCTGGCAGCACTGGGTGGAAAACCTGCCCAAGCCCTCCCTCAAGCTCTCGTTCTAATCAGTCGGCACATCCCACGCATGTTACCTGGAGGGCACCGCGCCTCTCTGCGTCTCTGAGGTCACTCATCTTCCTGCATCCCTCAAATCGCTTCCAGGTCTCCGGCTTCTCCCTCTGACCCTTCCCTCCCCTATTACCAGGCTTTGTCTTTCTAAAGCACAGAGTTACGTCACTCCCTCCCTTAAAATGCATAGTGCAAAATTACACGTGTTAAATTTTCACAGGGACTCTACACCCTGGAAAAAGACGAGTGTACATAAAAAGTGGAGGCATCTGAATAAAGTGTTCGGTTCAGTTACACTGCCACTGTGCCAGTGTCAACCTCCCAGTTCTGGCCGCTGTACCATGGCTGTTCGGTAAGATGTCATCTCTGCGGGAAGTGGGAGTTCACACGAACTCTTCTAATTTTGCAGTTGTGTTTTTTTGTTTTGTTTTGGTTTTATTTTTTATTTTATTTATTTATTTTTTTTTTGGTAGAGGTTTTTGCTATAGAGTGCATGCGCTCACCAGAAAGACAGAGAGAGACAGAGAGCGAGAAATCACCCCCCAGGGGGATGGCCATGCCACAGTCCCTTCTCCTCCATTCTCCTCTTGGGATCTTGGGCATGTACACACATGAGTCCGGCATGAGTTTTAAGCCACCGGATCCAGGACTCACACTGTAGTCGACTACATGGGAGTCCAGCGACATAGCCATTAGCCAACTGCTGGTCCCATTTTGCAGTTTTTATGTAAATCTAAAATTATTTCAAAGTGAAAAGGTTTTAGAAAAACATGCAATACTTTTCCAGTGCACACAAACTGCGATTCCAACTCCTAATTATGAGATGGCTCATTCACATCATTAATGACCTGGCCCTGGTGACGCCCCTGCTTCCGTAATACCCTAAGTGCTATATTTCTACACGGTGTTCCCAATAGGCCATACAGGTCCTCACTCCTGAGTTTTAGGTCATGCTCTGCCAGAACTCCCTTCATCCTGTTCCGCCTGGCACACTTTAATTTGCCTTTCAAGTTGAGGCTGTAGGCCCCCCCTTCCTTCATGAGTCCTTCCTGTAATTAAACATGGCCATGCCTTTACAGAGAACTTCGTCCTATAGGTTTGCTTGCCGTTTTATTTAATAAGAAAAGGACAAGAGATGAAAGGCACTTGTAACTCCGTCACTTTGCGGAGGGTCTGGGAGGAGGAGCGACAGTCTGAGGTGAAAGTATGAGCACCTCCCTGTGCACTCTCAGGTCCCATCTCAGTTTTCACTCTGACTCTGTGCTTCCAAACTTGCCCGTGGGCCTTTGCTAGGCAGTGAGCCCCTCCAGTGGAGGGGAACCTCCATCATTTTATACTCAGCATGGCCTGGCACACAGTCGGGCCTCCATTCTTATCTGTTCTTGTTGGACCACAGTTATCAACACCTAATATCTCAAGGGCAAAAAGCTTGGGCTGGGGCCAGCTGGTGGTGTCATGGTTAAGGCAGCTGGATCTCACATGACTGACATTAAGGTTCAAGTCCCAGACCCAGTGGCTTGAAAACACACTGGGTCCATGTGCATGTGTATCCCAAATCCCAAGAAAAGAATAGAAGAGAAGTGATTGTGGTGTAGCCATCCCCCTTAGGGGGTGCTTTCTCACTGTTCCCTGTCTCTCTGGCAAGTCCATGCATCCTATAGCAAATTAAAAAATAAAAATAGGGACCAGCAGTTAGAGTAATGGCTGTGTCGCTGGACTCCCACGTAGTCGACTGCGGTTCAAGTCCCAGACCCGGTGGCTTAAAACTCACGCCGGGCGCATGTGCGTGCGAGCCCAAGATCCCAAGAGGAGAATGGAGGAGAAGGGATTGCGGCGTGGCCATCCCCCCTGGGGGGGGTGATTTCTCGCTTTCTCTCTGTCTCTGTCTTTCTGGCGAGCGCACGTGGCCTATAGCAAAAACCTCTCCAAAAAATAAATAAATAAATAAAATTTAAAAATAAAAATATAAAATAAATTTTAAAAAAAGGTCTGGGCTACTTAGACTCTTGATTTTAAAACCAAACACTGTACCGAGTATGACCAAGGCACTGTGATGAGTTCTGTAACTCATCTCCGACTTTTACACCATCCACAGTTTAGATTTTTCACAATAAAGAGGATTCTGAGACATTAATGAATGTGTTTACTTCAGAACTTGGCAAGGTAGAAATTAGCACAGATTATTAAATCAATACTCTCAAACAAGATCCCAGTCCAGCCCATCAAATATACTTCTTCACCACAGGCAAAAACACAATTAGAAGACAATTTCACTGATATATCTATTTATCTGCCAAAGAAGTATTGATGTCCAGTTTTTAACAGATGCTATTTATATCAGAATCACAACAAAAGTGCCATCCATCTGCCTTGGCATCTAGAGAAAACATAATTCAACACAGAGTAAAAATTGTGCACAGCCAAACAGAAATGGCACCAGAAATTGTTGGAGCTGGTATCGTGGGGCAGTGGGGGGTGGGATTATCGCTTGACTAAATTAGAAAAAATTATAAGCAACACAAAAGATTCTAGCAGTTAAATCCAAATACTTGATAAAAATCTTGTCTGTTCTGACAGTAAATGGATGTTCTGTTATATTTTGAGACATATAAAGTTCCTTTGATGGCCCGCCACACACTTCTGTCCATACCACACTCATTTCCTGAGCATCTGCACTGTCGAACAATGGAGAAAACAAAGGGTTTGGAATCAAGCAGGCCTGGGGTCAAATCAACCCCACCGTCTGCTGTGTGAGCTTTCAAGTTAGTCAACCTCCTCTGGGCCCAGTTTCTCATTTGCAAAACAGAAACAATTTCTCCCCTTAAAGCAAGTTTCCTTAATCTGGAATCTAGGGACAAGGTCCACATGTGTGCTTCTGTGTATCTACAAACTCTCTGAGAATAAATGGAAAACTGCGTGTGAGATTTTTGAGAGCTTCTCAAGGGGCAAGTGATCCCCAAACAGTTATGACCACTGTTCTGAAGGCCGAGGAAGGATCGGGTAATGCTCCTAAAGCACGTGGTGCACGGGTGGATTCGACAGCGAGTATTTTCAGGTCTTGAGGCTATTCAGAAAAGATAAGTCGGAGCAAAGGGCGGAAAGCAGGTCAACAGTTACGATGTGAGGTGCTGTGTGTCATCTCGGGGTATATATGAAAGGACAGTAAGGGAGGACAACCCAAAAATCAGTCCAGAAACATCCCAATGGGAGCAAGTGACAAGGCAGGGGCACCAGGAGTACCAAGGCAGCGAGACCGCCAAGGCTGTGGTATATTCAATGCCTAGACAGGATTGGCACATGGCAGGTGCTCAAGAACAACTGCTGAGTCAATGAGCAAACAATGACTGAAACCAGCCCTGGGGACAGGATACCACCATTCACAAAGTCCCATAGGAAAATGACAAGTTCTGCAAGTGTTAACCATTACTATTCAGAAATCTTAAATTCAATTTAATTTCGAATATTCAATTCAAATGCAATAGCCTACACTCTCTCCCTGCATAGTGAGGACAATGAGGCTCTAGTTTTGTCATTTAATAGTAAACCAGGTCCTTTCTAGCCTCTGTGATGAACTCTAGGAGAAATTTTTTGGATTCAGGTATTAGAAAAGCTTTCTTGGTATAAGGCATAATGGTTACACTGCTGGTCTACCATGTAGTGACTGTGGTTCAAGTCCTGGACCCAGTGGCTTAAAACTCACACCAGGCATGCGTGCCTGCATGCCTGAGATCTCAAGAGGAGAATGGAGGGGAAGGGACTGCAGCGTGCCCATCCCTCCAGGGGTGATTTCTCACTTTCTGTCTCTCCAGTAAGTCCATGTACCCTATAGTAAAAACCTCTCTATATATTAAAAAAAAAAAAAAAAAAAAAAAAGCTTGCTTTCTTGGCTTAAGTGTGGTGGCATGGTGGTAGTGCCAAGCTCTGTGCTGCGGGAGGTCATAGACGTATGGCGAACTGGAGTTTGGTTCCCGGGTTGACTTGTGCACCCATGGTCCTCACTGTCTGGCAAAGGCTGGGAAGGATCATTGCATGAAATCCTGTTGAGGGTGCTTGCTTTTCTTTCAACCTCTCTCACTCTTGCTCATGAAAGAAAGACTTCTCATTACTTTTATTTTTTTCAGAGAAATTAAAAGGTCTTATTTGCCTGGACAAATGATCTTTCTTTCTTTCTATCTTTCTTTCTGTCTTTCTCCCTTCCTTTCTTTCTTTTTCTTTCTTTCCTCCCTTCTTTCCTTCCCTTTTTAATCTTTCCTTGAGCTGACAAGCAGCTCACCGCTAAGTCTGCAGCCCAGCTTTGTTAACCATTATGGACAATCAGAGCATTCCATTTCCTCCTGATGCCACAGTCCTATTCTGTTAGTCTTTTCATGATCCTGGTCTCTGTGCTTCTATCTTACCATCTTACAGGTATTCCTACATTTTATCAAAGCCTTGGCGGAACGTACAGAGTACTAAATATCTGAGAGTGGTGGAGTCCTCACCAAGCACACAGCTTCTATTATCAGGCAGTCCTGGAGTAGAAGCTGCATTCTACCATTCATCAGCTTTGGGACGCTCCCATAACCATGACCCTGTTGCCTATAAAATGGGAATAGCGGGGAACCAGCAGTTAGCGTAATGGCTATGTCGCTGGACTCCCACCTAGTTTACCGCGGTTCGCGTCCCGGACCCGGTGGCTTAGAACTCATGCTGGGCGCGTGTGCGTGCGTGCCCAAGATCCCGAGAGGAGAATGGAGGAGAAGGGATTGCGGCGTGACCATCTCCCCCCTGGGGGGTGATTTCTCGCTTTCTGTCTCTATATCTCTCTCTGTCTGTCTGGCGAGCGCACGTGCCCTATAGCGAAAACCTCTCAAAAAAAAAAAAAAAATGGGAATTGCAACTGTGCCTCCTCATAGACAGGTTATAAGGACTAAATAAAACCATAATAATAATAATAATAATAATAGTAATAATGATAATAAGTGATGGGCCAGCTCCATAGTCAAGTGGTTAAGGAAGCTGGATCCTACACGGTCAACCAATTTGAATCCCAGCCTGGGTGCCTTGAAAAACATGCCAGACACATGTATGTGTCTTCCCCAAATCCTGACAGATGGAAAAAAGGGGAAAAGGGATTGCAATGTAAGCAGGTCCCACCGGGGAGTGTTTCTGCCACCCTCCGACTCTCTCTGGTGAGTGCAGGTACTGTCTAGTAATTAAAAAGAAGAAAACGGATGTGTGTGAGGCCCCAAACTGTGGCCATGATGTAGTGAGTGCTCAGCAGGTATCAGCCAACAGTGGTGGTGATAGAAGTAGCAGAAGTAGGGGCCAGAAGTGGCGTGGTGGTTAAAGTACTGGACTCCCACTAGGCCGGCTTCAGGTCAAGTCGTGGAGCTGTAGGCTTGCTCTCTCACTTTCTCTTTTTCTTGCTGTCTCTCTGTTTCTCTCTAGTGAGTGTACATGCTCTATGGTAAATTTTAAAAAAATAATAAATATAATTAGGGAACCAGCAGTTAGTGTAATGGCTATGTCGCTGGACTCCCACATAGTCAACCGCGGTTCGTGTCCCGGACCCGGCGGCTTAAAACTCACACTGGGCGCGTGTGCGTGCGTGCCCAAGATCCCGAGAGGAGAATGGAGGAGAAGGGATTGCGGCGTGACCATCCCCCCGGGGGGTGATTTCTCACTTTCTGTCTCTATGTCTCTGTCTGTCTGGCAAGCGCACGCGCCCTATAGCAAAAACCTCTCCAAAAATAAATAAATATAATTAAATAAATAATTCTTTTAAAAAAAGAGAAAAAGGAGGGACCAGCAGTTAGTGTAATGGCTATGTCGCTGGACTCCCACGTAGTCGACCGTGGTTCGAGTCCTGGATCCGGTGGCTTAAACTCACGCCAGGCGCATGTGCGTGCGTGCCCAAGATCCCGAGAGGAGAATGGAGGAGAAGGGATTGCAGCGTGGCCACCCCCCTGGGGGGGTGATTTCTCGCTTTCTGTCTCTCTGTCTCTCTCTGTCTGTCTGGTGAACGCACGCGCCCTATAGCAAAAACCTCTGCAAAAAAAGAAAAAAAGACGTAGTGGAAGTAGTAAAGCTGGAGAAGATGAAGAGAGTCATGTCTCTCTAGACATAATTTTCTCACTCACTCCTGGCCTTTATACTGTCTCTTCTGAGTGGGAAGGGATCCTGGATTATACTGGATTGAAAGTGAATTGTATTTAATTATTAAAATAATCTAAATATCACAAAAATTATTTTTACCTAAACGTTCTTTACCAAAAAAGTCACCTGTGGTAATTAAAAGGAAGATAAAACATTGTTAGCTTCTTTCCGTACTCAGTTTCTCCTCTTCACTACGAGTATGTGCCTAGTTTTCAACCCCAGCAGGGCAAGGAGTCACTCAGAAAACCCTTCCTGTCTACTAACCTTAACAGTCCTTGACACACACGTGTAAGAAACTCTACCAGAGTGCCCGCCTCGTTAGAAGCCAGCGGCTTCCCGCCGGATTCCTGCTTGGGCCAGGCACCAGGCCACTGATCATCCTGGAGCTGTGCTGTCTTCAGCTTCAGTCATTGGGATCACAACATGGGTGTCACAGAGATCTCTGTAAACGGAGAAGTGGCTGAATGGAAGAGGGCAGGAAAAAGGCAGACAAAATCAGAGAGTAAAATGGCCAGTCTCATGTAAGCATTCCTTGATGAATATTAATAGCTACCAGCACCTCCCATGAGCCAAGCATGAAAGTGGATGTGGAAGGGGAAGGGAAAGTGCAGAAAACTGAAATGAAATCCTTGTCCTCACAGAAGCTTGCCAGTAAGGCTGAGCGAGAAACAACTATGTTCACAGACAATCAATGGGGCCAGGCCTGACTCACTTTCAAATCACCAGAACTTAGCCAAGTAAATATTTCCTTAACTGAAGATAAAAGAAAGAGATGAAGGAACTGCAGTATGAAAACAGAATTTATTTACAGCATCTCCCTAGTCCATCCATTAAGGGGCGTGTATATGAGTGGACTTTCAAGAGTTCATGGAAAATGGAATTAAAGTACATTTATTTCACTGCAAAATAAAATGAAATCTATGCACAGTTTGTGTCATAATATGCATTTTTACAGAGACCCCCCCCCCCCCCATGTGCAACGTAAGAAACGTTGTTAGGTATCTCTTCCTGAAAGTGAAGTAAGAGTCCTCTTAATAGGACAAGACATCCAAGAAGGCAAAGCTCTTCCAGGAACCGAGACGCAGTGAGTTGGACGGAGGCCGGCACAAGGAGGCCCTGCAGCACAGCACGGACCATCTGTTCCCAGCACTCAGAGCGCAGGGCTGTGTGTGGTCGGAGGGAGAGGAGCAGAGGAGCAGAGACGGACAGGACCCAGAAGCGCGCCTGAATGCCGGCTCTGCACTCTGGACAGGTCCTGTCTAAGACATGGCACTCACGATGACGGTCAAACGATTTCTGTGCGGCACAGATGAAATAGGGCGCATGAAACATTTTGTGAGCCGGAGCCACCTAAGGCACTCTCACACATTTCCCGTCTGATCCTCACAGAGCTCGGGAGAGAAAGATGTCGCCACCTGCTCCCCGGGAACAGGGACCGCACTGTTGGCCGCAGCAGCCCAGAGCCAGGCCCACGTGGAAGCTCCGTTAGGGCGTGCTGCGTGAACCACGGAACCCCACTCCTCGTCCCCGGGGGTGGGCAGGGGCGCAGGGCCGCCTCAGGGCTCTGGGACCTCCGGGCTGCCGCCTGCCCTGGCCCTCCTCTGCCCTTCCTCTGCCTTGCGGCTCGCGCGCCGCCGCCGCGAACGTGCGTGGGGGCCAAGCCGAGGCCCGCGCCGCCTTACCCCGGGCCCGGCGCGCTTCTCCGCCTCTCAGGGCGCACACCTGAGCACCGACCCGGCGGTGCGCCGCCGAGCCCCAGCCGCCGGGCGAGTCTAGGACGCTGTTGCCGAGCGACGCCGACACTCGCTGATTGGATGACGAGTCTTCGTCCTGGCAAGAAGCGAAGTTGCCATTGGTTCAGTGGACGGCGCTACGGATTGGGAGAGGAGAGGGGCGGGGCCAGGACAGATCCGAGACCCCCGTCTCCAGAGGGAACTTCCGCCGGAAGTCCTGTGGCCTCGGGAGCAGAAGCCTGGGCGGCCGTCCTGGAACCCGTTTCTGTTACGTGGACTTACTTTCACCCGAGCCGAAGAGTCGTCTGGTCCCACCCAACTGCTTAAGGTCCAGTGGCCGGGGGAAGCCATTCCCCGTCTCCGAGGAACAGGCTCCAGTCATCTGTGAAAAGCAAACTGTACCCACTTCGGGGCCTGTTGTAACAACGGATTGGCGTGATCTGAAGACCCCGCCATGTGCTGAGCCGTTCATAAGTGTCAGCCCGGGTGGTGATTTCTAACTGACATGGCCATGGCCACCTGGCTTTCCTCCAGTCTCCCACCCTGAACATACACACTCATACCCAGTGTGTAAGCCATGGGCTGAGACTTGAACTGTAAGGGCCCAGAGATGGGTCTAACTGATGGAGACACAGAAAAGACCACGACAATGCAATGCAAAAGAGGCTTTTATTTTTTCTTCCAGCTAGCTGGGGTCCAAGTTTCTACCCGTAGCAGTGGGCCTCAACAAGGACCCTGAGCCTAAGATACAGGGATCTTTTATAGTTCAGGATTTTCCATAGAATGTAACACATGCAAAGGAGGGGGTATGAGAAGCGAGTGTCCAGCTGTCACCACCTGCTCAGGTCTAGATAAGGGCTCTCAGCTAAGGGTCTGGATGACCTTGCCTTGGAGGTGTTGGGCCCTCCTGTTTTCCACTTATCTGAGAGTTCCCAGACTCCTGGTTCTCGTCCTTGGGGCCCTAACAAAGTGGGCTCCGTCCTTGAAGACTTAACAGGGTAGCAATTAAGCTAATTTGCCCCAGCATTCCCTAACATGGCGGTGATTATGCTAACTTGGCCTAACAGAACCTTGTTCAGCCCTGTGGAGTCTGCATAGAACTTAACCTCTAAGCTATGGGGTCGGCCCAATTTCCTTTTTTTTTTTTTTTTTTTTTTCCTCTTTGGAGAGGTTTTTGCTATAGGGTGTGTGCACTCTCTAAAGAGACAGACAGAAAGTGAGAAATTACACCCCACCCCCCACACACCCCCAGGAAGGATGGCCATGCTGCAATCCCTTCTCTTCCATTCTCCATCTCGGCATCTTGGGCGCGCACACACACACACACACACGCACCTGGGGTGAGTTTAAGCCACCGGGTTGGGGACTTGAACTGTGGTCAACTACATGGGAGTCCAGTGACACTGCCATTACACCAATTACTAGTCCTCCCATTTTCATTTTAAATAAACACCATAGATACCGCTGGCCCTTGAACCATACTTTCACAAATATTTTCCAAAAGACAGTGCAGCCTAAGCTAGATAAGTCAGGACACATAGTTGTTAGCAAACAGAAAAGGAGAAAAATTCCAAACAATGGACTCAACAAGTGCAAAAGTGAAGATGCAGAAGTAAGAGATAGGACATGTAAGGAAGCCTAATCCAGGCCAGCAGACAACATAGAGGTTAAGGCGTTGGGTTACACATGGTTGACTGCATGTTTTGAGTCCTGGATCTAGCAATTTGAAAATCACACCAGGCACATGTGCATGCATACCCCAAATCCTAAGGATACTGGAGGAGGAGGGAATGTGGCGAAGCCATCCCCTCGGGGGTAATTTCTTATTTTCCCTCTGTCTCTCTCTGCTTAAGTCCTAAAGCAAAAGAAAATAAATAAATAAATAAATAGACAAAAAACCTAATCCATGGGCCAGTGGCTAAGGGAGGCATATCCCACAGGGTCAACCACACAACTTGAATAGTGGACCAGCTCGAACAATGTATGTGAAATGAATATGAAAACTGTATGTGTGTCCTTTACTATCCCTAGGCAAACTGGCTGACCCTGGGGGGGCAACTGCTTCAGTGTTAGTAAGGCCCCATGATGTCAAAACATCAGAAAATACATAAAAAGCATAATAAATGCACCTGTTGTTATCTGTTGATAGATAACTTGGGTTCTTTCTAACTTCTGGCTGCTAGAAATCATGATGCCACACACATTGGCATGCAAGTATCTGTTGGAGTTCCTTTTTTTCAATTCTTTTGGATATATAACTAGGAGTGGAATTGCTGGGTCATGTGGTAATTCTAACTCTTTGGAGAGCTGTTAAACTGTTTTCCACACTTTCCTAACAACAATATATGAGGCTTCCAGTTTCTCCACATACTCACCAACACTTCTTTTCCATTGTTTCAGTTTGGGTTTTCTGTTTAGTATGAAATGGCATTTTATTGTGGTTTTGATTTTTACATTTCCCTATTGACTAATAATGCTGAACATCTTTTCATGAGCTTATTGGCCAGATGTATATCTTCTATATCTTCTATGGAGAAATGCCTATTCAAGCCCTTTGCCCACTGTCTTTTTTAAGACTTATTTAATTTTTTTATTCATTGTCATTATTATATTTTTTTGAAGTTGACCAGAGAGACAGAAGGAAAGCAAGAAAGCATCCACCAGGTTCAGGACTCAAACCAAAGTCAGCCACGTGGGAACCCAGCTGCCTTGACCACCACACCACCTGCCGGCCCCAAGTCCTTTGTCCATTTTAAAATTAGGTTGTTTGCCCTTCTGTGGAGTTGCAGAATTTTTCTTTATATTCTGGATATTAAACCCTTATCAGGGGCTAGCAATTGGCATAATGGCTATGCCGCTGGACTCCCATGTAGCCGACCATGGTTTGAGTCCCAGACGCAGTGGTTTAAACTCACTCCAGGTGCATGGTGCATGAGTGCTCAAGATCCTGAGAGGAGAATGGAGGAAAAGGGATTGAGGCATGGCCATCCCCCCCGAGGGTGATCTCTTGCTTTCTGTCTCTCTGTCTCTCTCTCGTCTTTCTGGTGAGTGCACGCTTCCTGTAGCAAAAACCTCTCAAAAAACAAAACAAAACAAAAAAAAAAAAAAAAAACAACCCTTATCAATTATGTAAATGTTTTCTCCCATTCTGTAGGGTGACTTTTCATTCTCTTGATGGTGTCTTTTGAAGCAGGAGAGTTTCTAATATTAATAAGGTTTATATGTTTGTTTGTTTATTGGAGAGAGATGTTTGCTACAGGGCACATGTGCTCACTGGAGAGACAGAGACAGAAAGCAAGCAATCACTCCCTGGGGGGATGACCACACCACAATCCCTTCTCCATTCTCCTCTCAGGATTTTTGGCACAAGTGCACACATGCCTAGCGTGAGTTTCAAGCTGCTGGGTCCGGGACTCGAACTACAGTTGGCCACATGAGAGTCCAGCACCTTAACCACTATACCACCTGCTGGCCCTAACTGTATTGATTTTTTTAAAATATTTTTCTAGTTGTGTGTTGCATAATGATTGTTTTGCATTAATATCTTCATATCCTGTGACTGAGAAACTCATTTACTAATTCCAATTATTATAAGGGTTTTTTTGTATTTCCAACTTACCCAAACTTGTCCTCTGTAAATAATGAGTTTTATTTATTTTTTAAATTCTTGCATTTTTAATTCATTTACTTCACTTATTGCACTAACTAGTATTTCAAGCACTATTGAATAGCAGTGATGGCAGACATCCTTGTCTCATTTCCATGCTTTTACTATTTCACTGTGTAATAAATATTCTGTTTGCTTTGAGGGTTTGCTTGTTTTTGTAGATATCAATCATCAGTTTAAGAAAGCTCCCTTCAGGCCCAGCAGTTAGCGTAATGGCTATGTCACTGGACTCCCACGTAGTCGACCACAGTTCAAGTCCCAGACCCGGTGGCTTAAACTCATGCTGGACGCGTGTGCGTGCGTGCCCAAGATCCCGAGAGGAGAATGGAGGAGAAGGGATTGCGGCATGGCCATCCCCTCTGGAGGGGTGATTTCTCTCTTTCTATCTCTCTGTCTCTCTCTGTCTGGCGAGCGCACGCGCCCTATAGCAAAAACCTCTCCAAAAAAAGAAAAAAAAAAAAAAGAAAGTTCCCTTCTAGCCCTAGCTCTTATATTTTTATTTTAAAATAAGTGTTTACATTTTTCAATTTTTTTCAACATTTATTGAAATAATCACATGGTTTTTCTCCTTTATTCTGTTAATGTGATAATTTTTTATTGTTGAAATTACTTTGAATTACTGGAATAACTCCTTATTGTTTTTCATGTATCACTGGATTAAACTAGCTGATATTGTTTAAGATATTTATTTCAAACTTATTGGCGAAGAATTGTTATAAATATTCTCTTGGTAAAATGTCTATTGGGCCTGTGGTGGCAGCTGTCCTATTTGCCAGGAAATGATTTCCTAGGACATGAGTCTCACTGCTAAAACCAATACAGTCCCAGGCAAACCAAGACAGCCGCTCACCCTGATGGTATCTCCTCCCTCTTTCTTTCTTTCTTTTTTTGAAAAAAAAAAAAAAAAAAAAAAAAAAAAAAAAAAAAAACCACTTTATTTAACTTTATTTATTTGTTTATTTTAATTTGACCAGAGAGGAACAGAATGAGAGAGAGAAGGAAAGTGAGAAAGCTGAACTGCTGTTGGCCATGTGGGAGTCCAGCGCCCTTAGCCACCAGGTCACCTGCCGGCCCCTCCTTCCTCTTTCTTGTTAGAGGTTCATCAATTTTATTAGGCTTTCCAAAGAAATCTATTGTTAATTTCCATGCCGTTGATTTTTGCTCTTTCTTTCCTTCTGTCTTTTGGGTTTAGTTTGCTATTCTTTTCCTACCATCACGAATATTCAATTCATTTACTTTCAGCCTTTCTTTTCTAAGACATATGCTTAAAGCTATCAGTTCCCCTCGTGCATGGTTGTAGCTGCATTCTATAAATTCTGGTATGACAGACTCTTTTTTTAGTATTCAGTTCAAAGTCTTATTTTAAATTCCATTGCAAGGTCTTTTTGGACTCATGGTTGTATGAGACTATTTTAATTCCCAAACATATGGGGATTTTCTACATATATTTTGTTGTTGATTTCTAGCTTTAGTTTACTGTGGCCTGAAAACATCGGTATGACTTTTGTCTGTTGAAATTTGTTGAGACTTATTTTAAGGCTCATCATATAAAAAATTTTGGTAAATGTTCTATATGCACTTGAAAATAATTTATATTTTTCAATTGTTTGGTAAAGTTGTTGGTTTTTTAATTAGGTCAAGCTTTTTAACTGTGGTGTTGAGTTTCCATCTCTACTCATTTCATTGTTACTGCTGCTGTTCTTTTTCTAAGAAAGGTGAACAATAAATTCTATTTAGTGTGGGTCTTCTGGCAATTAATTCCATTTTTATTCATCTTAAAGTCTGTTTATTAACCTTCATAGTTAAAGGAATTTTTTGCTGAGTATAGGTTCTAGAATGGCATCACTTTCATTCAGCAGTATTTATATTCAGGCTTTCATTATTCAATTGCAAAGGCTTTTGTCTGTGTAATTGTTACTCCTTTGGAAGTAATGTGTCTTTCTTTTCTCTGGAAGTTTTTTTGTTTGTTTAGGTTTTTGTCATAGGACATATGCACTTGCTGGAGAGAATGAGAAATCAACCTACCCCCACGGGGGCATGACCACACAGCAAACCCTTTTCCGTCATTCTCTTCTTGGGATTTTGGGCAGGCATGTGCAGGCACCCAGCTGATTTTTTAAGCTGTCAGGTCTGGGACTGGAACCATGGTCAGTCATGTGGCAATCCAACACCTTATCCACCACCTACCTGCTAGCCCCTTTCTGAGAGTTTTTAAAGTTGGTACAGTGGTTAAGGGTGCTGGACTCCTACATGGCCAACCACGGTTCAGGTCTCGAATCTGGTGGCTTGCTTTCTCACCGCCCCCCCCCCCCCCCGCCTCTGTTTCTCTCTGGTCAAATTGAAATAAAAAAAGATAAAAATAATTCTTTTTTTTTTTTTTTTTTAAAGAAAAAAGATATGCCTAGGACAGTTTTCTTTATTTTTATCTTGCTTGGGTTTTGTGGAACATCTTAAATATGTGGCTCAATGTCTTTTATCAGAATCATAAGAATTTGGAAAATTCTCAGCAAATCTCTTCAAATATTGCTTCTGTTTCATATTTTCATCTCATTCTGTGACTATGAGTTACAAACACCTATTCACATAACATTAAAACAACTGTACAACTGTTTTCTGGGGTATTTTTTTGAGAATTATTTATTTAATTTTACTTATTATTAATTAATTAATTTATTTATTTATGGAGAGTTTTTTTTTGCTATAGGGTGCGTGCGCTCGCCAGAAAGACAGAGAGAGAGAGACAGAAAGCAAGAAATCACCCCCCAGGGGGGATGGCCATGCCACAATCCCTTCTCCTCCATTCTCCTCTCAGGATCTTGGGCACGCACACACACGTGCCCAGCGTGAGTTTAAGCCACCGGGTCCGGGCCTTGAACCAGTTGACTACATGGGAGTCCAGCAACATAGCCATTATGCTAACTGCTGGTCCCCTTATTATTATTTTTTAATGTGACCGGAGTGAGACAGAGAAAGAGGGAAAGTGAGAAAGCAAGCTGTCTGGTCCAGGACTCAAACCACAGTCAGCCATATGGGATTCCTGTGCCTTGGCCACCATGCCACCTGCTAGCCTTAACAATTGTTTTTAAAAATACATCCTGGGCTGACCCCCTGGCCTGGTGGTTAAGGGGGCCAGATCTTACCTGGCCAACTGAGCCATTTGAATCCTGGTTCTGACGCATTGAAAAACAATATAGTGAGATAATCCTGGGTATTACAAATGAACAGTCACAGGATTGTTTGTTTTGTATGTATGCATTTGTCTGTTTGCCAAAAGGCATGTATACTCACCAAAGAGAGACCAAGTCCAGGACGCAAATCGCAGAGTCTGCCATAATCCAGCGTCTTTTGTTTGTTTTGCTGTAGGGTGCGTGTGCTTGCCGGAGAGACAGGCAGTGAGAAATTATCGCTCCCCTGGGGGGGGGGGGAGCATGGCCACATGGCAATGCCTTCTCCTCCATTCTCCTCTCGGGATCTTGGGCATGCATGCACATGTACCGCATGAGTTTTGACTTTGGGTCCAGGACTTTAACCACGGTTGACTACGTGGGAGTGCGGCAATGTAACCATTATACCATCTGCTGGTCCCCATAACCCAGGATCTTAACCAAGACACCACTGGCTGGCCCAAGTGTTCTAGTTTTTAGCAACACTCATTCTTAAGGGATAATTGTAGGTGAGACACCCTGATTAATATCTGATGGTGAGAAAAAACGGTGTTCTAGCAGGGGCTTAATAAATGTCTTTTGAACTGACTTGAATTCGACAGTGAAACATAATTGGTATATGCCTGGGTCAGTGTAGCCAAGAATCTGGAAACTTAGAAGCCTTGCTTATTTCTTTAAACCCAAGTATAATCTATCTATGTATTTAAATGACTAATAAAAATGTCATGAGTTTTATCATGTGCTTTTTTTCCTTTCCTTTAAAAAAAAATTGCCAAGAGGTGTATGCACTCAGCAGAAAGACACAAAGAGGAAAAGAAAGCCAGAAAGCACCCCCATAGGAAACGGTCACACTGCAATCCCCCCTCCTCCATTTCTCCCTCTCTTTGGGATCTGAGTGGCCCTGCCACACCCAGCATGTTTCTCAAGGAACCAGGTCCAGGACTTGAACTGCGCAGTTGGCCATGTGGGATCCAGCTCATGTAACCAACCACAAGGCCACAGGCTGATCCTTTTTTCTTTTCTTTCTTTCTTTTTCTTTTTTTCCCCTCAAAGTGCATCTTCACTCCAGAGTGGTTTTTTTTTTCCTCCTTGAAATTTGTCTCTTCCATGTGAACTCTTCGAAATTTTTAAAAATATTTTTCAAAATTTATTTTTAAAATTTCTCTTATTTATTATCAGATGAGCACATAAAATCTATTAGATTAGGTTTGATCTTTGTTCAAATAGACCAGAGTTCTGTAATGTGACAGTAGCCCCAAGGGGTAGTTTGTTGATGATGGTTGTTTTTTGGAAAAAAAAATTTTTTCAAAAACATTGTTGGCTCCCTTGGGTGCTCTGTCAACAGGGCTGAGCCTGGATTTGGGAGACAAGGTTCCTACCTTTCCAAGGACTCAACAGTGAAGCGTAAGTGGTGTATGATTGGGCCAAGGTAGCCAAGAATCAGGAAACTCTGAAGCCTTGCTTATTTCCTTGAACCCATGGATGGTTCCGTAAAATGGGTGAACTCACCTCCCAAGACATGGAGACAGTCTACACACCACATGAGTCTGCTGCTCAAGGCCTTTGATGACAGTCCTGGTCAGCAAACCATGAGAAGTTGAGGAATATTTTACTGTAATCGTAGCCAACAGAGAGCACATTCCCTCCGCAGCCAAGAAGAAACCCTGGGATCTCGGAGAGCTGCGTGGCCCCAGGCCTCTGCCCGCGCTCCAGGTTTTGAGTCCCAACAGTTCTTCACCCCAGCGCTGCACACCTAAGACACTGGGCTCTCAGATCAAGCCTGTAATTATTTCAGGCATCAGTATTACTGTGAATGGAGGCTGAGCCTTCATGTAGAGAAATAAACAGCAGGAGCTGATTAACCCCTAAGAAGTTAAGTACTGTTTTCCACCACATCTATTAACAGAGGCGGGAGGAAGAGCAAACACGTGGGGTAGACCAGATGCACGACTCGTCTACGTGGACGCTGAAGGTGCCCGGGAAACCTGCAGGGACCGTGCTGTTCACTGCTGCCCTTTCGGGAGCCTCCTAAAATGGAGCCAAGACTCTCCTCGGCTGTCCCAGGCGGGCGGGGAATTAAGTAAAAATAAGCGAGGTATAAGTAGCTCTTTTGGAAAAGCCACTGTGGTTATTTTTCCTTTACTAAAATAGATGCCTTCTCTCTCAGATATTTACCTTGACAGATGACGCAGCTGTTCATTTTAGTTCAATCAGCCAGAAACGAAATTGCACGTTTTAAACACTGTCACTAGAAATAATTGATTATTACCTGTAAACGGGCGGGGGGGGGGGGGGGGCGTTTAGTATGTATTTTAGGAGCCTACATTGCCAGAGGCTTTGTGTTGCACTTCGCATGTTTTCCTTCCCCCTTTAATGTACTAATACACTACTAAGCTCTTAATTTCCTTTAATAGCAACTGGTCGTCCCGTTTTGTAGAAACAGAAATCTTAATACACCCATCCTGCTTCAGAACAAGAGTCCGTAGCGTAGAAAGCCAGCACTTAGAACGTTAATGAATCCTGCCCTCCACATCACGTCGCAGCAAATCCTGCAAGAACGGCCATCCCTCTGGAAGAAAGCAGCAGTTAGCAAAGAACCATTTCACGTTTCCCACACCTGGGCAACAGGCAAACCCCTGACAACCCGAGTAGTTCTCTTTGCTGAGTGAGAGCCAGGATCTTGCAGCAGCTTGTAATTAGTGCTGTTTAGCATTTAATTGGCCTTCAGTTGGGTAACAAGCATTTATTGATTACTGATAGGAACAGAGTGCTGTGCAAGGTGCAGCGTGGGGACAGTGAGGGACGCAGCAGGGTCTCTGCGCGCTGTCTGCTTGGGGCTAAAAATACCTACTTTGGAAAGGAAGCTGAAAAGCAGTTAGCAGGTGTAAAGCAAGACAATTACAGGGGTTCCGAAATTCAGACCCAAGGTTCCACCTGCACCTCCTGTCTAAGGACAAGGACGCTTGCTGCTGCGTCTTGCCTCGGGGTAGGAGCGGGAACACAGCAGTCATTCATTCTCTGGGCTGAGGAACGTTCCAGCCTTCTCTTCCCCTAGGGAGTCCCAAGTGTGGCAGGGACCCTGGAGAGATGTAGCCACCATCCACTGAAATTGGCCCGCCCGCCCTCTCCGGGGTCCTCCAGGGGTTCCGGGTGTACATGATGGCGGCGCCTGAGCTGGGACTCAGCCATGGCGGCCTCCGGGAGCCTGGGGTTTAAGCCCATGTGAGGCAGGGGGCAGCCCTGGATTGGCGATGCCTGGAGAGAGTGAGGGAGGCTCCCCACGAGGGAAACGGCGCACCCCATGCAGGTCAAGGTTGCGGGGTGGCAGGGCGGCAGGGCAGAGATGGCCCCCGTGGGGGAACAGGATGCCCCAGAGCCTGAGACAAGGCAGCAGGTGTCGATCTGCAAGCCAAGACTAGATGGTAGCCGTGGGGATGTGCCGGGTGTCAAGGCCACGCCAAGCTAACTTCTTGACATAAAGGGAAGTGGGAGCTGTGACCCTGGCCTGCGGTCCTGTGAGCAGACGGGCACTGTATCTGGGTCTGGAGGTGCAGAACCACCAACGCGAAGCTTAGTCCCTGCCCTGGCAAAGAGCTCCTGGGAGTAGATCCTGCCTGTAAGAGCTCACGCCCAACCCGGGCAGGCTGGGAGTCAGACAGCGGCAACCCAGACAGCGGAACAGCTGCTGGGCCAACAGCGGCTGAAGTGGGCTCCAGGACACCAGTCGTGCGGGGGAGCAATGCCTTCCTCTCTGGGAGTCGCATATCCTGGGAGAACCGAGACAGGGGTACCAGCCTCCACCACTTGCTGACATCTCGAGGATGTGCTGCCTGGAACAGGGTCCCTCTGGCTCTGCCGGGGTCTAGCGGCCTCGCTGCAGCCTTCTCAGGCTTCCGTCCTGGCTGGTGCCCGACACCACGGGAACATGTAAAGAGGACAACTTCAAAGAGGATGAAATGTATTATTTTTGGTTCAATTTTTATTTCTTAGACACACTTAGCTTTCTCTGGTTTTTAAGAAATGCTTTTAATAGAGCACAGACTCTTCCTCAGGGACGAGGAGACAGATTTGAGGACTGCAGCCCAGACGTGCAGTGCCAGCTAGCATCCAGGGATCTGAGGCGAGAACCAGACCACCATCTGATGTGCACACTTGGCGAAAGCTCCACACTCCCTGGGGACGGTGCCAGGTGCTCCTGCTGCCCAGCCGCCAGCGAGGGGCCTGGCTGCCCGACCATCAGCTCCTCCCGGAGTCAGGCCTTCTGACGATCCGACCACACGTGGGGGTCACAGGACAGAATTCTAGGACCCCTGGTCTGAGAGCTCTTCACCATGAGATGAAAGGGCCTTCCCAGCCCAGAAAAGAACTCAAGTGGAAGCGAGGCCGGACTTCCAGCCTAGGAAGTAGTTTGTCCCCACTCTCGTGGATTCTGTTCCCTTCCCACCTGCCACGTGCCTGCTCTGCCTTGTGCCTTTGGTCTCCAGACCCATGCCCTCCCTCCCAGGTTCCTAGCCAGACCCTGCTGGCCCTGGAGTCCCCAGCTACAGATCTGAGAAGTGCTCGCTGCCCACACCACTCCTGTCTGTCACGGAGCTGTGTTTAACTGGGCAGAGCAACGTGTCCTAGAGGAGGACCGAGGACCGGAAACCAGAGACTCCAACAGCCAGGAGAGACCTTGGAGGCCACATGCCATAGAATAGCCGTTTGCCAGGTGCGGAGAGAGGCTGAGTGAGGGCAGGTGACCTCCGGTCACACAGCAAGCTGGGAACAAAGCTAGGACTTCAGACCCAGCTCCTCCCCTGCCGCCCAGGCTCCTTCCATGAGGACCCAGGCAGCGAGAGCAGGGCCCAAGGGGATGGAACTCCCAGAATAGGTGCTCAGGGAACCCGAGAGGAGCAGGAAGAGGGGGACAAGGTGCCTGGTGGGTCTTGGCAGCTCTAGGGCACCATGTTTTGGGGTAAGGACAGAAGCAGGAAGACCAGGGAAGGTCAGGCGCCAGAAACACAGTCGGCCTCGCGTTGTGCTAGGCCTGCAGGGCCAGCGACTCACCAGAAGAGTGCCCGGGTGAGGGCAAGGGTACAGCCGGGCTGCTTTGGGTGATCGGCACCGGAAACAAATGCGTGGAAGTGGGAGCAGCGGCAGGGAGTGGGGTGCTAGGATGAGGGTCTAGGAGCCCAGCAGGGTCTCGTTTGGGGAGATACAGCTTCCAGGAGCCAACAAAGAGCAATGGACAGAAGGGACAGGGTGGACGTCTTCCGAACGCGTACAATCGGCTCACCCACGAGCAGCCCCACTCACAGACACAGGCCGCATATCCAAACTCGGGGGTAGGAAAAGATGGGGCAGCCGGGCTCTCAGGGCATCACTGTCCTCACGGGGCCAACTGCTGAACAGGGAGGCAGGTGGAGAAGGGACAGCAGGGGGCACTGGGGAAGCAGGGACCAGGAGGGCTGCATTCACCAGGAGGAGGTTGGGAGGCACCGACACAAGTGGCTGGAGAGGCCTGTTCGGAGTGGAGGGGGCTGTTCTGGGAGGTGGTGAGCCGGGATGTCATAGGGGCCATTCCTCGGCTGAGTGAGGCACAGCTGCCTGATTGCGGTGCCCCCAGTGTTCACAGGTGCTCAGCGCAGTGCTGAGGGGGGTTATGGCAGATGAGAGGCGGGACCAGCAGTTCAAAGCCTCTGGACACTGAGGACTCCTCCACCAATGACAAACAGCACTGACTCCCAGCCTAAGACAGGGCCTGCAGCTGTCAGCTGGACCAGAGCGGCATCCCTTGGACACCCTTTCAAGCAGCTCTCAGGCATCTCTCAACTTCTGAAACTGGGGGCCTCTGCGTGCAACTGTGACTTGGCCGCTAGGGGGCACTGTCGGGCCAGCAGAGCAGGTATAGACAGCAATTTTGCTAGTTTTATTTAGGTGTTCAAGGCAGCTTCACTCTTTCGTGGTGGTTACAACGACCCTAGGAACTGAGCAGGACAAAGATGATCACCACTGTGTAAATTATGACTGGCTCAGAACACAGTGACTCACCTGTGTCAGTTGGAGCCATGGAATCTGTGCCAGTCCCTTTTCATGTGAGGAACAGCACGTGGAGGGGAAACGAGTGACCTGTGGACCCGGGCGTCTGGGCCTCCACAGCCATGTCCTCCCCTGGAACCCCTGTCCAGAAAACCCACAGTGTCAGGGCCAGGAGGAGGGCAGACATGTCCCCACCCTGGGCAGGGGCTGCGGCTAAACACTACCGTTTGAGAGCTCAAGTTTGTGCGCGCACACGTGCACACACACACGCGCGCGCACACACACAGCAACCCTATGCTGGTCCCAAAAATACTTTTTGGAATTTTATCAGCCTGTGACATGAAAATGGTATGCAAGTGCTGACTTGCACTTAGATATTTCAAACACTCTGCAGGTGCTTGGGTGATCTGCCTGGCCAGCGACCTCACCCCCCGACCCAGGTGCAAATCCCTTGTGTGCTCCAAAGCAGCTATTCCGACCTGAGGGCTCCACTCTGCAGGCTCTGGTTTAGCTTGTAGCCTTCAGAGCCCCTCTGCTTTTGCTTCTTTCCCCTTGCTGTAGCTGCGTCAGCAAGGCAGGAAGCATAGACAACACTCAGTATCCAGCCTGTGAGCGAGCAGAGCCACGCCGCTGGCCGAGGAACCCAGGGGACACATGCTAACGTGGCGAGCCTTCTGAAAGTGCATGGGAACTGCACACTACGCAAAGCTTTGCACGAATTTTAAAACTGTTTTGGGACCAGCAGTTGGTGTAATGGCTATGTCACTGAACTCCCATGTAGTCAACCACGGTTCGAGTTCCAGACCTGGTGGCTTAAACTCATGCCAGGCGTATGTGTGTGCATGTCCAAGATCCCGAGAGGAGAATGGAGGAGAAGGGATTGTGGTGTGGCTATCAACCCTGGGGGGTGATTTCTCGCTTTCTGTCTCTCTTTCTGGCAAGCACATGCAGCCTATAGCAAAAACCTCTCAAAAAAAATACAAACAAAAACACTGTTTTGCACTGAAATGAATTTGTTCTTTAATTATTCCCAGGAACTTTTGTTTGCGTTTGCACGTGCACACACATACACATGCACACACACACACAAAAACTGGACAGTGCTCTTCTGATTAAGCCCTCCCATGGCTTCCTGTTCCCTGGTACAAATTCCAAACTCTCATGACCCATGAGGCCCTCGTGAGCTGAGTTCAGAGTTCCTCGGGCCAGAGTTGCAGCCCCAGCAGCTCCATGCCCACGACCCGACTGCCAGCACCACACCACACGCGAGCCTGGGCTTGCCGGGGTGCCGACCCGAGGGACTCGGTGTGGGCGGAGGTTCCCTGTACCCCCACGGCCAGAACACGCCTGGGACAGAGGCGTGCTCAAGAACCCACGGAGTGAGCAAACCCAGACATGAGGAGAGACAGTGCAGCAGGACAAATGGTGACTGACGTGACCACACGGCCCTGCCTCTGGGCGCACCAACCGCGACTACTCAGCCTACATGAAAGGAGGGCAGACTCTCCAGGGCGTGCAGGCTGGACACGAGACCGGCCAACTCAGTGCTTGTATTCGCTCACACACCAAGATAAACCCTCGAATTTCACCTGAGACCCACAGTTCACTGGGAACCCTCCTGACTCCCAGAAGACCCACGCTTCCTCTGGGAAACCATAGGCCGGGCTCTCCTCCCGCTAGGGCAGCCTTGCCCACCTGTGGCAGGCAGTGCTGGGCACAGGGCTCCCAGGCGGAGACTGTGGCTGCGGAGGCCTGGATGCCTTGGTCCTTAGGTCACCAAAACCTCTCCCAGGCCTTTCTAGCTCTCAGTCCACCCTCCCACCATTACTGTTCCTAAGAGATCAAACGGGAATTGAACCCTTGGCAATATCACCGTTCTGCCTCTTCAAGCCCGATGCAGGCCCTTTTCCCTTGGCATCTGGCCCCAGGGAAAGGGGTGTCAAGGAAGCTCAGAATCCGGTACCCAGGCGCTGATGGGCCCGCAGGCCCCTCCCCCTTGCCAGCACGCAGGCGCAACACAGTGCAGGGAACGCGTCTTTATTAAAGAAGCAAGCACAGAGGTACCAGGTACTACGTGGCGTGCTGGGCAACACCCACATAGTTCTAAATATAGAAAAATAGAAAGGAGACATGACAGAAAGAGCCTCGCTCGGATGCGCAGGAAAGGCTCTGCGGGGCCCACGTTGCAAGGCCACGCACCACCTGGGCTGCTCCCGCTCAGCGCAAGCGTCACCTGCACCGTCAGACAGCCCCACGGAACACAGTCCCTCCAGGCAGCAGCCCCTCTGGCTGCACTTCGGGGACGCTCAGCCACACAAAACACGGGACAGCCCGGCCCTGCGGCAACAGCCACGGGCGTGCCCCTCCTCTGGCTCTCTGCAGCGTCTCCAGCCGGGTGCGGGCCAGAATGTTACGCAGCTGGTGGGGCAATAAGGACACCACCTTTCTCCCTCCGTATACTGAGGCACGGGGTGGAGAGAGACGAAGGTGGGCTTGCCATCCCCATCCAAGTGAAACCGGGCATGAAAAATGCAAAGCGGTCTCCCATGGCTGACAGCCACAGGTACAGACGAAGAAACTGATGAAGATCCAGGGCTTTAAGAAATTTACTACGAAGCATCTGCTCGCCAGCATAAGTAGGTTACTGCTTCAAGGAACGAAAGTAAGACCGCGGAATTAAACTCAGCTCCGAGTGCATTTGGGCCTCTGTGGCAAACTCCACTGGCTGCATTCAGATCCACTCGCTGCATAGGCACCCACCTGCTGGCCTCGAAGGGCAGGTCTAGACGGGTTCCCAGGTTCCTCTGCAGTGGGCCTTTACGGCCCCCACTGGAAGTCAGGGGTGGGGGCATCCTTTCTGAAAATGATCTCATAAACACTTTCTGCCTCATTTCAGGAAGGTTAGGAAGAACTAGAGAGGTCTCCAGTCCCCTACACACACCCCAACTCGCCCTTTGTTCTCACCACTACCTCAGAACCAAGTGAGAACGCAATGGCTGTCCCTTAGAGAACAGAACTCCAAAAATAGAGTTAACCCTGAGATCTTCCTGTCATTCGGGAGTGGCTCGCTCTTGAATCCCTCGGAAATAAACTTTTATTTGGTTTACTGACATTTATTTAGATTTCCAGTGAAAAGCTCTATAAAATACAATAAATAATATGGGGCTGTAAAAGGTAGACATTCTAGCTGCTTATGTTACAGACTTTCCTTTATGGTACAGGCCTCGGAACTGCGATTTTGATCATGTTTAGAATCAGACACGGAGAGACTTCAAATCCTAAAGGCGAGACAGCTGCTTTGGCTCAGAAAGAATCACACCGCCTCTCGCCTCTCCGCACTCTCCTTCCCTCGTGTCCGCATACTGCTTCCAGAATCTGTCCAGCGAGTAACAAAGGAATGCACACAGGACTTAGCTAGGAGTGCCGGGCGTGGCGAGCATGCAGGCCTGCTGCTCCTGTTCCTATAAGTAAAAGTCAAACAGGAGGTCGCACTTCCCCATCTTCTGTTTGTACACCAGGTCGAACTTCTCGTTCATGGAGACAGTGAAGATGTCCTTCCACAGACCGACTCTCCCTGAAAGGAAACGAGAGCAGAGAGCGCTGTCTTCTCTTGCTGTCGGGCCAGCTACCAAACCAGAGGGAGCCCTGGTCGTGGGTCTGAGAGATGCCGGATCTATTCCTGGACCCCTCTGACCATGGCCTCTGGGGACAGGAGGGGCCGTGAACTACACACCAGCTGGGCTCCATAATGTGTTTCAAACTACGGGATGTGGCAGAACGTGAATGGAACCAACTTCCCTCCAAGGCTGGCAGTGACAGAGCCACGCCACAGTCTGGTGTCACGTGCTCGTTTGGTGAGCCTGCACACGCAGCCCCAGACCTGAGGCCCTCCAGGGAAGCACCTGACCTCTTGGGCCCTGTGAGTCCCCAGCGCCCGGCACACAGCAGGTGTTCAGTGAATATCCAGAGAATGAACACGCTGCCCTGATGCCCACGGAGCTGTGCTCTCCGCGTCGTTACTCACGCACGGCTCAACAGCCCCACCGGCATCCTGCTTCTGGAGAAGGCGAAACATCACCCAAAGGGCAGAAAATTTTATGCCAGGTAGGAAGCCCTCCTGACTAGGTCAAGGGTGAAGATTTTAAGAAGCCTGCCCTTGCCAACCTTGCAGAGGAATTTAAAGTCAGTAAAATAGCTGTGGCATAAAGGGTCTTGAGACCAGATGCAAAATCTGCAAACTATGCACCCCCAATCCCCCAGACAGACCCCAGAGTAAGCCCTGGCATGAGCCCCACAACTCTTCCACAGGCTGGGGCAGAAAACCAGGGCACCCCTGGGGGCTGAGTGGGGCGGAGCAGCAGGACAACTTGCTGGCACTGCTTCATGGTGGTTCATGACGCTTAGAGAAAAAGAGCATGCTAAAAAAAAAAGACCACAGAAGCCTTTGGTTCCATTTTCCCTGTTAAGTACGAAGTCATGTGTCGGTGAGGAGTGGAGAGCTGTGGACACAGGGCCAGGCGCTGGCTCTGAGCTTCAAATGAGATGCTTGTCTAGAATTCTCTTGCCTGTCAGTGTCGCTAAGGCCAGAGCTCTGAGCAGCCCAGCAAGCAGCCTTCGTTAGCTGTCCTTGTCCTAGAGGGACCTGGGTCTGAAATCGCAACCCTGCAAATGCTGAGCTAAGGCATCCAACACGACAAGAATGTTCTCTTCGGTAATGACAAATTATCAGCGTTGGTGAGGGGAAAAAGAAAGAAGCCGAGTTCTTGCTAGGACAAAATTAGAAGCTTCCAGACCACACTATAAATATATTTTCCCTGACTATTGTTCCCAGCTGAGGTGGCTGAGAGCTGTCAAAGGAGTCACCCACCTGGTGCAGGAATGGAATCGAGACAATTTAGGCTGTGACCTGAACCAAATGTGAGCAATGCACTGGCTATGCGAGCCCTGTGCCCTCACCCACTCGGGGATCTTCTGAGCAAAGAGGGAAAGTTCTAAAAGGAAACGAAATCACAGAACTGAAATGAAGCGAACCAAGGTGAGTGATGGCAACGCAAACACGGCGAGGGAGCACAGGGCACGCGGTGTGCTCGCGACACCTCTTCACCACACAGATGAACCGGGGGATGGTGGAGGTGGTCACATCCAGGGATAACAAAACACAGCAAAAGCAAAACTAAAAGAGAGCAAATAAATTTTAAATAATAAATATTTGTGAAAACATAGCCAGAAAATAAACTGCACAGTATCTGGGTTCAGTGAACTTCCTGGAAGAGGTGACCGCGCTGCCTTTATGAGGAAGTGGCCATGATCAGCCGCTTTTGGAAGGAGCCTGAGAAGCTGCGGGAGCCCAGGCCCGAGCTGGGTCCCTTCTCTGGCGGCGGCAGAGCTACACGCCCTGGGTGTTGCACATCTGCTCTGTGGAACGTCTATTCCAGGGCAGTGGGGGGCTCCTGCCCGAGAACGTCTTGCCCCTGAAACCTGAGGTGCCTGCCCCCCTTGAAATGAAACAGGGCTTGGTCTGGAGGCACAGGCCAGCAGGCAGGCGCTCCCTGACCGCAGGAGCACCAGGCCATCAGCAGGCACCAGCTTTTGGATGACAGTCTGGCCCTGACATGGCACAGGGCACAGGCCAGCTAAGCACTACTACAGGGCATTGGTGGCCAGAGAGCACGAGGGTGCTGATGTGAGTGGCCAGGACCCGCAACCCTGAGCAGGCAGAGGGGAGGCAGAGGGACACGTACCCCGGCCCACGGGCAGGGCCTCGGCATTGCAGCACTGGTCCACCAGCTGGTGGCAGTGCTCGGTCAGGGACTCCAGCTGGGCCTTGTCACAGGACACCCCCAGGAACCTGGCCAGCTGCTCCACCATCGTCACCAGGTCCTGGAAGACAAGGGCAGAGAGCGAGCAGCCCATCAGAGGTGGCCCTTTATTTTTCCCATGATTGAAAAAGAGAACGAGAGCGCGCACACCTCAGCAGGGCCTCACCACGCTCCACCCCAGCATCGCCAGCCCCAGACTGTGGGCAGGTGCACCCGGCATTCGGGAGGCCTCTCGACGTGAATGCAGACCCTCCCATGCAGGACTACCCTGCAGAGCATCGTGACTGACCACTGCACCACCATCCAGGCCACGCAGGATCTTACACGACTTTAGTGCTCAAAGCAAGGCTGACGCTGGCCTTGCCTAGAGGTAAGACGGAGAGGCTAAAGGACTGCCCCCAGACACCCGCTCTCTCAGCAGAGCTAGGACTCAAAGCCGGCTCCTCGGGGGTTCAGAAGCAGACACGAGTGCCTAACAGCACTGCGCTTGATTTCTAAAGCGCAGTGAGAAGTGGAAACGGACGTCTGAGCTGTGCGAGGTCTGGTTGGCTCACCCCTGCCTGCCACCCCATCAGCGGGAATCTAGATTGGGCCTGGGGAGAGCAGGGAGACCCCTCAGCCCCGGCATGGCCTGTGCCCAGCCGCCCCACCAGCAGGAAGCCGGTTTGCCTGGAAGGATCCGTTATCCTTGCTCGCTGGACAGAGCCGACCCAGGCCCGCATCCTGCCACACTTGGCCACAGGACCCTGCTGGATGGCGGGTGGTCTCGAGTGGAGCCACAAACACTGCTCTCCACACAGACCACCCTTCTGCTCCGGGAACCCGTGGCCCCGCAGGCTCAGCCAGGACCAGGACTGCCGCGAAGTCAGCCCAGCGCAGGGGGGTGCCTCGCCGCACGTTAGGAAGTGCTGGAGGGAGGCTGCTTCCTTGCGCTGGTTTATAAAGCAAATGAGCACACACGGCCTCCGAGAAGCCCCACCACAAGGAAACCTGTCTTTAACGTGGCATCTCCTGAGCCGTAGAAGAAAACGTGCCGTGAAGGCTGGCATGGTGCTGGCCCCCCACATCCCCACATCGCTGGGCCTTACGTCCTGCCGGCAGCAGCGCCACCCAGAGGAGGGGCGTGCCCAGCTCCGCGGTCCTGAGCCCGAGGCTGGACACAGATGGATCGGGCGACAGCACGTAACAGAGAACGATCAAAGGAATGGGAGGGTGGTCTTGCCTGCCCACCACTGGGCATCCCACGTACAAAAACCAGAACAGATTCAAGAAGCCTGGCCCTCAGCAGAGGCAAGGTGGAGGACACAGGGCTGAGAGCAGTCGGGACAGCCCGGCCATGCTGGAACACCGTCTGGGAGGGAGGGACATTTCCACGCTCTGTGCCCACCTAATGTCATAGGGCACCGAGCACAGACCGGACAGCACCCAGTGAGGTGGCTGCAGACTCCCGTCTCTCGGAGCGTCATGTTGTCTGTAGCAAGGACAGCAGCGCAGCGTCCCAGCTTCAGCCAGTGGCTCCCCCTGTATCCAGGCCAGCACCACCAGGGAGCAGCTGCCCACCCGGTCACGGGCAGGGGTGCCTTGGCTATGACTGGGGAGAGCACACCATAGGGTGACCACAGAATAAAGTGGGGCGATTCCCTCGGACACCCGGCACAGTCCCCAGCACACAGGCACAGCCCACCACGATCCCAGAGTCGCAGCAGGCCCGCGAGAAGGCAGGTGGCGATGTGGGGTGACCCGGCCACAGGTGGGGAGAGCTGTAGAGCCAAGTGTCACATTAAACACGGAGGTAAGGGCACACGGGACCTTCTACAGCCTGGAGGCCGAGGAGGCCCACTCAGGGCTAATTTTCTGGAGAAATATGTAAACAATGTTAATTCCTAAAATGTGTCACAAATCCTTAATCTCCATTCTAAACCGCCCCCCCCTCCAGACCCGTGCGGGGGTTTCTGACTGTGCATGTGCCCATCAGAAGCAGGCGTGTTTTGGGAGGACACCAGGCTGCCCTGGCCCCGTGGCTCCTGCAGTCACGGGCAGTCCTGACACCAGGGGCTGGAAAACAGCAGGTCTGAGCACGTTTGTCGAGGAGCCTCAGAGTGATGCTTGGCCAGAGGTCTGCATTCTGACTTAGGCGCACCTGGCAGCTTAATACTAAGCGCCGTTCCCAGTCCTCGCCGTGAGGACGCTCCAGGAGAGCTGCTGACCCGCAAGTGTGGGCCCGGCTGGCCAGGCAGGGGCTGCTCCTGCCATCCTGGGTGCAGGAGCCCTCGCGAGCCCTGGGCAGTGGATGCCCCACTGTGTGCGACAGCTGGCAGAGTAATAGCGGCTGGCAGACACATCCCGGTGCCCCAGAAATCCCACTCCTGGCTACGAGCATGCTCGCAGAAGCTTTCAGCACAATCTCCTTGAAATGGAGCTGCCTGAACGTCTGGCAGCACTGGTGACAAACTGGTGCAGGCGTGCTGCGAGGGAGCGAGCCCTGCCATGTGCAAACGGCCGGGAACATGCTCTCCCACACACAGTGGGCGGGCCTCACAGACATGATGCTAGGCCGAGACAGCCAAATGCCAAAGGACACAGCCTGTGATTCCACGGTACACAGAGGTTCAAAAGCTGGCAGGCGCGGGACCAGCAGATGGCGGGACTCTCACGTAGTTGAATGCAGTTTGAGTCCCGGACCCAGTGGCTTAAACTCACGCCGGGTGCGTGTGCGTGCGTGCCCAAGATCCCGAGAGGAGAACGGAGGAGAAGGGATTGCAGCGTGGCCTTATCCCCGGGGGGTGATTTCTCGCTTTCTGTCTCTCTGTCTCTCTCTTTTTGGCGAGCACACGTACCCTATAGCGAAAACCTCTCCAAAACAAAAAAAAGCAGGCAGGCTCATTAAGGTGGGAGACAGCAGGTGCCTCTGGGAGTACCCTAGCCCCCACACCCAATCAGGCTCCTCTGCTGTAGAGACCCCCCAGTCCCATGGCTGAGAGCACCACGCTCCGCTCAAGACCCTGCGACATGGGCGGGGCTCAGCTGGGCAGTTTCTGGCTTCCGCACTGTCTTACTGGGGCCCCTAGGGGGTGTGGCCACCTGGAAGGTCCACAGTGGCCTTGCCCACGTCTGGTAGCTGGCTAGGGCTGTTGGCTGGGCTGCCTGTCCTCCCCCGGCCTCCCAGCACACAGCCTGGTGACCTAAGGCAATAGTGGCATTCTGCTAGGGGAGCCCGAGGCACAAACTCGGTCCCAGCTTCTACCTGTGACGTGTTACTGACGTCCCAGGCCCCAGCCACATGGCCCAGCCCAGCCACTGAGGGCATGGAGCAGTGGGGCTCGCCCGGGCCACCCACCTGACACGCACCACCATTCACTAAGGACCTTAAATGACTGGGTCCCCACCTGGCCCTTGCTTTGAGCTCAGGAGACACCTGGCCCCTCTCCCAGTGTCCCCGCTGATGTCCTACTGTGAGTGCCTTGTCTCCAGCCAAACCTGCTCCTTCCACTCCCCCCCCCCAATCTCTAGGACCAAGTCCAAAGTCCACCCCAGGCCCTGCCCACCTCTCCACCTCTCCGGTCACCTCTAAATAAGCCCCTCCCCACGTCCTGTCCCTCCTCCTACTGCCACTAAGCCTCCCCACTGTCAGCTGGTGTGCTTCCCACACTGATGAGTACATCACTCCTCCTGCCAGCCCAGGTGGCGGCTGACACTCCCGCAGTGCCCCCACCGTGAGCATCAGTGGCCCAGCAGAGCGGTGGTCAGAGCACGGGCTGGGGAGGGCCCAGCTCCTCCACGCGCCACCACACAGCCCTCACAGGCTCCACACCTGGGCCTCAAGTTGCTTGTGGGAACAAGAGGGGAAGTGTCTCTCCCTGGAGTTATCCGCTCACCCAGCAGGTACTTACCAGGGCCTGCCACGTCAGACGCTGGTCTCGGTGCACAAACAAGGCAGAAAACCCCACCCTAATGGAGTGATTCTAGTAGGAAAGTCAGTAAAATGAAGGTGTGAACAATAAAAGGCATTAGAAAATAACTGTGGATAAAGGGGCCAGCAGATGGCACGGTGGTTATGTCGCTGGATTCCCACATAGCTGACGTGGTTCAAGTCCCGGACCTGGGAACTTCAAAATCATGGTGTGTGTGTGTGCCCAAGAGCCTGGGAGAATGGAGAAAGGACTGCAGCATGCCCACCCACCCCCCCCGGGGGTCATTTCTCACTTTCCCTCTCACTGTCTGTCTTTCTCTGGTAAGCACACGGTGCCCTAAGGCAAAAACTTAAAAATAAAAAAAAGAGTAAAAATTAATTGTGGATTAAAATGAACCCTAAAAGAGAAGTGAGAGGGTTCATTTTAAGCAGGGGTCAGGAACACCTCACTGACAGTAGCACGTGAATGAGGGCCTGGCAAGAGTGAGGGAGGCACCTCTGCAGAGGGAAGCGCACCCCAGACAGACCCTGCAACAGAAGCACACAGAGGCTGAGGAACAGCAGGGCACTGAGCCAGCCAGCATGGGACTCCGGCCATCACCTGGTCACCCGCCAGTCCCTGGAGGGGACGTGATCCGGCTGAGACTGGGGAGATGGTGGTGCTGCTGGGCTGGACAACAGGGTGGCAGGCCAGGGAGGGTGAGGGCGGCTTCCCTGACCCAGGCTGAGACCACGCCAACGTGGACCAGCGAGACTGGCAGAACAGGGAGAAACGGCCTGAAGGGTGCGCCCACAGGGGTGAGACAGAGGGTGGTGCAGGACTTCTTACCGGGCCACCCAGCTGCCACCGACTCAGCTGGGGGCAATCGCAGAGCTGGGCTGGGACATGCTTGGCCGTGACCTCCATCGGACACCGTGTGGACACGTGCCTGGACCACACAGAGGGACGGCTGTGGGACTCCGTGCCCGGGGATGGACAAGGTCACAGGAAGGTGAGTGGAGATGGAAAGAGCAGAGACGTGGGCAGAGAACTGAGGGAGGAATGGGCACAGGACAGCAGGCAGGAAACCAGGGGGTGGCGTCCCGGCAGCCCGGCGAAGGAGGGGACGGCCGTGCCGAACACTGCAGGAAGGTCTGGTACGATGGAGCCCTGGCGCCTGCCCTGGCTTCGGCGATGTGGAGCTCACTGGGGTCCCACCTGGGGAGCAGGCTGGGAGGGCAGGGGTGAGGCCGGGAGGAGTGGGCTCCGGAGGAGGGAGAGCGGACGACAGGGCACACAGCTCCTAGCGCTCAGTAAAGTGACACAGAGAGGAGAGAGACCCGGGAGGAGGAGCACTCGGGCCCAGGTCCACTTCTCGGCTAGGGAAGGAGGCACCGGCACGCCCTCCCACTGGCTGACACAGCTACACTAAGAGGCGGCATAGCGGCCACACGGCGGCGGGCTGCACACGGAGTGCTCACGAGGACAAGACAGCAGCCTCTGGGGCATGGTCAGGGCCTGCTTCACTTCTCCAGCACCCCAGCCTGCAGAGCCCGGCACACGTGCATGCACGCATGTTCCACACTAGCTCCTGCTCACGGCCTTTCCCGTGCCCCATGCTAGGTGCTCTGAGACCCTCCGACTTGCAGGCAAACCCGAGGGTTTTGAGGCAAATGGGCCCAGGGGCGAGTGGTGTGGGCTCTGCCTCCCCCGCACCCGGCCCAGCCTGCCGCCACAGGAGAGGGTGCCAGGCGGCAGTGAGTCCAGCTGCCGCTGCACTTCTGCTGAGGCAGGATGCGAGCAACAGCACTTCCTACTGCGCTGCGTCCTACCACGCACCCAGGACTGCCCTGGGAAGGGGCGCCAGGGCCGGGCAGAGCAGAGGGCAGACAGCGCAGTCGAAGGGCTGGAGTACTGGCCCAGAGCACTCAGCACAGCAGGCACTCCCGAGTCCCACTCTCGTCCCAGAGTCCAGGGGTGCGGGAGACAGGACAGGCACCCCCACTGACACCCACTGTGGCTCGGAGTGGTGGACAGCCTCTGCATACATGCTCCGGCATCAGGTGCTGCTTGGCCATGGCCCCACACCGCGGGCAGCGGCCCGCGCACTCACCCGGTGCATGTCTTCGTACTTGAGGAAGAGTACGTTCGAGTCCATGCGGTGCTCCCAGAACTCCTGCACGTGCTCAAACCAAGAGCCGTAGCCCACTGCGGAGACAGGGAACGGGTGAGTGGGCAGCAGGGCAAGAGAGACATGCGCCAGGCCGCTCCCCCAGCCTGGCTCCCTGAGAGGCGGGCAGGAGTGTCACCTCTCGGCCTGGCTGCCACCCCAGGCAAGCAGGCACTGCCTCTCCCTGCTCCGCTAGTCGTGAGAAAGCCCTCACCCTGCCCCGCTCTGTGTCTACACACCCCGAGACCTGCCCGTCGAGGTGAAGGCCTCGGGATGTGCCATCGGTGCGGCCTGCCAGGGGGCTCCGCAGGACCCACTGGTTCACCCTCTCGGCAGTCACTGGGAAGGCCCAGAGGGACGAGGACAGGACAGAGGGCTAGCATGAGCTACCTAGCTGGCTTGGTAGGAGAGCAGGGCCCAGGAGGTCTCCCTGCGGGCCCTGGCCTCCAGGCCTCCACAGGCTCCCCACCCGCAGGAGCTGCACTTGTGCTCCAGCAGACCCGTCACTCTTGGACGGACACACAGGCAACCCCTAAAACTCGCTGCACCAACCTGCTCCTTTGAGGGAGAAAAACCCTGTGTCCTGGGGACCCAAGTCACCAAAAGGTTTGTAATCATGTGGCCCAGACGGGTGCCCAAGCAGACTGACTCAGTGCCTGCCCAGGCAGGCTACACCCTGGGACAGAAGGAAAGCCAAACGGCTTTCGGGAAGTGGAAGGCAAGGACAGATCTCTCTTCACTCCGAGAGACACAGCTGAGGTTCCCAGACAGCCATGGGTCTGCACAGGGAGATGGTCAGGGCCGTGGGAGGGGCAGGCAAGCCTAACACGTGGGGGAGAGCACGTGCACCCAGCCCCTGTGCCCTGGGGGCTCGATCACGCTCCCACGCCTCCACGCGAGGAGACCAGGGCCTCCAGCCCTTCCCAGTGCACGGCTCTGAGCGAGTCAACAGGCTGACCAGGGAGTCCTGGGCTGAGAAGCTCCACCTCAGCCCCGCCCCGAGGAGCCCCTGTGGAACGAGCCCTCCACAAGCACGTGTCACAGGGGCCATCCCCATGTGGCCCACATCACAGACAGCCCCTCCCTGGCGTCCCCACACAGCACGTTACCTGGCCAGAGCGGCCCCAGATCCCTTGATGGAGTGGCTCAGGCCATGGGACCCTTGTGCAGCGCCCTGCCTCACACAACGCGGGCCCGACCCCAGTCTATGAGGACAGCTGCACCGTGCTGCCCCGCTCCCCGTGCACACCAGCTCCCAACCTCTCGGAGCCTCCCAGTCCGGGATCACAGGAGGATCGTGGGGTCACTGGGTGAGCACATAAAGCACATCCCGGGAAGCTCAGCGGTGTGTCGACTGGCTTTGGTGGGACCCTGGCAAGTGTGTGTGGTCGTGGACTCAGGGGCGGGCAGGTGCTGTGACCAGGATGAAACAGAGACCTCCATTAGGACGACCTTGAACCGCTCTGGCCTGAGCAAGGTGCTCCGGGCCCCTCCACACGGCCTAAAGTGGGCAAGCTCCTGCTGGCGGTGGCTTCCGCTGGGCCATAAGGAATCGGCTTTGGGGACCAGAGGGGCGGCTGTTCTGGACGCCTGGCACAGGGTGGGAATGCTCCAGGTTCAGGCAAGCTGCAGAGGGGGCTGCAGCAAGGGCCTCCAGCAGGGGAGAGTGGCCTGGGGATACATGTGCCACAGCCTTGGTCCATGCAGGCAGCGCCCAACCCTGAGCAGGTGCAGCTGAGCAAAGACTCAAGAAAAGAAAGAGCATCACCCTGGAGGGGCAGGCCCTGTGGGGTCGTCAGTCACACAGCCGGGTCTGCGTGTGTCCCGGCACAGAGGGTCTCCTCTTCCACCCACTGGGGGCAGCTGGGGCCAGTCGCTCCAGCTTCCATGGTGATTAGGAGCACTCTGGTCCTGGACCTCTGCCACGCCCCGTCCTAACCTGCCGCTGCTCCGGAGGGGACAGGAGGTCCAGTGGGAAGAGAGCGGGGCTGCTCCCTCCCGCTCACGTCCACGCCCCTGAAGGGCAGTGCACTAGAGTGGCCCAGCCTTGAGGCTCCCCTAGGGCCGGGAAGGAGCCTCTCGGCTCCCGCTCACCCTTCTCCCCGTGGGCATGGGCTTGAACAGGGCACTGCCCCTCCACAAGTGGCTGCTGCCCCTGAAGGTCACCTGCCTGCCCCTAAAGTCCAGTCAAGGGCCCATGTGACTGTCACACCTCCAGCTTCTGTCATCACTGAAAGCAGTGACACCTGCGTCTGTTTTAATGTTTTCCCTCCCACCTTGTTCAGAACCAGGCTGAAAGGAGGGCTGTTTTGATCAGGGAACTTCTCATGAGGCCCAACAGCGGGGTGAGAGGCTTGGGGAGAGCGGGCTGCCCCGCCAGGCAGCAGCCCTACGATCTCAGACAAGCTTCTCAGACCCTCGGGCTCAGCACTGTCACCTGTAAATGAGAATGCAGGTCTAACCTGCCCAGTGACTGTCAGAGCCGGAGTAGCTGAGGAGCCCAGCACAGGCAGGCCTCCCGTGAACAGCCGACCGCTGCCATCCTAACATGCCGCGTAGGCGGAATACTTACGCTTGTCGTTCATGAATCTCCGGCAGAACTCCTGGAAAGTGCCCCGGTAGCTCATGGTCCGCAGGGAGCGGTGGAACTGGTAGTAGGACACCACCAGGTCCTTGGGGTTGCGAGCCATGTAGATGACCTGCGGGCGGCAGGCACGTGAGCTGGCATCTCAGTCCCCTCACCTAAGCCTGCTCACGCACACGGCCAGCCGCTCCCAGCTGCCAGCACCAAGCCCAGACCCCGCGCGGGGCTGTCCAGGCCTGTGCTCCGGGCCAGCAGTGACCACCGTGCTGGCCAGCACCGGCCCGGAGCACGGACGGCAGTTCTGTCCTCCACAGCTACTTTGAAACCAGAACACAGGAACGAAGGATCCCGGTCATGGTGATGAGAACTAGGGGCCTCATCATGTTCAACACAGTTAAGAAAAACTAAGCTACTTGGGGCCAGCAAGTGGTGTGGTGGTTAAGGTGCTGGACTCCCACATGGCCAAGTATGGTTCAAGTGCCAGACCCAGTGGCTTGAAAATCACATCAGGCGGGACCAGCAGATGGAATAATGGTAATGTCGCTGGACAACTACGTGGGAATGTAGTTGTTCGAGTCCCAGGCCCAGAGGCTTAAAACTCATGCCAGCCACATGTGAGTACATGCCCAAGATCCCGAGGAGAATGGAGAAGAGATTACAATGTGGTCATCCCCTGGAGGGTGATTTCTCACTTTCTATCTCTCTGGCGAGCACAATGCCCTATAGCAAATATCTCTATAAAAAAAAAGAGAGAGAGAGAGAGAGAAAGAGAAAGAAGAAAATCACACCAGGCATGTGTGCATGCACACCCAAAATCCTGAGAGGAGAACAGAGGAAAAGGGATTGAGGCATGGCCATCCGTCAAGGGAAGAAGACCAAGTCCTCACCCGCCACCCCCTGCAGCAAGCGCATGCATCCTATGGCAAAAAGTTAAGGGGGAAAAAACCCTAAGTGGTGGGTGGCGTTTGCCACATGCAAACACGTGCTGGGCTCCAGCTAGTCACACATGCACTCGCCTGTGGGGGAAAGACCAGGGCGGAGGGTGTGGACGACATGGCAGACACGCATGTCCTGTAAAGGATCTCTGCGTGTTCACGTTCTCCAGGAAGAGCCTGGCCCAGCTGCCGTGGCCGTGGCCGCCGTGGGCCTCAGTTCTAGGTGGGGATTCATCAAGGCAGGGAGGTGGGCAGGTGCAGGGCTGGGTTTACCTTGGAGTCGCCGTTGTGGAGGTCGGAGGGCAGGAAGCGGTAGGGGAGGTGGCTCTTGATGAGGCGGGGAGACGTCAGCTCCTGCCCGGTCAGAGGGAGAGGCTCAGAGGCAGAGCGGTGGCTACTCCACGGTCCCCTCAGGGCCTTTCTAGTGGGAGCTGGGGAGAGGTTCCCCAACCGGGCCAGGACCATCGGCACCTGCCCAGCCTCCCCGCTGAGACGAGTCTGAGCCCCACACCTGCACACTGGGCCCCAGGGTTAGGAATGAGGAGGTCACCAGTACTCCCGGCCACAGGGGTCTGCTCAGGGGGCCTGGGAGCTACAGGAAGGGCCCTGAGACAGGCCTGAAGGGTGTGGAGGAAGCACGAGTTCAGGCCTGGGCGCCAGCTGGGCTACAGCAGTGACCCAGCCCAGTGCTCTCCCAGCCTCCACGCTGCGTGCAGACCCTCCGCGCGGCAGCCAGGGCAGCCCTCAGACATCCTCGGCTCCCTAGGAAAAAGTCCCCAGGCCTTCTTACTGCTCCTGATCAAGCCAGGCCCGTGGGCCCTGGGATCATTGTGCTTGCCAGCCCCTCTGCTCCTCTCCTCTTCCAGAACCTTCTCCAGAGGTCCCACCCAGAGGCGACCCTTCTCCCCGCACGCTGATTGCCATCTAACTCCTTCAACCTGCTATTCGGTGAGGCCGTGAGGGCAGCTTTCAGGTCCCGCTGTGCCCCAGTGCCAGGCGCACGGGGGCACAACCAGGGAGGGTATGCCAGCCAGGCAGGGGTGCGAGGAGCTGGTGTGCCCAGAACGGCTCGCGTAGGACTTGGGCTGCACTGTGAGAGCCACGGAGGGCCTTCTGCCATCAGGGGTGAGGTGGGCCTTGCAGAGCTCTCACCCGATGCTCGCCGGCGGACCGATAGGCAAGGCCAGGGAGGCCAGCTGCTGTGGGCCGAGCTGGGGACGGGGGGCTGAAGTGGAGAGGGGCGTGTGTGCACACGCCAGATGTGTCGAAGGGACAGGACTTCGGGAAAATACTTATTTTATTCTTGATACCTAATATCTACTGCAAACGTGTCTCCCCGGTCCCTCAACACAGGAGTTAAGCCCAGAGCCTGCTCCCCACGGGTGGTCCCTCAGACCCCAGTCCCTCCCCTCCCAGGCACCTCACGGGCTCCCCAACACTGGGCTCAGGCCTGGGCTCCTCCGTCCTGGCTGTCTGGGAGCCCTGCGCTCTGCCTCTGCCCAGAGCCCCGTGAGTTCCCTGTCGGTGCACCTGCAGGAACAGCCGGCTGGCGAGGTGTGGGGCTGCCCAGGGTACCTTGATGATGTCCAGGCCCGGCTGCGGGTACTCCAAGACCGGGACCTGCTCGTCGATGTTCATCAGGCCGATCTCGTCGGGGTCGGCCCCCTGGCTCACCAAGTAGACCACCTCCTGTAGCAAGCCCGTGCCTGGGGAGAGAAGCCACCGCGGGTGGGGCTCAGTGGTGGAGGCACCGAACTCAGGCAAGACCTCGGTCTAATCCCCTCAGGGGAAGGCATGGCATACCCGCGGCCATCTCTCCGGCTCCATCTCCCAGACCCGCGGCCATCTCTCCGGCTCCATCTCCCAGAGCCCTCGGCCATCTCTCCGGCTCCATCTCCCAGAGCCCACGGCCATCTCTCCGGCTCCATCTCCCAGAGCCCGCGGCCATCTCTCCGGCTCCATCTCCCAGAGCCCGCGGCCATCTCTCCGGCTCCATCTCCCAGAGCCCTCGGTCATCTCTCCGGCTCCATCTCCCAGAGCCCGCGGCCATCTCTCCGGCTCCATCTCCCAGAGCCCTCGGTCATCTCTCCGGCTCCATCTCCCAGAGCCCGCGGCCATCTCTCCGGCTCCATCTCCTAGAGCCCTCGGTCATCTCTCCGGCTCCATCTCCCAGAGCCCGCGGCCATCTCTCCGGCTCCATCTCCCAGAGCCCGCGGCCATCTCTCTGACTCTACCTCCTCGTGGAGCCTGCAGCCATCTCTCCATATTCATCTCCCAGAGCCCAGGGCCATCTCTCCGACTCCATCTCCCAGAGCCCACGGCCATCTCTCCGACTCCATCTCCCAGAGCCCACAGCCGTCTCTCTGGCTCCATCTCCCAGAGCCTGTGGCCATCTCTCCAGCTCCATCTCCCAGAGCCCGCGGCCATCTCTCCGGCTCCATCTCCCAGAGCCCTCGGCCATCTCTCCGACTCCATCTCCCAGAGCCCGTGGCCATCTCTCCGGCTCCATCTCCCAGAGCCCTCGGCCATCTCTCCGACTCCATCTCCCAGAGCCCGTGGCCATCTCTCCGACTCCATCTCCCAGAGCCCGTGGCCATCTCTCCGGCTCCATCTCTCAGAGCCCGTGGCCATCTCTCCGGCTCCATCTCCCAGAGCCCGTGGCCATTTCTCCGACTCCATCTCCTGGCGGAGCCCCTCCGCTCAGCTTCTCTAGCTTCTGGTATAATTCAGTTAGAGTCAACTGCCCAGGAGGAAGGGAAGGGACACACAGACAGGCCAGGGCAGGGGATACACTGGGCCTCCCGAGGTACAAAGCCTGCTGGCCAGACATGGTGAATGACACAGGAAAAGGTGAACTGAAGGCGATCCCAATACCCCCACTGGCCACCTTCCAGACACACCTCCACACCTGCAGCCGCAACCAGAGGCAGAGCAGAGGCAGGCTCGGAGTGAGCTGGACGAGCAGACACCTGCCGGGCCTCCCAGCACTCTCCCTGCTCCCTCCATGCCCACTGCACCTCCCTCGTCCATCCCCCAGGTGGTGGCTGCAGGGCCCCTCCACCCACTCTGCCAGACCATCTGCACCCAGCGGCTCACAAGGTTCCAGTGACAGCCCTGCTCAGCTCTGCAGTCTCCTGTCCCCGCCCCAACGTGCGCCTTACAGGCCCCCACTTCTTAGACCCCAGGAGAGCTGTACGAGCACTTCCTGTCACTGACTTGGAGGCCAAGTCCAGGGTCCCAGAGCTGTGAGTACGTCCTGACCCACCCAGGCAGAACAGCGGCAGGAGCCTGCCATGTCACAGAGTGGAGGGTGGGGACAAAAGGGCGCGGCCACACCGAGAACCACTGCCCACAAGATGAAGGAAGCAGCAGGGGCAACATGAGGGCAACCTCGCAGCTGCCGTGGGAGCACGGGAGGAGCCGGCCCGATGGCCCAGCAAAGCCCACCTGAGGGACAGAGAGTAGAAGCCAGGACAGCTGCCGGACAGCCACCTGCCGGCCCTGGCCCAGGCTCCTCAGCTGCTGCAGGCCGGCCACGAGGAAGCACTGGTCCACAGCGCCTCTGCTGAGGCGGCCCGTGGGACGAGGCCCCGACGTTCAGGGGCTGAACTCCCTGAGTCCAGGGCGCAGAGCCCACCAGCTCCCACCAGAACTCCAGAGACGAGAAAGCAGCACTCCAGGGTCAGAGCCAGTCAGACGAGAACCACCAGGACGCTAGGGCAGGCAACCTGATTTCATGTCTACCCTTCACCAAAGTGGAGGAGTCACCAAAGGGGCGTACGGAGACGCACCACTCCCTGCCCGCCCCACCCCGCAGGGGCGAACGCCCGGGAGAGCCGACACTCACTCTCTGACCTGCTGGGATCATGTCGGGGTCTGGGCGTGGGCCACTACCGATCTCTGACTAAGAACAAGGACGTCAGCTCCCCTACACGCGCCACCCCACAGCCCAGCACAGCTTCGGGTCTAACTGGGTGTTCACCCGAGGGCCACCGTGCAGAGAGGGGGAAGGCAGCGAGCTCCCCGCACTGTCCTCGGTGTCTCCGGCAGGCTGACACCCAGTGCTCCCAGAGCACCCCTGCCTGGTCGCTCGTTCTCCCCTCGCCTTCTGAGTGCCTCCACCCCCCTCCAGTCCACTCCAGGCCACTCCAGTCCACTCCTTGTCCTAAGCTGGCCCTGAGCCCACCCACTGGCATGCCTGGGCTCTGGTCGTCCAAGCTGGAGCCCGGCACAGCTGTCACAGGGACGCCAAGCAAGGCTCAGCCCCGTGCAGTCGGCTTTGCCATCCGAACGTGAGGGCGGCCATGAGGCGCCAAGGCAATCCCTCAGGTAACACCCAGGGCGTGGCGGTGTCTGGCCACTGCTGGTGTCACTGACTGTGACGCGGCACTGGCCCCAGTGCTAACTCTGGGCCCGCTGGGAGGGCGCGTCAGACCAGAGAGTCTGACAGTCACCCAGAAAGACAGCCATTTAACGGTGACGTTTGGAGGACGGACGGGATGACACCACACAGCTGGCACAGTAGGATGGAGGCCTCTCCCCTGCCTGGTCCACTCTGAGACCTGAGAAGGGCAAACATGGAAGCCTCGAGCAGTCTCTGCCCACTACTTGGCCCACTGCCCTGCCACCGTGGGCTCGGAAGGCCCATGGAGACCTCAGCTCGTCCCAGGAACCCACGTGCCCAGGAGCACACGGGAAGCCCAAACAGGGCCTTGGGCTCACCAGCCCCTGGAGATGACCCGTTTAGCCCTAGGAACCTCTAGCACACCGGCAAAGCATGTTCTAAAGAGGCTTCCACCTCCCACAGGCCCTTTCTCTGCCCTGCCCACGCGGGGCCCCACTCCAGCTAACAGCACTCCGTCCAGCACTCCCGGAGCGCAGGCACACCGCTCGCGGCCCTGCCCAGTGCTGAGGGCAGGAGGATGCACAGCGTCCCCCAGAGCACGGACAGCAAAGGTGCTCCCACACCAATAGGGCAGCCACACAGCTTGCAAGCCCCTAGCCCTACTCCACCAGGGCTGGAGTCCCAGGAGGGGCAGGACACCTGAGACGGGGCCCTGGAGGGAAGGAGGCAAGGACTGTGCACACGGGTAGGAAGAATTCAGGCGAGGCGAAGTGGTCACGACTTGTAACAGCTGGCTGTGGGCCTGTGTGACGGCACAGACGCTCTGGAGCCAGAGCCACGAAGAGCTGGCACCGAACATGAGCTCTTCTTGGCAGACCTGCACCGGCTGCTCCGGAGGAAGGCTGGGTGGCAGCTGGAGGCGGCAAAGAAAAGTTCTGCCTGCACCCTTCTCCCCTACGGGAAAAAGCCTTAAGCCCCCAGAGAAGGGGCAACAAACCTGCCATCCCTAGGGCACTGATGAAGACCAAATATGGCTGCGGAAAGGATAAAAGGGAAACAAACTTGACAGAGCAGAGGAATCAGTCAACCTAAAGAATGGCCCAAAGACAGGGACCAGCAGATGGTGTAATGGTTATGATGCAGGACTCCCACATAGTCGACCACGGTTCGAGTCCCAGACCTGGTGCCTTAAAACTCACACTGGGCACATGTGTGCATGCCCAAGATCCCAAGAGAAAACTGGAGGACAAGGGACTGCGATGTGGCCATCCCCCCAGGGGGTGATTTCTCACTTTCTGTCTCTCTGGCAGGTGCACACACCCTATAGAAAAATCTCTCTCTCTCTAAAAAAGAATGACCCAAAGAAATTACCCAAACTTTAATCTAAGAAGAAAAAAGAGTGAACCAAACAGAACACCCCAGAGCTACATGACAGTACCTAGCCATCTACCACGTATGTAACTAGAAATCTACCATTGTATGTAACTAGAATCTTGGCGGGGGGGGGGGGGGGGGACGGGGGGGTAGAAGAAATATTTGAAGAGAAATGGCTGAAAAAATTTTAAAAATAATGAAAAGCACCCAATCACAGATGCAAGAAGCTCAGAGAACCCCAAACAGGACAAAACCAACACACACCACCTAGACACACCTATACAAAATGCCTAAAGTCAAGGAAAAAGAGAAGATCTTGAAGGGCAGCTAGAAAAAAAAGACAGAGAAATAAAAACCTTGCAGGTGACTTGCCATAAAAACTACGCAAGCCAGAAGACAGTGGAGTGGCATTTCTAAGGTGCTAACTATGTGTGAACAACTAGAATGAGGAAGGGAAGGGACGAGGGAGGAAGAGGTGGAAAACGCAGCACGGCGTCCTGGTGCGAGACCACAGCTCTGTTCTCTGGGGCTTCCTCCGCGGGATGCAGGTGGCCCGCTGAGACACTGTGCGGTGAGGCGGAAAGGGCTTGGCACTCATCTCAGAATGAATCCCGGCCCCATGGTGCACCACTGGGTTGTTGGAAAAGTCATGAAGCAAAGTATCGTGACTTTTCTGACGACCCAGCAGATGGTGGCAAGACCCCCAACACCCTACAGCGGCTTCCTCATCCACGCACAGAGCTGGGGAAGCGTCTTCTTCAGAACCTGGAGGCGGCTGGCACAGGCTGGGCACTCTGGGAACGTGGTCCCCAGGCCCACGCCTCTGCCCTTTCTCCCCGTGTGGCTCCGCTGCATGTGAACTGAACAACCCAAGCTGACACCACTCCGGCCCTCTGCCCTTACTGGGCCTTCTTTTTCACATCCAGAAAAAAGAAAGAACCCCAAGAGTGTGGGGGTATTCCGAGGATCCAGTGAGGCAGAGTGGGGCGGTCCCCAGACTGGTACCCCACCAGCCTCTGGTCCAGGCCCTGCCCTACCTGCACCTCGTCCACACAGTCTTAACACCAAGGCTCCTCGTCTGAACCCTCACTCCCGGGCCCCTTACCTGACCCCCAGGATGGCTCTCACAGGCGGCTCCCTGTCAGCAGGAGCCCGGCTGGCCCAGCATGGCTGCAACCTCCTGGAGGCCAGCTCCCCACCATGCACACTCCCAGAGCCCAGCCCTGCGGGCAGGCAGTGCACACAGGAAGTGACAGCTAGGACCCATGGAGCCTAGAGCCTGCACAGCTGGGTGTCCCTCAGCTCCTCACCCCTGCGCTGCCTGGGAACTTAAGACACAAGTGATCAGCTCCAGTCCTCTCGCTTCAGGGACTGACCTGTACCAAGTTCAGGTGGTCAGCCAAGGCTACTTGGGCAGAACTGGACCCGGGCAGGCTCTTGTTCTCACAGCAGTGAGACACTCCTCCCTCCTCGTCAGGGCCAAGAGAACGCACACGCACTCAGACCCACTCAGACCGCCGGAACCAAGGGAAAGTGCATCTGGGGGCGGGCACCCCGGCTGGCCTGGGGAGCATATTCCCAACCTGATGATCTACGACTTCGGGTCCCACCCCATCTGGGACCAGCAATCTGTCAGCAACACCCGATGGGGGGAGCGCCACCAAACCAGCAATGTGCAGTGACAAAACGTCCTCACAGACACAATCAGACTTCACACTACAAGACACTGGGACACGGGGCGTAAGAACGAGATGAACGAGGATGGTGGAGAACAGAAAGGGCCGCTCAGAAGTCACCGCAGCTCCCACGTCAGGAACTAATCCAACTAGGGCCATCTAGGAGGACGGTCGGCGACGACACGGCTCTCCTACCCCGCGGCTCTCCCACCCTGTGCCGTGCAGGGCGGTCGGCGACGCGGCTCTCCCACCCTGTGCTGACCGCTTGCTGCCCAGGCCCCACGTGGCCATGGAGGTCTGTCACATGAACCACACCGGGCCACGGAAGGACTGAATCCCTGCTCTTATCTCATTTAAGTCGTTGCGCTCAACAGCCACGTGTGACTAGAGGCTCCTGTGGGGGCAGCAGTCCCAACTTGTCATCTGAGTGAAAATGGCAGAAACACAAGAACACCAGCAAGCCGTGCAGTGCTGTGGGGCGTGCCCGTGGGAAGCAGAGGCCAGGCTCTGACTAGCTCTGCCTTTGCCGCCAGACACCCCCACCCTGGGGACCCCGGTTTCCGGAGCAGAGAGCATGGCATGGACAAGGGCCTGTCCTTCCGGCTCTGACCCCCCAGTGAGTTCCTCATGACCTCCTAGATGTGGGCCCTGGGGATGCCAGGACGGGAGAGGGGCAGCTGTTAGTCCTGGCCACTCGCCCCAATCCTAGCAGCAGCCATGGCCGCCTCCCCCGCAGACTGTGAGCTCAGAGGACAGACGCCAGATGGGCCTCTCAGTCGCCCAGCCCCTAGAAAAGCATCTGGGCACAGAGGCGTTCGGGGGAGGGGAGAGGTGGGGAGGGCACGCTGCATGAACCACGAGGCCCCGCCCTGCGCTTACCAGGTGTCCATACAGCGCTGGGGCTCAGACGTCACGTGGGCAGGCTCACAGCCACGCAGCGGGGCAGTCAGGTGGTCTCCCCCCTTGTGGAAACCACAGCTCCAGGGGGCTGTCATCTGTCCAGGCCACCCAGCCAAGAAGGAGCCCTCAGCCCAGGACTCCGCACTCCCAACACAGTGCTCCGTCCCGGTACTAGTGTCCTACTGACCTGTCTGGTGGGGAGGGTGGGAGGGCCCGAGGAAGGTGGCCAGGGAAAGAACTGTGAACGGGGCCACCTGAAGTCCACCTAGGGAGGCTCAGAGCAGGGACAAAAACCCTGCAGTCCCTAAGAGCTGGCAGGGCCATAAAGCTCCCTTGAAAGAAGGCTGGATTTCACCCCCTGCCCCCTCCCTGGGGCCAGAGGAGACCTGGCCTCTGTCCTTCAGCTACGGTGTGACTCTGAGCAACTTCTTGCCCTCTCTGAGCCTCTGGGAAAAAAAGGTATGCGCATTCCTCCTGATTAACAGTGGAGAGAGCACCAGGCACTCAGGCCTCAGCCATTGGCCTCAGAAGCTGAGGACATGCCTAGTCACTCCTAAAGCAACCTAGGTCCGGTGCCAAACTGCACGTGGCAAGTCCTCACAGCCCCTCATGGAGTCCGGAGCGGCTGTGCAGCAAGCTCAGGACCTGTAGAGGGTGCAGAGGCCCCAGGTCCCCAGACTTTCCCTTCCTGCTCCACCAGATGCACCCGGGATGACACCAGGGCCCTCCCTCTACATGAGAGAATCTCCAGGGCAGACTTTAAGGCTCAATTCATCAGCCCTCTGATCATTTCTGCAGTGAACTTTACAAACAGTGCAGCGGGGACCAGCAGGTGGCATAAGGGTTACTGGCCGACTGCAGTTCAAGTCCTGGACCCAGTGGCTTAAAACTCACGTTGGGGGGAACCAGCAGTTAGCGTAATGGCTATGTCGCTGGACTCCCATGTAGTCGACCGTGGTTCGCATCCCGGACCCGGTGGCTTAAAACTCACGCCGGGCGTGTGTGCATGCGTGCCCAAGATCCCGAGAGGAGAATGGAGGAGAAGGGATTGCGGCATTACCATCCCCCCTGGGGGGTGATTTCTCGCTTTCTGTCTCTATGTCTCTCTCTGTCTGTCTGGCGAGCGCACACGCCCTATAGCGAAAACCTCTCAAAAAAAAAAAAAAAAAAAAAAAAAAAAAAAAAAAAAAAAAAAAAAAAAAAAAAAAAAAAAACTCACGTTGGGCACATGTACGTGCATGCCCCAGATCCTAGGAGGAGAATGGAGGAAGGGACTATGGCGTGGCCACCCTGCCGGAGGGGGCATGATTTCTTGCTTTCTTGTCTCTCTGTCTCTCCGATGAGCAAGCAAGCAAAAATCTCTCTTAAAAATAAACAAACAGTGGGGAGGGGAGGGTGAAAGGCTTCCCAAGCCCCAGGTGAAAGCGAGTGCTTGCTGTCTCTTCTAGGACACTTCTCTCTCATGCTGGAGTAGAGGAAAGAGCAGAAAGGAATAAACGTGGGAATGTGAAGAAGCAAGAAACAGAAAAGACCACGCCCTCCACTTCTCTACTCCCAGGAGAGCCCAGGCCCTCCGTCAGCTCAAGCAGCCCTGCACTGGCCATGAGACTGTGTAAGTCACTTGACTTCCCAGAGCCTCTGCTTCCCCACCTGGGCAGTGGGGGAGCAGCCTGCCCTCCCGAGGAGAGCTCTGGGAGACCCTGCCGGGACACCGGGCATGAAGAGCCTTGTAAGCACTGCGGCAGAGCCGGTCAGCTGTCTGTTAGTCCTGCCATTGCTCTTGGCCTGCACTTGGCTCCCACGTGGCCGTCCTCGGGATGCCGAGCCCACAGGTGTAAAGGCGAAAGGAACGGCCGGGCAGACTGACCAACAGGACCAACATGAAGAGGCCACAAAGACTGTCAAGAAACTTTTTAAGGGGCTGGCAGGTGGCATGGTGGTTAAGGGCGCTGGACTCCTACATGGCCAACCACGGTTCAAGTCTCGGACCTGGTGGCTTGCTGTCTCACTTCCTCTCTCTCTCTCTGATCAAACTGGAAAATAATAATGATAATAATAAATAAAGTTAAATAAAATAATTCTTTAAAAAAAAAAAAAAGAAAAAGAAACTTTTTAAGTTTTAGGAAGATGGTGCTCAAGGGCTTTGTGTGAAGAGCCCTCACATGGGGTCTGGAGGCCAGTGGGTTTTGAATTACCAAAGGAGAGAACCGGGCATTTACTCTCCTTGTTAAAAACTCTAGATGGGGGGGGGGGGTGCGCAGCAGGTGGTGTGGAGTTTAAAGCGCCAGATCCCCCATTGCCAGCTGCACGGTTTGAGTCCCGGACCCAGAGGCTTGAAAATCACGCCAGGCATGTGTGCACCTGTACGCACATATGTGTGTGTGTGTGTGTGTGTGTGCATGTCCAAAATCCCAAGAGGAGACTGGAGAAGAAGGGACCACAGTGTGACCATTTCTTCGGGGAAGTGAGAGCCTCCCACCCCCCATGAATATATTCACTCTGCAGCAAAAAAAAAGTCTAGGATGTGCTTCTGTGTGTCTTTCAAAGAGGCAAGTTACACAAAGGTGTCATTTTGGTTACCTAGAAAACATCCCTAAACCACTGCAGTCCCCATCAGGGTGCACAGAAGGGTCCCAGCAGAACCCACCCAGCCCGATGCAGGATCCCTCTAACACACCCCCACCAGCCCCAGGCACACAGCTCTCCAAGTGACCCACCGAGGCCCCTCCTAGATAGAGTGTAAACAGCAGGTCATCAGACATGATGGGTCCCTCCAAGCCCTCGCAGTGACTTCACTTCTCATCCCTAAACTGAGGCAATAATACAGGACCGGAGCCCTGGTCCTCAGCTCCAGCAAACAAGGCTAGTTGTTCTGTCTCCATAATTCATCTGGAGGCAGACCCTGTCTTACCCTATATGAAGCTGCTTTTAATCTTCATTCAATCCCACTTACTGTGAACATTCATACATCTTATAGCAATACCACGATAGGGGCTGGCAGGGGACATGGTAGTTAAGACACTGGACCCCCACGTGGCTGAACACAGTTTGAGTCCTGGACCTGGCAGTTGGCCTTTTCACTTTCTCTCTCTCTGGTCAAATTAAAATAAATTATTAAATCAATAATTCTTTAAAAAATTATAAACGTGTGTCATTCTCAAGTACAGCTCCAAACCCACACACGCCTCTCTAAAATCTCACAACTCCCAAATGTCTCCTCCCAGGAGGGAAAGACTGCCAGCTGGGGAAGCCCCCCAGGCAGCGAGCACCCTGTGTCCCCTCCTCCTCTCTCTTCCTAAGGACAGGGCTGCAGACCGCAGTCAGCTCACCCCAACTTCAGGGCTCCAACCCCAACGACCTCAGGGCCTTCAGTGCCCCATAACACCCCTCCACCAACAGCCCCAGCCTTCCTCTGAGGGATGCCTGGGATCCACCCCAGGTGTCTGGACTCTGCAGGGCAGTGATGGCGTCTCACGGCCTGCCCCACTCCACTGCCGCTCCAACACCACCTTAAGGCCTGATACCTCTCAGACCACACCACGGCCTCAGGCATCACCCTCAAATGCAGGGCTTCAGGGACCTCTGAGGGCCTAGTCAAAGAACAGAAGGCTACAGCTCTTCCCTGCAGAGCTCAGAGAAGCACAACATGCCCACCTCTTACATCACGTCTGGGGACAGAGAACCTGGCTTTAAATCCCAGGTCTGCCACCCAATAGCTGAGTGACCTTGGGCAAGCCGCCTCCCCTCTCTGAGCGCTAGAGCTAGGATGCAAAGTGGGGACGGCCATCTGCAGCTGTCATGGACCTGGCTGGGTGATTGCTGGGAAATGTGCAGGCAGGACCCTGCTGGGAGGCAGCTCTGAACCAGGGGAAAGCTTGGGACAGCACTCCGGGCAGGGCTGGTACCATCCCCCACCCGAGCCCATCAGGAAGGAAGGAAGGACTTACACAGCCCTGATGCCAGTTTGTCCCCCCACCTCAGGTGATCACCAGGACTCTGCACTCATCAATGACTGGACCAGCTTCAGGAACAGAGAGGCCAAGTGACCTGTCCAAGGTCACACAGCCGGCCATATAACACAGCCGGCCATAAAATGGGAGGAAGGCCCCGTACTCCTGACAGCGCTTGCCATACCGGCTCCATTTCCACGGACCACTGTCCAGTCGTGAACCCAGGACACCACCAAAGGTCTCTGGCCTCCGTTTCTCCACCTGTGGGCCAACCCTTGCCCTGCCCTGTTGAGTCCTGAGCACTGTGTGGACGCGGCGAGGGCGAGCACCCCAGCCCGACCCTCCCAGGCAGGGACGAGAACCCCGCAGCGCGGGCGCAGGGTCTACGCGGGCGCGCCGCACATCCGCGGCGCGGCCGGCGCGGAGCTCACCGGACTTTGGGTAGGTGACGATCCACACGTCGCTGGGCCGCACCGGGAAGTTGGCGATCTCCTCCATCTTCCCGCGGCAGAAGGGCGGCAGCCGCACGCCGTGGAACTCGAAGTACTTGCTCTCGAACTCCCCCGGGGTGCTGGGGGTCTCGGCCTCGCTCTCCGCCATGCCGCCGTCCGCTCCCGGCTCCCAGCTCCCCGCAGCCCGCAGCCCGCTGCCCGCAGCCCGCCCGCGCCCCGACGCGCCCACGCCCGCCGCCCCAGCCGGCGCTCGGCGGCCGCTCCGCAGGCGTGACGTCACGGCGCCGCCGCCGCAAGGCCGCTGCGCTCCGCGGGCGTGACGTCACGGCGCCGCCGCGCCCTAGCCGCGCGGGAGGCTCCGCGGCATGACGTCATGGCGCAGCCCGACGGCCGCGGCGGCTCTCCGCAGACATGACGTCATGGCGCCGCCAGGCCCCGCCCGCCCCGCCCGCAGAGGGGGCCGGACTGCCTGGCCCGCGGGTCTCATCCGCTCCTTCCAGCTGTGCATGCTGCCCTTCTGCAGCGCAGTGCAGCCCCGCGAAATGGGCCCGCTGAAGTGACCTTAGACTCATTCGTTCGTTCGCAGTTATTTAGGGAGCACCTGGTCTGTACCAGGTTCGAGCCCAGACTTCCCGGACACAGCAGGGAAAAAGACACAGAAGCTTGGCCCTCCTGGAGCTCCCCTGTATGACCAAGGATAATCAGGCAACCACAGGTGCCGTGAGAAACGTGCTTCATACTGTCTTGGGTTAAAAGGCGGTGGTGCTGAACTGCGGGTTCCAGGGCCAAGCCCAGGCCCAGAGAGGGACTCTCGGGATACGACCGTATGCAGATACCTGCATCCGATAAGGTCCTTTCTTAGCACGTTACAAGTTGAGAACAACCAGATTCTGAAGGCATTTTAGTACTGCCCTTCCTTCAGTCGTTCATGCAACAGACATTTCGCGCCCCTCAGGCCTGGGACTGGGGGAACGCAAGATGGAAACAAGACAGCCCCTGGCTAATTCCCTGAGACAGCATCCTGGGTGTGAAAGGGGAAAAATAATGTCTACCTCCGTGTGCTACAGCCAGGAGGGCAGAAACCGTTTACACAGAAGACTCTGGGGCAGGGCAAATGGGCTGTGTCCATTCTCTCCTCCTCCCACTGGAATGAGACACCTGTCATTTGACCCGGGAGACATGCGGGACTGAGATGCATGTGTGAACAAGGTGGACAGAAAGAGGAAGCAGCAAACAGCCTCGACCCGAGGGCCTGCAGCTGTCTCCCTGAGAGGGCAGTCCAAGCACTCAGACGTTATTAGGAACCATAGCTTAATGGCAATGGGACATCTAGCCAAAGGCTGGGGGATGCCGCATAGGGGCTGATACACTGATGTTTCAGGTGAGGCTTCCCACCGTGGGAGGGGGCGAGGGAGAGCCCTGTGGTGCTGGGTTGGAATCAGAGGTAATGACAAGAATTTACGACTTTAAAAATCATCTATTTTTTAATTTTTTTCTGAAAAGGCTTCTAGGCAATGATATCCCAATACGACTAGGCACCCCCACTGCCCAGAATTTCATTTCTAACTACCTCCCCCCACCAAAAGGAGCTAGGGTTTCTTGGAGAAAAGCCCAGTTCGAAGGCTGAGCAAGGAAAGTACAAGATGAACCTAAAACATCGTGTTGGGCCAAAAAATAAGAAAGTGTCCAAAAATGATGGGAATGAGTCCAAAGGACATGGGACCTGAGGGAAGGGCTACCACAAGCCAGTTCAGGAACAATCTGAACATTGTAGACAGAAACTGCAAACAGCCCAAATAACTACCAACAGTGGAATGCATGGGCCAGACCTCGAGCACAGCAGTCAAGGAGAGCCGGCTCCGTCATAGCTGACCACAGTTCAAATCCTGGTCCTGGCAGCTTGAAAACACGCTGTGTGTACGTGTGTCCCCAAAATCCTGGCAGAGAGGAGAAACGGAGGAGAAAGGATTGTGATGTGACCGTGCCCGTTGGGGGGTGCTTTTTCTGTCTTTCTCTGGTAAGCACACATGCCCACTGGTAATGAAAACCACAAAGAAGAGAAACCGCAGTAGGATGGGTAAATTGTGACGTATTCAGAGTGGAGTACTTCTCACATAGCAGTAAGAGAGAATTACTGGTATATGCAACAACGTATGTGGATCTCACAGTCAAAACAAGGAACACAATGAGCCAAACACCATAGATGATACTCGCATGACTGTACTGATACAATGGTCGTGGACAAGCAAAACTGCTGTATGGTGCTAGAGGTCGGAGCAGCCTAAACCCGGGGGCGTGGCCGAGGTTGGCTGCACACAGATGCCAGGGTGGGCTCGGTACGAAAGGCCCTGTCCTGCTCTCCGTGGTGGCTTTGTGATGGCACAGATGTGAACATGGGCCAGGTCCCGCTTCACAGGCACGCAGCCTGGGGAGTACAGAGGTTTAACACTGTGGTCATGATCGTAAAATTTGCAATAATTTTATTTTATTATTGCCAGAGGGCACACATGCTCACCAAGGGAGAGAGAGAGAGAGCATCCCCCAGTGGAGTGTGGTAATGCCACAATATCTTCTCTATTTCTCCATCCTGTCAGGGATTGGGGCATGCACATGCATCTAGTGTGTTTTCCAAGCTGGCAGGGCTGGGATTTGAACTGTGCCGTTGGCCATATGGGATCCAGCTCCCTTAACAACTAGGGCATGGGACTGGCCAAGTCATTTTATCTTTAAATTTACATTTTTTTTGAGAGAGAGAGATTTGTGCTATAGGTCGTGTGTGGTCACCAGAGAGACAGAGACAGAAAGTGAGAAACCACCCCCCAGGAGGGAAGGCCATGCTACAATCCCTTCTCCTCCATTCTCCTCTTAGGATTTTGAGTATGCACACACATCCACCTGGCATGAATTTTAAGCTGCTGGGTCTGGAACTCGAACCACGGTCGACCATATGGGATTCCAGCACCTTAACCACTATGCCACTGCTGGCCCATGAATTTACATTTTAAAAGTGAAGTCTGATGGGACAATGGAGCATACACCTGGTACTTGGGGCCTCAGCTCATGGATGGTCCCACCTCCTGCACCTTCCTGAAATAAGTTCTTGACTGTCCACTCCCTGTCCTCTAGTGTCCCATGCCTGCCTTGCCTCTCTTCTTGCCCTCTCCCAGTGGCCACAGAGGCCTGGACACAGCTAGGCAGAGGGTCAGGTCAGACACTCATGCCCCCACGGCCTCTCGGAGCCCTCCCTCTTGTGGACTGACCACCCCAGCACGTATGTTGAGCACATCAACAAAGGCAAGCCCTCGCCCACCTGGTTATTAGGGTGTGAGGCCATTAGGGCAGTGGGCCTGCGGGAAGGGGTTGTCCTGGCTTGAGTCTCTTGCTGCCAGGACTTCATGCTGGGCCAAAAAAACAAGGTGTCCAAAAATTATGGGAATGTCCAAAGGACACGGGACCGGATGGAAAGGCTACCACAAGCTAGTTCAAGAACAATCTGAACATTGTAGACAGAAACTGCAAACAACCCAAATATCTACCAATAGTCGAATGCATGGGCCAGACTCAAGCACAGAAGTCAAGGGGAGCTGGCTCCCTCATAGCTGACCGTGGCTCGAATCCTGGCCTGGCAGCTTAAAAACACCTCGTGTGTGTGTGTGCGCGCGTGCGTGGATGTGTTGGCCTCGCAGCTGGCAGAGGAGACCAGCAGCTGACAAGCCGTTCACAGCATTGCATGGGTCCTCTGGGCTCCTGGGAAGACCACACTTGCCCTACAAGCATCCTAAGACAGTGACATTAAATAGCAAGAGAGAGAAAGAGAGAGATAGCACCTGTAATGGAAGAGACTACAGAAGAAATGGAAGCACTGTATAGTTCAGTAACCTTTTTTTAGAGAGATTTTTGCACATGAGCTTGCCAGAGAGACAAAGCAGAGAGAGACAGAAAGCAAGAAACCACCCCCGGGGTGGGGGGATGGCTACACCACAATCCCTTCTCCTTCATTCTCCTGTTGGGATCTTGGGCACGTACACACATGCCCGGGTAAGGTTTAAGCTGCTGGCTCCAGGACCTGAGCGGCCACAGACCATATGGCAGTCCAGTGACGTAACCATTAAGCCATCTGCTGGTCCCTAGTGCAGTAACTTTAACAGCCTTGTTTTCCTGCTGCTTGAATAAGAGGCCCTACGTTTTCATCTTTCTCTGGGTCCCACAGATTATACAGCCAGTCCCATACAGATGCACATGTTGAAGATTACGGAGGTGGTCAGGCCTCCCACATCCACTCCACACCGACTGTCCATGAGCTTCTCCCTGTTGTTATAAAGCCCCAGAACTCAAGCTAGAGGCCCCACCCTAATGACTGTACTCATTCCCAAAGGCCTCATGAAGGGGCTGAGATTTCAGGATTAAGGTTTCACTTAACATCTTTATAATATAACCAAATCCCAATACATGAATTTGGTGGATAGTCAAACAATAGCACTGGTCTAGTCTTTCTCATATGATATCACTCTGACATTGACCCTCCTCATTAAAAAGTATTGGGGCCAGCAGGTGACACAGTGGTTAAGGAACTGGACTCCCACATGGCTGACTGCAGTTCCAGTACCAACCAGCAGCTTGAAAATCACACCAGGTGCATATATGTGCATGCCCAAAATCCCAGGAGGAGAGTAGAGGAGAAAGGACTGTGTCATGGCCACCCCCACCCTGCCAGGGGTTGATTTCTCACTTTCCCTTTCACTGTCTCTCTCTCTCTGGTGGGTTCATGAGCCCTATAGCAAAAAGCTTACCAAAAAAAGTATATTCACGACAGTGTGTATATGCATGAGAGAGAGACAGAGAGGGAGAAGCACCTCGAGGGGGTCTTATCATACAATCCCCTTTCCCTGGCCCTCCAGCTCATTGGATCTCAGGTACACACATACACAGCCAGTGCGTTTTCAGGCCAACCTGGAAATCTCAACACCGCAATCAGCTGTGGCTTCCGAAGCCATAGCACTGCTGCTCGCTAAGCTGCCTGGCCCTGACATGGGCTCTTCTGCACCCGCTCCCACTCTCAAGTGCCCTGGTGAAGACATGGGACACACCTGAAACTCCAAGATACTCTCCCTGTGTTAAAGTCAGCTGCTTAACAACCTTCATTCTGTCCGCAGCCTTAACTTCTTTTTGTATCCTAGGAACTCAGACATGGACATCTTTAGAGAACTATTCTGTTCATCCAAATGGTAGCAAGTTTTCTATAGTCCTATTTTTCTTTTTTTGGAATTAAAACCTAAAGAAAAAACCTGTGACATAGAAAATCCCTAGGAATTATCAAAAAATACTAGAAGAAATTGGTAAGTTTAGCAAGATCCTGGGATACAAAGCCAAAAAATGAAAAATAATTCTCTTTGTGCATACATGCAGCAAAGAGTTAGACATTGAGTTTTCAAGTATCATTTGCAAGAATATTGTTAGGTTGAGAAATAGGTGGTCCAGGCTTCTGCTCTCATGGCAAAGAACTGAAGGACAAGGGAACAAGCCAAGCACAAGGTTTATTGAGAGGAAAACAAGACACATTCCACAGATGGGCCAGGCCAGTCCAGGGAGACACTCAGGCCCCGTCTCCTTCTCGGGGTCGCCTTTTATCCTTTTTATGTTGTTGTGGTTAGACCTTTGTTTGGTCAAAATATGTGCCCCAAAGTCCCCACCCCCTTGCTACTTCCTATCTTTGTTTCTCCCACTTTATTTTGAGTCTGGTGAGTGGTACAGAGTAAGGAGTTCTGTGGGCCCTCCTTAACCCTTGTGTTCCTGGTATCCTCGCCAACAGCTAACAGAATGGAAAATCATTCCGTGCGTAGCATAAATCTGAGGGAATATATGCAAGACTTGGATACCAAAAGCTACAAAACACTCGTGAGAGAAATTACACAAAACCTAAAAAAATGGAGAGATAGGTAGTGTTCACAGACTGAAAGACTCAACGTTTTTAAGATGCCCATTCTCTTCAAAGTCTATAGAGTCCCTGCAATCCAAAACAAAATCCCAGTGGGCTCTTTTGTGGAAGTTGGCATGCAAAAAAGTCTAGAATCATTGAAACGGTTTGTAAAAAGAACAAGGCCCACACCGCCTGATCTCAAGACTTACGAGGAAGCTACTTGCATCAAAGCTATGAATGAAGATGGTGTGTAACTGACATAAGTATAGACGTAGATAAATGGAACAGAATAGTGAGCCCAGAAACAGACACAAACAGGTAGGCTCCACTGGGCTTTGACAAAGGTATCTAGAAAAGCAGAAGACAGTAGCTTCTCATGGGCCAAAAATATCAAAGTTAAATCTGGACTGCCTGTTCTGGGAAGTGGTAAGAAGAGACTGGGCCCAGTCAGTGGTGTGGCGGTTAAGGTGGCTGGATCTGACGTGGCCAACTGTGCTGTTCTGATCCCAATCCAGTGGCTTGAAAAACACACCTGGTGCGTGTGCATGCCCAGAATCTCAAATGGAGAATGGAGAAGGGTTTGCTGCATGGTCAGCCCCCTGGGAGATGATCTCTTCTCTCTCAGGCAAGAGCACTCATCCTACAGCAAAACTAAAAAAAGAAAAGGAAAAAAACAAGAGGCTAGCCCTTTGTCCTGAAGAAACTCTTCCTAAAGGAAGTGAATCTGGAAGATCAACCTCGCCCTCTGAGAATCTCAGGCTGCTCAAGTGTCAGGACGTGGTCGCTGTCCGTGGTGCTGAACTCGCGCCGCTCAACCGGTCCTGCTCAGTGGGCAACCTGGCGTTCTGGGTCCCTTCACACCAGGATGCCTCTGGTTTTGCTTGGTTTTATGTTCTATCTTGAGACATATTGTCTCGTCCTTTTTAAATTTTTTTTGGAGAGGTTTTTTTTGCTTCAGGGCGCGTGCGCTCGCCAGACAGAGAGCGACAGAGGACAGAAAGCAGAAATCACCCCCCCAGGGGGGATGGTCACGCCGCAATCCCTTCTCCTCCATTCTCCTCTCGGGATCTTGGGCACGCACACACACGCGCCCGGCGTGAGTTTTAAGTCACCGGGTCCGGGACGCGAACTGCGGTCGACTACATGGGAGTCCAGCGACATAGCCATTATGCTAACTTAGCTGGTCCCATTTTTTTTTTTTTTTTTGAGAGAGAGATTTTTGCTATAGGCTGCATGCACTCGCTAGAAAAACACAGACAGAGAGACACAAAGTGAGAAATCACCTCCCTGGGGGACGGCCATGCTGCAATCTCTTCTCCATTCTCTTCGTGGGACTTTGGGTACTCACGCACACATGTCTAGTGTGAGTTTTAGGCCACCAGGTCCGGGACTTGAACCATGATTCATTACATGGGAGTCCAGCAACGTAACCATTATGCCATCTGCTGGTCCTTCTTTTGTCTTTTTAAAAATTGCCCAAGGGTAGGGACCAGCAGATGGCATAATGGTTATGTCACTGGACTCTCATATAGTCGACCATGATTCAAGTCCCAGGCCCAGTAGCTTAAACTCATGCCGGTCGCTTGTGTGTGCATGCCCAAGATCCTGAGAGGAGAATGGAGGAGAAGGGATTGCGGCGTGGCCATCCCCCCGGGGTGTGATTTCTCACTTTCTGTCTGTCTTTCTGGCGAGTGCATGTGCCCTATAACAAAAACCTCTCCCCCCCAAAAAAAAAATTGCCCAAGGGTGCATGTGCTCATCAGAGAGAGAGAGAGAGAGAGAGAGAGAGAAAGAGAGGGAGAGAGAGAGGGAGAGAAGTTCCCAGTGGGGCATGATCACTCTGCAGACCCTTCCTCATTCTTCCATCCTATCAGGATTTCTAACCATGCACTTACCTGCCCCTGGCATATTTTTCAAGCCACTGAAACTGATATTCAAACCTCTGTTGGCCATGTGGGCTCTGGCTCCCTTATGGGAAAATGATTGGGGTCGGCCTGAGGCATATCTTCCTATTTGCATGTACTATCAAATTTATAAGGCTAAATACTAGTTTATTGTGGAAATGTTAAGCATATACAAACTTAAAGAAAATGGTAAAGTGAGCTTTCGTGTCCCCATAACCCAGTATCAACCGTTATTGACATGTGTTTCAGAGCTCCCCTCCCCATCCCCCATACACCCGAGTTGTTTTTATGCAGTCCTACATATTAGAGCACTTCATTTATAAATACTTCAGTAAGGATCTCTGAGAGGTAAGACATCTTTGGAAGCATATTTCCAACACATGAGCACAGCTCCAAGTAAGGGCTAGCTAGGCTGGCCCAGGCTTAGTACTGGGACTGAGGCCACCCTACTAGCATCAGTGACCCCAGCTGAGACTAGCACATACCTCTTGCCACAGATGACACTGAGCACACCTAAGGCACAGGGAGGTAGTCACACACCTGGGGTGGCCTCCAGGGACACCAGTGCCCAGAAACCACAGGCTCTAAGGAGAGTCCTGTCAGGTGGATCTTAATTGGGCCAAGATTAATTACACTCGAATTTCTGCAGAAGAGTCCAGAGCACCAGTGTTTTCCCCAGCATTCTAGCGTCCAGACAGAATCGAACCACAGCCTGGCCTGGGCTTGCCTGCTCACTGCTCCACTGACTGGCTGTGTGACCCAGACAAGGGCCTGCAGCTCACTAACCCTCACACTCATTGTGTTTAGCTACCATAGGCTACCCCTATCCTACCTTGGCACCTGCAGTCTGCCCTCTGGGAATCTAGAGAGCCAGTTTGGAAACTAGGGTGTCTGTGGCTAATCCCCTTCTGAAGCCGCCTCCACAGTGGCATTCACTTTATGTGTGGTGGGCTTAGGGCAGAACTGGAGTCCCCTTAGAAACCAGCAGCCCAACCCCTGATTTTAAAGACAAGGAACCAAGGAGCTGATCAAGGAAAGGCTTTGCTCAGCAGCAAGAGCAGGCGGGCGCTGGAGCTGGGGCAGCCCAGCGGCATTCTGCAGCCTGGAGCAGACGGGCATGGCCACTCCTCAGCTTCAGTCTCCCCATCCTAAAGCGGGGAGAATAATGTGCACGTCCCGGGGTGCGTGACTATGACTGTGCGGTGGTGTGTGCTTGTGAGGGTTGGATCCCACCACCTGTGCAGGGTTAGCAGTAGACGCCTGTGAGTCGCTCATGCCTGAGCAGAACTCAGCACTCCCTGCAGTCAGCCCTCAGAAGGTGAGGCGGAGGCTTGAAGGCAGCCCAGGAAAGCAGCGTGAGAATGGGAGCCACAGCCTCCCCAGGGCCCGAGGCCCAGGGAGGGCCCCAGCTGGGACACTGGGAGAAAGAGGAGGGTGTTGGCTCACAGCTTTAGCACACCTGATGGGAAACCTTCATGGCCCAGGCACCAGGGAGGGCTCTGAGATCACACAGGTCGGGCTCCCACTGCAGCTCCCAGTGAGCTGACAGGGGGGATAGATTGTCACTGGGGCTGGAGGCTCACGTTCACATTGAGGAGCAAAGGATGGGAAGCAAGAATATTCCCGAAGGTCTCTTGAGACTCTAGGTCTTTAACCAAGACCCGGGTGGCAGGCCTACCCTCGGTCCCACAGGAAGAAATCTCAGATCTGCACTTAGCAGTGTGGACAGCACAGCCCAGCTCTGTGCAGGTGGGGTGGGAGCCACCTGACAAAGTGGGACGGCCCCTTCCTGATGCAGGGGACAATGCATGTTCTACCCCTGCCCCAGACAGACTGTGGTAGAGGTCTGTCAGCTCCGCCTCTGCCTCTGTGGCTCCTGGAGATGGGGGAGGGGAGGGAGCACCAAGTCCTCGCTCTGCCCTGCTCTCCCCTCCGCAGGCCCTCCCCCATCCCTCGACTCTCCTAGCTCCCTCTTCACCCACCTCTTTGCTCCCTTGCCCGATTCCAAACTCCGAGCACTGTTCCCAGATGCCCTGTGACCCAGCTCCTGGCTGTCCCCGCCCCGTGTTCACAGAGCAGCCCTGTCCCCAGCACGGGGCCTTTGCACTTGCTGTTCTGGTTGGAACACTCTTTGCTTCTTATCCCCAGGCCTCTGCTCACCCCTCGCCTCTCAGAGACGCCTTCCTGGAGCTCCCCCCCACCCCGCCCGCCATCATCCTCATTTCACCTTCACCTACTTTCCTCACAGCACCGCCACTCCAGGGAGGGTCTTACATGAGGGGACTTCAAATAGGTGACGGAAAAATGGAGTCGAAGTGCAAGTTTCTTTGGGTGCAGAAAAAACTTCGAAATCCATGAGCGCTTTTCTATAGTAGCACGTTTTCCATGCGCTTCCTGAAGACCCCCGGGGTTTACACTCTCCTGTTTGCAAAGCCTAGCTCCCGGCTGTGCGCCCAGAGCCTGTAACTCGTGAAGAGAGTGATGAATACTGAGGCAGGAATGAATGGTCGACTCATGACTCGGCTGCTCACGTTTATTCCTTCGTCCTGCTGTTCTCCCGGGAGCCTCCATTTCTCCACCCTCATTTCTCTTCAGCTTGAGTGTCCCCTCAGGACCTGGCCCAGGGTACAGTGAGGGTCCCACTGAGGACAGGAAGAGCAGACCCCGGGGAACAGAGGAGGGCTGGTGTCTGGTAGCTTCTCCGCCCTGGGTTGGGGTGGGGTGCGGGTGGGACCCCAGAGAGACCTTAACCGTCTCCCTGTTCCCACTTTCCCATGTCCTGAGAGCGGAGGGGGAGGGCTTTCCCTCCCCACCTGCCATGGACCCAGCAGGGAGTAGAAGCAGCCACGGGAGTCACCCAGGGCCAGTGCAGGACAGGGACAGGGTTGGGGGTGGCACGCCCATCTGCCCTGCTCTCCAGCATGGGCACCGTGACTTTTATCGGTCCCCTGTGGAGTGTCCTGTGAACAGCCCAGTGACAATGCCAGCCCCTCTTTGGCAGGTACTCCCTCCACGACCCCCATGGACATGACCTGCCAGGAGCCCCTTCTGAGCTGTGGTTCCCCCAAAGAGACGGCAGGGGCAGGAAAGTGGCCCGAACACCAGCGACTAGGGACACACTGACAGGCCAAGCCTCTTCCAGAAAAGTCCTCTGACCCCAGGGAACTGGCTCCGAAGAGGCTGGCAGGGCCCCTCCCTGCTGGGACAGAGGTGGGCACGCAGGAGTGAGCGGGTCTGAGCTCCATGGTGGTGGGGCCCACAGCAGAAGCTGCCCGGGCTGGAAGGGGGTCTGTGTCCAGACTGCTGGGGGCCCAGCAAGCTGCAGAGGGTCAGGAGCAGTGAGGGCGAGGCTCAGAGCCTGGGTCCCGAGAAGGGGCAGGTGATGTCATGTGGGCCCAGCACACAGCGAGGTGGTCACTCTTCTCCTGAGTTGTGCTCCGAGGAGGAGCCCGTGGCCCCTGCTGTGACTGAGCTGAGGGTGGCAGGAAGGTTCGAGGCGGCCATCCCAGGAAGGCCGAGCTGACTTCCCTGCTGAACAGATGGGTGGGGAGGACTGGGGAGGTCTCCTGCCAGTGGAGAGGGGGGCTGGGTGACCCAGCAACCCCTCCAGGCCACAGAAAAGGACAGCCTCCCACGTGGTCACACATGATCACACGGGGCATCTGCACGTGACCAGCCCCAGTGGGCCACACAGACTGACCGGCATGACTGGTCACCCAGCACAGGCCGGCACACGCAGTGACCACTACATGCACCAGTGGCCATGTGAGTGGGTGGGCCACGTGAGTGGGGGCCAGGCAGGTGGATGGTATGAACTGCACAACCGCCCCCCCAGTACATCTGTTCCTACTGCACCCCAAGTCCTCTGCCCCTCACCTGCACAGCCTGAGGAGCTGGGCCTTCGTCGTGGAGCAGAACCCAAGGGCGACACTCCTCAGCAGGTCTTGCAGCCACCACAAATCCGCTGGTGCATCAGGCAGCCAGGCCACCACCCTGGAGGAAGAGGCAGCATTAGCTCTCCCAGGTGAGCTTCAGTGTTCGGCCCCAAACAGCCCACCCTCCCCATGGCCGAGCAGAGTGGGTAGCCCTGCCCCATGGCACCACCCTAGAGGAAGAGGTGTGGGGCTACCAGTCCAGGGAGAAGTGTCCAGAGTGCCGCCAGTGCAGAGCAGCTCAGGACCCGCAGAGCTGGACAACCCGCCATGGCCTTTGAGCCCGGTGGAGGCTGCAGGCATTGTGGCACCAACCCCACAGGCACGGAGGCAGGAAGCTCAGGGCGGGAAGGGCGGGGCTTTGGGGGTGCCACCCAGCTCCCCTGCACCTCGGCTTAGTGACCTGGGAAGATCGGGGGCGCTCCGGGCCTCAGCTTCCTTACTGTCGGGTGAGGAGAGGCACGTCGTTGTCTGTAGTCCCTAAACTCTCCATTTCTCTGAGAGCCGATGCGCTCTCTTCTCAGACCCACCCCTGCCCTCCCCACCCCACCCTCCCTCCACTCCCTGGGAAGCCAGTGCCCTTCCTAGAAGTACGCCTGACCTCAGCCCTTGCTCAGAATGCTCCCATGCTCCCAAAGGCCCTCGTGTTGGAGTCAGTGCCAGATGCAGGGTGCTCAGAACCGTGTCTGTCCCACTGCAGCGCCACCACCCTGCAGGGCCGACGAAGGGCCAGATCATTCGAACATGGTTGGGTATCCTCTCAGACCCCAGGGCACCAAAGTTCTCACCCTCAGTGCTATCTTCCTTGGAGAAGCTCCCAAACCAGGGTGCAAACGGAGTGCGCCGTGCAGAGGGTGTGACGTGACAAGCAGAACCTATGCTGAACCCTCACCTCCCTTGTTCTGAACCCTCTGCCTTTGCTAATGCAGCCTCCATGAGCATGTGGGTTATGGAAAGACCAGCCGTGGCTTCCCTGTGCTCGAGTCAGGCCCCCATGGTACTCACATATTGGATTCTTCTTTTTTAACTGAAAAGGCTTTTACTCTCTTTGATGTCAACAAGTGGTTTCAGTGTAACAGTTCAGCATGAGAATTTGCCAGTGGGCAGTTCTCTCTGAGCTTTGGGCACCAGCAAGTTAAACAGCAAGGCAGATCCAGCCACGGACTCAACACGGGATAGGACAGAGACCTGTGGCTCGCTGTCCCCAACCTTCAGGGGACATAGAACTTCTTAAATACGGAGCTCCCTATGACACTTCCTTGTGTAGACCCCTCACTGCCTTATCAAGATGATGAACACACTCCTCGCCCAGCTGCAAGGCCCTGTACATCCGGCCCTTGCCAGCCTTCCATCTGCACAGCCCGTCTTGCAAGCATGCTGCTCCAGCCTCCCTTCTGCTCCTCCAGTGGAGCAGGCCCTTGGCCCCAGAACCTTTGCCCTGCTGCCCCTTCATCTGCCTGGAATGCCGTTCCTCCCTCTTGCCTAGTGGACTCTTAGCCACCCTCTGGATGATAGCTCAGAGGTGTCTCCACTGGGCAGCCTTCCCTGTCCAGACAGCCCCTAGCATGGGCAGGGCCAACTCAAAGTCAGTGTAGACCTCTCCTCACATCTCCAGGCCAAGCTGTCAGTGTGCAAGGCAAGTGTGAGGGTCTGGGGGTCGTGAGCTCCGTGAGGCCAGGGACTGGGCCGGTACCAGAGTCACCTCCCTATCCCCCCAGGGCTGGGCCCCGGGATCTGGGGGCTGAGTGCCCTGAGGTCAGGGACCGGGCCTGAGTGGGAGCTGCCTCTCTTTCCCCCCCAAACGCCCGGGAGACCCTCAGTAACTATGGGTGGGGGTGAGCAGACAGTGCAGAGTGACCCATTAGCCCCAGCGAGCTCAGCTATGAGGGGTTAGCCACAGCGAGCTCAGCTATGAGGGGTTAGCCACAGCCAGGACTTGGAAGTGCTCTCTGATAGAAACCAGTGGAAGGAACCAGTGGCCCTGAGACCAGGAATCCTGGCCCAGGCTACACAGCCACTCTGAGGCAGCCCGGACCCCAGGGCTGCTCTCCAGAGCCGCAGTCTCTGAGGCTCTGACAGGTGGAGCAGTAGGTCAAAAGTCATAGAGGCAGGGGACCAGCAGTTGGCGTAATGGCTATGTTGCTGGACTCCCATGTAGTCGACCGCGGTTCAAGTCCCGGATCCGGTGCTTTAAACTCACGCCGGGCGTGTGTTTGTGCGTGCCCAAGACCCAAGAGGAGAATGGAGGAGAAGGGATTGCGGTGTGGCCACTTCCCCCCCGGGGGTGATTTCTCGCTTTCTATCTCTCTCTCTTTCTCTGGCGAGCACATGCGCCCTATAGCGAAAATCTCTCAAAAAAAAAAAAAAAAGTCACAGAGGCAGGAGGGCCCCGGCACTGACCAGGAGGCCTCTGATCCCTGCGTCCCCACAAGTCCTGTTCTGTGGCCGAGGGCGGGTGCAGCCGATGCAGGCAGCCTGGGGACACCACCCGCCTGGCAGCTGTGCCCACCAGCTAGCCGACTGTCCCCACAAGGCTGTAGTCTTGCCCCCACTCTGGCCTCTGCTTCCTCCCAGGACCGGGCCCAGCCTCACCTTCTGCTCCGGAAGAAGACGTACTCGAAGGGCAGCGTACAGGGCAGCAGCAGGTACATCAGCGTCCACCCGAGCCCTGACCGGCAGAAGCGGGCCCAGGCGCTGGGGTCTCTGGTGCAAGCCTTCCTCAGCGCTGCAGGAGAAGCAGGCTCAGTCCCGCCCACCCGGGGCCCGCCCACCTCCAGGAAGCCCCGCCCCCTCTGCTCCGCCCCCTACCAAATGCAGCAGGGCACTACGCCCTGGGCACCCGCCTCTCCTCGTTGTCCCTGAGATGGGCAGGTGCGCCCCTTTCTCAGAGGAGGAGACTGAGGTTCAGAGTGGACAGTGACTAGCCTAAGGATCCTTGCCAGGAGGCAGTGGCCAGGGATGACTCCACCTCCCCTGCCCCTCTGGGACAGGTTACCCCCCCATAATAGTAATACATTAATATTGTTAAAAACCACAGCAGTGGGACCAGCAGATGGCGTAATGTTACGTCTCTGGATTCCCACGTAGTCGACAGCAGTTTGAGTCCGGGACCTGTGGCTTAAAACTCAACACCTGGCGCGTGTGCGTGCATGCCCAAGATCAGGAGAGGAGAATGAAGAAGGGATTGCGGTGTGGCCATCCCCCTGGGGGAGATTTCTCGCTTTCTGTCTCCCTGTCTCTCCATTGAGCGCACGCACCCTATAGCAAGAATTTTTTCTCAAAAACAAACTTAAAAACAAAAAAACCAGCAGCAGCTGTGACCACAGGCACCTTTCCTGAGCCCCCCCATTCGCTAAGCTGACCAGAGTGGACGTTTCTGGCGTCTGGGTCAGGGCAAATCCCAGCCCCAAACCGCAGCTCACCCACCAACCTGGACTAGAGATGGTGCTTTTGAGGGTTCGTAACAGCGCACTGGGGAGACCTGCCTGCGCACCGACCTGCTGCGTGTGCTAGGACCCGTCCTTCTCCCTGAGCCCAGGTGTCTCTCTAAAACGGAAATCCCGTGGGACCGTCCGTGGGCAGGCAGGTGAGACGCATCTCTAAGGGGCCTGAGTTAGGGACCGAACAGTTCCCTCCGCAGCCCGCCACCAGGCAGGCACCCACGCCCCAACTGCAGCTCTCTGGCGCCCCCGTGTGGCTGCAGCGACCTGCCAGGATCCCAGAATCCCAAATTGGACCGCCTGGGCCTGGCCCAACTGCAGGCCCATTAGCGCAGGTTCTAATGCGGTCTCCGCGTGGGAAGAGGTACTCCCTCCTCTCCTCTTGTCCCCTTGCCCGTCCCCATGGCCCTGCTCTGGCCTCCACTACCGTCCCCTTCAACTCCCAGCTGGCTCCCCTACACTGCACCAGTGGCTTCTCTCCTTTCCTGGCCAGCCCTCCTGCCTCTCCAAGCTCACCTCTGCTGCCCTGCCCTTGACCCGGTACTGCAGCCACGTGCACCTCCCACCCGGCCTCCCCAACCCCCCTGACCTCTGCACAAGCTGTGCAGTCTGCCCAGACGCTCATCATCCCTCCTCTGCCTGAACTTCTCCCTTCAGGGCTCACTTAGATGGGCCTAGGGGACCCTGTCCTTTCCTGTCACGACCGTGGCATGTGGCCTGGAGCAGAAGAGCTGAATTCCTGGTTCTGCCGTTTGCTGGCTGCGTGACCTCGGGCAAGTCCCTTCGCTTCTCTGAGCAATGGCTTCCTCAGCCGCACCGTGGGAACAACTGTGCGCCATCCTCAGAGCACCTCTGGGACGACGAAAGGTGTCCGTCTCTCTCGGGGAGTCTGTGCCCCCCAGCCCCTCAGCACCCCTGCCTTTTCTAGGTAGCGGGCAAAGACCCAGCTTTCTCAGGTACGGGCTTGGGTTCGAATCTCCCAATTTGAGGGAGGCTCTGAAACTTAGGTGAGCCCCCCCCCCCCAGCTTCAGCTTCCTCCTCAGTGAAATGGGCTGGACTGGGGGCAGGGGAGGCATGGACGGCCCCACCCAGGGAAAGCCCCCAAGCCCGGCACTGTGAGGTGCTGCCTAACCGCATCCTGGCCTTTCCCAGACCACGTCGTCGGTCGGGCCCTGCCCCGGCAGGTGCACGCGGGAAGGGCAGTACCCGCCTCCAGCTCTGGGGAGAGCTGCTCGAAGTCGGGCACGTCCTTGACGAGCACGTTGGGGACTTCCCAGTCGAGAGCCGGCCCTGCCTTCTGTGCTCCATCCTGGCCGGCATGCAGGGCCCTGGGGGCTGGGGCTGGGGCCTCCTTAGCCACCAATGTCCACAGCACTGGCTCCTTGGTGAGTCCTGGGTCAGGGAGGGGAGAGGATGCATCAATGGGTGCGCCTGAAGCCTGCTGGTGAAGATGACCCCGGCTCTCCACTCTGTCTGCACCCCTCAGTGTCCAAACACAGCCGGAGACCTGCTGGCCACAGGCGGACCGCGGCTCGTTCGGAATGACTCCCGCCCCGCACCCCAGCCTGCTCTGCTGTTTTCTGGCCCTTTTCTAGTGGTTCATCAGAGACCAGACCCTAAAGACATAGTTCAGCGTTCAGATCGGTGCTGGACCACTTGCCTATGTGAGCTGACCCTTCAGAACCTCGGTTTCCCTCTCTGTGAAAGGGGAGGATTAAGATTTGCTTTATGCAGTTGTGCTGAGAAATGAGATGAATCCGTAAAACCAAGCCCAAGTCTGGGTACATATTCCGTGCTCAGTAAATGCTTCCTGCACGGGCTCGTTTGTAGTCTAGGGGTCAGGGACAGATTCCGGGATCCAATGTCCTGGGTTCAAATCTTGACCCTAGCACTTTGAAGAGCACCACTTTGTGGGATGGCATCCAAGCTCTCCCACCCAGAAGACCTCTCTGGCCACTCGTCCTCCCGTGAGCACACGCGTGCACACGTGCGGCCCTGCCACACTGGTTATGCCCTCGGGCGCTGGTCCCCGTTCTGCCCTTGTTCTGTTTTCCTCCACTTAGAAGCCCTGCCCTCTCCCTCTCCACCTCAACCTTGCCATAACCTTCACAACTACACAGCCCAGCTTATCAGTCACTGCCTCCAGGAAGCCCTCCTTGTCCTCTCCACCCCTAGACTGGGTCCTATGCCTCCTTTGGGTCCCCCAGCCCTGAACATCCCCCTTCACTGCACCTATCTCCCTGGGCTGTCTTCTCTGGGTCTGTCACCAGAGCCCTGCACCCTCTGACTCCCCAGCGTCCAGCTCAGACCCAGCACAGAGGAGATGCTAATGAAGAGACAGTGCGCCCAGGTTTCCAGTGGCTCAAACACCCGAGAGGCAGGCCCACCGGCTGGGTGCAGCCCCAACCGCCGTGAGCCACCACCTACCGCGTCTCTCCAGGAACCTCAGGGCGTCCAGGTAGCCTTGTCTGCAGTTGTCGGCCACCACCTGCAAGCACACGGCAGGGTGGCAGAGGACCTGCTCCCAGGCCTGCCTCCTCTTCAGCTGGAGGTGAGCCCAGCACAACACCGCCCCTGGCCACTCAGCAGGGCTCAGGGACCTGGGGACCTGCTCCGGCTGGGCCCTGCCAGCAGCCCTGGCACTTCCCTTCCAAGACGCCCTGGGTTGTGCTCTCCCTCCAGCCCCTGCCGTCTCTGGCCTCAGATTGTTCCTCTAGAAAATGGGGTAACAAGGCCTGGCCGAGGACAGCTGGGGCTTTGCCTGGCTCCTTGCAGGTCTGTAGATGGTGGCTCCTTTGTCCCTTCGATGTGGGCAAAGCCACCTGCAGGCCAGGCAGCAGCACTGTGCCACTTTCAGTGGGACCTTGGCATGGCAGCCAGGCCCCTTGAACACCCTTCAGGGGCCAGACCTACCTCAGGGCTGGGGGGTATGAGGCTTCTGAACCCAGGAGTAAATTCCTGGAGGAGATTTGGAAGCTGGCATTGAAGGCATTCAGCTCATGGATGTTGACGGAGGTGCTCTGGGGACAGATGTCCACTGTCCCATTGAAGGGTGACACGGTGATGGTGGCAGGACAGTCCGCGAAGGGCAGATTATTGCTCAGGGCCCCATCGATGTAGCGCTGCAGTGTGGGGGGCAGGTGGGAGTGCACCTTCTCAGCCCCCGTCCCAGCATGGGCGACCGTGGGTGGCTTTCTGGCTACCCCGGAGTCCTGGTCCATTCCCGCCCAAGATGCTGAGAGCCCAGGACCGGGGGAGAGGCCTGGCACGTACGAGGTGCTCGAGGAGCGAGGAGCACCCTTTCTCCCAACACACTTCCTCCTAACATGCTCTGCCTTCCGCCACGCCCTTCCTCCCCCGCGCCCTTCCTGCCCCGCGCCCTTCCTCCCCCTGGCGCCCTTCCTCCCCCGCGCCCTTCCTCCCCGGCGCCCTTCCTCCCACGCGCCCTTCCTCCCACATGCCCTTCCTCCCCCACGCCCTTCCTCCCAACATGCCCGTCCTCCCCCGCGCCCTTTGTCCAACATGAGTGCTTCCTCCCAACTCACGTGCTTCCTCCTAACACGCTCTGCCTCCCAACACAATCTTCCTCCACTACGCCCTTCCTTCCACACACCCTTCCTCCAACATGAGTGCTTCCTCCACCACGCCCTTCCTCCCCCGCGCCCTTCCTCCCCCACGCCCTTCCTCCCACATGAGTGCTTCCTCCACCACGCCCTTCCTCCCCCGCGCCCGTCCTCCCCCGCGCCCGTCCTCCCCCGCGCCCGTCCTCCCCCGCGCCCTTCCTCCCCCACACGCCCGTCCTCCCCCGCGCCCGTCCTCCCCCGCGCCCTTCCTCCCCTCCTCCCCCGCGCCCGTCCTCCCCCGCGCCCTTCCTCCCCCGCGCCCTTCCTCCCCCACGCCCTTCCTCCCACATGAGTGCTTCCTCCACCACGCCCTTCCTCCCCCGCGCCCTTCCTCCCCCACGCCCTTCCTCCCACATGAGTGCTTCCTCCACCACGCCCTTCCTCCCCCGCGCCCGTCCTCCCCCGCGCCCGTCCTCCCCCGCGCCCGTCCTCCCCCGCGCCCTTCCTCCCCCACACGCCCGTCCTCCCCCGCGCCCGTCCTCCCCCGCGCCCTTCCTCCCCCACACGCCCGTCCTCCCCCGCGCCCGTCCTCCCCCGCGCCCTTCCTCCCCCGCGCCCTTCCTCCCCCACGCCCTTCCTCCCACATGAGTGCTTCCTCCACCACGCCCTTCCTCCCCCGCGCCCTTCCTCCCCCACGCCCTTCCTCCCACATGAGTGCTTCCTCCACCACGCCCTTCCTCCCCCGCGCCCGTCCTCCCCCGCGCCCGTCCTCCCCCACGCCCTTCCTCCCCCGCGCCCGTCCTCCCCCGCGCCCGTCCTCCCCCGCGCCCGTCCTCCCCCGCGCCCTTCCTCCCCCACACGCCCGTCCTCCCCCGCGCCCTCCTCCCCGCGTGCCCTTCCTCCACCACGCCCGTCCTCCCCCGCGCCCTTCCTCCCCAACACGCCCGTCCCTCCCCCGCGCCCTTCCTCCCCCACGCCCGTCCTCCCCCACGCCCTTCCTCCCCCACGCCCTTCCTCCCCCACGCCCTTCCTCCCACACGCTTCCTCCAACACGCCCTGCCTCCCAACACGCCCTTCCTCCCAACACTCCCTTCCTCCCACATGAGTGCTTCCTCCACCACGCCCGTCCTCCCCCACGCCCGTCCTCCCCCACGCCCGTCCTCCCCCGCGCCCGTCCTCCCCCACGCCCTTCCTCCCCCACACGCCCGTCCTCCCCCACGCCCGTCCTCCCCCGCGCCCTTCCTCCCCCACACGCCCGTCCTCCCCCGCGCCCGTCCTCCCCCGCGCCCTTCCTCCCCCGCGCCCTTCCTCCCCCACGCCCTTCCTCCCACATGAGTGCTTCCTCCACCACGCCCTTCCTCCCCCGCGCCCTTCCTCCCCCACGCCCTTCCTCCCACATGAGTGCTTCCTCCACCACGCCCTTCCTCCCCCGCGCCCGTCCTCCCCCGCGCCCGTCCTCCCCCGCGCCCGTCCTCCCCCGCGCCCTTCCTCCCCCACACGCCCGTCCTCCCCCGCGCCCGTCCTCCCCCGCGCCCTTCCTCCCCCACACGCCCGTCCTCCCCCGCGCCCGTCCTCCCCCGCGCCCTTCCTCCCCCGCGCCCTTCCTCCCCCACGCCCTTCCTCCCACATGAGTGCTTCCTCCACCACGCCCTTCCTCCCCCGCGCCCTTCCTCCCCCACGCCCTTCCTCCAACATGAGTGCTTCCTCCACCACGCCCTTCCTCCCCCACGCCCGTCCTCCCCCACGCCCGTCCTCCCCCGCGCCCGTCCTCCCCCACGCGTGTCCTCCCCCACACGCCCGTCCTCCCCCACGCCCGTCCTCCCCCACGCCCTTCCTCCCCCACACGCCCGTCCTCCCCCGCGCCCGTCCTCCCCCGCGCCCGTCCTCCCCCACACGCCCGTCCTCCCCCGCGCCCGTCCTCCCCCACGCCCTTCCTCCCCCGCGCCCTTCCTCCCCCACGCCCTTCCTCCCACATGAGTGCTTCCTCCACCACGCCCTTCCTCCCCCGCGCCCTTCCTCCCCCACGCCCTTCCTCCCACATGAGTGCTTCCTCCACCACGCCCTTCCTCCCCCGCGCCCGTCCTCCCCCGCGCCCGTCCTCCCCCGCGCCCGTCCTCCCCCGCGCCCTTCCTCCCCCACACACACGTCCTCCCCCGCGCCCGTCCTCCCCACACGCCCGTCCTCCCCCCGCCCGTCCTCCCCCACGCCCGTCCTCCCCCACACGCCCGTCCTCCCCCGCGCCCGTCCTCCCCCGCGCCCGTCCTCCCCCGCGCCCGTCCTCCCCCGCGCCCTTCCTCCCCCACGCCCTTCCTCCCACATGAGTGCTTCCTCCACCACGCCCTTCCTCCCACACGCCCGTCCTCCCCCGCGCCCGTCCTCCCCCACGCCCGTCCTCCCCCCGCGCCCGTCCTCCCCCGCGCCCTTCCTCCCCCACGCCCTTCCTCCCAACACGCGCTTCCTCCCAACACGCGCTTCCTCCCAACACGCTCTACCTCTTAAGGGACGTACCCAGGCTGCCCGGAATACAAGACAGAGGCTTTGTTACTTGGCTTCTGGTATGGTTTGAGTGTCCCCAACATTCATGTGTTGTAATTTGATTGTAATAGGATTAAAAAGGAGAAAACTATCTGGTTATGGTGTTGAAGGGCCGGACCTTTAGGAGGAGATTAGTGATTGGGTTCCTACAATCGGGTCCTGGTGGGTTTACAAGGACAGGAGCGGGAATGAGGCAGAGACCACGTGGACCAGTCTGCCTTTCCTCCGCCCAGCTCCTACCCCCACCAGGCTGCGATGCGGGTGTGGCCTCTTAACTACGAGCTGAATGGACGTTTGTGCTCTTCAATCACGCAGACCCAGATATGAGCAAGAGAGTGGACTAGGACACACACACATAGTGTGACAACAGAAATGCCTCCCGCCTCCAGTGCGCTCACCTCTCCCCTGAACTCGGGGGGAATCGTCCCACAGTAGAAAGGGAAGTACAAGGAGCAGACCAAGGCCTGGAAGACAAGAGTCAGCAGAATATCATTGCTCATTTTCCATCGGTTCCAACCCTCTCTGGGACACGGTTTCCAGTGCCCAGAGTGACCTGTGAGGAAGGCGTCATCAATCAGTTGGGTGTCAGGGACAGGGCTGAGGCCCAGGGCAGATCACAGCCCAGCAAGTCCTCAAAGGTAGGCAGAGATTTAAACAGGCCCGAGGGGTATCCGCCCCCTGCTTTCTGCTGGGGAAGGGCTGTGCTGACTTGGGTCTCCTGCTGACAATGCCCTCCCCCACACCGCCACCAAGGGAACAGGCACCAAGGGACAGTGCTCCCTCCCTCGCCTGGCAGGGGCTCTCTGCCAGGAACCCACAGAGCATTCCCTGATGCGGATCCACCCAGCGGCACCTCCAACAAGAAACCCTGTCTTTTCTATCCACTTGGGAAACATCTACTTTTCCTGTAAGGCTCTGACAAGTCCTGCAGTAAAACGAGATGCCTAACTTAGATTCTGATGGTACAACAGTTGGGGCTGGGTAATTTCCCTTTTCTGGGGGTGGGGAGTGCCGCCCTGTGCACTGTAGGGTGTTTCACCACATCTCTGGTCTCCACCTGCTAGGTGCCAACAGTGCACGCACACACACGCACATACACACACATAGTGTGACAACAGAAATGCCTCCCGTGTTGACAAATGACCTGTGGGAGAATGCTTACTCCTGTGACAACCACAGACCCACAGCTTCCTGAGCTCATCAGACACAGACCTCATCTCCCAGAACACCTGGGAACTTCCTTCCACCCCTGCCCGGAAGACGCGGGACCTGCCCTGACACTGAGCCGCGGAGGTGCAGGGGGACGCCTCCCTCCCTCTGCCGCAGCAGTGACAGCGGCCAGCGGCCCTGAGCTCCTGCTGTGTGCCAGCCCTGCAGTCTGCGCCATCTGGCAAGGATGCTGGGACACACTTTGGGTCCCGGCTGGCTTCCACAGGAGCCCATGGCCATCAGCCAAAGCAGGACCTGTCCCTGCGCGCTGAGGGTCTATCATCCACTGTGCTGTCCAGCCGGCACAGACAGACGTTCCCGCGTGGAGCAGGGGAGGGGCACCGAGACGAACCGACTCTGCACCGCAGACCCCCGTGTGGGTGGCGGGAGAAGACCCTGGATGGAAGGCCCTGACTGAAGAGCCTGCCTCCGCTCCCTCCCAGCCGGACACGGGCACGCCTGTGGCCAGGGCCCCTCTGCAGCCAGCCTGTCAGCCCTCTCGCTAGGCTGCGATGGTCCGCCTCGGCCTCCTGAGCAGCTGGGCCGCTGCACCCAGCTCTGGTTCCCTCTTGGTCCTTCCCTGCGGGGGGTCTGCCCGCGGAGCTCCTGTCAGGCCCTCTGGTGCTGGACGGGGCCCCCGCCACAGGCCCTCACCTGGATGAGCTCGTCCCGGGTGGCGAAGTCGGTGACTATGAGGTTCTGGCCGTCTGGCCAGTGGGTGAGGGAGATGCCCAGCTGCCGGGAGGCCCGGACATGGCTGTCGGGGGGCAGATGGTCGCGCAGCTGTCGCGTGATGTGCTCGATGGGCGCGTAGGCCGGGTGGAAGATGCCCAGGCTCAGCTGCTCCACCTGCTTGACCATGCTCAGGAGGTGGGTGCAGCAGAAGTCTGCAGGGTGCACGGGTGGCCCTCAGCCGGGCTGCAGCCCCCCGCCGCTCCCCTCACCGTGCAGTGGTGGACGGTCCCTGCCGCACCAGCGCACACCTCTGCCCAGCCCGGGCTTCGAACGCTCCACCCGCTTTGGCTTCCAGTGTCCTTGGGAACAGTCTCCTTGGCTCTGAGCCTCCCATTCCTCCTCTGCATGTGGGGGTAGCACAGTCCCCAGCCTTTGGGGTTCCCACAGGAGGAAAGGGGGCCCCGCCCACCCCGTCGACATCTCAGGGCACAGCTCCAGGCGCCAGCTCCCTCTGGGCTTGCACCCCCTCTCGTCAGGAATCAACTTCCATTAGGGTGTCCCCCCCCCACTGTCCAGGACGCACCTGTCGACTTGCCACAGATGATGCTCACAGCATTGAGAGCCCCCGACGAGGAGCCATAGATGCGGCGGGCGCCCTGGAGGAGGCGTGGGGCACGCTGGCGCAGGCACTCTGTCACACCCACATGGTAGAGACCCAGGTAGCCAGCACCAGAGAAGGACAAGTTCCAGCTGCCCTCTTCCTCCAAGAAGCCCATGATGAGCGGGGTCAGGAACGGGGATTGGTGCAGATGGGCTGGATAGGGCGCCAGACGGATGGGCAGAGAAGGAGCACTCTCTGCTCAGGACAAAGTCAGGGCAGGCCTCCTCAGTGCCACTGTTTCGTCTGGCTGCCTCCACTCCTCCTGTCACTCCTCACTCCCTGGAGGCTGCCTGCCGCCCTCGTGACCCCGTGCCACCTCTGGGCTGAGTCGCCGGCAGCCCCAGCCAATGAAGTTCCTGGCAGAGCACCCCACTCCAGGTGTGGGCGATGTCCTGGAACTGCCCCTGCACACCTGCCCTGGGTCCAGATGGCGTCATGGTTTCTGGGTGACATGGCCGGACAGGGGGACCAAATCCCCTCTCCTCTCCAATGGTCTTGGCACCCCTAATTTTCCCACTGAGGAAAGGAGGCAGAGTGGAGAGCGACGGCCCGAAGTGCCCCGCTGGGCGGCAGCTGTGCCGGCTCATGGACCAGGGAGGAGCACAAGAGATGGGACCTGGGGCCCCGACGGCCCCACCACCTTGGGGCTTTCCCCAGCCCCTCCCTCTCTGGGGGCATGAGTGTGAGGACTCAGAGAGCCCTTCTGCCCTCCTAAACGTAGGGCCCCCCATGGCCCGGCCCTGGCACGGAGCAGCGCTGGCTGCAGGGGGCAGCGGGCAGCGGGCTCCAGGCTGCCACGCGGCACCCCACGTGCTGTGCTAGGTGTTTACTCGGCCGTCGCCCTCACAGAGCTGTGGGGGGAGCACCACCGTGCCCACCTTCGGGGAGGCTGAGGCAGGCCCACAGCCAGGAAGCACCCCTGGGGGACCTCACCACCACCTGGAACCTGGGCAGCAGCTCTGGAAATGAGCCTGTCAGGAGGGCACGTCAGTGGCCCAGAGAAATTCCCCAACGTGTCCTCGAGGGAAGTGGAAGAGGAGGCTGCCAGCAGTGTCCTCAGGGGCGCCGGGTACAGAGGGCCCCAGGGGAATGGCTGAGGAAATCAACGGGTGCTCCATGGGACACCAGAAGGCCTCGGGGTGACAGGAAAACAGGTTGCCACATACACAGAGACAGACAGAGAGAGGAGGGCAGGAAGGCCCCCTCGGGGGATGGCCTCTCCACAATCCCTTCTCCTCCATCATTCTCTTCTCGGGCATGCGCACACACACACACACACACACACACACACACAGACAGACACACACACACACACACACACACACAGACAGACACACACACACACACAGACACAACACAGACACACACACACACACACACACACACACACACACACAGTGTGTTCTCAAGCTGCCGGGTCAGGGACATGAACTGTGGAATCAGCCATGTGGGATTCAGCCGCCTTAACCTCCGTGTCACCTGCTGGCCCTGCACAAACTTTCCCAAAGCACTTCTAACATTACTGTGCATTTTTAAATACCGTAGGCATCGCTAGCTGCCCCGGAGGGTGTGTTTGTGAGGACTGAGGGCAAGGGGCGCGGAGGGGTGCGGAAGGGTGCGGAGGGGAGTAGAGGGGCGCAGAGGGGCGCAGAGGGGAGCAGAGGCAGCGAAGGAGGTACTGAGACAAGAATGAGCATCTTGGCGCTAAGAGGGGGCAGCCGGGAAGGAGCGGGGGGCTGGACCCACCCTGGGGCCCGAGTCCTCCGCACACACACGCACCCAGAGAGCAGACCGTAGGACTCTCACAGCTCTGCTCAAGGGCGGACAGCGCCTGGAGACCTGCCACGCAGTGGGCTGGGGCCAGGGGAGGCCTGGCGGGGTCTGCAGGCTGACCGTGTGAGGGCCCAGAGATCGGTCTAACTGACGGAGACACAGAAAAGACGACAATACAACTGCAAAAGAGGCTTTTATTTTTTCCAGCTAGCTGGGGTCCAAGTTCCTGCCCGTCGCAGCGGGCCTTCACAGGGACCCCGAGCCTAAGATACAGGGATCTTTTATAGTTCAGGATTTTCCATAGAATGTAACACATGCAAAGGAGGGGGTATGAGAAGCGAGTGTCCAGCTGTCACCACCTGCTCAGGTCTAGATAAGGGCTCTCAGCTAAGGGTCCAGATGACCTTGCCTCGGAGGTGCTGGGCCCTCCCGTTTTCCACCTATCTGAGAGTTCCCAGACTCCTGGTTCCCGTCCTTGAGGCCCTAACGAAGTGGGCTCCGTCCTTGAAGACTGAACAGGGTGGCAATTAAGCTGACTCGGCCCAGCGTTCCCCAACATGGCGGTGATTACGCTGACTCGGCCTAACAACCGCACGCCTTAGTGCTTGCTCTCCCTCACTGGCACCTGGCTAAGCCCCTCCCTAGGTCACCTCGTCTGAGTGTCACAATGACCCTGTGAGGTAGAGCCTACTGCCGACCCCATGTCACAGATGAAGACGCTGAGGTGTCACCAGGAGGGCCACCCAGTAAGGGACAGAGCTGGGACTCTGCTGGCCACCTCGCTGCCCTGAGGGGAGAGATAGGTGGAGTTGGGAGCAGGAATGGGGCGTCTGGAGGGTGAGTGGGTTTTTCCCTTGGGGTACGGGGGCCTTTCTGGAGGACTTGTGATGGAACGGTGCTTCTGAGACCTTCGGCAAGGTTGAGTGTGGGAGGCTGCGGGCAGAGGCCGGCCAGTGCTAGAAGTAGGCAGAGGTGAGCGGGGGAGAAGGCACCGCGCTCCTGGGGAGAACACTGCGGAGCATGTGTGAGAGGTGATGTGGAAATGGGATATCACCGCATTTTGCAAGATTCTCGGCACTAAGGATGCATTGTCCCCAAAGGCGCGCTCTGAGAAGGCGCGAACCAGGACAGCCTCCACTTCGTTCCAAAGCATCTGCCCTGGAGCCAGCAGGGCGTGGTGGTTACAGCACCGACTCCCACGTGGCCAATCACAGTTCAGACCTGGGTGCCTGTACGTATGAGCACAAAATCCAGACAGGAGAATGGAGGAGAGGGGTTGTGGGGTGACATTTCCCCTGTGGGGAGGGTGATTTCTCACTGTCTCTCTCTTTCTCTATATCTCTCTGTCTCTTTCTGGCCAGCACAGGCTCCCTATAATAAAAATCTAAAAAGAAAAAGAAGTAAAGTTTCCCCCTCAGTCATTACTATTTTTTCTCTCCCTTTCTTTCTTTCCTTCCTTTTTCTTTCTTTTTTTTTAGAGACTTTTTTTGTTTTTTGTTTTTGTTGTTGTTGTTGTTGTTTTTTGCTATAGGGCATGTGCTCTCACTGGAGAGACAGAGAGACAGAAACCAAGAACTCACCCCCCCCCCCAGGGGGATGACCATGCTGTAATCCTTTCTCCTCCATTCTCCTCCCAGGATCATGGGTGTGCACGTGCACACACACACACACACACACAGCATGAGTTTGAAGCCGCCAGGTTTGGGACTTGAACCATGGTCAACTGTGTGGGAGTCCGGTGACGGAACCATCCCACCATCTGCTGGTCCTGCCCCATTACTATTCATTGTAGAAGTAAAGCAGGTCAGTGGGTTAGCCCTGCAAATACAGCCACAGTGAATGACTGGAGTCATTGTCTCCAGAACCAGGACAGTGTGACATCACGAGCCTCCTGTCAGGACCTCCACACACACAGGGGCAGACGGACAGAGTGACGAGCCTCCTAAGGTGTCACAGTCCCACAGCAGCAGAAGGTGATGCTCTGCAGGCTGACCCACCTCCCTGGGGATGCCAGGCGCACATGTATCTGTGGTCTGGGGCTGGCCAACGTGGGATGAATGGCGCCACCCAGACCTTGTTGGAAGCTAGCCCTGAGGCCTAGTCAGCTCCCACGTGTCCAACCACAGATCAAATCTCAGCCCTGGTGGCTTAAAAACACTTCAGGCGTGTGTGCACGTGTGCCCCCAATCCTGACAGGATGGAGAAATGAGGGATTGCAGTGTGACCACTGGGTGGTGCTTTCTCTCTCTCTCTTGTGTCTCTGTCTCCCTCTGCTGAGTGTACACCCCATCAGGCTGCTGAAGGAAGGAAGGAAGGAAGAAAGGAAGAAAGGAAGAAAGTGATAAAGGAGTAAGGAAGGAGGAAAGTGGGAAAAGAAGAGCTTTCAGGAACCCCACGGACGTGTTTAGGGGTAAAGAGGCATGCCGTGACGCACCCCCAACCTCGGCCCGCCCACATCACAAATGTGCACAGGCATACACGCTGCCATACACCGGGAGGCCTGGGAGGCAAAGCCAGGACCTGCCCATGTGGGACCAGTGGCTTCAGCCCTGCACCACTGTCTAACCCACACCATTTTCTCTTTCCTTTTCTTTTTCTTTCTTTCTTTCTTTTTTTTTTTTTTTTTTTTTTTTTTTTTTTTTGTCATAGGGTGCGTGAGCTTGCTAGAAAGAGGGGAAATGAGAAATCACCCCCGATGACCACACCACAATCCCTTCTGTTCTATTCTCCTCTTGGGATTTTGGGCACATGTGCACATGTGCCTGGTGTGTTTCAAGCCACTGGGTCCAGGACCTGAACAGTGGCTGACCATGTGGGAGTCCAGCACCTTAACCACCACGCCACTTGCTGGGCGCCCCCACCCATGCCATTTTATATAAGGACTTGAGCATCCGTGGATTGTGGTAAATGTGGGGAGGAGGTCCTGGACCAAGGTCCCCCCAGCATTGAGGGAAAGCTGTGCGTCTATTTCCCTCAATATCCGTATTTGTATATAAAGAAAGCAAATGTGGCAAAATGGAGAGTCTAAACAGGGAGGGTATGAGGGTATGAGTGCTGGTGGGTTTTGTACTTTTTTTTCTGCACTGTCTGAAAATGTGAAATTTATTTCAAAATAAACAGGAAAATGAAAAGCAGGTGCAGGGTGAACCCCAGAACAGATGAGCTGACCCGTATTGACAAGTATGGAAAGGAAGAGAAGCCCAAATCGGGTGGCGGACAGTGACTGGAGAGGTCAGACGAAGAGCAGAGTGATGGGTGCAGGGGGGGAGAGGGGCTCTGAGGAAGAGAAAGGAACTGGGCCTTCAGCACCTGCAGGCAGGGCATCAGCCACTCTGCCACAGGAGGGAGGCCTGGGGGCCGGGGAATCTGCGTGCTTAGAGAAAGGGTAGTTGCATGGTGACAAGATCAAGGAGCCACTTGGTCCAGGCCCTTTCAGGAAGAGGAGGCGGCAGTGGGGCCAGCCAGACGGAGGCGAGGCGAGGCGACCGGCAGAGCCTGCTCCCTGTTGACCTGTAGTGCCACCCCTGGCCTGGCTGCGGCACCTGCCGTGGGGGCCAGGGTTTCCCAAGAGTGCCCCTGAGAGTGGGACTGCAGTGCGGGTCCTGAGCTAAGGATGCGGGCAGGTCACTGCCTCCTCTGGGCCCCAGACCCCCACCTGTAAGCTGGGGAAATGAGCTGCATCAGCAGATCTCACCTTTTACCAGGGTGAGGAGCCTCCTTAACACGCCCACAGAATGCTGGGTGCGCGTGGCCATAGTTGTCATTTGAGCATCCACTGATTGAGAAAATACGGAAGGACCCGGAGCTCTTTGAACTCTTGGGAAAAGGTGAGCAATTTATTGTCACAAGTGCTGGAAAAATGCCTGTCCCTGTGTGCACGGAGCATCCCATTGGCCTACGAGGCATATTCTCTCAGTATGGACGCGGGTTCTAGGTCTTGCTGGTTCCTGGTCCCCCGCACCCCCAGTGCCCAGCACAGAGCCTGGAACACAGCGCCTGTGAAATGAACAGGTCCAGGCAGAGACGGGGGGAAGCTGGCAGGTCGTGGCTCAGGAGGCGAGCCCACCTGCGAGCCCAGCTCCAGGGAGGTGGGCTTGGGAACCAAAGGGCAGAGCCCAGCCCAACCTCAGGAAGCTGAGTTGGTGGGAATGTGTGTTGGTACAGCCACCGTGGGAAACTGTGGAGGTGACACACAAAACTAAACAGAATGATGGTGTGACTCAGCAATCATGTTTCTGGGTTTCAAAAGACTTGAAATCAACATCCAGAAGTTGGGTCAACCTTACAGCTAGTTTAAGGAAGCCAGACCCCAAATGGCTGACTGTGGTTCGAATCCTGGCCCCGCTGGCTTGCAAAACACGTCGGGCATATGTGCGTGCATGCCCAGAGTCCCAATAAGATGGAGAAGGGATTGTGGAGTGACTACAGCTCATCTGTGGGTGTTTTCTCCCTCTCCCTCTTTCTGGAGAACATACACACCAATTCGGCAATTAAAAAAAAAGGAAGGAAGGAAGAGAGGAAGGAAAGAAAGAAAGAAGAAAAAGTTCTTGGAAAATACACAGACATATTTAGGAGTAAAGAGGCTTGATTAGCAGTGAAGAGTCTCCAAGGTGGCCAGCAGGTGGTGCAGAGGCTTTGGCAGCTGGATCCCACAGAGCTGGCTGTGTGCTTTGGGCCCCAGAACCGGTGGCCTGAAAACCATGGCGGGTGCGTGTGCACCCAAAATCCTGAGAAGAGAATGGAGGAGAAGGCCTTGCAGTGTGACTGTTTCCTCTGGGAAGTAATTGCTCACTTTCCCTCTCTCTGCCTCTCGCTGACAAGTGCATATGCCCTATAACAAAAACATAATAACACATCTGCAAGTTAATCTCCAATGGCTCAGGGAAAAGCTTATAGCTGGCCTCTGGCCTGCGCCATCCACATCCTCAGAGGCAGCCGCTGGTGCCCGCAGCCGGGCCAATTGCTATGCAGTGGGGGAGCCACTCCCTAAAGGAAAGCTGTGGGAGGAGCTCATCTGTGTACTCCCTTCAGTAGTATCTGGTGCTGAGATTACGGATAAGGAATCCAGAGATGATTTAAAGTAAACAGGAACCAGTCCTGTGGCATGGTGGTTAAGGGAACAGGATCCTGCGTGGCTGACCGCACGGTTCAAATCCTGGCCCTGGCTACTTGAAAAACACACCATGTGCACATTTGCCCCAAATCCCAACAGGATAGAGAAATGGAGAAGAAGGGGTTGCAGTGTGGCCACACCCACTCAGAAGTGCTTTCTCCCTCTCCTTCTCTCTCTCTTTCTCTGGTGAGCACATGCACCCTCTGGCAATTAAAAAAAATGTTTTTTAGGACTCATTGGGTGGTGCCGTGATTAAGGTGCTGGATACCCATGTAACCGACCATGGTTTGAGTCCTAGACATGGAGACTTGGAAAGCACTTTGGGCGTGTGTGTGTGTGTGTGTGTGTGTGTGTGCCCAATCCCAAGGGGGGAGTAGCGAGGCGGAGATCACAGTGCGACTATCCTCCTGGGAGATGATTTCTCACTTCCCTCTCTGCCTGTCTCTGACAAGGTAACATGCCCTGTGGCAAAAATAAAAACAAAACCCCCCCTTTTTTTAAAAAAATAATTACTTTATTTAACTTTATTTATTTATATTTTGCCAGAGGACAGAGAGAGAGAGAGAGTGCAAAAGCAAGCCACCAGGTCTGGGACTTGGCCATGTGGGAGTTCAGCACCCTCAACCACTACTCCATCTGCCAGCCCCCCCCAAAAAAACTTTTCTAAAAAGAAAGAAAAAGGAAAAAACTATTTTTTTGTGTGTTTTTGGGTTTTTTTTTTTTTGAAAAGGAAAAAATGATGGCATGGTGGTTAAGGCAGTCAGATTTCACATGACTGATCACGCAGTTTGAGTCCTGGACCTAGCAGCTTGAAGGAAAAAACATGCCAGGTGTGTGCGTGTGTGTGTGCGTGTGCACAAAACCCTGAAAGGAGAGTGAAATGGAGCAGTCGGGACTGCAGCGTGGCCAGTCCCCATCGCGAGACGCTTTTTTTTTTTTTTGGGGAGAGGTTTTCGCTATAGGACGCGTGTGCTCGCCAGACAGACAGAGAGAGACATAGAGACAGAAAGCGAGAAATCACCCCCCAGGGGGGATGGTCACGCCGCAATCCCTTCTCCTCCATTCTCCTCTCGGGATCTCGGGCACGCACGCACACGCGCCCGGTGTGAGTTTTAAGCCACCGGGTCCGAGACGCGAACCGCAGTCGAGTACGTGGGAGTCCAGCCACATAGCCATTACACTAACTGCTGGTTCCCGGGAGACGCTTTTGTGACAGGCAGCTTGCCAGAAATGAGCAAGTAGGCGGAAGATAACAGCGGAAGGACACATGCCACGTCCATCGAGTTCCAAGCAGACCCCCGCGAGGACTAACTCTCCTCCGTCCCAGCTCCCGGCTCCCTGAAGGCAGGGCAGATCTGATTGTCCTTCAGTGCACGAGAAAACACATAGAGGATGGTTGTCCTCCCTCCTTCCGTCTCAGATAAACACGGAGAAACTCCACCAGGGCGGAGTGCTGCTTCGCCGACCTGGTCCCCACGGGGGCAATGAACTCACTGGACAGCTCATCCCCATGCGGACGCTCATACCTTTTGAGTTGACACAGGGCACGCATGATCAGGTAATTAAACTCCTCACCTGAGAGAGAGGCGCAAGCGCAGGAAAAAGTCTATGAATCAAACAGTGAATCCAGATATTAGGTCGTCAGAACGGTCGTGCTGTGGGGCCAGCAGATGGCGCAATGGTTACGCCCCTGGACTCCCAGGAGTCCATTGCAGTTCAGCCCCAGACCTGGCAGCTTCAAACTCACGCCCTAGAGGAGCATGGTGGAGAATGGATTGTAGTGTGGCCACCCCCTCTGGAGGCGGTGATTTCTTGGTTTCTGTCTCTCTGGCAGACACACACACCCTATAGCAAAAATCTCTTTTAAAAAAGAAAGAAAAGTCACGACGTATTTTTGTTTTTCTATAAAAAGTGTCATAACTTCTCTGACACCCCAATACTATGGCAAACCTTCCCCTGGTAAATATTCATTACCAACTCTTGGAGTGAATGTAACCCCAAGCCCCATGCCCAGGGCACTTGTCCCTCTCTGGCAGCTACCCATCTGCATGCCTTCCTGGCATGGGGGTTGTATTTCTTTTCTATTAAAAATCTTCTTTTTTCCTATTACAAGTGTTTGTGTTGTTTTATTTATCATTTCAGGGCAGATATGTGATCTTAGAAACCTGGACCTGGGACCAGCGGTTGGCGTAATGGCTATGTCGCTGGACTCTCATCTAGTTGATCACGGTTCGAGTTCCAGAGCTGGTGGCTTAAACTTACGCCGGGCACGTGTGCGTGCGTGCCCAAGATCCTGAGAAGAGAATGGAGGAGAAGGGATTGTGGCATGGCCATCCCCCCCTGGGGGTGGGGGTGTGATTTCTCGCTTTCTGTCTCTCTGTCTCTCTGTCTTTCTGGCAAGCGCATGTTCCCGATAGCAAAATCCTCTCCAAAAACAAACAAAAGAAACTTGGACACCTGGACTAAATAACCGAGGCTTTCACACAACACAGCCTCACACCCCCTCCACCCACTAGCACGTCCTCCTCCCCTGTCTCTGCTTCTCTCTCTCTGGTGAATGCATACATCCTCTGGCAGTTTAAAAAAATAAATAAATACAAGGACTGGGCGGAAAGCCGTAAGTAAACGCTGCGGGCTCGGCTGCGTTTCCGGCTGATGGCTGAGGGGTCAGCTGCAGTGACACTGGAGGGCAAGCGACCACGTCACAGCAGCCAGGGATGCGCCGAACACTGCGCCCATGTCGGGGTCCAGAGAAATGACTTCAGAAGAAGCAAAAACAATGACCACAGAAGACTGGAAAGAGAGAGCTGGAAGCACAGCGAGAACTGGGTAATGCCCCGCAGAAGTTGAGCCGGAAAAGACAGCAATCCTGTAGTCCTCCACACGTCCGTTCAGGGCGTCGTATGTAGAGCCATCAGAAAGACCTGCTGGAAGCACCAGAGCCCACAACCAGAAAAGCAGAAGCAGCTCAGCCCATCTGGAGGATGGCACAAGAGGGGCGTAAGAGAGAATTCCCTAAGTACTAAGTACTGGAAAGGAGCATGTGGAAACTGGGCCTGCGACACACACAAAGAAAGGCTGCTTCGAGACACCGGGAGAGTTGGAGCCACACCTACAGGCAGTCGTATAGCTGCAGCCGGGTCTGCCCCGCCTCGGCCGACGTCTGACCGTGACGGGAAGAGGGGCCGGTAGAATGGCTACCGTCCAGAAGAACACACAAAGGTCGTGGAAGAATATGCCAAAGTTTTGGCCAAAGAACATTAAAAGCCCAGAAACTCCAAGAAGAATTAGCCTCAGGAAAATTAGTGGAGCAGGCTAAGTCTCCAAAACATCAGAGGGGAGAAGAGGAACCAAGTTCTCGGACAGAAGGTCATAGCAGCGAAGACGGGGGCGAAGATAAACATGCAGGTGATATTGACGTGCCTGGACAGAATGCTGACTCTAAGAGAAGAATTACAGCCTGGAATCTCCGGATTCGAGAAGATATTGCAAAACGCTTGAGGAATTTAGATCCAAATTCTGCCTATTCTAATCCCAAAACTAGAGCATGAGAGAATCCTTATGCCATGCAGGAGGGAACCCAGACGAAGCGAGTTATGCAGGAGATAGCTTCGTCGGGACACAGGAGGTACCCGTTCAATGGCTGAGACAGCTGTCAGTCAAAAACGCGCTGCTCCACTAGCTGAACTGTGTTTAACCCAGACGAAGACTACGCGGAGTACTCAGCACGGAACAGTCTTCGAAGGGCAGGCGCGGCTGCTGCGTGCTCTAAGTACGAGGGGGTGTGAAGACCAACAATCACACACGTGTCTGGGGATCTTACTGGAGAGAAGGCCAATGGGGATACAAATGCTGTCACTCTTTTTTTAAGTATCCCTTTTATTTATTTTTAATTTCAGATATTTTTTATTTTGTAAATAATCATTTTATTTATCTTTATTTATTTTAATTTGACCAGCGAGGGACAGAGTGAGAACAAGAGTGAGAGTGAGAGAGAGAGAGAAAGTGAGAAAGCAAGCCGCCAGGTCTGGGGCCTGAACAGAGGTCGGCCATATGGGAGTCCAGTGCCCTGAACCATCCCACCACCTTCCTGCCCCTCAAGTATTCCTATTGTACTGGAGACGCTGGGAAGGAGGTTGTGAATTCAGAAGAAGGTCTTATAAATTATATAGCTGGAGAAGAATGTGTGAAAAACCTTCAGACCCTCATGGAGATGCATCAGGAAAAACTAAAAGAGGGGAAGAAGAAGGAAAAAAAGAAAAAGAAGCATCGGAAGAGCAGTTCAGAGAGTGAGGAGGAAAAGAAGCATGAAAAACGGAAAAAGGCTCTGAATCCAGAGGAGGCCCGCCTTCTCCGTGTCCAGGGGTCATGCGGGCGGATGAGAGGGACAGGCCTCACCCAGCACATGCGGAACCGGGGACCCACTGAAGCAGAAATGGGGGCTACAGAATGAAACGTCAGAGGCCGGGCGACCCCACGGCTCCTTTCTTTGGACAGTCACAGAGGTCCGCCCAAAATGGGCACAGCCAATAGTTCTTTGTGGCTTCTTGATTATGACTGTAGAAAAGTCTTTGTCTACCTTTCTGCTGTTTGGCTTTAGTAGAGCTTTCAGAAGTCTCCATGTAAATTCATTTCTTCCACATTGAAGAAACAAAACTAAGAAGAAAAATAAAGAGGAAGTACATTGAAAATAAATTATTAATTATAACAATTTTTTAACGAAAGTCGAGAACAATTTCCCATGAAATTCCTTATGAAAAGGCTTTAGACCACCAGCTCAAGGCCTTGCCCATAAGACAAGTGAAATTTGGGTTATTCTGGATAAATGGGGTTTGAAGGACAAGCAGGTGTCTGTTGACAGGCCGTGCTGCTCGGGGAGTCCAGGGTACAGAGAGGCAGGCGGACACCCTGACTGCTGGAGAAATAGACAGCCAGGCAGGAGGAGGAGCTGGGATGGCACCCAGGCCTCCTCCAGGGCAAGGGTCCCGGAGAGGAGACTAGAGGAAGGTGGCACATCCTGACCAGGCGCTGAGCACGGGACAAGTCTCCAATCCAGGAGGCTGCGTTGTTGTTCCCGGCCCCAGAGGAGGGCTCTGGGGCCTGGAGGTGCCAGTGGCTTACCACCTGGTTAGGACCCTCTCACCGGGCTGTCCCCAAAACACAGCCCCAATCCTTCAAGGAGGAGAGAACTGACTCGTCACCAGGTCAGGAGACTCAGCTCCAAGAGGGAAGAGCAAGCCGCAGGTGTGGAGCTGTCAGAGGGCTTAGCCAGTGCCCCGGGGCCGCTGCACACAGCCCAGGTGAGCTGGGCAGGTCTGCGTGTGAGGGCCAGGCGGGAGGCGGGCGGCCCTCAAATGTCCTGCCATGACTCAGAGCTCTGTCTGAGGCCCTCAGCCAGCCCCGGAGCGCCAGGTGCCCACTGTCCCTTTCCTTCAAGGGCTGGTGCTGGCCTGACTTCTGTGCCAGTCACCCCACCCCTACCCAAGACAGGCCAAACGCCAAAGCCAAATCTTCCGCCCGTCTTTTGTCTAAGACCCCCGACCTTGATCCAGAAAGGGCTTAAGAGGGTTTACGAACACAGACTTCATGTCTTTTTAAATGTGTAAGAAACGAAGTGGAGCCAAGGGGAAGCACTGGTAGAAAAGTTGGTCCCGCTGGTGTAGACCAACGTTTGGCAGTGAGCTCTAGGAGGGCACTGCAGGGGCATCTGTGTGTCCCCCTGAGGGGACAGTGGGCTGGGCTGTGGGCACTGTGCTGCTGGCCGTGGGACCTGCCAGTCTCTTAAGGAAGCCCAGGCTGAGCCTGAGCCAGTGCCCTCTCCCCTGCTCTACAGCCTCCCGAGCCCCAGGCCTGCCCCCTGTTCCGCTCACCCCTGCGAGGACACACAGCTGCAGGAGTTCTAGGGGACTCACTTCAGGCAGTCAGGGGATGCTGCCTGGAGGAGGAGTTTGGGTAGAGCCTTGAAGGAAGGGAGGAAACAGGACAGAGGTTTTATTTATTTATTTTTTTTAAAGAGGCTTTTGCCAGAAAGACAGAGAGAGACAGAGAGACAGAAAGTGAGAAATCACCCCCCAGGGGGGATGGTCACGCCGCAATCCCTTCTCCTCCATTCTCCTCTCGGGATCTTGGGCACACACACCCGGCGTGAGTTTAAGCCACCGGGTCTGGGACTCGAACCACAGTCGACTACATGGGAGTCCAGTAACATAGCCATTACACTAACTGCTGGTCCCTGGGGAGGGTTTCTTGAGCCAAACATGGAGTGGCGTCCAGGGAGCACCTGTGTCCAGAACTCACAGGAATTAGGAGGGAGGAGGGGAGGAGAGGAATTCCAGGAGAGGCTGGGAGAAGGGTAGGTCTGTGCTGGGGTCAAGGCCAGGCGAAGGTCAATCAGCAGCTGGCTCCAGGCTGCATCAGGGCAGACAGGGCAGCCTTACCCAGCCAGCCAAGGCCACCCGACCTGCAGCTCTGTCCCTCGGGGTCCTAGTGCCGGAGCCCCAGGAAGGAAAGCAGGAGGGCCTGGCAGCCGGGGCAGGGTCAGCTTCCTGGGCATCGCTCTGGCGCACGCACCCCTTGGCTGGGCTGGGGTGGTGGGTTCAGCAGGCCTGGTCTCCACAGCTCTGACCTAGCCTGTCTCGAGCTGGGAAAGCAGGTGGTAGTGTGGCCTCCAATTGGAGATGCTTTGCAAATTGCTCCTGGCCAGGACAGGGCTCTAAGCTCACAGCCAAGCCCAGCAGAGGCCTGTTAGAAGCTCCTGTAGCTGAAACAGGCATCTCTGTGGGCCGGCAGCAGGAGCAGGGGGTTTGCGGGGGGGCAGCATGGGCCACTGGGGAAGCCCTGCCTGCTTCCTGCCCACAGTCCCTGTCCTGTGTCCTGCCAGGTCTGGTCTCACAGAGACTGGTGCCCACCAAGTTCCTGTTGAACAAGCTGTGGGAGTGGGCTGGCCGGGCAGGCCGCACTGTGCCCCAAGTCCTCTCTCCTCTGTTTCCTGCAGGAGGCTGCCCTTCTCCGGCCCACCCCCAGCCCCTGGCACCATGGCACCCTGGCCCAGCTCTCCCAGTACACTTGCCACCTTGAATCACCATAGCCACATCTCCCTGACCCTCACCCCTCCCAATGCCAGCCTAGAAATCCAATCCAGAGCCTCATCAAGCTCTCCTCCACCCCTCCCCTGCCTCTTGAGCTCAATGCCCCTCACTCCACAGCTGCAGCCCCTCCAGTTGTCTGCCACTCCCCTTCTCCCACACCTGCTCATAACCCCCTGCGGACCCCTGACTACCATCCCACTCACGCCGGCTTAAACCCAACACCCTTCCAGGGTACAACCCCCTACAGGTTTCTGGATCCCTCCACTCTCCTCCTCTGGCCTGTGGTCACTGCTGGGTTGACCAGAGTCTGGGGTGTCACACCTGAGCGGGGTCTTGACTCAACCTGACCTTAGACAAATCACTTCCCCTCTCTGAGCCTGAAGGGGTGAAAACACCCGGCTTCCTCACTGATAGCTGATAAAACGCTTCCAAAGTATCAGAGGAGACAAGTCACGGTCAAAGCAGAGAACACCTTGGAACATGCGGGAAGATATTTTGTTTGCACGCTACAACAGCTTTATTCGGCTCATTCAGAAAACACGGGTAAAATGAAATTCAGTTGCAAATTCACAGATATGAACTTCAGAGTATAAAGTTGTCTACAACAAAAAATGCAGGTCATATTTATAACAATAACTTTACAGATGCAAACTAATGATAAACTACAATGTCACAAAAGATTGTAAACCTATGCAAATGAAGATTTTAAAAAGAAGCGCCACGAACAAGAACTAGACGCAGACCTGTCCGACAGACTGGTGCTGCCAGGCTCGGGTGTCCAGGCGGCCTGGTATCGGCTTTGACCACCACGGGGATGGAAGGGCGGGGCCCTGCTGGAGGAGCCCCAAGGAGCTAAGCGCTGGTGCCCGGGGAGCAGAGCCCAGCTGAGCGGGGCGAGGTGCGCACCCCATCCTGCCTTTTATCTCATGGGCTCAGGCTCGGGCCACCTTTAACAGAAGGCCACACACACGCAGAGTAGCACCCTCTCCCAGCACTCCGGATCACCTGAGATACAGATTCGGTGAGAGGACAGAGGACCAGGGACCGTAGAGGGCTTCGTAGACTGCGCGCTCTGCACTGGGTGCGTAGGGCTTAGGCTGGCTGCGCTCCGGTTCTGTCCCCAGCGTGGGTGGGCCGTGACCTCAGGTGTTGAACTGCTCTGTGCCCATCTTGCTCACCTGTCAGATGAGGGTATTACTTTCTCTGCCAGGGTGTGACAGTGACCAAGTGAGTGGACGCAGGTAAGGTGCTGGAACAGACCAGCACTCAGTGAGCAAAGATCCTGCTGCTCCATGCTATCGTGTCACGGGCCTTCTCACCTGAGCCCCTGGAGGGTGGGGGCTGCGCTAATGTTTGTACCTGGAAAACAGGGGTCCAGGGTATTTGTAGCCTGAATGCTCGACCCATAGCCTGGATGGGCCATTTCCAGAGGAGGCAGCCACCCTGCTTCCCCTTGTGCACACTCACCCTTCACCTGCACCTGGAGTGAAGGCTGGCTTGCCCCTGAGGACACAGAGCAGCAGGCACCGGGGACAGGTCGGCCCGGACTCCCCTCCCACAGCACAGGTGGCACCTGGTGTTGCTGAGCCCTCACCCAGGGCCACATTCCTGCCTCAGAGCCCTGGGCCTGCCCTGACTCACACACCTGGTGGCAGGGAAACCTGGCTGTCCCCAGGATTGGAGAGACCTGCGCCTAGCTGTGGGGCCATCAGGGACCACGGCTGGCTCTGCTCTGGAGGGGACTGGACCGCCTCACCCCACAGGTACGGCCTCGGAGCAGTTCAGGCTGACACCCTGAGGGGCCTCATGAGTGTCCAAGGACTCAGCTCCATCTCAGCTCCCAACACCCAGGGGCAGCCAGCCTCCCTGTCCCCTCTGCTGACGAGGAACTTCCCGTCGTGAGAGAGCCTGCTTTCTGGTGGGACAGGTCCGGATGTCAGCACCTTCCTCCCTGCATCTCCCTGGGGCAGCTCTCTGAGGCCTCAGAATAGACCTGTCCCCTGCCTGGGGCGGCTGTGGATGTCACCTCATACCACTGTGTCAGCCATGTCCAAGAGGGTCCTCCGAGCCTGTTCCAGGCAGTGGTCAGACCTGGCCACAAATCCCTCTCTGGGATACCCACAGCAATGATGGTCACCAATAAACAGCCAGACCCTGTAAGAAAAGCCTGTCTCTGTCTCTCTCTTTCTCCTCTCTGTACCCCTCCGTCTTTCTCATAAAGAAAAAAATATATAATGCAAACCATGTATGTTATCTAAAATTCCCCCACCAACATTCAAAAGGTAAAAAGAAAGATGTGAGATTATTTGCAAAGTATTTAATCCAATAGACCCCAAATAGTGTCATTTAACCTGTAATCAATGTAAGTATTAAGAAAATATTTTTCATTCTTTTTTTTCCCTAAGCCTTCTAAACCTTTGGCTTATGCAACACATCCCAATTCAGGCATTACATTTTTTTTTTTTTTTTTTTTTTTTTTTGGAGAGATTTTTGCTATAGGGAGCGTGTGTTCGCCAAAAAGACAGAGAGAGGGAGACAGAAAGCGAGAAATCACCCCCCCCACGGGGGATGGCCACGCCGCAATCCCTTCTCCTCCATTCCCTTCTGGAGATCTTGGGCACACACGCACACACACCTGGCGTGAGTTTAAGCCTCTGGGTCCGAGACTTGAACCATGGCCAACTACATGGGAGTCCAGCGACATAGCCATTAAGCTAACTGCTGGTCCCCAGGCATTACATTTTTAACAGTAAAGTATGGGGCCAGCAGGTGGCATGGTGGTTAAGGTGCTCGACTCCCACATGGCTGACTGCAATTCAAGTCCTGGACCTGGTGGCTTGCTTTCTCACGTTCTCTCTCTGTCTCTCTCTGGTTAACACACATGCCTTGTAGAAAATTTTAAAAAATCATAATAATGATAAGTAAAATTAAATAATTCTTTAAAAAACAAAAAACAGCTAAAGTATAATGTGATCCTATGGTAGAGTTGTGTTTAATGAGAATACTTTACACTGTTTTAACTGGTAGATTTTTAATTGAATTGAAATTGAAATTTTGCTAGAGGGCACTTGCACTCACTGGAGGGAAAAAGAGAGACAGAGAAAGAGAAAGAAAGCACCCCGAGTGCGAGGGTAGTCATGTCATTACCCCCTCTTCCACTCCTCGTTTCAGGATTTTTGAGCACACATGCACACGTGCCTGGCACGTTTTATAAGTCACTGGGTTCAGGACTCAAACCACGTAGTCAGCTATATGGAGTCCAGACACCTTAACCACAACGCTGCTGGCTGGATTGTAAATTTTAACTGATTAAAATAAGATAAAGGCATTCCTCAGGTACACTAGCCAAATGTTTTTTTTTTTCTCCCTAAAGAGCTCTAACCAAATTCAACTCTATTTTTTAGAATTTATTTCTCCCAAGAGAGACAGAGACAGAGACAGAGAGACAGGCGCCGCCAGCAGAGGCTACATGGCAGGATTCACCCAGCCTCCGCTGACCCAGACTGCAGGCATGTGTGTGCAGCTGGTGTGCTCAGGAAGGCCTTGGGATGTGAACCCAGGACCTTTTCCACATGGGCCAGCCATGCCCGCTTGGCCCCCACTAGCCACATTTTAGGTGATCAGTTGCACGAGTGCCAAGCGGCTACCATTTTGGAGATGAGGGGTCCGAACTGGAAGAAGGAGAGATTGCTTTCTCCACAGGTGCTCCTCCTGGAATTTGAGAAGCCACACCCATGCCAGGGGTCAGAGGCGGCTGGGGCCTGCTGGGACATGACAGCCAGCACAGGTCTGGGGCAGGGGTGGGGCTCGGGAGTGGTCCGGGAGGCTTCAGAGTGAATGCAGCATCGGAGTTGGGCCTTGGTGGTCAAGTGAGGGCTCAGCCGGCAGAGGGAGGGTGGGCACCCGGGGAGACAGGCGAAGGCAGTGAGGCTAGCGGGGAGAGAAGAGTGAAGGTCCAGGAGGCAGGAGGCCGCTGGGGTGGGGTGGGGAGGTGTAGGGGGAAGGCCTGGGGCCAGGCTGAGTTTCTGTGTACCTGGTGCTTGAGGAATTGAGTTTTGCAGTTTTGGGGTGGACTAAGACCTCCTGGAAACAGCCGACAACACAGAGTTCCAGACTAGGGGACCTGGTGGAAACACTGTCCTGGTTGGTGGTATCACCAGAACGGGCGGGCTGGGGACCAGTTTCGCAGGAAGCCCCCAGAGGCGTCCCGGCTGTCAGGGTGGCAGCAGGCTTATTTCTGGGGTGGCCTGGTAGGTGGTGGGCCTACCAGTGGAGATGCGGGAGTGGGGGCCTTCAGCAAGTCTCCGCTTCCCTGTCGCGAGTGACCTGGCCATTCCACAGGATGGTGGCGGGGCTGCTGTAACCGTGAGCTGGGCCCAGCCCTCCGGATCCTTTATTGTGCAGCTTCCTTGGCTTCTCCTTCTTGGAAATAATGCTAATTCTATTGTCAAGTTGTTGTGAATTCCGATAAACTTCTAGATCCTAAGTAAACAACCCAACCAGGGCTTGCCCCCACAGAGCCCTAGGGGCACCCACACACAACTCCCTAAGGGGCGGAGAGGCCAGCCACACAGCAGGTGGCAGCCGGGCTGCTCCTGGGCACCCTCCCTCAGTCCCTGGGTCTTCCCCAGGCCCTGCCTCACCTTCTGTCTGCCTCTCAAGCTCTCCCTTCCAGGGGCAGGGCTGGGGGTGGGAGGAGCTGGGGGCTCTATGGAGAGATCTGCTCCACGGACGCTTACCTGCAAAACGCTCACCCCGTGCGCATTCACTGCTGGTGCATTGGACGGTGTGCCCAACGTTCTGGAAAACTTGCTAGAGGGTGCACTCGCCTGAGGGAGAGGGGGAGAGAGGAGGGAGGGGGGGAGAGGGGGAGAAGGGGAGGGGGGAAAGCACTCCCTAGCAGGGTGTGGTCATGCCGCAATCCGCAATCCCTTCTCCATTTCTCCATTCTCTCAGGACTTTGGACATATATGGGCAGGCACCCAGTGTGCTTTTCTTTTTTTTTTTTTTTTTTGGGGGGGGGGTGTCATAGGGCACATGCGCTTGTCAGAGAGAAACAGAGTGGGAAAGTGTGAAATCACCCCCCTCCCCAGTGGAGATGGCCACACTGCAATCCCTTCTCCTCCATTCTCCTCTGGGGATCTTGGACATGCATTCACACATGCCTGACAGGATTTTCAAGTTGCCAAGTCTAGGACTTGAACTGTGGTTGACCATATGGGAGTCCAGCACCCTAATCACCATACCACTTGCTGGCCCAGTGTGTTTGTCAAGCTGCTGGATCCAGGACCCAAACCACACAGTCGACCATGTGGGACCTGGTTCCCTTAACCACTAGGTTATGGGGAAGCCTCAACAAATTAAAACATGTTTTAAATAAGCCTCTCCCTCAAACCACCTGACTCTGCTATCCCCCCCAAGCCCCATCCTCTGCTCCTGGGCCCACCTTTCTTCCTGTGAGCCTGTGCCCCTCCGTTGCTCTCTCTAGTAGAGCACCTGCCTAACCCACTACCTGCTCAGCAGATCTCGGGGTTGCTCCACGGGGACATCTCACTCCACGGAGGCATCTCTCACCTCACTCTGCAGCCTTCCCAGCTGCTCACCTCACTGGGTGTCCCTGCACAGAAACACCTCGGCTCCTGCCTCTGTAAATGGGGCTGGGGGTCAGGGCGCTGAGCGAAGCACTCAGCAGGGTGGGCTCTTGGCCATCCGGTCCTTCTAGCTTCCTGTCACAGCGTGGACAGCTTCTGAGCACCTGCTCTGCCCAGGGTCTGGGACCTTTCACTGAACAGGAGCCAGTCCGACCTGGGAAAGCTCCCAGTGGGCAGGGAGCGCCTTCCTGGCCCCACCACAGCCTGGAGGGAGGTGAGGAGTGAAATGGCCCCTACTGGGGAAGGGACAGGGCAGCACTAGCCACTGGCTGAGGCCCAGGGGGCTGGAGGCTGTGACCCCAGCTCTACCCGTCCGAGTTTCCTGAGGGCAGGTCTAGGAAGACAGGTGCTTGGTGCCACCTTGGGGGAGGATGGCGGGCACCCATGATCCGGGGAGAGAGACTGTCAGGCCGTGGGTGTGCCAGCCCCCAGGGGGCCCTCGGGGCTGGTATGGTGTGGCCTCTCTGCAGGACAGCAGAGGTGTGAGGATGAGGGGCTGAGGGCAGAGTGGGGACGGGCTGCTCCTGGGTGTTGAGGCTCTGTGCGGGAGGGCTGCCGGGCAACCTGGAGAGGCAGTAAGGGCACGGCCATGGGGTGACTGAGCCCTCAAGGCCCTGGAGCGGGCACTGACAGCAACTGATGAAGGACAAGGAGCGAAGGACTGTGGCCATCCTGGGAGGCTCTGAGCAGCCAGTTAACAAATGGGGAAACCGAGGCACAGAGCGAGACCTGCACGGCCAAGGTCATACCAAGATTCCCAGTTCTCCCCCCACTCCCTGCCTCCCAGGAGCGGAAAGACCCACCTCCCAGTGTCCACTCACGGTCTTGCTCCGAAGCCCAGGGCTCAGAGGCTGGACCGGCGCTGGGCAAGCTCACGGCAGGGGCCTGTGAGATTGCAGAGCAGGTGGCAAAGGCCGGCACAGCCCCTCACCACGAAGGCTCAGCAGCCTGGGCCACAGTCCCGCCCACCACGGCTGAGTCCCTGAGTCTTCTGATCCCTTTGACCATCTGCCAGTGTTGACCTCTGGCCGCCCACGTCTGCAGGTGACCAGCTCCAGGGCGTGGCTTCTGGCTCACGGTGCCTCGAATGGCAGGTCATGGGCCAGCAGGCCACGCAGCCTGGAGCTGCTGCTTCCGCAGGTCAGGCAGAGGCTGGCCCTGTGACTGGCTGAGGGCAGCTTTGTCCGCACCAGGCAGCTGTCATCAGCCCAGCACGGGGTGTGGAGCTGCAGCTGGCCCCACGGAGCTGGAGGGCTTGCCAGGTCCGGGAGCACTGCCAGGGCCTTCCAGGTTCTGGGCATGCAGCAGAAACCCAGCCAGACCCCTGTTCTCAGGGACTGTCCATCCTGGGGGCCAAGATGAAAGAAAACGAATAGGTCAGCAAGCGAGGGGTGGCATGGAAGTGTGTGTTGGTACCTTGGTGTTACCTCGGCCGAGGAGTAATGAAGAAGGGGTTGCTCTGTGCTGCGTGGTCAGGGAAGGCTTCCCGGAGAGGGCGCGTTTGAAGCCGAAACCTGGACAAGTAGGCAGTTTGAAGCCAGAGACATGCAGCCAGAGGGGGTGGCTGTTCGTGGAAGCAGGAGGCTGTGGTGGGGCTGAGAGCCAATGTGGGGGCCAGGTGGGGGAGAGGACGGCTGCACCACGGATGTCCCGTCTCCTTGGAAGTGCTTCACCTGGGTTACTTTCTTTCCTTTTTTTTTTTTTTTTTTTTTTTTTTGAGAGAGAGATTTCTGCTGTAGGGCACGTGTGCTTGCTGGAGAGACAGAGAGACAAAGTGAGAAATCACCCCTGGGGGGGGGGGAATGCCACACTACAGTCTCTTCTCCTCCATTCTCCTCTCGGGATTTTGGGCACATATGCACACACATCTGGTGTGAGTTTCAAGCCACCAGGTCCGGGACTCGAATCGTGGTCAGCCATGTGGGAGTCCAGTGCCTAAACCACTATGTCACCTGCTGGCCCCAAGCTGGGTTAATTTCTTTTCTAAAAAATAATTATTTTACTTACCTCATTTATTACTATTATTATTAATTTTCCAATTTGACCAGAAAGAGAGAGAAAGTAAGAAAGCAAGCCGCCAGTTCTGAGACCTGAACCGCAGTCGGCCATGTGGGAGTCCAGCGCCTCCAACCACCACGCCCCTGCCAGCCCCCGGGTTATTTTCTTCATTCCTCACAACAAACCTATGTGGTCAGCACCCATTTCAGATTGGGAAATAGGGGCAGACTGAGGTGAAGCAATCTTCCTAATAATCATGGGGTATTTCATCCTCACTACCCTGGAGGCAAGATGAGTGGCTATCTGCCTCACAGTGAGACTCAGAGGTTGAGTGAGTTGCCCGAGGTTCACAGCTGGACACGAGCAAGTGGTTTGGGCTGGAAGCATTGCACAAGGGCCGCGGGTGGGCTGACTCCTCCCTGGCACGCAAGCTCTCACCTCCCTCGCCCTGTGGCTGCAGGCGGCCAGCAGAGGTTTTGCAAACTGGCAGGCACATTTCCAATCTCAGCACTGTCATCTACCAGGTCAGAGACCCTGAGCCAGTCACCCTGCCTCCACGTCCCCATCTGAAGATGGGGGTGGACAAGCGCCTCCCCCTCAGGGTAGCCGTGAGGCCTAAGTGACGGATGTGCTCACCCTGCCTTGCCCCACCCTCCGGATGCCAGGGGAGTGAGGATGAGTACGTGGCTCACTGTGCCCCAGCAGGCTGGCCCCTCCAGTCAGCCGTGGTGATGACTGCGACCTGCACTTGGTGTCTGCTACGGACATGGCGCCACAGCACCTGACCTGGGAGCAGGAGTTTCGTCCCCATGTCTATGGTAAGCAGACCAGGATATTTGAATAAATGAGCAGGGCCAGCGCCGGCACCGGACAGGAGTGGGTTGAAAAGCTCTGGCCACACTGGCCCCGGTGGTTTCAGAGCACCCCACGTGCCTCAGTTTTCCTCCCGTAGGGATCTGGAGCCCGCTCTTCCTTTCATGGAAGCTGCACTCAGACAAGGGTATGCCCGCCAGGTCTGTGCTCAGTCCTCCCACGGGAAGAAGAAGAACGTCCTGACTCAGAGGACGCAGGAGGAGGAGGCCAGACCCCGGTGGGCCCACTGCTTGGGGACCGGGCCGGCCGACCTGGTGCTGCAGCAGGGAGACAAGGTCGGCTCAGAGCTCTGTCCCCGAGCCCTCGCTGAGTACCATGTGGGTGGGGGCCCCAGCTGGCAGGCCAAGGGCTCTGTCCACAGGCTGCCCTGCGAACCGGGGCTGCCCAGAGGCTGTGGGCCTAGTAGGTGGGAGGTGCCAGGCCTTGCACTGGCCGGGGAGCTGGTCAGCCACACCGTGCATGGTGCCCCACGGGCAGGCAGACGAGGCCACAGGGCCGAAGAGGGCAGCAGAGAGGAGTGGGCAGGCCCGGGGCTGTCACCTACCAAGGGACCCTGGTAGGGGTCCTTGATGCCCCCTGCCCCAGCTGGTGGGGCATCCCAATGCTCCCTCCTCAGTCCTGACCCATCTCTGTCCCCACCCAGCACCGTCCCTCTCACCTGTGTCTCCTGGTGCAGCTGTCCCCCCAGCTGGGCTCCCCCACTTACCAGCCCCATTTCCAAGGAATCATCTGGGACCGAGCTCCCCAAGGACAACTTTCTCTCCATGTTCTTCCAAGTTCTTCACAGAGGTGGGGCCCTCCGGTCGCCTCCCTGTGCCTTCTGCATCCGGCTTTTAAGAAATAAACTCCCGTGCTGTGCTCTCAGGAGAGGACCTTGGGCTGCGGTCACACAGGTGCGGGGCCCGTGCCTGCGCCCTGCTCCCTGGCTCCGGGGTGGTGTGGAGCCCAGCTGGCAGGCAGCACACAGTAGGCCACAGTGGCTGCCCCTTTGCCTCTCTGGGTGACAGGGCATGGACACCAACCTCGGGGCTATTTTTGGAGACCGAGTCCTGCCAGAAGCTGGTCCCAATGGTCTTGAGCTACCCAGCTGTACTGGTGACCTGGGGCCTACCCAGCTGTATGGGGTGACCTGAGGCCTACCCAGCTGTACTGGTGACCTGGGGCCTACCCAGCTGTACTGGTGACCTGGGACCTACCCAGCTGTATGGGGTGACCTGAGGTGACCTGGGGCCCCATCTGTGTGCACCTGCTCCCTAGCTCCCGTTCCTGCCAGACAGCCTGTCTGCCCCTCAGTTGCCAGAGGCCATCTTTGCACTGTTTTTCCTAAGCCAGGTGTGCCCGTGGGCCGGTTCTGCCGCCACCTCCCCTGCGACATTCACAGCTTTTTCAAAAGCAACCTATTTTGTTCATCACAGGTGACTTGGAGTCATTTTACGTAGTCGGAAGACTGGCTGGGTAAGTGGTGTGCACAGAAAGATGGACCAGGGGCCAGCAGGTGGAGTGATAGTGAAGGCACTGGACTCCCATATGGCTGCCTGCGGTTCAAGTCCCAGAATTGGTGGCTTGAAACTCATGCTGGACGTGTGTGCATGTGTGCCCCAAATCCCAGGAGGACCATGGAGGAGAAGGGATTGTGGTGTGGCCACCCCCTCCGCCTGCCAGGGTGGCCCTTTCTCTTTCCTTCTCTCTGTCTCACCTGAATGCATACACCCTATGACCAAAAACTTAGAAGGAGGGAAGGAAGAAAAATAGATCACATCTGGCTGGCTGTGGTTCGAATCCTCGTTTCAGCAGCTGGAGAGACACATCTGGCCTTCTAGATTCTGGACATGCTGCAGAAACCCAGCCAGACCCCTGCTCTCAGGGGCTGTCCACCCTCAGGGGCCAAAATGAAGGAAAATGAGATGGTCAGCAAGAGAGAGGTGAGACGGAAGGTGTAACAGAGGAGCAGGGAAGGGGGTGTTCTGTGCCATCTGATCAGAGAAGGCTCCGCTGCATGTGCGTGCCCCCAGTCCTCAAGGGATGGCCTAAGGGTTGTGTGTGACCGCGGCCCACTGACGGGTGCTTTCTCTCTCCTGGTCTGGAGAGAGCCCTGCCAGAAGTTGGTCCCAATGGTCTTGAACTACCTGGCCTCTCTGGTGCATGTGCATGCCCTCTAGCAATAATAATAATAATAATAATAATAATAATAATAATAATGAAAAGGTATAAGACTTTTTTTTCAATTGCCAGAGGACACCTGTACTTGCCAGAGAGAGATAGAGAGACAGAGAGGAAACAGAGAGAAAGCACCCCCAGTGGGCATGGTCATGCCGCAGTCCCTTCTCCTCCCTCTCCACTCCGTGTGGATGTGGGGCACCCAGGAACACATGCCCCGCATGTCTTTCAAGTCTCCGGGACCAAAGTTTGAACTGTGGTCAGCCAGGTGAGATCTGGCTCCCCTAACCTCTAGGCTACGGGACTGTTCCAGTTACAGATCCTGTAACTTTACAAATTTTATTTTACACACTGTCAAATAAACATTTGAGGAGCCCCCAGTTCTGGATTAAGCTCCTGCTCTGGGCCTCAGCAGCGCAGACTGGAGTCACTCGGGCCCCATCGTCAAACCGAAACTCCGGAAAGCTGACAGAGCCTCACTATAGACCACCTTTCCCGGAAGCTACTGGAGGAGATTCCAGCCTACCCAACTTGGGCAGTGAAGAAGTAAAACTCACACTTACCTCGTGGCTTTTAGGGAGGGGCGCCTGAGGTGGTCCCTGGACTTCCGTTTTATGAGCACCCAGATTGCCCACACACTCTGCCTCTGCCTTCCAGACTCTCCAGTCTTGCATAAGATCAAGCCGAGCCACTCCAGGTAATCCTGGGATCTTTCTGTCCTCTTACCAGAGTTCAGCCAATCATGGCTGCCCACGACTCCCGGCTACGCCCACTCCCGTCCTCAACTTCTGCCTTTAAAATCGCCCTGAAATCTGTAAGACCTGGGCACCATCTTTTGGGGCAACTAGGATTTTGTGGGCCCTGGTGATCATCCTAACCCTGGCCCAAGGAAATTCTTACTTCGCTTACTTTGCCTCTGCTTCCTCCTCCTCCTCCTCTCCTCCTCCCCTCCTCCCCCTCCTCCTCCTCCTTCGACAGACACTCCCTTCAGGACTCCTTGTCCTTCTCCCTTTCTTCTCCCTCCTGAGCTGCCTGGCACATTTCTCTGCAACGCCCTCGGTTCCCTTGGTGCTGAGGGTCAGTCTTACTCATAAACAAGGCAAACTTATGTTCACCCAGTTACTTCTTAAAAAGTAGGGGCTTGGAGTGACGGGGCCCAGGTACTTCAGAGCCCTGCTGTTAGTTCTTGTGGCTTAAAGGACATGTTTTGGACCTGCCTGGGGGAGCTGGACCCCACAGGGCTGAAGTTGCTGTTTGACTCTCAGCCCTGGAGGCTGGAAAAACATGCGGGGCCTGTGTGTGCCTGTGCCCAATCCCGACAGGATAGAGAAGTGGAGGGATTGTAGCATGGCCACGCCCCACTGGAGGGCTCTTTCTGTCTCTCTGTCTTTCTCTGTCTTTCAGGCGAGTGCACGCACCCGATAGCAAAAACTTCTCAAAAAAAAAAAAAAAGAAAAAAAAGAATGGCAAGGGTTATGTGCAAAGGCAGTGATCCAAGGCTGTTTTCACTGTGGTACTATAAGGGTGTGCCTCTTTGTCGCGTGTTAAACAAGGCCTGGGAGGGACTCCGCCACACCTCCGACATTTCCAACGGGCATGAACAATGTCTGCAGCCCACAGCTGTGACATGGTCTCAAAATCTCGGCTCTCAGTAACAAAGCCTCAGGGCCTGCTCACACCCTGCAGGCTGTCGCCTGAGTTTTGTGGGAAGGAAATACTTCGTTTCTTCTTCTTCTTTTTAAAGAGAGATTTTTGCTAAAGGGCACATGCACTTGCCACAGAGAGAGAGACAGAGAGACAGAAAGCGAGAATCACCCCCCAGTGTGGATGAGAGTCGGTGGACTAATACCCCAGCTTCCGTCTTCCCACCCCACGGCCTCTGGTTTCTCATGAAGGACTCGGGCAGGCTCCAGCCCATTGGTCCATAGTAGTAACCCGCCCACTAAGACATCCTTCCCTTCTCACTCCTCACTCCCATCTCAACGCCTCTTGGGTCCACCTTGCACTTAAATTCCTGCCTCAAAGGTGTCTTCTGGAGGAGCCCAGCCCAAGATAACACCCAAGGTGCTAAAGAAAGACTGAAATGAGCTTTTAGATGGAAGTGGGTGTCCAGGTAACGAAAATGTGTAACTCTGGGAAGTATCGGGTCATTGGAAAAGTCATCACATAGGTTTTTCTTTGCAAAAATGAGGTATGACTTTTCCAACAACCCAGTAGTTAAATTTGGAAGAGGTTCCATGTGTGGCTGGGCACGGGGAAAGGGTATCACTTTAACATCCATCCATCCATCCACTCACTCATTCAGCAATCGAGGGCCACTGTGGACCAGAGTGAACGCAGGGTGTCAGGGGCTCAGCCCTCAGCAAGACGGCCACGGCTCCTCGCCCTCCAGAGCTCGCAGTCTGGAGAGCTCAGGTGTGGAAAGTAACTATTCAGACACTCCATTTGAATCCAGCTGGCAAGTGCCATGACGGACAGTGCAGGGTGCACAGGGGCTTCGTGAGGCCGGGCCAGCATGGGTGACTTCCCCAAGGACGTGGCGATGTGGGAGCAACCTGAACTCCTGGGATGTTACTGACACCAAAAATGGGGGAACCAGGGACCAGGGCAGGGAGGGCTTAGAGGCCTAAAGGGGTTGGAACCTCACCTTGAGAGAGGGGAGCAGAGGAGCGGAAGCTCAGCCTGGCATCTTAATCGATTCCTCGGGGACACGGTGGCGATGGGTAAGCTGGAGGCTGGAAATTCATCCAGAAGTTACCGTAGTCAGCCTTGGGCACGATGACACCCACCAGGGTCAGAGGTCTTCAGAGTAGTCAGCCTTGGGCACGATGACGCCCACCAGGGTCAGAGATCTTCAGAGTGGGGACAGCTGCCCCTAGGCTTGCAGCATGAGCACCTCCATTTTGAATATGACTCCACTGCCGTTCCCTGTGACCTGGCCCATATATGCCCCCTGACAAGTCCTCACTGACGGCTGAGCACCAGTAGATGAGCACCACCGTCCATCCCCGTCCCGCTAACCCAATATTCATCACCAGCAGATTCAGCATATGACAACTGTCCGGCCCCTGTTACTGTCCTTCCTGGTAACTCATCTTTTCAGCTTTTGTAAACCGCTTTCTCATAACGCAAGGCCTGTACTTTCTTAGATGCGTAGTTTTTTTCCTTTGTGGTTTTTGCCTTTATAAACCCTCTGCCCTGCTTCGGGGCTGCAAGGTTTGGGAGTGACATGAGTGCTCCTGTAGCTGCCGGCCTATTTAAACAAGACTCCTTTAATTGGTCTAAAATGGGATGTTCTCTTATTTTCTTGTGGATTGGACTGTAACAGGCTGACTTAAGAACTTTTCAAGGGGTGCCCCGGGACAGACAATGGTGAAGGAGTTGTTTTCCAAAACCACCCTCCCGAGCCCCCACCTGTGTTGGAGGTCTGAGGCCTGTTCTTGCCCCCCATCAGAGTCCCCTTTCTCACAGTGAAAGGCCCTGGTGGGGGCTGGGGGACAGGGAGGAGTGGACTAGGCTGGGTGTAGCCATTTAGGTGCAAAACAAAATTACAATGGAAAGACCAGGGCCTTCTGGACTCATGACTAGATTAAAAAAAATTTTTTTTCCCTTAGGTTTTTGCCATAGGCCATGTGTGCTCACCAGAGAGAGACAGAGAGCGCAAACGTGAGAAATCATCCCCCGGGGGGATGGCCATGCTGCGCTCCCTTCTCCTCCATTCTCCTCTTAGGATTTTGGGCACACACACACGCCCAACATCATTTCCAAGCTGCCAGGTCCAGGACTTGAACTGTGGTTGGCCGTGTGGGAGTCCAGGGCCATAATAACCACAAAACCTGCTGGCTCTGATAAAAAATTATCTGCAGTCCAAGACACTTCCAATCCTTTGCCTTCTGCAAAGTTGAGAGAGAACCTAAATGAGTTTGTACTTGATAAATCATTATAAAAATACTTTTTCTTGACAGATTCTATGTGATTTTTGGGTCATTGCATGACCCTGCTGTAACAACTCTTAGTCCCATCTCCATACTTATGTGAGTGTTTCTCAGCCTTTGCCTTGAACAAACGGAAATATGAATGAAAATGAATATGAATGAGAACTGTCTCATTTTAGTAAATGAGTAATGTCTGGGGACCAGCAGTTAGCGTAATGGCTATGTCGCTGGACTCCCACGTAGTCGACCGCGGTTCGAGTCCCGGACCCGGCGGCTTAAACTCACGCCGGGCGCGTGTGCGTGCGTGCCCAAGATCCCGAGAGGAGAATGGAGGAGAAGGGATTGCGGCGTGGCCATCCCCCCTGGGGGGTGATTTCCTGCTTTCTATCTCTCTGTCTCTCTCTGTCTGTCTGGCGAGCGCACGCGCCCTATAGCAAAAACCTCTCCAAAAAAAGAAAAAAAAAAATGAGTAATGTCTGTATGCAGAGAATATTTGCGATAAAAACTCAGTTCAGGAGGCCACAGTTGGCATAGCGGGTAGATCACTAGACTTCCACATGGCTGGCCACAGTTCAAGTCCTGGACTGGTTGGCTTAAAACTCATGCCAGGCATGTGTGCGTGTGTGCCCGAGATCCTGGGAGGAGAACGGAGGAGAAGGGATTGCGGCATAGGCATCCTCTCTGGTGGGTGATTTCTCACTTTCTCTCTCACTGCCTCTGCCTCTTTGTGTGATGACCACATCTTACAGCAAAAACATCTACAAAACAAACAAAATTGAGCTCAGAAGGAAAAACGATGTTTTAACATGCAGCGCTTTATGATCACAGAAAATTTTTATTTTGCTATTTATTTTTGTTTCAGAGTTGTGCTCTATAACAGGTATTCAGGCATTTAAAAAATGTGTTACATGGACATAAAATTCCGTAATAGAGGTGGGATAGCAAAATCAGTTCAAGGACAACAAAGAATGACGTAAGCTGCTTTACTGCTGAGCTTGCTCATGTGTTCTGAAACGCACGGTAGGTCACACGCACAGTGGTGGGAGGCCGGCAGCACAGGCAGGCTAAGGCGGCAGGATTCCACATGGCTGGCCACGCAGCTCGGGTCTTGGACTGTGGCCTGTAAAACAGGCCAGGCACATGAGTATGTGCCCAAAATCCCAAAAGGAGAATGGAGGAAAAGTGTTTGAGGCATGGCTGTCTCTCTGGGGGACAATTTCTCACTTCCCTTCTCTTTCTGTCTCTTTCTAGTGAGCACAAGCACTCTGGCAAAAATCTAAAAAAAAAAAAACAAAAACAAAAACAAAACCAAAAACAAACAAACAAACAAAAATCAACCACACTCAGGCTTAATCATTTCTTTGGACCTTCATTTCCTTAGTAAGTGGGTACGTCTTCCTCTCGTTGAGCTGCCTTTTGTCAGTCTAAGTTACAGGGCCCTAGCGATGAGCCTCAGATGGTGCTATGGTTTCAAAGTTTTGTCCCCAGTGAAACTCACATACACACTTAATCTCTAAAGCAGTGGTGTTGGGAGGTGGGCCTAATGGGAGGGGCTTGGACCCTGGGCTCCGCCCTTAGGAGTCGATCAGTGCTGCTATAAACAGGGCCATGGGAGTGAGTCTGCTCCCTCTCACTCTTCCGCCCTGTGAGGACACAAGGTTAGTCCACCTCCCTGCCCACCTTCGGCCACGTGAGGATGCAGCAGCAGCTGCGCCACATACACATGTCGGCTCCCTGCTCTTGGGCTTCTCAGCCTCCAGAATAGTGAGAAACAAATTTCTCTTCTTGATAAATGACCCAGTCTCGGGTATTTTTATAACAGTACAAAATGGACCATAACAGATGGGTAGCAGAATAAGACATTTTCCTCCTCTGCAATACTGATTCTCAAATATATGAGAGCATATTGTATTTCAAGATTCTTTTGGGGTCCGTGAGCAGAAATGCTGGAAGGCTGATCTGGATGAGGATGGGGCAGAAGCCGTGTTGGCGAGGAGCAAATGCCAGAGGGGTCTCTAGGTCTCTGGTGGATCTCGGGCCTGATGGTAGGTTGGATGTGGGTGGGAACAGATGAGGCAGGTACAGAAGGATGCTCGGGGGCTTGGCTTTAGGAAATAGGTGGGTGGGTTGGGAGTCACTGAGATTTTAGATTTCTCACTTTCCCTCTTTATGTTGCTCTCCAACGAGTGTAGGCACCCTATGGCAAAAACCTAAAAAATAAACAAATAAAAAAAGAGTTCTTAAAAATCTCAACTTGACCAGGTATGAAATAATATAAAAAGCCTTTAATGTCATATTGAGAAAAATAAGGCTTTAAAAGAAGTAAATGTTTGTCATTATCAAAAAGACACCTTCAGATAAAAGTAATACAAACCCCATGCTGCACAGATAATGCCAATGGTTCTAGTTATCCGGTCAACAGGCAAAACGCAGGCACGCCAGGTCTTCAGCTCCAATCTCTGCTCATTTCTTACTGCTGCAATCTCATATTAATTTCTTTTGGATGACTAAACTGGGTGATGGTAGAGATGGTAAGTCGGCATTTACTCAGTCCTTGGGGCCATTTTAATCAGCAAAATCCTCGACAGAAAGACCTCAACTGTGAAAAGCATGGCACTAACTAGGAAACTGACAAGAACCATCCAGAGGGGGTTTTCTTTTGCTAATAACTGCAGTGTAGGCTTTCCTGCAGGGTGGGTGTGCAGAAGAAAGTGTGTCTGACCTCAAGTACCCGGAGAGCAGGAGGAACCAAAATTCAGCCCACCATGCAAGCTGAAAGCTGAGTCCAAGTCCACCAGGAAAAGAAGTTGGGGTGGCCAGAATTGCTGCACCATGTACCAAGACCTGGGGACACTGGAAGGTCCCTACTAACAGCCAGTCCCAAACAAACAACCTGAAAGCCTACTGCCACCTCAACTAACTGTCCTATAAAAGTCCCTAGCCCCAGAGGGTGTGGGAGATGAATTTGAGGCTTACTCCTCTATCCTAACTGGCCATCTGTGCAGTAAACTCTAGCTTCAAGATCCAGCCATAATACTGGCATCTATATGCATAGCGGGGTGAGCCTTTGCTTGGTGACAAACAGGCCATGGGAAGGACATTTCTTATAGCATGAGAGCTGAGGCAAGAAGGCAGTGTCACCTTGTTTAACCTCAGCTGGGAATCAGGCAACTCAATATTCTATGCTGTTCTGTGTGTGTCCACAAATGTCCACAAAAGAGTCACAAATATTGGTTTCAGTTTCAAATAAACTTTAGCAAGAAGGCAAATTTGGAGTACAGAGTCCGTGAGAAATGAGGTCAACTATGTGTTCATTTCCATTCTGAGCCGGCCTCTCATTCTCTGTCTCTTCACAGGGCTCTGGGCCAGTGGTTTGGCCATCTTCTGTCCAATAGGATTGGTAATGGCTAGGATTTATTGAAGAGTTTTCAAACTTTTTTTTAAGAGAGATTTTTGCTACAGGGCTTATGCGCTTGCTAGAAAGACAGAGAGAGATGGAGACAGAAAGTGAGAAATCACCTACCGGGGGAATGGCCGCACCGCAATCAGTTTCCCTCCATTCTCTTCTTGGCACACACACATGCCCTTCAGGAGTTTCAAACCGCAGCCAGACACGTGGGAGTCCAGCAGTGTAACCATTACACCATCTGCTTGTCCCTGTTGAAGACTTCTTACGGACCAGGTAGATCTGCCTCTGATATTCACTCAGAATAAGACACTTTGGGTTGGTCAAGTGTCTTGGTCAACAACACAGCTTATCTGAGACAGAGGGATTCCCCTGGCTGCAGAAAGTACAGTGCTAACACTACGAAAGTCTAGTTGATTGTGCTATATTCAATACTAAAAATATTGAAAAGTTGGGGCCAGCTGTTGGCATAGTGACTGTGTCGCTGGACTCCCATGCAGTCGACCGCGGTTCGAGTCTTGGACCCGGTGGCTTAAACTCACACAGGGTATGTGTGTGTGCATGCCCAAGATCCAGAGAGGAGAATGGAGGAGAAGGGATTGCCACGTGACCATCCTCCCTGGGGGGTGATTTCTCGCTTTCTGTCTCTCTGTTTCTTTCTGTTTTTCTGGTGACCACATGCACCCTATAGCAAAAACCTCTCAAAAAATATTGAAAAGTTTTAAGTCTAAATTATTTAACTGAAAATTTAAAAAAAGATAGTTTACAGTTGTACTGTTCATTCGTATCTGACTGCCAAAGACGAGGTATCACATTTCACATGTGTGGCCACACCTGTGGAGACCGAGCTCAATAGCAGTGTGAATTTCTTGACCTTGAGGGTGCTCCTGGTCTTCGTGCACAATCAGCCCACGCTATTATTGTCACCCATACCCTGAATGCGACCGCGAGGAGCTGCAGAAACGACGGCTTGTTACTCCATGCAAGCGCCAGTTGCCTCTCTGCCGCCTGAGAAGGATCTGACATGTTAACTTGTTTTTCCCTTCTTCTGAGTGCTTCAGCTGCTCATGCTTCCCATTCTGCAAAGCAGTGCCCTTTGCTTTTGCAGGATCAGGTGGAGGGATGGGGGAATGTCCCTAGGACCTGACAGGGGCTCCGGATAGGAGAGGTTTATGGCACAGCATGCTGGCAACTGACAGCAAGATCACCGCACTTTCGGCTGTGTGAGAACCTGAGAGGAAGACTTCCAGATGGGGACCCAGGGCAGGCCCTGCTGCCCAGGGGCAAAGTTGGTGCTGCCAAACACTGTGCCAGAAGCCTGTGTATCTCGACCTCCCTCCCACAGGTGTTTTCTTCCTCATGGTGCAGATAAGAAACTTGAAGCCCCAAGGGGGTTGAATGCTGTTCACTAGGTCCTAATGCCAGCCATCAGAGAAGCTAGCACATGTGCCCTGGTGGCCTGGTGGTCTGGTCCCTGCCAAAGCTGGTGGGCCACCCCACTGGACACCGGGTGGGGGACTGAGAGAACTGGACCATGAGACCCTCACTCAGCCCTTTCCTCTCTGTCTCTGCAAAGTGGGGTCAGGGAACTCATCTGCTGTGGACATGCAGTAATGAGCAGGGAGTAACCCTCCAGCCTCATCCCCTTCCTACCCCCGTCTGGGTCACAAGGCGGAGGCCAGATGGCCAGGAATGAGTGTCAGTGGACAGCAAAAGAGTATGAATGCCTGAGGCTGGTACAGGGTAACCTCTGGGGCTTTTAGGCACAGCCTCAAAGTCCTGCACAGGGCCTGGCCCTCCTGTCATTAGTTCTAAGAGTGGTCATTCAACAAAGGAGGGATGATGGGTGTGGCTGAAGGTCCTGCTCGGGAGCCGGAGGCCAGCGCTCCTGGCCCCAGCTGACTTGCCTGAAGCCTTTGTTCTCTGACTCGGAAAATTCAGTTCTGCCCCAGCCCTGAGTGTGAGGTGGAGGTGGAGAGCAGCCAGAGCAGGCAAGGCCCACACTCACCCCAGCAAAAGCAGCACGACCAGGGTGGACAGAACCACCATTCAGTTCCCAGCTCTGCAGACCGTCCCTGGAACCTGAGCTTCCTCACTCTGGGCCTCAGTCTACAAAGCACCTGTGTGATGAGGCGGTCAGCCCTGGTGTTCTCTAAGGGCCGCCAGCTCCCACACCCTGCGAGTCTGGTTCATAGACAGGAGACAGTCTGGGTGCCGGCCCAAGGCAGCCCTGCTCTGCTTCCCACACTCCTGTCAGCAGGACAAAGCCAGGGATGCCGCAGGATGGGAAAGCTAGGCTGGGAAAGCTAGGCTGGGTGGGAGGCCATGAACCCCAGAGGACGGCACGACCCACGCTTCTCAGGTGACGTTTTAAGTCCTGACAACTTAACTGGTGGCTTTGCGAACACTGAGGCACGGAGAGGTGAAGAGGTTGACTCCAAGGCCCATACCCTCTGCATTCTGCACAGGCCTCATGGAAGAAGGAGCACCTCTGCCCACTCCAGTGGGGACAGGACGGCTTAGAAGACCGGGATCCTCTGGGACTCTGGACAAATGGCGAACCTCCTGGCATGGACCACTGTAAAAATGCTCAGTCCAGTGCTAGATATGGGCCAAGGGACATCTTAGGCATCCCCTAATGTCGTGTTCTGATCTGAATGTTTGTGTCCCCAAAATTCATATCACCCAAGGATGATATAAAGTAGTAGGATTCTTTGGGAAGTAATTAAAGCATGAAGGTGGAACCTTTGTGAATGGGACTAGTGTTCTTTTAAAAGATACCCCAAGGGACAAGCAGTTAGCATAATGGCTATGTTGCTGGACTCCCATGTAGTTGACCACGATTCGAGTACCAGACCTGGTGGCTTAAACTCATGCCAGGCACATGTGTGTGCGTGCCCAAGATCCTGAGAGGAGAATGGAGGAGAAGGGATTGCAGCATGGTCATCCCCCCTGGAGGGTGATTTCTCGGTTTCTATCTCTCTGTCTTTCTGGCGAGCTCATGCGCCCTATAGCAAAAACCTCTCAAAAAAAAAAAAAAAAAAAAAAAAAAAAAAAAAAAAAAAGATACCCCAAGGGCTGTAGGTAGTATGAAGGTTAAGGTACTGGGTCCCACATGGCAAACATTGTGGTTTGAGTCCTGGGCCCAGAAGCTTGAAAATCATGCCAGATGCATGCGTATGCATGCCCCAAATCGAGATGGCCATTGCCAGCTCTGCACCGCCCGTAAATGATTTCTCACTTTCTCTCTCTCTGTGTCTCCCTCTGGTGAGAGAATGTACTTACTCTACAGCAAACAAACAGGAAAGATACCCCAGGAGCTGCCTCACCCCTCCCACCATGTGAGGATGCAGGGAGAAGGTGCCCTTTATGAGAAATTGCCCCTCACCTGGCACTGAGTCTGCTGGCACCTTGGATGTGCTCTTTCCAGCCCCCAGAACGGCCAGAAACAAGTGCTTGTTGTTTATAAGCCACCTGACTTCTATTTTTCTAAAGCAGCCAGATTGGCTATGACAGGGCACCAGGAATCAAGACTGAGCTTCCCAAATGCCCTGGTTCTGCCATTGCCACCCACCCTCACCCCCAGCACCTGTCATTCACAAGTTTTACTCCTAAGACAAACTTTGAAATGGAAACATTGTGTCATCATCATTAAATGAAAAATCCTATCACTTGCCAAGAAATGAAGACAATTACACAAAATTCTGCAAACCAAAGCGAAGATCGGTTGCCTGTTTTAGGTGACAGTGGCTGCTTTAGGCCGGCTGTCCCAAGTACAGAAGGAAACGGAGTGTCGAAGGACGTCAAAGGACGCTGGTCCGCACGGCTGTTAAGGACTGAAGCGCGCACCCGCTGCGGCTTCCTCGCCGACTTAGATGGAGAGGAACATAAAAGGGAGAAAAGGGAGCAGTTTCTCTGCAGAACTTCCGTTGTCTTAGGGAGTTTGGGAAAGCTTTCTCTGGAGATGAGTGCGAGCTCCCGGGCGGGATCCGCGGCGCTGATCCTCTCCTCTCCTCTCCTCCTCCTCCCCTCGCCTCCAGCCCAGGGCGGGGGGTGGAGGGGCGGGGCGGGCGTCCTGCTCGCCCATTGGTCCTCTCGCCGGCTTATTTGCATGGTCCGAGGGAGGCGGGGCTGGCGCGGCTGACGTCACGACGGGAATGCCGCGCGGCTACTCCGAGGCCGGCCTGAAAGCACCAGCGGGCGCCAGACCAAGCAGCTGCCAACTGTGCTCGGACCCAAACCCGGGACCTGCACGGCCCAACCGCCACCGCCGTCATGTACGACCCCGAGCGCGGCTGGAGCCTGTCCTTCGCCGGCTGCGGCTTCCTGGGCTTCTACCACGTCGGGGCGACCCATTGCCTGAGCGAGCGCGCCCCGCACCTCCTCCGCGACGCCCGCATGTTCTTCGGCTGCTCCGCCGGGGCGCTGCACTGTGTCTCCTTCCTCTCCGGGATCCCGCTAGGTGCGTCAAAGGCAGCCGCCGGGCTCGGCGCGGAGAGGGAGACCCCTGGGCCGAGGAGCGGGTGACCCTGGGGGCACGGATGCAGGGAGGAGCCGGGGTTGGACGAAGACCTGCGGGGAGCAGTTCGTAGGCCCCCGCCCCAGACAGGTGCCTGCGCCTCAGTGTCCTCTCGTCCTTCGCTGCGAGGCGGAGTGAGCTGTGGTGCAGCGCCGGCCGGGAGCGGCTCTCCTGGACGAGGAACCCCGGGAGGTCCCAGCGGGAGCAGAGACTTTTGGAGTCGGGGATGCTGGCGTATTCTCACCCCAACCCCACTCCAGAGCCTGGACTTGAAGCGGACCCCCAGCTTGGAACTGAGAGCCGAATCACCCTGGAATGATGTGGAGGAGGGATCGGGACCCGGGGGTGGAGCGTAGTGTTGATCCCTGTGGTCTCGGCGTCTCCTCTGGGGGATGCTGGGCGAGTTAACTGCCCAGAGCCGGAAGCCCTGGGTCTGGCCAAGAGTGCAGCTTTGGCCTGGCTCCCAGGTGGGCGCCTACCCTCGGGTCTTGGACAGACTGGTCGCAATCCAGCCCTCTGCTAGTGGGTACCTCTCAAAGGGGCAGGGCAGCAGCTTTGGAGCCGTGACCACTGGGGCAGGGGTTGGGGGCCATGGACAGGGGCTTTGTTTCCTCTCCCTTCTCCAGTATTTGGAACTCTCCCTGGGGGCTGGAGTAGACCCCTGTATATCCCAGTTACATCTTCCCTGCCTCCTCTGGACCTACCCTCCTTCCCCCAGCTAAGAGCCGTAGGAAGCGAGATCCCATGTATTTACATCGTGTCCTAATTACACATCCGGGTACCCGTGGACGTAGGGTTCCTTACTTCCTAACCTGAGCTACTGGGGTGCAGCATCAGTCCCACTGACCAAAGTGCCATAGGTGTGTGTGTGTGTGTGTGTGTGTGTGTGTGTTGGGGGATGTTTCCTGAGCCAGTGGGCGGGGCCAGGGACAAGCGGCCACGTGGAGCCATTGATACCCTAAGGTCCCAGACAGGAAGATAATGCCCCTTATCAGCCCCCGTTTAACTGGGCTTCCTGAGTGGTTGACTCTGCCCTGCCTGCCTGTTCTCGGTGGTGAGGAAGCCCCTGCCTAGGTAAAGCCCTGCCATTGGGTAGGATCATGAGCAGACCCTGGGCTGACTGGGAGGTGGGGATTAGGAGAGAGGCCGCCCTGGCTGCCTGCCTACTGTCTGCTTTCCCCAGTCAGGGGGAGAGAGCAAAGGGCACGAGTGGGGCCGACAGCGGGGTTAGACTGGTTGCATGGCCTCTGGCCACTCTGGGCTTCAGCAGTGCTGACAGTTGCGTCTTATATCCCCAGGTGGCCTGTGGGTGCCCCCGTGAACAGGCGTTGAGTTGGGACAAGATTCAAAGCCCTGGGATTCTAGTGTGGAAGGGACTCCTAACTAGGCAGAGGACAAGGGCAGCCTGGCACTGTTCCTGGCAGGACATGCGAAGAGAGGGACACCGACCGAGTCTCTAGAAAGTGGATATGGAGGTTTTGGTAGGAGCCAGTCCCTGTGTTCTGGGGCACCGGCTCTGACCTCCTGTCTCAGGGGCTGTGGCTCAGGCACAGCTCCGCATGCCTGTGAGCAGAGGCTGACCTGGCTGGAGACACTGGCAGAGCTCGCCAGCACCTGCAATTCCACTCCAGCTGGCTGAGCTCAGCAGGGCCACTGGCAGAGGAAGTGGTGTGAGTGAAGGTCAGAGTTGGATCAAGGCAGCTGGACACATGTCTGTCTTTATGTGTCACTGGGTTTATGGCTAGTGCCAGGTCTCGGGCTGGTGGGCTGGGTGGTCCTGCTTGCCACAGCAGTGCAGACCAGCCAGGGGGCCCTGCCAGTGCAGGAGATCAGGTGGACCATGGCTGCCTGCCTTATGCTGTCTGGTCACTTGGCATTAGAGGCTTAAGACTGAGGCCGGTTTCCTAGGAGCCTCTTCTGAATGGAGCACCCTACAGATTATATTTGTCTAAGCCTCTTTGCCTCTAAAAGGTAGGTAAGTCATGTCCTTCATCAAAAAGGCCCAGGCTTAAGTGACCAAGTGTCTGCCTGAGGTCATCCCTAGAAAGGGGTGGAAGAAGGATTCACACTGGGGCCCAAACCTGCCTTCTTTCTCCTGCACCCATGTCCTAGGCCCTGCAGTCTGTGCCAGAGCACCATGCTGCATGCGCCAGCCTCCGACTCTGTGGGACACTTGGCCGGGCTGCTGCAAGTGGTGGGCTTGTTTCTTTTTTCTTTTTTGGGAGTATTTTGCTATAGGATGCATACGCTTGCCAGAGCGACAGAAAGTGAAAAATCACCCTCCGAGGGTGATGGCCATGCCACAGTCCCTTCTCCTCCATTCTTCCTTCTCTTGGGATCGTGGGCACACAGGCACACGTGCTCAGCATGAGTTTTAAGTCCTCTGAGTCTGGGCCTCGAACTGTGGTAGACTATGTGGGCTATAACCATTACGCCATCTGCTGGTCCCAGGAGGCTAGTTCTGGAGCAGTGCTGTCTAGCAGAAATGCACTGCAAGCCGCACAGGAGCCTTACTGAAACACGGGATAGATGCGCGTGCAATGAATTCCACTGAGCCCAGTAGATCTTTTTTTTTTTTTTTTGAAGAGGTTTTTGCTATAGGGCGTGCGCGCTCCCCAGAAAGACAGAGACAGAGAGACAGAAAGCAAGAAATCATCCCCCAGGGAGGATGGCCACACCACAATCCCTTCTCCTCCGGTCTCCTCTCAGGATCTTGGGCACGCACGCACATGCGCCCGGTGTGACTTTAAGCCACCAGGTCTGGGAATTGAACCGCAGTTGACTACATGGGAATCCAGTGACATAGCCATTACTCCAGTTGCTGGTCCCAGAGCCAAGTATATCTTAAATAGTATCATTTCACATCTAATCAATATAAAAATATTTCTGATGAAGAATTTCATACTAAGCCCTTGAAATCTAACTTCTTTCTTTTTTTCTTTTTTAAGATTTTGCTATAGGGTGTGTATGCTTACCAGAAAGAGAGAGGGAGAGAAATCACCCCCCAGGGGGATGTCCACACTGAAATCCCTTTTCCTCCATTCTCCTCTTGAGATTTTGGGCACACATGCTCAGGTGCCTGGCGTATTTTTCAAGCTGCCACCAGGTCTGGGACTCAGAATGCTCAGTTGACCATGTGGGATCCAGCCACCTACCCACCATGCTCCCTGCTGGCCCCTCTGACGTGTTTTTGCGTCCCAATCCAGACTAGCCACCTTTCAAGAGCTCAGTGGACACAGAAGGCTGGCAGCTTCCTTGCATTCTGGTTTCTGGTCTTGCCAAAGCTCATCTCCAGGGCGCTCCATTCTCCCGCATATTTGTCTTACGCCCCCAGACCGGATTCTGCAGGTCCTCGTGGACCTTGTCCAGAAGGCCAGGAGGCGGAACATCGGCATCCTCCACCCTTCCTTCAATATGAACCAGTTCCTCCGAGATGATCTCCACGAAAACCTCCCAGCCAACGTCCATCAACTCATCTCTGGCAAGATATGCATCTCGCTTACCAGAGTGTCTGATGGGAAGAACGTGCTGGTGTCTGATTTTCACTCCAAAGATGAAGTTGTGGATGTAAGCAATTTGCTCGTCTGGGGTTGGCAAGCGATGCGGAGGGCTGTGTAGTTCCCCTGCACCTGAATGAGTGACATGAGCCTTACTGCGCATCGACTGGTTCAGTCTGTCTTTTTTTTTTTTTTTTTTTTTTTTTTTTTTTGAAGGTTTTGCATTGGGACATGTGTACTCATAGGAAAGAGAGAGAGGGAAGTGATACTTCATCCCCCAAGGGGATGGCCACACCACAATCCCTTCTCCATTCTCCTAGGATTTGGGGCACACACAAACTCACACACCTGATGTATTTTTCGAGCTGCCCAGTCCAGAACTCGAACTATGCAACTTGGCCATACAGAATCCAGCAGCCTTAACCACCAGGTCACCTGGGTAGCCCAAAATCCATTTTTTTTGTTGTTTGCTTTTAGATTTTTGTCGTAGGATAGATGTGCTTGCCAGAGAGAGAGAGAAAGTGAGAAATTACTCCCCAAGGGGGATGGACATGCTACAGTTCCCTCTCTTCCAGTAAGTCAGGATTTTGGGTATGCACATATATGCACCCAGCATATTTCTCAACCCACTGAGTCAAAGACTTGAACTGCAGAGTCAGTGGGCCATGTGGGATCCAGCACTTTAACTACCATGCCACCTGCTGGCCCCTGTGTTTTTTTTTTTTAAATTGCTCGAGGATATGTGTGCTTACCAGAGAGAGGGGGTAGAAATCATCCCTCGGTGGGGTCGTGGTTACACTGTAATCCTTTCTCCATGTATTAGTCCTGTGGGGATTCTGAGCACGCATGCACATGTGCCTGGAGTGTTCTTCCACCAACCAGGGCTTAGCTCTGAACTGCAGTTGGCCATGTAAGATCTAACTTTCTCAGCTCCTAGGCCATCAAGCCGGCCTGTCCCATAACATCCCTAAACCTTGAATGTTTCAGGACAGATTCAATTTTTTTTTTTTAGAGATATTTTTGCTATAGGGCACGTGTGCTTGCCAGAGAGACAGAAACAGAGACAGAAAGCGAGAAATCATCCCCTGGAGAGATGGCCACACTGAAATCCCTTCTCCTCCATTCTCCTCTCAGGATTTTGGGCACGCACGCACATGTACCTGGTGTGTTTTAAGCCGCGGGTTCCAGGACTTGAACCCCAGTCGAATACTTGGGAGTATAGCAACGTAACCATTGCACCATCTGCTGGTCCCCAGTTTCAATTTCTAATAATTCCACCCCTTCAAAACTGTTCTGAGTCTGGCGCAGAGATGGTGATTTGCATATCAAAATACCATTTGATTTGGCTGGTGCTTTTCTTGAGAGTTTCCTGAATGAGTGACCAGATTTGGCTTAGGTGGTCTGTGCAAGGCAGAGCCCGGCACGTCTGCCCAGTAGCCGTGCAGCCAGTTCACCCTCTGCTTAGCTCTGTTCCTGGAAGGATCTCAGTGGCCAGTCCCTGAATGTTCCCACCTGCGCCCGTCGTCTGTCGGAATCACCAGGGCCTCCTGTGCAGTGCTCTGGGCACGATCTGCTCAGTGCCTCCTGGGACCAGCGGCCCCTGCAGCCCCTGGGAGCTTTGGGTTGCAGCCTCAGCCCCACTGCCGACCTGCTGCATTGAAATCCCGAGGCAGGGGCCCAGAATCTGCTTCCACAGGGTCTCCTAACAAAAGGAGAAAGGATTACAGTGTGACCACGACCCCACTGAGGGGTGCTTTCTAACCCCCTTCGATGATAACCACACACATTCCTACAGCAATTAAAAAAACAAAAAATGGGCCAGTAGGTGGTATGGTAGTTAAAGTGCTGGGTCCCGCATGGCCCTAACGAATATCAGCATTTGAGAAGCACCAGTCTGGTCCCGTCCTGTGAGTCATTATCCCTGGTCCCTCCCCCCCATGTGGCTCTTGCAATGAGCAAGCACAGGGAGTCGAGGGCCACATATGGTGTAGTAAGGTGCTGGTGCGACTGTGAGTCCCACGGGCCCGAAGTGCAGGCATGTGCCGGCTCATCCCCCCCGTTACCGGCTCACCTACTCGCAGAGAGCGTTTTCAGATTTGTTGCCCTGCTCATTTGGAGGACCAGGGAGATTAGGAAAGTGTCGGGCCAGCAGATGGCGCGGAGGTCAGGGTGGCTGGATTCCACATGGTCGGCCCTGCAGTCCCCTGGACCTGGCAGCTTGAGGATCATTCCGGGTGTGTGTGTGTATGCCCAGAAGGTACTGTGGTGTGGCCATGCCCTGGGAGGCAATTTCTCACTTTCCCTCTCTTTGTCTCTGGTGCACACATGTGCCCTATAGCCAAAAAAAAACCTAAAAAACAAAACAAAACAAAACAAAAAAACACCAAGGTGGGGTGGGGTGGAGGAGCATGTCTGGCTGTGGCTCACTGGCTCTGTTGTCGCAGGCCCTGCTGTGTTCCTGCTTCATCCCTTTCTACTGTGGCTTGATCCCGCCTTCCTTCAGAGGTGTGGTAAGTCTGCTGTGGCAGCTGCTGGTGCTGGTCCCTGGTTCCCTTTACAGCGTGTTCACACACTCCTGCCACAGGCAGTGGACAGGCTGAGACACCCAGCACCGTGTCTGCGTGTGGGCCTGTGCCTTTGAGCCTTTCAGACGCGGTCCCAGCTGCCCCGAGGTCAGGCTGCCTGCGCTGTAAGAGTCACACTTCATGGGTAATTAATCACGTCTCGCTATCGTAAGGTAACCTGGCAGCTTGTTGGACTGCGCGGAAGCCCAAAGTAAGCTTCCCAGTGACCTAGTTCACATGTAAGATGCTTACAAACTGTTACTTGGGGACCAGCAGGTGGCATGGTGGTTAAGGCACTGGATACTTCCACATGGCTGACCACAGTTCGAGTCCCGGACCTAGTGACTTGCTTTCTCATTTTCCCCCTCTCTGTCTTTCTTTGATCAAAGTAGAATAAATGAATGAATAAATAAAATTAAATAAATAATCATCTCAAAAATTTTTTAAAAAGAACCTGTTACTTGTGAATGGTGGAATTTTATTCTTGGAGGAAAATATAATAGTTACATATTTTCTAGACCAAGGGAAAAAACTCTGTAAGTCTGGCCTAATGCAGATGTTTACTTTATTTTGTTTTGTGTCGTTTAAAAAAAAAAAAAAGCCAGAGGGCACATGTGCTTCCCAGAGGGTGGGAGCGGCGAAGGGAAAACCGCCCCCTGGCCACGGTCACACCGTGATTCCTCCATTTCTCCATCTGGTCGGGATTTGGGGCACACACTAAGTGTGTTTTCAAGTCGCCAGGGCTGGGATTTGCACTGTGGTCAGCCATGTAGGATGTGGCTCCCTTAACCACCAGGTCATGGGGCTGGCCCTTCACTAAAGCCCCCAAAGTCCCTCAAAGTGTGGTTCTCATTGTTAACGTGTGTGGGCAGACAGATTCACAGGTTAAATATCTGGTTCCAAATTTCTGAAGAAGTAAGTGGCCAGGGTTTGAACCTAGGATTTACATCACTGCCCCAGTGCTGGGAATCCCTAGTTTATATGACCCCTTTATGTATGTTACATGGTTACACCCATGGGTGCTCGCCTGGCAGGACATGGCCAGCAGTGTGGGCTGGCCTCGTCTTCACGTGCCAGGCACCTGTGCAGTGCACACAGCAGCCCTGAGCGCCGATGGAGAGCTTGGCCCGGCACAGCAATGTGCAGTGAGGGTTTGCCGAGGGAGTGATGCCGAAGCTGCTGTCCTCCCGCCGTGTGCGCCTGCGTGGCTCTGAGAAGCCTCCGGCTGGAGTCTGGGAACATGTTAAACTCTGGCCTGGAGCCCAGCAGCTGTCCTTTTCCTCCCCTCCAAGCGGTACGTGGATGGAGGAGTGAGTGACAACATCCCCTTCTTCGACACCAGAACGACCATCACCGTGTCCCCCTTCTACGGGGAGCATGACATCTGCCCCAAAGTCAAGTCCACAAACTTCCTCCACGTGAACATCACCAAGCTCAGCCTGCGCCTCTGCTCGGGGAACGCCTACCTCCTGTGCAGGGCCCTGTTCCCCCCAGATCTCAAGGTGAGTGCCTACGCGGGGCTGCCCTGGGATGCAGCTGTCCTTCCGCTTCCCGTCAGCCAGCAGACACCAGCTCTCCACACACAGCCCGTGTCCCTGACGGTTAGCTCAGAGCACTCTCTTGTCCCGGAAGCGCAGTGACCCTGGGGCTCACCTGGGAACAGATCGACAGACCTGAAGTTCTCAGCCCGCTTCCAGGGACTGTGGTTTATTTCTTTATTTTTATTTTACTTATTTTATTTTTTCAGTTTTGCTATAGGGTGTGTGCATAGATTCACCAGAGAGAGGGAAAGTAAGAAATCATCCCCCAGTGGGTATGGCTATGCCACAGTCCCTTCCGCTCCATTTTCTTCTTTGGATTTTGGGTACACACCCACATGTCTGGCATGATTTTCAAGCTGCTGGGCCTAGGACTCAAACCATGCAGTCAGCTATGTGGGATCCAGCTGCCTTAACTTCCATGCCACCTGCTGACCCCTAGGGACTGTGGTTTAATAGTCACAGGGTGCAGCACTGGAGTTACATGTTTTAGTTACCAAGATAGTTCTCATTTGCAGCTGTGGTCAAGAACCACTGCACTGGGTGGCCCAACCTTCCTGTGTGCTGTTAATTTAGAATGCCCTGCTGCTAGGACACAGGAAGGACCTGCCTGGCTGTGGACAGCAGCTGCTGGCACCTGGCAGGTGCCAGAGGGAAGGCTGTCCAGACCATGCACTGAAGCCGTCAAAGCTCCGAGGGAGGGGAAGGCCGCATCCCTGCCCTGGCTTTCCTGTGTGGTTATGCACAGATGAGAACGAGGGCAGCAGCTGCTGTCCCAGGAACGACTAGAACACGCCCCAGAATTGTTAAGCATGGAGGCTTGTCCCAGGCCCAAGGGGGACCAGAGAAACCAGCACCTGCTGTCCTGGGTGGCATCTCCACTGAGCCCTGCAGGAAACAGCCTGTGGGAGTCCTTGGCTCAGCCCGAGATGGCTGTGCGCGGCACGCAGGGGCTCAGGGCTGGGAGCCCTGCGGCCTGCAGTGATGCTGAGTGCTGACTGCCCCTGCAGCGTGCGTGCTTGATTTGCCCACAGGTGCTCGGAGAGATATGCCTTCGAGGATACTTGGATGCCTTCCGGTTCTTGGAAGAGAACGGTATGTAGGGCGGGGATCAGATGTGCCCTGAACAAGCTGCGGCAGTCGCTAAACTGGTGATTTATCTTGCTTCCATCGCCCAGGGCTCATGGCTTTCACTTACTGTCTTGCTCAGCCTACTCGTGAGCCCCGTGGGAGAGGAACTCTTCACCCCATTTTACAGAGGGGGAAACAGGTTTGGAGAGGTGAACCAAGAAGCACACACCCTCCCCGAGAGGCAGAGCTGGGAGTTGCCATGGTTCTGGGCACACACCCCTCCTTTTCTTTCTGCTCAGACAAGGGCTGGAATTACGCAGGGTTTCTGGGATGGAGCTCTGCATGAAGCAGAGTTGCCGTCTCCAGCCCAGGGTGGGTCTCACTCCCTAGACTAGATTGTTCTTACCAGGGCCTTTGAGTCGCCCTGGATAGGCAGGGCAGGAGGAGTCAGGTCTGGAAACACTGCAGTGGGACCACAGGCTGCACGTGTCTAGAGCTGGTTTCTTTGTTACCGAGAGCTAGCTGATGTGTTTGTCCTTCAGATAGTCTGTGGCAAGACCAAGGAGACTGAGAGTTTATCTATGTGGAGGCTGTTTGCTGTGCACCTGCTGGTGCCAGGCAACTGTCTATGCACTAGGGACACTGCGGGGAGCAGACAGGGCGTGGAGCTGACGGTCTCACGGGAGAAGTGCGCAGATAAGTAAACAGTAGGATGGTTTGCGGAAGGGAGACCCGGGGTGCTGCAGGCTCATGCAGGAGGGCTCATCGAGGCCTGGGAAGTGGGCTGGACGTGAATCCATGTGGGGACTTCAGTATGAGTTAGGGGAGCTCTCGCAGGGGGGATGGAGCGTGAGATCCGGAGGACAGGGTGGGACAAAGGCTGTATAGCTGGAGTGGCAGTGTTGGGGACACTGGGAGACAGATGTAGAAAGGGGGGCAGGAATGACAATAAATGAAAAGGGGGGCAGGCTGGACTTTGTGAACATAGTGAAGGGTTTGCACCCTGCAGCAGTAGGGAGCCACTGGAGGTTGCTGACGCAGGAGCGAGGGGAGTCAGAGGACTACTTTGGAAGGCCCTTTTGGCTGCAGTGCAGAGAGGATAATGCCAGCAAGCAGGAGGCCAGTGAGGTGGCTGGAGGCTGGGCCAGGGTCAGGCCAGTGAGGGTGGTGTGAAGGGGAGTGAGACCTGGGACGGGCAGCGGGGGATTCCGTGGAGGAAGACCCAAGGATGAGGTCATGGCCTCCAACCTTGGCAGCTGGTCAGGGCAGCCGGGGCCTTTGCTCACTGGTTGGGGCCTTGGGAGGAGGGGAAAGCTGGTGAGGTCCCTGTCAAGGCAAGGAGATGATGGCTGAGGGGTAGGACCTGGGTGATGATGGCTTCCCTGAGGGGTAGGCCTGCGTGGGTGATGGCCCACCTGAGGGGTAGGCCTGCGTGGGTGATGGCCCGCCTGAGGGGTAGGCCTGCGTGGGTGATGGCCCGCCTGAGGGGTAGGCCTGCGTGGGTGATGGCCCGCCTGAGGGGTAGGCCTGCGTGGGTGATGGCCCACCTGAGGGGTAGGCCTGTGTGGGTGATGGCCCACCTGAGGGGTAGGCCTACCTGGGTGATGCCTGCCTAGGGGTAGGCCTGCGTGGGTGATGGCCCACCTTAGGGGTAGGCCTGTGTGGGTGATGGCCCACCTGAGGCCTGTGTGGGTGATGGCCCACCTAGGCCTGTGTGGGTGATGGCCCACCTGAGGGGTAGGCCTACCTGGGTGATGCCTGCCTAGGGGTAGGCCTGCGTGGGTGATGGCTCAGCTGTAGTGGGTGAGGCCTGAGGGGTAGGCCTGTGTGGGTGATGGCCCACCTGAGGGGACGTGCCCTCTCCCAGGGTGGGGAGTATGTCCAGCAGAGGCCCAGAAAGGTCCAGGGGAAGCATAAATGGGAGGTCACCTTGGGCAGCGAGGTGCAGGCATCAGGGAGCACGCCGGGCCTTTCTCATCTGCGGCTGGAAGCCAGAGCTGAGCCCGGTGCACCTGTGGGAATCTGAAACTCCCTGCCCGACCCAGCATTCAGATCCCGAGAGTAGGCACCCCTTCCTCACTGTACTGCCCGAGCCCCAGCCCCGGCCAGGCCTGACACGTGCAGGTGCAGGTGCAGGTGCGCGGTCCTCCTGCTGTCAAGGTCATCTTTGACCTACCTTCAGGTCCTGGCTCTGCCATTTACTAGCTGAGTGGCTTTGGACAAATCTCTTAACTCCTCTGTGCTTCTGATTCCTCAGCTGAGAGTGCTGACAATGGTGGTGGTTGGATGGCTGCTGTGAGGCCTGATGGCGAGGTGGCTAGCGCAGGGCCTGGCATGCAGGTGGTGTGGTTATTATGAGTTAGCCATGATCCTCGCCTTCCAACCTCATGAGTCCAGATGTGGAGAGGAAGCCCTCACAGCCAGGGAGTGGCCAGGCTAGGAGCTGAGCTCCTGTCTGCCGGCCTCACAGCCCCGCACCTTTCTCCCAGTTACGGCACCCGCCCTTGCCCCGTCAGCCCCGTCGCCCCCGCCCCGTCACCCCCGCCCCGTCACCCCCGCCCCGTCACCCGCGCCCTGTGTTTAGCTAGTAACTGGCCTCTGTCTCCTCATGGCTGCTGGCCTCCCCTGTGATTTGGGGCGGGGGTGGATGGGGCAGGGGCGGAATGGTCCCTGCCCCGTACAATCACCTGATGGCCTGTTTGCGTGTCCCTCCCAGGCATCTGTAACAGGCCCCAGCCATGTCTGAATTGTCCTCTGCTGAGGTGACCTCGGAGGTGGCACCCTGCTGTGAAAGCAGAAGCCCGGAGTCCGCCCCGGGGCCAGCGGGAGGCGAGCTGCTGGACCACCTGCGCCTCAGCATCCGGCCCTGGGACGAGCGCGTCCTGGAGACCCTCTCGCCCAGGCTGGCTGACGGTACTGCTTGGGCGGGCGGGTGCAGGCGTCTCCTGGGAGCTTAGAGCGTGCCCGCTGCTTTCCTGTGTGCTATGGAGGGAGGTAATGTCGAGACGCGGGAGCCCGGGGCAGTGCGAGAGGCCCACCTCCCGCGCAGACCTGCCAGCGTCCCTTGTCCTCTGACCCTCCCTTCCCAGAGGGTCATGGCCTAGAGGAACACGAATTCCTGCTGAGGCCATGGGGTTGACCCTGCAGGCCCGCGACAGGCCCTCTGTCACCTCTCCGGCTGTCTCTCCCTGGGGTCTACACTGGCCTGGGGTCCTGCCTCTGGGACTTGGCCCACCCTTAGAGCACCCCTCTGTCTACCTGTCTGCATAGTCCAGGCCTCCTTTCTGGAGGTGCCACATCTCATTCCACCCTTTCCCCCAGGCCCACACTTGGGGGTGCAGGTGCAGCCTCCACTGAATGGTGCTGTGTTTTCACGTCACGGGTGTTGGGTGACAGTGCTGTGGTCTGAATGGTACTGTGTTCTCACGTCACGGGTGTTGGGTGACAGTGCTGTGGTCTGAATGGTGCTGTGTTCTCACGTCACGGGTGTTGGGTGACAGTGCTGTGGTCTGAATGGTGCTGTGTTCTCACGTCACGGGTGTTGGCTGACAGTGCTGTGGTCTGAATGGTGCTGTGTTCTCACGTCACGGGTGTTGGGTGACAGTGCTGTGGTCTGAATGGTGCTGTGTTCTCACGTCACGGGTGTTGGGTGACAGTGCTGTGGTCTGAATGGTGGTGTGTTCTCACGTCACGGGTGTTGGGTGACAGTGCTGTGGTCTGAATGGTGGTGTGTTCTCACGTCACGGGTGTTGGGTGACAGTGCTGTGGTCTGAATGGTGCTGTGTTCTCACGTCACGGGTGTTGGGTGACAGTGCTGTGGTCTGAATGGTGCTGTGTTCTCACGTCACGGGTGTTGGCTGACAGTGCTGTGGTCTGAATGGTGGTGTGTTCTCACGTCACGGGTGTTGGGTGACAGTGCTGTGGTCTGAATGGTGCTGTGTTCTCACGTCACGGGTGTTGGGTGACAGTGCTGTGGTCTGAATGGTGCTGTGTTCTCACGTCACGGGTGTTGGGTGACAGTGCTGTGGTCTGAATGGTGCTGTGTTCTCACGTCACGGGTGTTGGCTGACAGTGCTGTGGTCTGAATGGTGGTGTGTTCTCACGTCACGGGTGTTGGGTGACAGTGCTGTGGTCTGAATGGTGCTGTGTTCTCACGTCACGGGTGTTGGGTGACAGTGCTGTGGTCTGAATGGTGCTGTGTTCTCACGTCACGGGTGTTGGCTGACAGTGCTGCGGTCTGAATGGTGCTGTGTTCTCACGTCACGGGTGTTGAGTGACAGTGCTGTGGTCTGAATGGTGGTGTGTTCTCACGTCACGGGTGTTGGGTGACAGTGCTGTGGTATGAATGGTGCTGTGTTCTCACGTCACAGGTGTTGGGTGACAGTGCTGTGGTCTGAATGGTGGTGTGTGCTCTCATGTCACCAGATATTGGGTGACAGTGCTGTGGTCTGAATGGTGGTGTTCCTGCCAAATTCTTACCCCGCAGGGTGTTGGTGTTGGGAGGTAGGGCCTCATGGGAGGCCCTCATACAGGATCAGCATCCTTATAAAGGAGGCACTCGAGAGGTCCTTTGTCCCTTCCACCTTGTGGACACAGAGGGCACTGTCTGGGCAAGGCCCCTCATAGCCACTGAGACTTCTGTGGGCACCTTAACCTTGGCCTTTTCAGCTTTTAGAACTGTGGAAAGTAAGTGTGCATATGGCTTTTTTGTTGTTTGTTTTGTTTTTAATGAGAGAGACAGGAAGTTTTGATCATGTCTGACAGTGTCACGCTCCTCCTACCCCAGCCTCCCAGCAAGCCAGGCATAGGCATGTGGCACCATGCTGACCCGCTCAGGCTGGTCCAGGAACCAAACTAGGCCTCCCGTGTGGCCCTGGCCTCACACACACCGTATCACTTGGGTACCATGGTTGGGGCTTTTTTTTTTTTTTTTTTTTTTTTTAATTTTAGATGTTAATTCAGCAAACAGGGCATTTTAGTTATGTTTTAAAATTTATTTATTTCTTCTGAGAGAGGAAGAAAGAAAGAAAGAGACTTCCAACAGGGTCTTTATTGTTTTTCTTCTTAGAGAGATTTTTGCTGTAGGGCATGTGCACTCTCCAGAGAGACAGAGACAGAAAGCAAGAAATCGCCCCCCCAGGGGGGGTGGCCACACCACAGTCCCTTTTCCACCATTCACCTTTTGGAACTTCAGGCACACACATACACGCGCCCAGAGTGAGTTTTAAGCTGCCATGTCCGGGGCTCGAACCTCAATCAACTATGTGGGAGTCCAGCGACGAAACCATTACGCCATCTGCTGGTCCCCTAACACGGTCTTTATGCCACAATCCGCTCCTAGCCTTGCCAGCCAGCATCATGGCTGGTGTGTACGGGATGTGCCCGTGGCGTGTACAGGACGCTGACGGAGGGCCTCCCCCGGTAGCCTCAGTGTAGCAGCGTGTAGTGTTAGCACTGCACCACGGGGGGTCGAAATCTTTCCAAGCCACTATGGTGTTCTGTTACTAGCAGCCCGGAGGGAATCAGTCAGACAGACAGACAGGTAAACCCACAGACCAGATTCTGGGTAAACCCACAGACCAGATTCTGGGTCGGGCGTTTGGAGGAATTCAAAGACAATGAGGCAGAATTCCTGGCCCTTGAGCTGCTAACGCCGTATGTGATGGGAGATGGCGACTGCCCTGGTGAAGGAAATTGGAGGCACCGTGAGGCTGTTGGAAGCATAAGGCGGGGGTGCCAGTAGGAGATGGATGTGGCTTGAGGGGTGCAGAGGGGGCACGGGGGCCTTAGGCTACTCCAAACACAGTGGCCAGTTGGAGAGAGGTGCTCCTATGAGCTGAGGGCTGTGCGGGGCTGCAGTCCCCATTGGGTCTTTGCACCTCCCCATAAAAGGAACAGCCCTGGACCCACCTCCCCAGCTCGCGTTGCATTCATGAATGCGCCACACTGGCTGCCGGGCTAGTGCACTCTGGGGGTTCTGAGCACCAGCAGGGTAGGGTGGTTGCTCACACTGAACCTCCACACTGTCTCGTGCAGCCCTGAACAAAGCCATTAAAGACAGAGGCGGGTACATGAACAGGGTGTGTGACCTGTGGCCCGTCCGGATCGTGTCCTACATGATGCTGCCCTGCACCCTGCCCGTGGAGTCTGCCATCGCCGCTGTCCAGAGGTGAGCATCGTGTGGCTTTGTGACTTCCTCGGGGCTGGTGGGGAGGTTAAACGAGGTCAGAGGTGGAGGGAAGGGCCTTGCCCAGGCCTGGCTGACAGGCTCTCAGCGGCACCCTGAAAGTCGGGCTGTCCTTACCGCCATGTGCCCCTGTAAGTCAGTGCAGGCTCAGAAATGCCCTGAGCACTCCTGGAGCCGGCAGGGCCATGATGGAGCAGCCAGTTTAGACTCTGGAGGTTGTTGGGGGAAACTGAGGCTCAGAGAAGTTGGGGTCACAGTGCTGAGGTCACAGAGCTGGCAGGTCCCTCCTGCCCCTTCGGCCTGTTTCCCTTTCAGACACAGGAGGTGGCAGAGCGGAGGGATTCTGCCTTTCCTCCAGCACAGTGTGTTCATGTGATTCGGAGTCAGGCATTAGGACATCCCTGTGGGGTGCCAGAACTTACTGCGTGCCCGCTGGAGTAGGGGCCAGAGTGCTCCTCAGCTTGGTGGAGGCGGGCTGCCCCAGTTCAATTCCTGACTGCACCTCAAACCACTGCTGTGGGACCCGGCAAAACCGGACTCACCTCTGCGGCAGCATATCTAGGAGGTGGGAGCGACTCAGTCCACATTGTGCAGCTAACAGAAAAACGCTGGCCAGCAGTTAGCGTAATGGCTATGTCGCTGAACTCCCATGACCGCGGTTCGAGTCCTGGACCCAGTGGCTTAAACTCACACTGGGTGCGTGTTCGTGTGTGCTCAAGATCCCGAGAGGAGAATGGAGAAGGGATTGTGGCGTGGCCATCCCCCCTGGGGATGATTTCTCACTTTCTATCTCTGTCTGGCGAGCTCACGCTCCCTACAGCAAAAAAACTCTCAAAAAAAAAGAAAAGAAAATAAAATGGTTTTGTTTATAAAACTCACCACTCCAGTAACCGGGAAGTCCAAGGGCACAGGCTTGCCGCAAGACCGAGAGGAGCAGAGGACGGCGGGTGCCCGCAGAGGGAGCTGGGGTGACTGTCCCTGGTAGCAGCCAGCTCTCACAGAACCAACCCTTTCTCACACCGGGTCTCACGGGGCACACTAACCTATTCACAAGTGTTCCCTGCATGGTGAGGTCACAGTGAGCCAGCCACCACCCCTCGCATCACCACCTCCCACACCAGCTTCCAGATCATGGGGCTTTGGGGACGAACCTGATTCAGCCAGACCGAGAGCATGGTCAGGAGACCCTGAGGGCCCAAGCAGCCAGTTAGTGACGCAGCTGACTGCTGCTTTCAGATAAGGGTAGCAAAAGTTAGCTGACTGGTAAAAAGACCCTGGGCTTTGGAAATAGATGGAGTTTCTAAGCTGTGTGACCTCAGGCAAGTCACTCGATTTCTCTGAGCCTCAGTGTTTTTTTTTTTTTTCTGTACAATCTAGATCATTGTCAGGAAATGAAAGGCACTTGGTTAAAAAATGAAATTACTCTGGTCTAACTGAAAAACAAAAATAAAAACAAAAACTTGAACCAAGAGGCATTGGGAATGGGGTACAGGACCTGCAGGGAGTTGAGGGTTGGGAGAATCAAAGAGCTTGAGAGCACAAGGTGGTGGCGGTGTGAGAGCTGACCTGCCTGAGTGACCTGCCTGCTGAGAAGAGGTCACTGCCCCCCCCTCAAGTACTTGGCCCTGGACTTGGCCTTTTAACTTGAGCTATGCAAATAATCTCAGATTCCAGGCTCTTCAAAGTGTGGGATTTGGATTCCTGGGGAATTGCTCCCTTAAAAGGACGGAGCTAACCCATCAGCAGTTGGTTTTTATGATGATCTGGAAGAGCTGGCCCTGCCATTTGTACCAGGCCCCTAGAAGTGTCCTCCGTCCTCAGCTCCATCTGGATGGGTGCCCTGGATGTCTGCCACATGGCCCCATCCGGCCACCTCCCTCCCAAACTCACGGCTTCATGGACTCCATATCTGCCTTTTCCTTAGCTTAATCCCTTGCCTTTCTAGAGTGGGGTCTCAAGTAAGCTCCCAAGGAAGTAAGCATTTTGACTTGATGCATGTTAACGTGTGTGTGCTTTCTATTCCATCTGATTGGCAGGTTGGCTGTGTATGGAGTTGCCGAAAGTCATCGTCTCTCAGAAAACTGAGACATAGTGCCACCCAGAGTTTGTAGTGGGGAGTCTGGGGCCAGTCACATTCTCACTTCTTTGCAGGGTGAATGCTTTTAGGACTCTCTTTTTGTCTTCATGGTCAGAAATTTCATGAGGCTGTGTCTCGATGTCTTTTTTTTTTCCTTCACTCATTCAAGTGGATAATCACTGTGGACTCTCTCAGTCTAAGCCTGTTATCTTTCTAGCTCTGGGAAATTGTCTTCTCTTGTTATTCTATGATTTCTTTTCTTTTCTTTTTTCCTCTTTCTGAAGCTCTTACTAGTAAAGTATGCCTACTGGCTTAAATTCCTCTCTCTCTCTGACTTGCTCTTTTTTCTATATTTTTCATCTCTCTTTTTGCCTCTGTTCTGATAGATTTCCTCAAATTTTGTCTTCTAGTCTTACTCTAGTTTTTAATTTCAGCAAATAATTTGGTCTCCAAGAGTCCTTTCCTAGTCTCTCCTTGTTTTTTTTTTTTTTAATGTTCTGTTCTTGTTTGATAGATGTAATGTTGTCTTAGACTATTTGCTGCTTTCAGAATGATCTCTTCTTAGGTCAGTTTTTCTATTTGTCTTCGTCTTTCTCTCTCTCTCTCTCTCTTTTTTTTCTTTTTGAGAGTTTTTTGCTATAGGGCATGTGCACTTACCAGAAAGACAGAGAGAGACAGAGAGACAGAAAGCGAGAAATCACCCCTCAGGAGGGATGGCCATGTCACGATCCCTTCTCTATTCTCTCGGGATCTTGGGCACGCACACACACACGCCCGGTGTGAGTTTAAGCCACCGGGCCTGGGACTCGAGCCGTGGTCGACTACATGGGAGTCTAGCGACATAGCCATTACGTCATCTGCTGGTCCCTCGTCTTTCTCTTTTATGCTACTCATTCTTGGCCTGTTCCAGGTGGCCCTCAATTCCCGTATGGACACAAAGGATGGAGGGGCTGGGCTCCTGTACTGTGGCTTCCAGCCAGGTCTCCTCCCTGCACGGCAGCGTGGTGTGGGAGGAGTAGGTGTATCACCCGGCAGAACTCCCAGGCAGTGACTTCCAGGCTGGGGGGACTTCTGCTGCCAAAAGGAGGAGGTCTATTTGGAAGACCACTTCTTTACCAAAAGCGTTTCCTTTCCCTGGAGGGTTAATTGAGCCCATCAGGCCTTGCTCTGGTGGTAAACTCCAGCTCCGGTGCTCTGCAGGTTGGGGGGGTGGTCAGGCTCTGCCTGTCTCATCAGCCCCAGCCCCGCCGTCTGTGGCCCCGTAATCTGTTGAAGTCTCTTGCTGACCAGAGGCCCTGCCAACCTGCCTCCTTTCTCCTTGCTCTTCTACACCTATCACCTCTTGTCTGCACGTGTGCTTTGGGATTTTATCCACGACACACCAAATGGACGTGTATCAAATGTGTGTGCGTGTGCGTTTGCGCACACGTGCTGGAGTCCTGGGGGCTCGCTTTGTGCTCCAGTGTTTTCCTCCCATTTAGCAAGTTAGTCTGGCGTGTCCTTCAGTCCATCTCTTAAAGTCCAACCCCTCCTTCAAAACTCAACTCCTCTTCCTTGAAGAAGGTTTCCAGATTTCTGCTGCACCCCCTCCAAAATCAGCCTCTTCCGCCCCATGCCCTCCTGGCCCTGGGTTGGGCTCTGTGTTTTTGTCAAAAACATGTGAGGGTCCTTTTAGTGGCTGGGATATTGGTAGTCTCGTGCTTCTGCTAGACTGGCCAGAGACACAGCCCGCAGGCCTGGAAGCCAGGGCAGGCCTCGACCGCGGGGCTCTGGGGAGCAGCTTCTCTGTGAGGGGGGAACTCTGGCAGACCAGGGCCTTCCCCTTGGTTCTCATGAGTCCCATGAGCTTTCTCGAACCAAGAGCAGCCTCATTTCCCGGAGGGACTCTGAGCGGACTGTCTCTGATGTAGCCTCCCAAATCCACCTCTGGGAACTCGTCAGACGGGGTGAGAGGTGCCGCTGGCAGCTCCCCCAGACACTGTTGTAGGACAACTACTTCGCGTCTAGTCATTGTCTCGCTTTGGTTTCGGCTGGTCTCCGTGCTGATCCGATGAGTGCTCGCACGTGCCTCGTGCTCACCGCGGGCCTGGTCTCGCTCCCGCAGACTGGTGATGTGGCTCCCGGATATCCCTGAGGACCTCCAGTGGCTGCAGTGGGCGACCTCCCGAGTGCTCACCCGCCTGATGCCGTGCCTGTTCTCCTCCTCCAGGTAGATGGTTTGGCTGTGGGTGCGCGGGCCAGTGGGAGGCTCCCATCTGCGCAGGTCACATCCGGCATTCTAGAAACATCTGAATGCCTGCCCCGGGGTGCAGGCCCTGCCCTGTGGGAGGCAGCTGAGTCGGTCAGAGGCCCCCGTGCAGCTGCTGAAATCTGCGACTCCGACCTCCCTGCACAGCGTGGGGACCCGGTGTCCGTGGCGGAGGAGGAGAGAGCGCCAGCGTAGAGAAGGCCAGGGCAAGGGGACAGGGTCAGGCCTGGGGAGTGCCTTCAGCACCCGGAGCGGGCAGGGGTATGGCAGGGTGCTGGGGGGTGAGGTGTAGGAGTGAGGGCCAGGGCAGCCCGGCCTCTCAGAGTGGCCTCGGTGGGCGAGGCCTGCCGATGCACGGTCCTTGCCCTCCAACCCGGACTCTGAACCACAGCCTCTGGGTGGGGCCTGGCTACTTTCCAGATTTTGAAACCTCATCCAGAATAAGGACGGCCTTGCTGCAGTGCCTAGGGGTGGGCCTTTTCCTAAAACCGTGGCCCGCAGTTTCCTCATCTGTTCAATGGAGACAGTTCTTGTCCCCCACGGGGTTTCCGTGAGGTCCCGAGCTGGGTGCTGGGCTGGCGGTGGGCACTCGGGTGGGGCCTCTGCTGCTGTTGGAGGCAGACAGGGAAGGGTTCAAAGGAGGGGTGTGAGGCTCTGTGCACGAGGAAGATGGCTGTGGGCTCTGAGGGGTGGAGCTGAGCCCGCCAGCAGCAGTCTCCCAGTGACAGAGCTGTTGCCCTGGCCCGGCAGGATGAGGGGGCCCTGTGGGATCAGCCCTGGATCCAAGGAAGTGTCAGTTACAAGCCTGAGAGGGGACAGCCGGGTGGTGCCAGGCTGTAGAGCATGCCCTGGCATGCAAGGAGCCTAACGTGGAGGAAGCTGATAGGCCCCGTCAGGACTCGTCGGGTGATGACTGTGGGTGGCCAGTGGGGTGGCCAGGTGGTTGGGAGGCCACAGGCTGGGAGAGCTGGCACAGTGACATCAGCCCAGCGCTGAGGGCTGGAGGCAGCCGTGGCTCTGGGCTGGGCCACCTGCAGAACCAGGGAGTGTGGGAGGTGCGCCCAGTCGCTGGCGGTGCCGGTCCCTCCTTGCTGAGGCCGAGAACCTCAGATGGGACCAGGAACAGCTGCTGAACCAGCTGCCGTCACTCGTTTCAGATCCCAGACACCGGCCAGTGGCCAGCAGGCTTCCCCACACAAAGCAGCACATGACTGGCATGGCTAGGCTCCCTGAGGGCCTGGACACCCACCCCGTGGACTGTCCAGTATAGGACAGGGACAAGGCCACTCTGTGGTCCATCTTCAAGACCAGCTTGTGCTTCTGCTCAGGCAGCAAAATACCTGCTGGTGGGCTGGCACTCCGCCTTCCCGCCTTGCCTGTGGAGAACAGTTCCTGAGTCATTTTGGAGGCAAGTCTAGGAAACTCTTCTGCATGCTAGGCCTTTCTGATCTTGCAGCTACCTCTGCACTGTCTGTGACTGCACACCCGCACATGCAGACCACGCTTTGTGCAGATGGCATGCTCACCGCAGCCAGTGCAATGGATTGGCCCCCGTGAGGAGCTAGGACACCACGCTGAGTGTCCGTGGAAATCGGCCAAGGAGCCCACCACCGTGTCTTAGCCCGGCTGTTGGGGAAGCGGCCCCAGGAAGGCAGCCTGGCCTGCAGGTTCATCATGGACTGCCTCCCAGCTTGTGAATGGCTAGACTGCCCTTTGTGAGGCTCTACCGTGGCAAGTGTCTGGGCCAGCGGACACCCCGTGGCTGCAGACTGGGCTGGCCTTTGGGAGACGTTGGGGGTTGGAAGGAGGAAGTAGCACCAGCCCACCTCTCTGGACAGGAAGCCATCTGTGTGGTAGGAAGAGGGTGCAGTCCCTCCCCCAGAAGGGTTCGGCCTGCTACCAGCCAGGTGGCATTAAAAGATGATAACTTCCTAGGCTGGCCCTGTAACCTAGTGGTTAAGGGAGCCAGATCCCACATGGCCTCAGTTCAAATCCCGCCCCAGTGGGGCCTGAGAAACACAGCAGGTACTTGTGTGTGTGTACCTGCAGGGTGGGGAGATGGAGGAGGCACAGCATGACCACGCCCCATGGGGAGGTGCTCACTCTCATCTCCATCTCTCTGGTGAGAGCATATGCCCTCTGGGGATTAAAAATATTGAAAAAATGATAATAACTTGTTTACACTTTATAAGGATTTTGCATGAAAATGTAAGGGAACTTCATTATCTGTTGAATTGTGTATTATGTGAATCAGTGACATATTAATGAAATAAGCCTTAAAAGAATTCTAAGGTGCTGGGCAGGCACCTCAGCCCCACCCCCACGCCTCCTGGGCAGGGGCCAGACGGCAGGAGCCTCCTCTCCTGGAGCCCTTGGCCTGGACTGGGCCTGGACTGGGCCACCTGTCTGCAGCTTCTGTGTGTGTGTCCTTGCTGTCTCCGCACCTTCCTCTTCCACCACCGGTCCTCCGCCGTCCTACTCCCAGCCTTGATGGGGACCAGTGCTGCAGTCCCTGCCTTTCCCCGGCGCAGGGGCCCTTAGCCAGCTCAGTGTAATAGGGCTGGAGGTGAGAAGTGTGTTTGAAAGAGAAGAGAAGAAAGGATGCTGTGCTTGACTCCTTCACGCGAAAGCTGGCAGAGTGACAGCTCTCCCTACAGCTGGAAGTGCCCCAGAGTCCTGGAGAGCCGGTGGGGACAGAGCACCTACGGGAAGAGACACACCCTGGAAGGAAAAAGCGGGCTAGGGGCAAGCCCGTGGGCCCTTCTCTAGATGAGCCATGGGCTCCTGGAAGGCAGAGGCTCCTCGGGAAAACAGTCGCTGCCTGGTGTGTGGACTCCCTTCAGGGCAGGAGTTCGGATCTGATCGGCCTCTTCTGGGGCCTGGGTGAGCCCCAGGCCTCTGCTTCTGGAAGTGCTCACTCCCTGAGTGAGGCGTGAGGAGCTGTGGGCTCTTCCTTCCCCACTCCCACCTGGGGTGCCAGAACCAGGTGCTGTCCACCACCGCCATCCACCGCAGAGCTGGAGCCAGTGGGCCAGGTGACGTTGACACCACCTGGACTCCTTGTCACATGTCCTCAGACCTCCCCGAGCTTCCCAGTGGACTTCCTCCTATTAGAACCACATCCAAGAACCAGCCCTTGGTGTGGTGGGTGAGGGTGGCTGGATCTCATGTCCAGTTGAGTAGTTCGAATCCTGGACCCAGCGGCTTAAGAAACCTGCTGGGTGTATTTGCATGTGTGCCCAAAGTCTCAAAGGAGGGAAAAATGGAGACGGGACTGGGGTGTGACTGTGCTGTCAGGGTGGGGGATACTTTCTCAGTTTTCTTCTCTTTGTCTCAGAGCACATGCCCTCTGGGGGTTAAAAAAATCTCAGGTGAGCACATATGCCCTCTGACGAAACTTAAAAAAAAAAAGAAAAAGAACCACCCGCTAGGTCACAGCAGCTAGGACGAAGCTTATTGGTATTGTACGATCAGTGTTTCCATGCGGGCAGGTGTGTTCACTGGCTTTGTGACAGTTACCAGGAAAGATGTGTTAAGTGGCTGCTAGGATTACAGGTCACTTATTTTCTTTCTGCCTTTTAAAATTATTCAGCCTTCTTCAAGTGAACCTATGTTTTACAACCATTACAAATGGGCACTAAGATAAGGACGGGAAGGAAGTGCAATACTCTTAGAAATAAATGGCCTAGGCCTCTCCATCCACCTGGCCTTAAATGCTGCCCACCCACCCCACTGCTCTGTGGGGCCCAGAGGCGCAAACCCCAGGCCCTCCCCACTGGTTCCACCTCTGAAGGTTTCCTCTTCCCATCAGTATGGGAGACCATTTTTAAGTTCCTCCTGATTTCTTAAGTAAAGGCCGCCTTAAACCTCTGGCACATTTATACTTCGGAGTACTCCACTCACGTTGTGTATTTTGTATTTGCCGTCACGCCATTCAGGAAGCAGCTTGGTGCAGAATAGAAACCCAGTGTTTTTTGTTTTTGTGGTTTTTTTTTTAGAGATTTTGCTATAGGATGTGTGCATTCGCCAGAGAGGCAGAAAGCGAGAAATCACCCCCTGGGGGGATGGCCACGTTACAATCTCTCCATTCTCTTGGGATTTTGGGCACGCATGCACACATGCTCAGTATGAGTTTTAAGCCTCCAGGTCTGAGACTCGAATCACACAGTCGACTACATGGGAGTCTAGCAACATAACCATTACGCCATCTGCTGGTCCCTGTTGTCTTTTTAGTTTTTACTACAGGGCACATGCATGTGCCAGAGAGAGAGAAGAAAAGTGAGAAATTACCGCCCAGGAAGAATGGCCATGCCACAATCCCTTCTCTATCCGCTTCTTAGGATTCTAGGCATGCACACACATGTGTCCAGCATGATTTTCGTGCTGCCGGGCCCGGGACTTGAACCACAGAGTTGGCTATGTGGGATTCAGCTGCCTTAACCTCCGTGCCTTCTGCTGGCCCCAGAGCCCAGGTTTTTGGAAATGTGTGTCGGCGTGTGTGTGCAGGTATGTGTATATAGAAAGGCGACAGGAAGGTGTACGGTGGTCCCCTATTGCTCAGGGGATTTGTCCCAAGACCCACAGTGGATGTCAGAAATGTGGACAGTACTCAGCCTTTCATGTACCTCTGATTTTTTCCTCTGAGACAGGGAGAGGGAGAGAGGAGCCACAGATATTTGGCGGGCTGGCCTCGTCTCGTCGGGCTGCCCAGCCTCCCAGTTAGGCCGACTGCAGGAGTGTGCAGCCGCTGGTGGATCCAGCTGGCCAGGAGTGGGAGCCGGGCTCCCCTGCTGGCCCCAGCCTCCTGAGCAGTAGCTGCCCGTGGGCCTGTCCTGTCTTCTCCCAGACACACTTAACTGTGATAAAGTGTAACTTATAAATTGTGCGCAGTGAGACTGAAGCCTAACAACATACTGTAAGAAACGCGGTGTGGGCATGGTTTCCCTCCCCCCAGGAACCCTGGACTGTGGTTATCACAGGTAACTGCAACTCAGAAAGCGGGAGTGCTGAGGGCCGGGGAGCTGTTGCATTCTGGGACGGTTACAGCGTCGTTACGCTGTTACTATCGTGCCTTATTTGCTGTGTTTGTATGTGTTCCCCAGTTTCTGTAGTGAGCCATGCACATGACTGTCAGCACTAGAAGAGAACTCACAATAAATGTGATTTTTAAAAATGCTTTCTGTCTTCATGCTCTTTCCAAGGAGTCAAGACTCCCACACAGCCAAGCTCCTTTAAAAAGTCCTGGGCCAGCAGGTGGCTTGGAGGTGAAGGCAGTTGGATCATACATAGCCAATTGCATGGTTTGAGTCCTGAACCCGTGACTCGAAAATTATGCCAGGGGCATGTGTGAATGCACCCAAAATCCTGAGAGGAGACCAGAGAAGGGATTGTGATGGCCATCTCCCTGTGGTGGTTTTTCACTTTCTCTCTCTGGTGAGCACACACACCCTACAGCAAGCTAAAGAGACAACAAAACAAAAACTAGTCCTTCCGCAGACCAGCCCCCCCCAGAGTCTCCTTCCTCTGGGACCCCAGACGCTCACACTGCCCTGTCCCCACCTTGGTGCTGGGCTTGCCCTGACTCAGACAAGCCCCAGGACTCTGGCGAGCGACATGGCCACTCTTTTGGAGTCCTCCGTGCTCCGAGGACCCTGGCCTCTGCCCCAGTGGGGTCAGGCCCAGCCGCCTCCACACTCAGGTCCCTGGCCTCTGGCCCCGGTAGGGTCAGGCCCAGCCGCCTACCCACCCGTGGGCTCCACTGGGCAGCTCTTGAACATCAGCCTGCAGTGCAGAGCACCCAGCTCTGTTGAGTCCATCATGGAGCCAGGACCTGGGGACTCCACACGCGCTCCAGTTGGTTCCAGTCCTGCCCCTTCATGTCTCTGGAATCTGGCCTCTTGTCCCCAGCCCATGGCTGCCCTGGTCAGACCTGCACTTTTATTTTTTTTTTAAATTTTCCAGAAGATATGTGCACTTGCCAAACACAGGAGACAGAGAAGAGAAAGCCCCCCACCCCCACCCCGGGACACAGTCACACTGCCGTCCCTCCTCCATCGCTTCCGCCCTTTGAGATTTGGGGCATGAATGCACACACGCCTGGTGTGCTCCTCAAACTGCTCGATCCTGGAGGAACTGCAAGGCCAGCCACGTGGGAGCCAGCCACCTTAGCTGCCAGGCCACATCTGGCCCCTGCACGTTACCTGGCGGCTGCGACAACCTCTCACTGGGGTCCCGCGGCCTCTTTTCAGTCTGGAGTCTGTCTGCCCTCCACGTGGCTGCCAGCGCTGACTGAGGCCCAGACATCCTGGACACACCCTGGCACCAGCAGCCGCTTCCCAGGGAGGCCCCAGGCTCGCCCCCTGCAGTCCCACCAACTGCCAGCCTTCTTCCCACAGCACAGCAGGTATCACCTCCTGCAGGGCCTCCGTGCTTTCCTTTGGCGCTCCTTCACCCAGACGTCGGTGCTGGGGAGACAGGAGCCGAGTCCCTCAGTGCAGAGTCTACCCTGGGAAGGGGACCAACAGGGCCAAGGGCCCCAGAGAGCCCATGCTGAAGGACGCCCAGACGGAAAGGTGGGAAGGCTTGTCACAGTCTGCAGACCACCCTCGTGGCTTGTTTCCAAAGTGGCTTGCTCAAAAGATGACGAGGGAGGGAGGACGTGCAGGGAAGATGGTCTGGCGGAAGATCTCGGGCTCACGGTGTTTGTGTGCCAAGCCCCATGCCGAGTCTTGCTCGGCCCTCCGACGTTCCGCTGCCCCACAGCTGCTCTCGTCCTCACGGTACAGAGGAAACAAGCTCGGGACCGGCAGGGTGGGTTTGGATGAAAGAGCGAGCTTCTGTGACAGTTGTTCCGTCTCTGGAAATCTGTCAGAATGTTCACATCTAATGTAGCCTTCTAAGACCGAGCTGGGGGTCAGCAAGACCCCCAAAGCCTCACCCTGGTTGCCAGGAGCTTGCAAACCTGGCTTCGGAATGACACAGGGCCCTGCCAGGAAAGAGTGGATTAAGGCGCTCCCGCCTTCACACAGACACCTGGCTGCTCCATCCTGCCACCTGTGCCACCGCCTGTGCTATTCCTTAAAAGTGGCCTGAAGATGACCAGCAGGTGGCATGATGGTTAAGGTGCTGGATTCTCCATGGCAGGCTGCAGGGTTCGCGTCCTGGACCCAGTAGCTTGAACATCATACCAGTCATGTGTACGTGCAAGCCCTAAATCCCAAGAGGAGCTTGGAGGAGAGATCAGGTGTGGCCATCCTCCCTGGAGGGCGACCTCTTGCTCTCTTTCTCTGGAGAGCTCACTCGCCCTATAGCAAAAAGCTGAAAAGAAAAAAAACCCGGGGCATCCGGGTTTGGAAGGCCCCTGAGCTGCCATCTGCTTTAGCCCTCTTCCTAACCCTGCGACATCCAGGCAGGCTTCCTGTGGAGGTGGTTACGAGCATGGGCTGTCAGGCCTGGGTTTGACTCCCACCTGCCCCCAAGTGGGACTCAGGGCAAATTATGTTCTTTCTTTGAGCCGCAGTTCCATCCTCAACAGGAGGCTGGCCACCTCGCTGTGCTAGTCAAACGGCCAGTCACAGAGTGCTGAGCGTGGGGCCTGGCACATGGGTCCAGGGGCAGCTGGTGCCAGGGGAGCACCTCTGGGCTGGTGTACCTTGCCATACATTGGCTTAGTGAACCCTCAAGGCAAGCCCCGACAGTGTTGCTACCCCGCTCCTGTAAGAGCAGACAGCCCCAGAGGCCTGTGCCTTGCTCGCGGCCACTCAGCTTGGGAGTGGCCAGGCCGTGTCTGGCATGGAGCATGCTCCGTCTCTGCTAACCCAGAGCTCATCCCGCGTCTGATACCCTCGCAGATGGGCAGCCTGCAAATGCCCAGGACCCTACTTCCTGTTGTGAAATCCAAACAGACTTAAAAAAGTCTTTCGTAGTTATCAGAGTCCTTAGCAATCCCACTCATTTTAGAGTGGGGAAAATGGACTCTGGAGAGGTTACCACTTGCCTGGGGTCACAGCTAATTACCGCCGGGTCGATGAGCTGGCGGCCCACGTGTGGCTAACTCTTCAGGGCAGTGCAGGCAGCTGCAGTCTGTGCCTTCAAGGTCTGTGGGCACACTCAGGCCCTCTGGCCCTGATGGGTGTCACCTTCAATTTCTCTCCAGCGTAATAAGGAGCAAGGCGCTGTTTTGGTTTTAATTTGCTCTAGGGCACCTGTGCTCACTGGAGAGAGACGGGGTGGGGTGAGGGGATGAGAAAGAACAACCCCCTGGGAGTGGCACGCCACAATTCCTTCTCCTCCATTCATTCCCTTTTAGGGTTTTGGGCACGTACACACACGTGTCTGGTGTTTTTCAAGCTGCCAGATCTGGGACTCGGCCACGAAGCTGGCCATGTGGGTTCCAGTCACCTTAACCACAATGCCACATGCTGGCCCAAGGCTCAGGAGCCAGTGGCTCAGGGGGCCTTCAGTGAGTGAACCGCACAGACTGGGCCACCTCCGCTCGGGGTTCTGACGGTGGGTAGCGGGGGAGTGGCGGATAGCGGCACGGCACGGAGAGGCAGGGGCAGGGCCTCGGTGCTGCTCTCTCCAGGCTGGAAGGGCAGAGTGAACTTTGCGTAGTGCAGGGGTGCTGGGGCCTGGGGTGCTGCAACTTAAATGGACGAGGCTGCCAGGCCTCCGGGAGGGAGGAGGAAAGAAGGCGAAATAACGATGCTTCTATGGGGGGGGGGGGGGCGTGACAACATGACATCGTTCTGAAAATCCTTTCCCATGCGGTTTCTTCCACTGCCCTTTTCACAGTGTGTGACTTATTATATACAATTTTCTGAGACAGGAGAATAATTCCCACCACCAGGAGAAGGAAGCCCGGTGGCCGTCTTGTTCACCGACAGCCTGGCCCCCCAGCACCAGCCGGGCCCTCACAGTTGTTCATCTCGGTCGAGTAAGAACGGTTTTTTTCCAGTACTAAGTTCCCGTGTTTCGTCTCGCGCTGTTACAGTCTACTCGGCGAGAAATTAGAGGGTATCCAGACACAGCCAAATTTACTGAAGTTTATTGATTAAGCCGGTGGCATACAGGGGAATTCAGGTCTCTCGAAACCCCGCAGCCCCAGTGCAAGGTGAGGGGCGCTTATAAAGGCACAAATCACACTTTTCCTGGCTGAGCAATCAGAAGAACAAAGAGCCGTGGGCTTGGAAGGGTAGGGGGTAGGGTTTTACAATGTGAAAGCAAAAGCAAGCAAAAGCGCATTACAGAGCAGAACAAGAGGTTAACTATTCCTAAGGGTATATCTGTCCCTGCCTAAACAGTGGCATCTCGATGGTCTTCCTGTCTCCGGGCAAGGTCCAGTGACTGGACTTTATTTGAAGGCAACTAGGAGGAGTGGGGTTTAAAGACAATAGAAGTGTTAATCATTTTTAGGCAAAAAGGAGAAGGCAAGTTTCTAGTAATAGGAACCTAACAGTTTATAATGCAGGCTTCAGTCCCCACTTCTCTGTTAATGGACCAAATCATTGATCCCTCAGTACCAGTTAGCGGGCGGGGTGAGAGTCTCCTTTGGCAGGTAAGGAGTTTCACCGAATTTAAAGTCCCCTTTGAACTGACTTGGGCTGATTTCCTGGTCTCCAGTTGCTGGGCACAGCTGCTCACGGCGGGAGTGTCTGGTCGGACTGGCTTGGGCCGATGTTCACGGTATGCAGCCACTAGGTTCAGTCGCTCACAGGGAGGCCGTGCTACAGCCCTTCCAGAGGCAATGCGAGCCGTTTAGGGAAGCAGGACAGCATTTGGTTCGGTACTCACGGAAATAACGAGATTTCTCACAAAACAGAAACCATACATATCATTTTCTCTTTTTGAGTCTCCTCAAATATCTGTTAAGGAGAGTTGTTCTGGTGGTGCAGTGCCTGGTATATTTGGGCTCTAGGTCCAGAGGTAACTGGCATTTATATTTAACGGCTTTCATCCTGTAAGAGATGGGATCTGGTAAGGAAATTGAGTAAACTCGAACCGAAAGTCAAAATTAGAAGCACGGTTAATAGAGGACTTAACAGGAGAAGGGCCAAGGCGCCTACTCCCAGAGGCCGCTCTAACCGTCCCATGAGTCGGCAGCAGCCCGTCCCTTCCCTGACCATCTGGTCGTGGAGCGGCTGGGCCGTGCTCCTGCCAATGCCTGGCAGAGCAGTCAGCCCCTGGAGTGACTGGAGCAGGGCTTTGCTCTCTGTCTCTGAAGTGTTACCCGGAAGGACCTTCCTGGCTTATTTTGTGGACCAAGGCCCAGGTGGGTCCGTGGAAGCAGTCCTCTTGGCCTCAGTGTGACAGACCTGGCTAAATGACAGTGGTAGGAGCCGCCAGCACGACCATGTGAGGCCCATCTGGACTGCTGGAGGGCTCCTCTCTTTTAGTTGTTTTATAGCATTTAAAGATACTAGTACAATTAGCTTCAGAACATTAACTTGATTAATTTTTGCAACTCTTAGATTCTTGTTACTTGAATCTTCAACAACATGCTTTAGACCTTTTAATTTTTGTCCCTTTTTCTTCTATTCTTTTTTTTTTTTTTTTTTTTTTGAGAGGTTTTCGCTATAGGGCGTGTGCGCTCGCCAGACAGACAGAGAGAGACATAGAGACAGAAAGCGAGAAATCACCCCCCAGGGGGGATGGTCACGCCACAATCCCTTCTCCTCCATTCTCCTCTCGGGATCTTGCGCACACACGCACACGCGCCCGGCGTGAGTTTTAAGCCACCGGGTCCGGGACGTGAACCGCGGTCGACTATGTCGAGTCCAGCGACATAGCCATTACACTAACTGCTGGTTCCCTTTTCTTCTATTCTGAGATAGCCATTCTAAAGACAAAACTTTACTACACAAAATTCCTTTTATATAAAACCTTTTTCTTTTAACCTTTTTTACTAGAAATAGTTTTACAGCCATAACCCTTCTTTCATTTTTTTATCTTATTCTGTTTTTATCTTTACAAGTTTAACATTAAAAAGTACCTTAATTTAACAGACAAGTTCAATTACAAACACTTACTCCATTTACATTTACCTAATTTCTAACTGTTGTTTTAAGTTATTTATAGAAACAAGGCTATTTATTTAAGGTTTTTTTTTGAAGAAAAGTAAAACCAGGCTAGTCTTACATTAGCTAGCCTCATTTCATCTAGAGACTGAACTATTAGACACCATAGATTGCCCAAGTTTTTCTTTTCCTCCAGGATTTGATTCCTAAGGGGGCCTTGCCTAAGGTTTTAGGATTTAGGTATGTGCAAGTAACACTTTTTTTTTTTTTGGAGAGGATTTTGCTATAAGGTGCGTGCACTCGCCAGACAGAGACAGAGAGACAGAAAGCGAGAAATCACCCCCCAGAGGGGATGGCCACGCCGCAATCCCTTCTCCTCCATTCTCCTCTCGGGATCTTGGGCACGCACACACACGCGCCCAGTGTGTGTTTAAGCCACCGGGTCTGGGACTCAAATCGCGGTCGACTACATGGGAGTCCAGCAACACAGCCATTACGCTAACTGCTGGTCCCGCAAATAACACATTTTAAGGCAACACCATTGATAAGGCTGTCTAGACTAGGCACAAAGTATTTTTCTCCACCTGATCTATGATGACTAACTCAAGGGTCTTGGGGACAATTGGCCTGCCATCTGGTAACAGCAGCCTTCCTTCAGGTCCCCAGTAGCTACTGCTTGTGGGCCCATTTTCCTCCTCCTGCGTGTAGGTGGCGAGGATGGGAGGACAGAGTCTGGGGCAGCTGCTAGAACTGTTAGTTCCTGATAGAGATGTCTCCCCTCCAGCTAGGTCATTTTCTTTCTTGTCATATGGTCAGGCAACCACTGGTTTAGACAGAAATTAATTTTAGTCACTTTAAGGGTTACCTGAGCCTTGTCCAGTGAGACTGTCAGATGTCCATTGGTCTAGGACCCCCATCCTCAATTTCAAAGGTCAGCATAGACTCCAGAAGTCCCGCGCTCCCTTCAGAGCTCAGTGTATTCTGTCTCGTCTCTAGTGACAAACTGCACAATGGGGACAAGGCCCCACTGGGGGACATGAGGATGCCAGTCATGGGCATCATTCAGTGCCTGGGCTGCCTGCATTGGAAATAGTTTCTTCTGAGACAAAGGCTCTGATCTGGGCTGTTTCCAGATCCTGCCCTCGGAGAAGTTCCCAGCCACCAGGATTTCCACGAGTGACTACTGGGTGCTGTTAAAGTGAGAGGTTTGTTTTTTTTTTTTTTTTTTTTTTGGAGAGGTTTTTGCTATAGGGCGCATGTGCTCGCCAGACAAACAGAGACAAACAGAGAGACAGAAAGTGAGAAATCACCTCCGGGGGGGATGGCCACGCCGCAATCCCTTCTCCTCCATTCTCCTCTCGGGATCTTGGGCACGCACGCACATACGCCTGGCGTGAGTTTAAGCCACTGGGTCCGGGACTCGAACCACGGTCGACTACGTGGGAGTCCAGCGACATAGCCATTACGCCAACTGCTAAAGTGAGAGTTAAATCAAAGGGTAAGGCGCCTTGCCGATTTCGTTATAACACTTCTCTGAGTTATTTGGGAGCTCTTCTGCTGTTCTGAATTGTCCTACACTGAGAAGTGAACCTAAGTTTCAATAGATCCTGCAAGGAGTGGCTGAGTACAGTCAGGGGGGCGAGGCCCAGTTTACAGGTCAGGGGGGCCAGGCCCAGTTTACAGGTCAGGGGGGTGAGGCCCAGTTTACAGGTTTCACAAGGCGTCTGCCTTATCACCTATACAAAAGCCCTAGCTGGAGAACGCAGTAATCTAAATTCTTGTTTTTCTAGCTAGACCTCTTGATCCTTTAACTAAGGGGAGAGCCGAGGGGGTGGGGGGGCTAACTAAAGGAAACAGAAGGAACACAAGGAGGAGGGCCGGGGGGCGGCAGCCTGAGCCCTCGCCTTGACTTGGCCCCCCCTTCCTTGAGGCTCCTACACTATGCAGCCGTTGGACAGGAGTTTTCTAGCTTTTGTCCCAGATATATATAGGCCCAATTTTCAATAACTGCCCATGTTATGTTTTCCTCTTCCACCTTGGGAAATCTGATGCTTTTAGAGGAGCCATTAAGCTTGTAAAAATAGAATTTCGTACATCTGTATTGATAAAAATTTTTGATTTTTGGCGCCCCTAACATTTAGCATATTCCAGCAGCTTATGAACATGTACAAAGAATAACAAAATTTGTTTAACAACTTTTTCAGTATAAAACTGAACAATCTGTTTTTGGAGAAGTTTTTGCTATAGGGTGCGTGCGTTCACCAGAAAGACAGAGCCAGACAGAGAGACAGAAAGCAAGAAATCACCCCCCCAGGGGGGATGGCCACGCTGCAATCTCTTCTCCTCCATTCTCCTCTTGGGATCTTGGGCACGCACATACATGCGCCTGGCATGAGTTTAAGCCACCGGGTCTGGGACGCGAACCACAGTCAGCTACATGGGAGTCCAACGACATAGCCAATAGGCCAACTGCTGGTCCCTTTTTTTTAAATTAATAATTATTTTATTTAACTTCATTCATTCATTCACTCATTCACTGGGACAGAGCGAGAGAGAGAGAAAGTGAGAAACCAAGTCGCCAGGTCTGGGAGTCGAACTGCAGTTGGCTATGTGGGATTCCAGGGTCCTTAACCACCACGCCACCTGCTGGCCCAAAACTGAACGATCTTACTAATAGACCCTCTCAATATTTTTTATATAAAATTTAAAGCCCAATAACAGGAATAAATAAATAACGTTAACAACAAGAATTATAAGGACTCAGAGGGAACCAGGTAATAATGTTTCTGTGAGTCCATGTTTAACATTGGATTTATGTCCCTTTATACCAATTTTACCTCTTTAACTCATTGGCTACTTAGCATGCAATTTGGTCAAACATTTTCTTACTTTTCTTTGGTTAATTTTGGTTTAGCAGCTTAGTACACCAATCAGTTTACATAGACAATGAAGATTTTTACCCAGTTAAATGATTAGATTTCTTCCTAGAAATCTGTATTTGTAAGAGTACATTCTCTTTCCATCCTTTTTGTGAATTCCCTTAAGGACAGAACATTAGGATTATAGTTAGAGTTAATGCTCTGACAAAAATTCATAACTGACAAAGGAATCTGATGACACGGGGGCTGCTGTGCTGCCACTGGAGAGGAGTGCTGTTTCTATATCTATCGCTCCCGTGTAGTAAAGGAGACAATGGCCAAAGTCAGGGAGGGCCTTGCAAAACGTAAAAGAGAACGCGACAGGCCCAAGGCTGGCTCGATTCCTGGTTCACCTCCTCCCCTGGGCTCACCACTCTGGTCTCTGCCCTCTTGGGTCCCCTGCTAATTCTCCTTATCCTCCTTGCCCTCAGTCCCTGCATCCTCAACAGGTTAATTGCTTTCATCCGCAAGCGAATCACTGCTGTCCAATTAATAGTACTAAAGTCCCAGTACCAGCCCGTCGCTGCTTGGGACCAGACAGAGCTCAATAACAGGGACCCATGATTGGCTCCACTATGTCCTTGGAAAAGGGGGAAATGAAGGACCAGAGCAGAACCAGAGCAACTCCATTTTGTCCCACGACTCCATTTTGTCCCACCTTACTGAGGGATGGCACCATTTCAAAAAGGTGAGCCGGACACGCAGGAAAGACATAGACCATCACCACACCGGGACTGACCCATGAAGGAAACAACGGAGATTCCAGAAACCTAAAGTAACTTTTTGCCTAACTCAATGGTTTAATAACCAATCAACCAGAGACAGCTACATTCCCTGTAATCTAAACCAATGTATTGTCGCCTGAGTGCATTCCTCAGCACCCCTCGACCTCCCCACCCCAGCAGCCAAATAAAACCCAGCCCAATTAACACCTGGGCTCTCAACTCTGACTGCTGTGCTGGTAAGACTAGGAGTCCTGGCTCTAGCCTGAACAAAAGCGACCCTTGTGTGTTTACATCGGAACGGCACCCTGGTGGTCTTTAGGGAACTTCACAACCAGGGCACTACAAACCCATACAAAATTCTAAGATACCCAGGGACTCAAACCCTGTCAGGGAGTCAAACCCTATCAGGGAGTCAAACCCTGCTTTCCCACAAACCGTCTAAGGGCTGGGGGGGGAACTCAAACCCCTTACTATCTAGTCACCAGATTCCAGCATGTCTGGTGGAATCTAAGTAGGGGTTCTATAACTGCGTCCGGTCAGCCCTGAATCCAGCTGCCTGAGGAGGGACTCGAACCCTAGACCCAGAGGGTCAGATTTCAGGGGGCCTTCCCTTGCCAACCCTGTGTGGTAGGCAGTTAGCTAGTAATAAGGGGGCAGCCCTAAGAGAATAGCAGAAGGACACATGTCACGTCAATCACAATTTATCAGGAGTTACAACCAGACCCTCCATGAGATGCCTTCTTATACTGAAGGTTCTGGCGCCGGGAAGACGAGGCAAATACCATTTTTCTTCCTTAGTACCTGAGGAAGACACATAGGAATGGTTGTAAATTTCCGTCTTATCATCCCTCATAAATACAAAAAGACCCAACCAGACATTTTGGTCAACATCCTGATTCCCACTGGGGCAATAAACTAATTGGGCAGTCTATCCTAATTAAGCATCATGGCTCACACTGGGCATGCCATTAGGTAATCAAATTCCTCAGATTCTTCACCTATGAGAGAGATGCATGCTCAGGAGAGAGCCCAGGGATTCAAAGGGCACAGATAGTGTGACAGATCTCCCACCGTTAAATAAATATTCATGATCACCTCTAGTAATAAAAATAACACCTAAACCAGTTCCAAACTCAGCAGTTGCTACCTAGCAACCTGCCCGCCCAACGGTCTTTTGGGTGTACTTCTTTTCTGTAACTTTCTTTCCTATTAAATCCTCTTTCCTACCTACTTTCATTGTGGTTGTGGCTTTATTTTGTGCCTAGGGACAGGTCTCTAATTTTAGCGATCTGGACCCAAAGAACCAAGGCCTTCCCAACTCAGCTCAACACTCTCCCATCCTATGACACCCATACTTACCGGTTTGTCTTCCAAAGAAGAGGATAGGAATTCCCAAAGAAATGTCTCTAGAGGTCTTACATTAGAACTCCACAAGTTTGGGGGGAGTAGTCAGCATCTCTTGCCTGGCTGTCAACAATCCCAAAAGGTGGCTCCGGGACCTGGGAAATCCGAGGTGGCGAATCCTACCCTAGAGTACTCTCTGGGTAGCTGGCTGCCAGCCCAAGTGAGGCCACTATCCTGGAATGCCTCACCCGAGTACTGGTAGGCACCCATCTTGCTGGAGCCTCCAAATGTTATGGTCTAGTCAGCGAGAAATAAGAGGATATCCAGACATAGGCAAATTTATTGGAGTTTACTAATTAAGCCAGCAGCATACAGGGGGATTCATGTCCCTGAAAACCCTGCAGCCCCAAGTGCAAGGTGAGGGGTGCTTATAAAAGCAAAAATCACACTCTTTTCCTGGTTGACACTGGTGGGCTTGGAAGGGTAGGGGGTAGAGTTGGTTTTTTTGGGGGGGTGGGGTGGGGGGGTGGGGTAGGGTTTTACAATGTAAAAGCAAAAAAATCAAAAGCGCATTACAGAAGCAGAACAAGCAGGTTAATATTCCTAAGGGTATATTTTGTCCCTGCCTAAACAATGGCATCTCAATGGTCTTCATGTCTCCGGGGAAGATCCAGTGACTGGACCTTATTTTAAGACAAATAGGAAAAGTGGAGTTTAAAGACAATAGGAGTGTTAATCATTTTTAGGCAAAAAGGAGAAGGCGAGTTTCTAGTAATATGAATCTAACAGTTTATAATGGAGGTGCTCCTCCAAGATGGAGTCGCTCCTGCTTCAACATCTGTGCCTTTTAACCCAACCCGATGAAACAGATACTACCATCAGCTTCATTCTGCCAAAGGTATTACTCAGCCCTTGGGGATCTCAAGGGCCCTCGTGGCCAAAAGACCAGGAGTCAGGGTACCCACCCAGCTCGTGTACCCCTAAATGCTGAAGCCTCACAGTTGCAGGCTGGAGTTGGTCGAACCTGGGATCTTCCCTTTGAGCCTCCGGGTTTCGCCAGCTCATGGGGACAAGCACTGCACCCACCGGGTTGGGGGGACCAGGAAGGTTAAGAGAGAGAGCTCCGTGATGTCCTGTAGCACCCATCAGCGGCTTTGACCTCTCCCAGGCTCCAGCCCACCAACACGCAAGCCGCCCTCTGAGCGCCAGCAGCTTCAAGGCGTCATTGGACGCACTGCGCTTGCGCGGTCTCCAGGCCGCAGGGCTTCCCGGCGTTCGTGTGAATATCCGGGTCACGGGATCACAAGGACCAATAAGCAAAGGCTTCGTGAGCCAGGAGGCGGGGAAAGGGCGGGCCATCATGGCCGCCGCCTGTGCACCCATTCCCGGGACTTGTGGGAGTCCTGCTGACCCGCGGCGTTGACACCGCGGAACCGCCCTTTGCCCTCACCAGCAGAGCCTTGGTTGGTCCCGGGCAGCTCTGCGAGGCGGCGGCCGTAGAGGGAGCCATGGGGACCGTACACGCCCGGGTAAGAGGCCCAGCGTCCCGGGGGCAGGCGACGCGGGGAGACGCTGTCGGGGCTGCGGCCGCGGTTCCCCTGCGGAGAGGGCGTCTAGGCAGCGGACCCGGGTTGGCGACTCCGCAGAGTTGTCGCCGGAGGCCAGCGGGTCTTGCAGACCTCGGAGTAGGAAACCGATGCTCAGAGGAGGGACGTGACTTGCTGAAGGTCACTCGGCGAACCAGTGGCCAGAAAGAACTAGCGAGCCCGGGAAGGCCTCGAGCCCAGCCCACGTTCTCTCCATGAGGGAGCCCCTCCGCTCTCAGCGGTTCGGTGCCTCCCTCCTGGGCACCTGTCTCTCCCCGCTCAGCCGCTCTGGAGTCTTTGTAGACGCCTAGAGCAAGAACTCTTCCAAGTCCTCTGACCCGCACCTGCCGAGGAGTCCTCTTTGCTCCTGTGTAGGGGGCGCGGACGGAAGCGCCCAGGGCCTTAACTGCTCCGTTAGAGTGGAGGTAGCCACAGGACCTCCCTCACCAGCTGTTGGAAAATTGCGGGGGGTAATGGGCGTCTGAAGTGCTTACTCGGGAGCTCGTGTGCTAACTGCTTGCCAAACCCCTCTCTTTTATGCAGTCTTAGCAGAGGGCAGAGACAGAGTTGGTTGTCCAAGGTCATACACCGAGACTTCCAGAGCCCCATCCCCGACCTGACTTTCTACCCTAGGTGGATCGTTTCACTGCCCTGCCCAGAGGTTTGCAGTTCCCCACTAACTTCTAAAAGGACTTAGCACAGACTCAGCCTGGCACCCAGAATCGGACCTGACTTCCCTTCACAGATCTTTCATTCAAGTTCAACGCCACTGCTTTCCCCAGAAGCTTTGGACCATACTAGTCCACTCAGACCCTTCTCTGTCTGCACTCCCACACACGTGTTTAGCTGTCAGAATCTCCCCATCTTTTAGAATTCAGCTCAAGTCGCTTCCTGCATAAACCACCTCTTTATCCCGCGTGCATTTGGCGGTACTACCACTTTCCCTGACACTTGTCGTCTGGTTGCCCTTTGTAATCCACCTTGTTCTAGCTCTGCAATTTTGCCTTATCCTATTAAATTGTAAGTTTCTATGTGTTACAGTTGGAACTGTAGCTTATTTGGCTTGCACTCAATCTTTGTAGCATTTTGAGCAAAGCAAGCATTTACTCATTTATTCAGCTATTTTTTAGGTTAATTTATGGGGGGGGGGGGGAGAGACAGAGAGAGAAAACCTAACAGGGTCTTTCATGCTGCAATTCACCCCCAACGGTAGCCTGGTCAGGGCCATGGGCACATGTGTACTCATGTTTATAAGGAGATCTCTAGGCAAAAACTCCAGACTTGCCCACGTGGTGTCAACACGCAGAGTGTTGCATTTTATGGCTGTCCCACAGGGTGGGTCCTATTCAAGTAATATTTACTGATCTCATTATATGCCTGACTATTTTAGATGTTAGAGATACAGCAGGAAAAAATAATGTCTGCTTCTATAGAACTTCTTCGATGTTAATATTGCTGCTCCTTTGATGAATGTATTGACAAAAAATGTTCCGTTCTTCAGTTTGACCTCTATGGCTCCCTAGCCAGTGTTTGTGCACTTTTTGATCAGGACTCACTGTAAGGCCTTTGACGTTTGGCACCTAGTATTCTCAAACTTATGCGATATGAAAGTTCTGTGAGACTATTTTATCATTTATATCTATTATGTATTATTTAATGTTCTATTTGAGTCTAGTCTCTGTCACTTCAAAGGTGCTGTTTGTAATTCAGTAAATGTGTTTCATGTGTTTCAAGGCAACGTCCACTGCCTGTACAAGCCTGGCTCATAGTGCTTAATAAAATCTTGTTGACTAATTGGGTACTGATCTACTTAAAGAGTAAGGACTAACTAAAACTATTAATTTTAATTCATTTTAACCAAATACCCTGCTCCCATTTTTCTGGACACAGGAATGAAAATGATGAGGTTCAGGGTTTTGAATGTGCTTGTCACTTTGTAGGATTTTAATTTTTAGCAAATGAATGAATCTAAGTTAGGACAATTAAATTTAGGACATCAAGCTTTGATGTAACTATGGCACTATGAAGACATCTTTTTTTTTTTTTCTTTTAAAGAGGTTTTTGTTATAGGGCACATGCGCTCGCCAAAAAGAGAGAAACAGAAAGCAAGAAATCACCCCCCAGAGGGGATGGCCACATCGCAATCCCTTTTCCTCCATTCTCTCGGGATCTTGGGCACGCATGCACATGCGCCCAGCGTGAGTTTAAGCCAGCGGGTCTGAGACTTGAACCATGGTTGACTACATGGGAGTCCAGCGACATAGCCATTACGCTAACTGCTGGTCCCAAGACATCATCTCTTAAAGAAGAAGATGGGTCTGGCAGGTCTTCAGTGAACTTGTTTCATGCTTTGAGATTGTAGAAATTATACGATCTGAAGAGAAACCAGAGTATTATAGTGGAAATTTTAGCATAATAACTTTGTGCCCAGACAAAGCTTATTTGCTAAGCATTCAGTTTAAGGAAAAAATACATATATATTCACGATTTTTTGTTGTTGTTGCTATAAGGTGTGTGTGCTCACTGGAGAGAGAGAAAGAGAGAGAAGAGAAAAGTGAGAAGTCACTCCCACTTCCCTCCTCTCCCCAGAGGGATAGCTATGCCGCAGTCCCTTTTCCATTCTTCTCAGAATTTTGGACACACACACATACCTGATGTGATTTTCAAGTCTCTGGGTCCGGGACTTAAACCACGCATGTGACCATATGAGATCCAGATGCCTTCACCACATCATTGATTGGCCCCCATATTTTAAATTTTTTTGTATTTTTGAGAAATATTGTAATGATTAAGTTTCTTAAATATCATACAAAAAAACTCCCAAAAGGATAATGATGTAAAACTATTGGTTTATTGGAAAAGTCATGACATATTTTAATATGTTTTTCTTTTTTCTTTTTTTTGGAGATGTTTTTGCTGTAGGGTGTATGCACTTGCCAGAAAGAGAGAGGCAGAGAGACAGAAAGTGAAAAATCACTCCCCGGGGGGATGGCCACACCGCAATCCCTTCTCCTCCATTCTCCTCTCGGGATCTTGGGCATGCACGCACACGTGACCGGCGTGAGTTTAAGTCACTGGATCCTGGACTTGAACAACAGTCAACGGCATAGGAGTTCAGTGACATAGCCATTATGCTAACTGCTGGTCCCGAATTGTTTATTTAATATTATTTATTGTTTAATTCATCAGAGAGGGAAAGTGAAAAAGCAAGCTACCAGGTCTGGGACTCAAACTATGGTAGGGGACACCCACATAGGAGTCCAGCACCTCAACCACCATGCCACCTGCTGGCCCCCCTTTTCCTTCATTCTCTCAAGATTTTGGGTGCACATGCACCTGGTGCCTGGCGTAAGTTTAAGCCACCGGGTCCGGGACTTGAACTGCGGTCGACTACATGGGAGTCCAGTGACATAGCCATTACGCCAACTGCTGGTTCTGAATATTTTTCTACGTTTTTCTATGCAAAATGTGTCATGACTTTTCAGATGACCCAATATATATATTATCCGGTATTGTCTAACTTGTTTTTTCTTTCTTAAGTAAAATTCAGCCTCAGCCACAGGACAGGACTTGTTCCCTGCCGTGAGCCTGGCGCTTAGCACACAGTAGGCACTCAGGACATATTTGTTCAATGAAGGAACAGACGGAAATCTCACTCACTCACCATCGCACAGTATTTATTGAGTATTTCAAGTTCAAGGGCAAATCAAAATAAGAAAGAAAGAGGTACCCGTGAAGGTGACATGTTTCTAACCCCAAGAGCTGTCCCTGGAAAAGAGGGACTGCTTCTGTCTGAAAAAGCCAAGGCTGGCTCATCGAGGTGATCCATTTAAGGGGGACCTTTGCGCTCCTCGGGGGAAGTTATTCAGGAAGAGGGAGCAAGGTGTGTGAAAGCCTTGGTGGAGGTGTGGTGAGTGGGGCAGAGGAAACTGGAAGCAGACCTGGGCCTTACAGGAGTTCTTTGTTTGCCCTGCTAAGGGATCTTGTTGGATTCTGTCCCTGGAGGTGCTTTTGGAGACCATCAGTCTTTTAGGACAGCTACGGGGAAGGGGACACGGTGCTGCTCATTACCTTTTCAGAGAAGCAGAGACAGTGGAGGTTCACTGACCGGAGGCTGTTGAGCATGCCAGGGAAGGGGCGAGAGAGGCTCCGGAACCCCACCGCCCCACATGTGGGGGTCAGGCATGTCTGCCCGTGCACTTGACAAGGGCCTAATTGTTGAAAATTAGTGGAACAAGGAAGTCGCCACACTGGTTAGCACAGTTGTCCCCAGACTTGCCCGTTTGTAACGACCCCTGGTGCCTCCCTCGCTAGGCCTTCTGCCTCCGTCTCTAGGAGTGTCTGGGGATCCCTGCACCGAAGCAAGTGCCACAGTGACTATGGTCAGGCACACACAGGGGCAGGTGATGAACGAGTGAAGCAGTATAAAATGTTATTTTATATATATGATGCTGTATCTGTGTTGTTACAGTATGTGTTATTGTGTCTTTCCAGAAATACAAAACCAGGCACAGCCTATGGAGAAATCCTTGTTCAAAAGGTGTTTTAGTGTTTTGAGATGGTGTCAGTTCGTATTTGCAGAAAGTGACTGCTTTCTGGCCCATTTTATGAGCATTTGCAGGTTTTTAAAAATGCGAATGAGGCTTTCTGAAATGGAAAACAAGGTCCTTAAGAAATGTTTTCTTGAGGACCAGCGGTTGGTGTAATGGCTATGTCGCTGGACTCCCATGTGGTCTACCGCGGTTTGAGTCCTGGACCCGGTGGCTTAAACTCACACCAGGTGCGTGTGCATGTGTGCCCAAGATCCCGAGAGGAGAAGGGATTGCGGCGTGGCCATCCCCCCTGGGGGGTGATTTCTCGCTTTCTGTCTCTCTGTCTTTCGAGCACACGCGCCCTATAGGAAAAGCTTCTCAAAAAAAAAAAAAAAAAAAAAAAGATGTGAACAGTGGCCCCTGTCTCCCCTGTTCCCCAGCCCGTCCCCTTGCCTCCCCTTGCTAGAGGAGACAGCTATGTGGAATTTTCTGGGGCACGTCTAAAGATAAAACCAGGAGCGAGTGTTTCATTGTGCTGTGTGTTACAAGCTCATTTATCTGTGGTCCCTTCCTGTAGAGTCTGGAACCTCTCCCATCAAGCGGTCCTGATTTTGGTGCATTGGGAGAAGAAGCTGAGTTTGTTGAAGTTGAACCTGAGGCTAAACAGGAAATTCTTGAAAACAAAGACGTGAGTATGTTGTTGATGGTCTTGCTGTGATTGCTATTAGAAACATTCCCATAAGTCACTGGGAGACCTAAGTGAATTAAGCTGCCTCAGTGCCTTTGTCAGAGATGCACCTGTAACCAGGGACAGCGAAAAACCCACTGACTTTTAGCAAACTAGTTTCTTGTTTTAGGGAAGTAGGTTTTTTTCAGTGATTTTGTTTGTTTTTAAATTTTTTCGCTTTATCCACGATAGAGAGAGGTGTGAGCGCCCTCCGTACCTTCTGGTTATGCCACAGTCCCCTCCCCCAGTCCTCCAGCCTGCTAGGTTCTGGGCGCGGACGCGCTTCCCTGCACGTTTCAGGCTGACTGGGTCAGGAATTCAAACCATGAGATCCAGCTTCCCAGGAGCAGTGCTTCCCGCCGGGCCAGGGAGCGGGCCCTTCAGTTTGTTTACGTGGGAGCTTCAGGCAGACACATTTGTATCTGTGTTATTAAAAAAAAAAAGTAGGGCCAGCAGGTAACGTGGTGGTTAAGGCTCTGGATCTCACACTCTGTGGTTCAAGTCCTGGGTCCAGCGGCTTGAAAACCATTGGACACAATGTGTTTGCCTAAAATCCCAAAGGGAGAATGGAGGAGAAGGGATTTCAGCATGGCCATTCTCCCTTGGGGGTAATTTCTTAGTTTCCTTTTCTCAGTCTTTCTCTCTCCAGTGAGCACACGTGCCCTGTGGCAGAAATCTCAAAACAAAACAAACAAACTAACAAAGGTATTTCAAGAGTGAACCCAAATTATGCTTAAGTTAACACTTCTGTTCACTGCTCCCGGAGGAAAGACCTTGGCTCTCGAATCACACTTTCTGACATGTTTTTGCCTTTGAGAACTACATATGTCTTTCTGACTCTTAGAGTTTGCTCTCCAGCTAGGAGAGGAGAGGAGAGGGCCTTCTAGCCAGCATGTTTCGTGCTGCGTGGAATCCACACAGGATCTTTATCCAGGTGCACACAGGTGTCAAGACAGGGTCACGGCCAGGCCTCACCTGCAGGCCAGCGCTCGGAGTGTGTAGGGAAGGATGGGGAAGGGGCCTTTTTGGCCTGCCTGGTCCTGGGTCATCTGGCTGGAGAGAACTCGTAGATCTTGCTCACAGGAAGTGTGGACCTAGCAAAGGTAAGGCCAGGTGACTGACTTTTTCAAAAGATGCAAAAAATAAGAACATAGTGCAGAAGTAGGAAGTGTGGGTTGTTAAACTTGAAGGAAACCTTGAAATGAATCCTAGGTATCTGTGTTCAGTCTTGACGCCCACTCCCTCACCTCACGTTCTCTGTAATGGTCAGTGTCTGCTGTCATGTCGAGGTGGCTGTTTGTGTTCCATCGTAAGACTCGCTCTCTTACTGGTGTACTGGTCAGTGTCCCCTGTCACCCGTAGGTAGTGGTCAGCGTCCCTGTCACCTGTAGGTACTGGTCAGCGTCCACTGTCACCCGTAGGTAGTGGTCAGCGTCCCCTGTCACCCGTAGGTAGTGGTCAGTGTCTCTTGTCACCCGTAGGTACTGGTCAGCGTCCCCTGTCACCCGTAGGTACTGATCAGCATCCCCTGTCACCCGTAGGTACTGGTCAGTGTCCCCTGTCACCCGTAGGTACTGGTCAATGTCCCCTGTCTCACGTAGGTGGTGGTTCAGCATGTTCATTTTGACGGACTTGGAAGAACTAAAGATGACATCATCATTTGCGAGATTGGAGATGTTTTCAAAGCTAAAAACCTTATCGAGGTAAGTGTGTGCTCTGCTTGGCATTCTTTGTTGGTCTCTTCTTAAGATCCTATAAAGCTTTATCTCCCCAAACCTCTGAGCATCCACCCTCAGCTTCTCCTCTGAAGGACTGTGTCCTTCCCTAGAGTGAGCTTCGGTGCCCCCATGCTGAACCCCCTTGGTTCCCGGGGTACTGCCCCCGAACGTACACGTGCTCACATCTGCCTTTACCTCCTGTCTCACTTACTCTGGGGAAAGATGTGTCTCCCCCCTTTTCTAGGGCTGGTCCATTCCATGTTTTCTCTTTTGTTTTTTAGAGAGATTTTTGCTATTGGGCATGTGCACTCACCGGAAACACAGAGAGTAAGAAATCACCTTCCTGGGGGGATGGCCATGCTACCTTCCCTTCTCCATTCTTCTCTCAGGATCTTGGGCATACATGCACATGTATGTACCTGGCATGAGTTTTAAGTCGCTGAGTTCAGGACTTGAGCCATGGTCGACTACTTGGGAGTCCAGCGTTGTAACCATCACACCATCTGCTGGTCCCCCGTTCCATGTTCTTAATAACTCCCCAGCATTGTGCGAGGAGCTGGTGGGGTTGCCAGGCACTGAGCTTAGCACTCCGATGCATCTTCCCCCTAAAGCTCCCCTCCAGAGCTGTCCCTGGCCCTGTGGGCAGGTCCTCCTCTGCTGTCCTTTCCCCTCTCCTCCCCGGCTCCTGGGTCCCTCGCTCCGTCTGTGGAAGTCTCTTCCTCTTTGCCTCTGTGGCTCCTTCCGTCCTTCTGCACTTTGTGCTGCACCAAACAGGCCTGGTCAGAGGTCACCGTAGCTGTCCTTGGCCAGTTGCAGCTGGCTCCGTTTGGTTCTCAGTTTACTTATCTCAGCAGTTTTAATAACTGTGGACTAGTCCCACTCAAAGTTTAATTTTTTTTTGGGGGGGGGGAGAGGTTTTTGCTCTAGGGCGTGTGCGCTCGCCAGAAAGACAGAGAGAGACAGAAAGTGAGGAATCACCCCCCCCCCCCCCCCACCAGGGGGGATGGCCACACCGCAATCACTTCTCCTCCATTCTCCTCTTGGGATCTTGGGCATGCACGAACATGCGCCCAGCATGAGTTTAAGCCACTGGGTCTGGTACTCAAACCGCGGTCCGCTACATGGGAGTCCAGCAACATAGCCATTACACCATCTGCTGGTCCCAAAGTTTGAACTTTTAACAGGTATGAATAATATATAAGCACAGTTAAAAATAAAGTTAGATGATACCGAAGAATTGAGATGAAACACACATTTCCCTTCCCCCTACAGTCCTGGTGAGCTCTGCAGAGCTAATGTGGCTTGGTCTCTTCTGCATTCTTTCTGACACATGTACACATGTCGAAACACACGTGTCCTTTAAACAATAGCCACATTCTCCACATTTTTTCCCCTGTGCCTTTTCCTTTTAACTTCATAAATTATGGGTATCTTTTCACATCAGCATGTCCCAGTCTGCTGGCTGCATGGTGCCTCTTGTATAACCTTTCCGTCATTTACTGTAAGTGACATTTCAGGCAGTTGAGGGTTTTGCTGTCACAAACAGTGCTGAGTTAAACATCTTCATGTGTCCTGTGTGCATGTGATAGTGTATCCATAGGACAAGTTCCAAGAAGTGAGACCCCTAGGTGAAAGGGTACCTACCTCGTGTTTCATAATCGTCACCGATGCCACCCCACTGCTTTCTGAAGAAGTCCCACCATTCCATGCCCCTACAGCAGCGTGAGAGGGACTGACTCCCAGAATTGGGTGTTCCCACACTTTCAGCTTAAATTCTCCCTGTCCTGTTAGGTGAAAAATGCCATCTCGGGACCAGCAGTTAGCGTAATGGCTATGTTGCTGGACTCCCATGTAGTTGACCGCGGTTCGCGTCCTGGACCCGGTGGCTTAAAACTCACGCCAGGTGCATGTGCATGTGTGCCCAAGATCCCAAGAGGAGAATGGAGGAGAAGGGATTGCGGTGTGGCCCTCCCCCCGGGGGGGTGATTTCTCGCTTTCTATCTCTCTGTCTCTCTCTGTCTGTCTGGCGAGCACACAAAAACTTCTCCAAAAAAAAAAAGAAATACCATCTCGTTTTAAAATTTGCCTTTGTTTAATTATAGATGAGGACAAAGATGTTTTTCTTACTTATTGGCCATTTGTAAAATAGCTGTTGGTGTGTTCTGTTTTCCATCTGGTTGTTAAAATTCTGTTAATTTACAAAGAGCTCTTTGCCCATTGAAGAAATGATCATGGGTCCAGCCCTTGGTGTGTGGTTAAAACAGCTGGATCCCACATGCAGACTGCATGGTTTGAGTCCTGGACCCAGTAGCTTGAAAAACATGCAAGGCATGTGTGCGTGCCTGTGTGCATGCCCAAAATCCTGGAAGGAGAGTGGTGAGAGTGGGATTGCAGCGCGATTTTCCTCCATGGGGCAGGGGGCGCTTTCTTGTTTTCTCACTTTCCTTCTCTGTCTTCTCCAGCGAGTGCAAATGCCCTGTAGCAAATTTAAAAAAGAAAAGAAAAGAAATGATCACTTTGTCGTTTTTGTTGAACTTATTTTTCCTGCTTTGTTGTTTGTCTTTTGGTTTTGTTTCTAGCCCTCTTCTTCCCTGATGTTTTCTCTTCCCTGGTTTATGTGACTCCGCTCCTGGACTGCTTTCCATCTCTCATCGCATTCATTCTCAGGCTCCCTTGTCGGCTTCTTTCCCTGTGCCCATGCCGAAGTGTTGCTTTGCCACAGCTGTCAGTCTCTGGGTGCTCTCATCTTCCCGGAGTAATCTCATCCCTGGCCTCAACTCCAGCCTAATGCTCAGGACTCCACGCTCTGTCTGCAGCCAGCTTTTCTGTTGGCCTTTAGCGTGAGTGTGCAGTGGCCTGTGAGCATCGCCGCATACTTGTCCAGCTGTATGCGGCCCAATCTGCAGTCCTGCTCGCCTTCTATCCCCTGCCCACCTGTCCTGCCATCTCTGTCCCTGGCTTCTCTAAGTCCAGAGCTGCAGTTCCCATAGCCTCTTCCTCCTTCTCAGGCACTCCCTCTGACCCTGACCAGTGTCCTCTAGCTCCTGCCTGTGAAATGTCTCGAGTCTGGCTTCACCTTAATACCATGGCCTGCTCTGGGCCAGCCTCTGTCCCAGCTTCCGGCCTGCTGTAAGAGCCCTCATGCTCCCTGCCTTTCCTCTCCCCCGCTTCTGAGAAAAACTCCATATTCATCCACATGATCAGCTCTTCCTCATAGAGATGTTTGATTCTGTCTCTGCCCTGCTGAAAATTCTAAAGTAACTCCCTTTTCTTTGCAGGACAAAAATCTAAACTTTGCTTATTGCACAGGGCCCTTTCCTGAGGGCCTTTCCTGCCTTACTCTTCTTCTACTTATCCTTTGACAGGAGCGGACTCCGGCATCAGAAAGGACTGCCAGTGACAGAGCAGAGAGGGAGCACATCCAACAGTGGCTAGGGATGGTTAAGATATGAAAGAGGGGCCAGCAGGGGCATGGTTGTTAAGACACAGCATTCCCACATGGCTGACTGCAGTTCAGGTCCCAGACCTAGTGGCCTGACAGTTATGCTGGACGCACGTACGTGTGTGCCCAAAATTTGGAGGAGAATGGAGAAGGGATCGCGGTCTGACTGTCCACCTTGGGGAGTGATTTCTCGCTTTCATTTTCCCTGTCTGTTCTCCAGCCAGTGCACATTACCTTATGCAAAACAAAATAAAACAAACAAACAACTAAAGAAAAACAACTAAAAGAACATATGTAGGTGCATACGTGCACACACGTGTGCTCACGCACACACGCACCTACCTTCCACTGAACGTAACCACTGTTCACAATTGACTGTGCTCTCTTCCAGGGAAGCACGAGAGGCTGTTAGGCTTGCGTGTATCTTACATTTTTTGTTTCTACCAAAGGGATTATTTTGTGCTTTTGAATAGGTTTTTCTCATTGCCCCCCTAGTGCTTTTTCCACTCTCACATGACTGTTGATCAGGATCACTTCCCAGTGATCGGTGACTTAGCGCCAATGGTAAATGCCAGCCTGGTTGCATAGCCTGAGTTTCCATGTCTTAGAAGGACACGATCCCTGTTTTTTCTCTCATAGGTAATGCGGAAATCTCACGAAGCCCGAGAAAAGTTGCTTCGCCTAGGAATTTTTAGACAAGTGGATGTTCTGATTGATACATGTCAAGGTATGTGTTATGGTGTGTTTTTATGACTCACTTTCCATCTGTCCTCCATGGTCACAGAAGAGCTGTTTGCATAACTGGATGTACATCGTGGCGGAGGGCTCACCTGATAGGCAGGTCTCGGTAGTTAGCGGTCTCTGGGAAGGAGCTGAATTTTATGTCAGGCTGAGGGAAGAATGGCGAACTCAGATGATACTGTGGTTCGAGTCCCTTGTGCCTACACCGGGACTCAGAGTGATGCTGATGTGGGAGCCAGACTTCATTCGGCATATGGCAGCCCAGTGGTGAACAGGCTTTGGACAGACTCCATCTAAATGTAGAGTCAGATTTCTGCTTTGGTTTTTGCTCATTTTCTTGTTTGCTGTGTGCTTTTGGGCCTGTTTCTCAAGTGCGTCAACATTTCGTTTTTGCTGGTGACTGGCTGCTACGAGGCAGCCGTGCAGGGCCCAGGAGAGAGGGGCCAACAGGCATAGACCCCTCCTTGAGCAGCTGGCCTGGGGACCCAGCAGTCGGTGATGACAGTGTAGACGATGTTCTGTGCTGTAAGGTGGGGTGAAGGAGGAACCTTAGCTTCGTCTGACTAGGAGGCAGGAGACGAGTATCAGAGAGGGCTTCCTGGAAGGGGCGACTTATATGTTGAGACCAGAAAGATGCTTGTGAGTGAATTTGGGGAGAAGGGCTGTTATCGAGGAGAGGGATAAAGAATATTCCAGGGGGAGGGGAGCGTTTACCAGACCGAGTGGCCAGAGGGAGAGTGGTTCGTAGGGCAGGCCGAGTGTCGAGCTGGCATGCAGATTCGGGGACCAGGAGTGAGGGAGAGGTCAGGTAGAAAAATAAGCGGGAGAGCAGATTGTGGTGGACCCAACTTGCCAGAGTAGAATTCGGGCTTTGTTCTGTATTCAGCAGACATTGTTGGGAAATAAATAGTTTGAATGAGTCAGTGGACAAGAAAATGCTTCAGAATTGAATGGGGGATAAATCTGAGAAGACACAGGGGAGACAGTATATGAAAACGCTTGCAAAATGTGAAGTGCTCAGCCAGCTAAGGGCATTCTTCCCATCCGATACGTGCTCAGCTGAAGCTGAGGTTCACAGTAACAGCGCCCTAAGCAAGAGAGAGGTCTTTTCCTTTCTCCATGTGCTGGGGGACTGTCGAGGGCCAGTGAGGCAGCCTCGCTCCTCCAAGTCACCCCAGGTTGGTCTGGTTTTGCAGGGGTCTTGTTACGCTGTCACCGCTGGGATCCCCTTATTCCCTGATGGCCAGGTACCACACCCTGGTTCTAGCATCAGGAGGGTAAAGGGCATATCCCTCCCATGAGCACTCGTCCCGGATATGGCACTCGGCACTACCTTCTCATCCTATTGGCCAGGATTAGTCACATGACCACACCTATGTGCAAGGGAGACTGGGAAATAAAGTCTGAGTGGCCACGTACTCAGCTAAAAATTGAGGCTTCCAGTCTGCTTAGAACAGTGGTTCTCAGAGTGAGAGGATCAGCAGAATTGCTATCCCTGGTAACTTGTTAGAGACCCAAAGTCCACTGAAGCAACCTTGAGGGTGGGGGCTGTGACCTGCACATAGCGAGTCCTCCAGGCAATCCTGGTGCATGGCGAGGGGTGCAACCATGGGGCCAGGAAAAGGGGAGAAGAGGGGGGCAGCCCCTCTGCACCCTGAGAGCAGCAGGATGGTGGCACCTGTGGGCACCGTGGCAGGTGACAGTGCACAGTCTGCTTGGTAGGTGACGGTCACTGTTTTGTTTGTTTTTTCAAGTTTTGCCATAGGACATGTGTGCTCACCAGAGAAAGAGAGAGGCAAAGTGAGAAAGTACCATCTTGGGGGATGGCTGTGCCAGTCTCCTCCATTCTCCTTTTGGGATTCTGGGCGCTTGCACACGTGCCTGCTGTGATTTTCAACCCACCAGGTCTGAGACTCGAACTGCATTTGGCCGTGTGGAAGTCCAGTGCCTTAACTACCACACCACCTGCTGACTCCACAATCACTAGTTTTAAAAGTGTTTTTCAGGGAATGAAACCAAAGCCCAGAGGTTTCCAGACAAGGGATACTGCTCCAGCCCCTGAAGCCTGAGCCATTACCCAGGGGTGCTTTTCTTGGGCGAGTTTTGGTGGCGTTTGGTTTGAGCTCTGCCCCCCGTGGTAATCGTGACCCTGCAGGCCATCAGCTTGTCTGCCTCTGTTGGTGTTCTCCACCCCGGCTGCCTGTACAGTATGCTGGAGTTGGGACCGGTTAGGGCAGTGAAACGGCCCGCATGGAACTGTGGTGGTGGGTGCTTGCCATGCAGTTGTCCAGACCCAATAGTGACCCCTGCTGTGCCTGCGAACTCTAGTGCCTAGTCGTGTCTGAGTGTTGTCATCCGCTGTGGCAGAGGTTCCACCCAATGTGAGGTGTTACACTGGGGAAATGCGGAATGGCGGTAGCGAGGCAGGCTGTGGGAACTCTGTTTTCTGTGCATATGAAACTGCTCTGAAAAATAGTCTGTTCTTTAAAGAAGAGAATGGCGCCAAGGCTGCACCCTTGACCTACTGCACCTGGGCACGTGGGAGCCCGCGGCTGGGCACCCGTGTGAGCTGCCCAGGGCCGACTGTGCCTGCCCTGCGTAAAACGCAGGACCTGCCCTTCCCTCCATGAGGCCTGGGCCCTGCACAGCTCAGCATCGCTCTGCAGAAGACACGCCCAGCGCTGGGTGGGTCGTGGAGCTGGCGCTGTGCCTCAGACCCCATCACATCCGGCTCGACAGCCCAGAAGTTTTCAGCTTAACGAATAGTATCACCTTTCTTTCTCTCAGGGTCCCCAAATCCCTACTGTCACATGAATTCCATGTACTAGCGTTAGTTGAAATGAGATGTCAGATGTTTCTAAGAGCCTCCTCTTTGGGGAACAGACCCCTTCAGCAAATCTTTTTTTTTGGAGAGGTTTTTGCTATAAGAGCGCATGCGCTCGTCAGAGAGACAGAAAGCAAGAAATCACCCCCCCGCAAGGAAGCAAGAAATCACACCCCCCCCCCCCCCCCCGAGAGGATGGCCATGCCGCAATCCCTTCTCCATTTTCCTCTCGGCATCTTGGGCACGCACACACACACGCCTAGTGTGAGTTTAAGCCACTGGGTCCAGGACTCGAACTGTGGTCAACTATGTGGGAGTCCATTGACATAGCCATTACGCCAACTGTTGGTCCCCCCTTTAGCAAGTCTTGTTTGTATAACCAGATAATACTGCAGCTCTGTTTGTGACAGGGCTTGACTGTTTTTTCATACATTCTGCCACGGAAGCTAGAAACAGGTTTTTATGTAGAGGTATGTTTTGATTTTGTGTGGGAGTGTGCTTATGCTTTAAAATACAGGCTGGCTTTTCCAACAGAGATGGTAAAATCAAATGAACCTTCAGATCGCTTTTGTCTTTTTAAGCAATGAAACCCAAAACCAAATGGCGTGTTCTGGCTGGCTCATCGGTCACTCCTTTTCACTCACTTAGGAGACGATGCACTTCCCAACGGCTTAGATGTTACCTTCGAAGTCACTGAGCTGAGGAGATTAACGGGCAGCTACAACACCATGGTCGGGAACAACGAAGGCAGTATGGTATGGTAGAGTTCTTCTTTCAGAGTCGTTCTAAAAGCTGATGAGCAGGTCCACAACTCTTGTGTCTTTCATGTACCCTAACTGCTGTTATTGTGGTCTCTCTTTCATGGCCTTGGAACTGACTAGCATGTGTTTTGCATTGGTAACAGTATCACATCAGTAATGGAGAATGGTCTGAGAACTGTTAGTACTAACAGACTTGTTCAAATCCCTTTCAACTTTGAATCCATAGAGTGCATGTTCTTGAGCCTCATTGTTGGTGAGGTTACCCCATCCCTCACGTTGCTCAGATTTGTATGTTGGATACGGCCACTCAGTAAAGGCAGAGTGAAAGCAATTACAGATGCCGGTGTGTTTTCCAGGCCTCTGAGTCTGGGACTTGAACCATGCTGTCGGCCATGTGGGAGCCAGCTGCCTTAACCACGAAAGTACCCCCAGGCCTGCCCTTAGCCTTTATTAAAGTTATCGTTCTTTCAATTTAGACCAGTGCTTTTTTTTTTGCTCCTAGGTACTTGGCCTTAAACTCCCTAATCTTCTGGGACGTGCAGAGAAGGTGACTTTTCAGTTTTCCTATGGAACAAAAGAGACTTCGTACGGCCTGTCTTTCTTCAAACCACAACCCGGAAACTTCGAAAGAAAGTAGGAAGCACAGTGGCGTGTCGGGTCCAGGGCCTGTGTAACAGTAAAGTAGATGGCTTGTTGGTGACGAGAGACCGTGCGAATCAGCTGCCACTTGTGCACCATGACACTGTAGATCCCCTCTTGCAGATGAGCCCCAGCGGTGTAGTTTCAGTCTGTTGATTTAAATGTGTGCAAGTTCTGATCCCGCCTTCAGCCTTTAAAGCTCTATCCCATTGTCTCCTAGTTTCTCTGTAAACTTATATAAAGTTACTGGCCAGTTCCCCTGGAGCTCACTTCGGGAGACAGACAGAGGAGTGTCAGCCGAGTACAGTGTAAGTAACATCTCAGTCGTCCCCGAGGTGGGTCTGCGTGGGCACAAAGGGCCTTGTCGTTGATTCCCAGAGACAGCACGAGGGTGGCAGGGCGAGCACAAGCCCTTTATCACGCTGCACCTGCCAGCTGCCTCTCGCCTGGGCGCCTCTTCTCCAGCAACGTGTAGCCAGAGCGGGGGGCCAGAGAGTGGCCGATGTCATAGTGGCAGTTCCTCCTACCTCCTCTTGGCTGAGAGCCCTGTCTCCTGCCGAGTGCGAGCCAGAGAGTGGGGACAGGGTGTGGCTAATGTCTGTGTTGGCAGTCCCCACACTTCCTCCTGGCCGGGATCCTTCTCCTACCAGGTACAGGGCCGAGAGTGGGGCCAGGGAGTGGCTGATGTCACGATGTCAGCGCTTCCTGCCCCCTCCTGGCTGGGAGCCCTTCTGCAAGGTACAGGCCAGAGGGGGGTTGTGGGGTGGTCTGAAGTGATAGCTCCTCCCACCTGCCCAGTTTCTTTGTGTTCCTGACTTCCTGTGGCACCGTCTGCCTGTCCTTCCACATGTGTGTGAAGATCCATCGTTTCTGATAGCCAGCAAAGTTGCTTCAGATCAGTGGAAGGTTTTAGTGTCGATTCGCTCTCAGGTGTACTCTAGAAGGATGTGACGGGGTGCGGCAGGTGGAATTAGTAGCACATGAGCATGCATCTGGCTTTGCTCTCACTTTTCTCTCCACGTCCCCTTCCTCTCCCCGCTGTTCTGGGAGCGAGTTAGTGAGCACAGGCCTTGGACACAGAACTGGCCAAGAGTGGTTCCCCAGGCGTGGGCTTCAGGCCACCAGCATCAGCCTTACCCTGGGGGTGTTAGGAATGCAGAGTCCTGGGCCCTGCATTGAGCTGCTGGGTTAGACTCTCTTGGGGGGGGGGGTGCCCAGGGGGCTCTTTCCCAGAATCCTTCTCGCAGCCCTGGAAGCAGGTCGCCTGGCGTGACTCCCCTGTGCCCCCACAGTTGAGGGAAGGTGATGGTGGTGGGGTCTCACAGGGCTGGCGTGAGGATTAACTTGCCAGTGCTCAGGCGCTGAGCTGTGATGGCCACCACGTTGCTCATCCTTGCTGACCCAGGTCATGTATACTCTGAGCACGTCCGGGCGGCCCATTGGCTGTGGACCAGCAGCCCCTGTGAGCACGTCCAGGCAGCCCATTGGCTGTGAGCACGAGGCGGCCCAGACCAGTCCTGTGAACACGTCCAGGCAGCCCATTGGCTGTGGACCAGCACCCCGTGAGCACGTCCAGGCAGCACTGTGGACCAGCCCTGTGAACACGTCCAGCAGCCCATTGGCCGTGGACCAGCCCTGTGAGCATGTGCACTGGCACTTCCTTTTCTCCCAGCGACAGCCATGCCTTGTCTGGAAGGGGAAGCCCTCCGAGAGCCATCTGCTCTGATGCAGTCCCAGAGAGCCTGTGGTGGGCGCAGAGGGGACATCAGGACAAGCGCTGTTCTCTCCATCTGGCCTTGCAGCAGGAGAGAGGGCCACCTCACCAGAGGGAGGTGGCCGTGGCTGGCACCTGCCGTGTCTCTCATCTTCCTCCTGGCGTGCTCCCCTTCTCTCTTTGCCTAAGGAGAGTGGAGACGTCTCATTTACCCACAGAATAGCAGAGATGAACGACACCAAGGGGCAGCCGTGGCTGCGGGTAGGAGGGAACGGGAGTAGAGAGGCCTTGTAGCTGGCAGCCCCAAAGCTGGGTGAGCCAAAGTCAGGGGAAAGGACCAGAAGGCTGAGCTCTACCCCCTCGGGCCCGTGAGGCAGGGCCTCGCTGCTCAGGTGGGATGGTGCTGCTGCACGCCGCCTGTCCTGACAGGCACCAGGGGTAGATGAGCACAGCCTTATAAGGAAAGAGGAGATGGAGTGGGGAGCTCCGTTCCTCACACAGGCCTTCGGGAAGCGCTGGCTCTCAGGCCCTCAGTGCGAGTGTGCAGGAGGGCAAGGCCGGGTCTCTCACCTGCTGTGCCCAGTGGGGCTTCATGAAGTACTGCGGTGAGGTGGGTACCCCAGGTCGTCGCCCTCAGCACGGGGTGTTCAGGGCCTGGGATGGTGCCCACCCTCGGGCCCTGAGTTCTCTTGCAGGCCCAAGGGCTACAGAGGAGGGCCAGTTTGGGGTGCCCTCTGGGGAGGGGAAGGTGACCTGACTCTCCTGTGAGAGGTAAATCACGGTCCTATTGCCCAGAGCCACCAGATAGCCTCGTTCGCGGTTCAGAGAGCCCAAGGGCGGCTTTCTGCAGTGAGGTCGAAGATGGGCTGCCCTGCCTTGGGGAGCCATTGAGGTGGAGGCAGGTGCCACTTGCACACGCCCAGCTCACTTGTTCAGGCCTCTGGCTACAAGAAGGGTGTTCTGCATCCTCACGTGACTCAGCTCTTCCCTGGGGCTGATCTGACCATGTCGCTCAGCCCGTCACCAGGCCTGTCTTCAGACCAGGAGTCAGTGAACCCCACTAGAGTGTGTCCCGCAGGCCCAGGTGCCTTGACCTTTACAAAGAGGTGGACGAGTCAGCCTGCTGGTCCTGAGCTGCCAGCAGCTTTCAGACCAGACTCCGCCCCTCTCCTGGGACACCTGCCCCCAGGACAGCTTCCTTCAATGAAGTGCACAGCTTTCTCCCTTTCTTCCTTCCTACTTTTTTGGGGTTTTTTTTGAGAGTGAGATTTTTGCTCTAGGGTATATGTGCTTGCTGGAGAGAGAGAGAGAGACAGAGAGACAGAAAGCAAGAAATCACTCCCCAAGGGGAATGGCCATGCCACAGTCTCCTCTCCATTCTCCTCTTGTGATTTTGGGCACACACACACGTGCCTGGCATGAATTTTAAGGTCTTGGACTTGAACTGTGGTCAGCTACATAGGGAGTCAGTCCATCAATGTGACCATTATGCCGTCTGCTGGCCCCGACCCTGCTTACCTTCCTCCTTCCCTCCCATCACCTAAAAAATGTCTTTTAGGTATTTAAATACTCAGTTATTTAGTGGTGCTTCATTCCAAAAGCTGACAACTCCTGCGTGTGTGCGGTTCAGAAAGCGTCTCATCCTTGCGTGTGTGTTTATGTGTTCGTGGTTCAGAAAAGTCTCACCCCTGCATACATGTTCCTGTGTGTGCGGTTCAGAAAGCATCTTATCCCTGTGTGTGTGCTCATGGTTTAGAAAGCATCTCACTTCGTGTGCGTGTTCCTGTGTGTGCGGTTTAGAAAGCGTCTCATCCCTGTATGTGTGTTCATGTTTGTATGGTTCAGAAAGGTCTCACGCCTGCATATGTGTTCCTGTGTGTGCGGTTCAGAAAGCATCTCATCCCTGTGTGTGTGTGTGTGTTCCTGTGTGTGCGGTTCAGAAAGGTCTCACTTCTGTGTGCTTGTTCCTGTGTGTTCGGTTCAGAAGGGTCTCACCCCTGCATGTGTGTTCATGTGTCTGCAGTTCAGAAAACATCTCACCCTTGTGTGTGTTCATGTGTGCGTGGTTCAGAAAGCATCTTGCCCCAGCATGTGTGTTCATGTGTGCGCAGTTCAGAAAGCGTCTCATCTTTGTGTGTGTGTTCGCAGCTTCCCATATGGAAGACCAGCCACACCGTCAAGTGGGAAGGCGTGTGGCGGGAGCTGGGCTGCCTCTCCAGGACAGCGTCGTTTGCAGTTAGAAAAGAAAGCGGACACTCACTGAAGTCTTCTCTTTCGGTACGGACGTTCCTCGTGTGAGTGAATGACTAAGTTTGTTAACAGCCTCACAGGGAGACGGTCTTTGCCAGCCCTGGGGGCTGCCTGAGAAGTGTCCCGAGACTGGGGGCTCAGTCGGGGCTCTGGCTGAGTCTGGGGTCACTGCCTTGTGTCCCTTTTTCTGGGAAACTCAGTGGAGCTAACGGGGGAACATGTTTAAGAGCTGACTGTGGACTTCACCTTCAGAAATTCAGGAAGCTGGCCGAGCTCTCAGGTCAGGGCGTTGAGCTCCTTGAGAGAGCGAACCCGTGCCGGGTAATGAGCAGGGCCGCGTATTCTGTGTCTCAGCTTCCTCAGGAGGACAGATATCCTGTACAAGTGTCGCTGTCTGGAATGCTTGGGACCAGAGGGGTTCAGGTTTCAGATAGTTTTTTTAATTTTGGGATATCTGCATACCCACAAGGCGGTATCTTGGGGATGGGACCTAAGCCTAAACATGGATTCACGTATGTTTCACACACACCTCACACGCTTAGCCCAGAGGCCATTTTATATGCTACTTTGTATTGCAGTGATTTGACTGCGACTGTCACGTGAGATCAGGTGTGGAATTTTCCACCACGGCATCGTGTCGGTGCTCGAAAGTTTCAGATTTGGGAATTTTGTATTCAGGTTGCTCAGCCTGTACGACCTCCCTCCGAGGGTTTTTGCAAAGATGAACGGGAAACTCGGACGTGCCCGACCCAGCCCCGAGTCGGCGCTCAGCTGGAGCGTGCGCTTCGTAGGGCCGCGAAGTGAAATACCTGCACGTTTCTTTCAGCATGCCATGGTCATCGACTCTCGCAACTCTTCCATCTTACCCAGGAGAGGCGCTCTGCTCAAAGTGAACCAGGTAGTGTCCTCACCGCTCACGCTGCGGGCGGGAGGGAGGGCTGTCTCCAGGCGGGGTGACCCAGCGGGGTGGGGAGTCACAGAGTATTCACATTTTAATATTAAACTTTTCCCTGAAATGTAAACCTGCCTGGGACTTGCTGGCAGGGCTCCCGGCCCCAGGCTGCTCCTCCCGCAGGTTGGCCTGTCCATGGGACCCAGGGCGAGCTGAGGTGTGTGTCTTTGGTGCCGCTAACAATGTCCTGCATGCCTGTGAAGGAGTCGTCTTTACGTCTTAAAGAAATGTGCTCTCCTAGGAATTCTGAAAGCAGCCTTTTTCTTTGTTTTGTTTTAGTTGCCAGAGGGTGTGTGTTTTTACCAGAGAAAGAGGGAGCGAGAGAGAGAGTGAGCGGGTGAGCGAAGGCAGACAGGTGCACTCCCCGACGGGGCGTGACCACGCTGGAATCCTTTCTCCTTTATTTCTTCTTCCTGTCAGGAATTCGGGCAGGCACTCACACCAGTGTGTCTTTTAAGCTGCTGAGGCTAGGATTCGAGCTGCGGTTGCCCATGTAGGATATGGCCTTCTGTGTACAGCACCTCACCCCTGTGCTATACGGGGCCAGCCGTGGAAACAGCTCTTACTGTTTCCCCTTTCGCTCTTCTTCAGTTGGGAAGTCTCCTGAGACTCAGCTCCCTGTGGTGAGATCAGCCACAGTGCACGCGGGGGGCCGGCCTGCGTGCTGGGAGACTGGGTGCAGGGTGGGGAAGCCCTGCGTGCCCCTGCACCCCCTGACTGGCAGCTGTTGTGCAGGGCAGAAGCCCAGGGTGCCTGATCTTCAGCTTTAGAGGAACAAGTAGAAGTTAGTTGTTTTTTTTTTTGTTTGTTTTTTAAGGTTTTTATTTTTCCATAGGACATGTGTGCTTGCTGGAGAGAGAGAGGCAGAGGGAAAGTGAAAAATCATCCCCCATTTCTCGCTTTCTGTCTCTCTGTCTCTCTCTGTCTGTCTGGGGGGGCCCTATAGACTGTGCCACATCCCTTCTCCTCACACATGCACCTGGTGTGAGTTTTAAGTGGCAAGGTCCAGGACTCGAACTTTGGTTGGCCATGTGGGAGTCCAACGTCTTAACTACTTGACCACCTGCTGGTCCCAGAAATTAGATTGTTATGCAGAATGTCCCAAACGGTAAAAGACCGGCTCAGTTTTTCCCAACACTCATGAGCCAGCGAGCCCTGCCACCCATCGCGAGCTCTGTAATAAGATGCCGCGGAGCCGCATCTTCCCCTCACAGCAGGGATGACGCCGTCCGTGGTCGCTGTGCAGGCTTGAGGTCCCTCCGACTCGCCCCCTGGTGCTCTCAACAGCAATCAACCCAGAGTTTCTAGGAGCCAGAACGTTCTGTTGTCTTTTGAAAAATACCAAACAACGTTAAACCAGGATTGCAGGCTTTCTTTAGTAACTCCCCTGAGAGGCCTGTTTGCTGACCTGGGGATTCTTTCCCGCAGGAGCTGGCAGGCTACACCGGAGGGGACGTGAGCTTCCTCAAAGAAGATTTTGAGCTTCAGTTGAATAAGCAGCTCGTGTTTGATTCCGTGAGTATCTGGCTGGGACCACGTCACTTGCACTGTAATCTCTCGATTTTGGACTCTCTAGGAAGTTTCAGTTCCAGGATACCCAAAGCCCTGAAGTGGAGGCCCAGAGTGTACTGGTGTAAACTGGATTGCAGACAATGGGGAGAGACGGTGACTTCAAGAAATAATCTCTGTTGGTCATTTCATGTGAGACCGTTTATCAGGCCTTGGAGGAGACGTGGCTTGGGGACCCAGGAACAGCTCTGGTCCCTGGAAATGTGGCTTCTAGGGAAATTCCAAGTCTTCACTTTATTTTGGTGGCTCTGTAGGACCCTGATGCTTCCAGAATTTTTGTTCTTAAATCTTTAATCAGTTTGGTTAGTTTTTCCAGATTTCACTCAGGAAAAGTGGAGTGAGTGACTGGGTTCTGCTGTACCCGTGGGGGCCCCAGCGGAGCGAGTACCTGGCTCATATCTCAGGTCTTCCAGAGCCCAGGGTGCTAGGGTGGCCCCCAGCCTGCCCTGCTGTTGGCACGTCTCTGCCTTGAAGCTGGGGCCAGGAGGAGTTCAGTGGGGCAGGCCGTGCGACTGTTGATGACACTTCATTGGAAAGTAGTTTGTTGCTGTTTCTCTTCCGCCCTCGGTTTACGGCTCTCTCAACTCCGACTGCCTTGCCCTTGCCGCTGCCACATTGGAGGCTGGCGCCGGGCTCCGTTGCCCTCTTTCCGGTCCCTTCCAAGCCGCCTAATGCCGCTGTCTGCTCCAGCGTCCCTTTTGCTTTCTCTCTTGGTTTCCTTGACTCCATCAGTATTGTGTGGGTTCTCCCCACCCCTTGGTGTCTCCTCAGAGTTTCAGTTTCTCCTCCCCAGCTTGCCCTCCAGCTGCCCCCTGGATGCCTGCCCTCGGAGGGACCTCTCGCTCCGCTGCTCTGCCTGGAGGGTCTCCCCAGCCCTGTCACTGCTGCTGCCACCAGGATGCCATGCTGCCTACAGACTGTCTGGCCCCGCCCTGCAGGCCCAGGCTCAAGTGCTGCTGGTTTCAGCTTCCTGTCTCAGAAACTGCAGATCAGCATGTTGAAAACCAGCCTTTTGGGGCCAGCAGGTGGCGTGGTGGTTAGAGGTGCTGGACTCCCACATGGTTGACCACAGTTCGAGTCCTGGACCTGGTGGCTTGCTTTCTCACGTTATCTCTCTCTCTCTCTGTCCCTGTGTGGTCAAATTAAACAAATAAATCAAGTTAAATAAAATATTTATTAAAAAAAAAAAAAAAAAAAAAAAAACCAACCTGCTTTCAAACTCCCCAAATCTGTCCCCTGTACTTGGGCTCCAGATCCACTGAAATATGCACAGTGTAGGCCCAGCTGCTCTGGTCTTCTCCCAGTGCTCGGAGCCCTCCCCTTCTAAGCTACCTTCTGAGGCCCTGGCCTCTCCTCCCTGACTGTGCTGCTCTTTCTCAAGGGCCCTTCTCTCCTCCACCTCCTCTACACTGCAGCCTTAGACTTTCTGATCATAGCTGTCCTGCCCTGGCAGTCCGTGTTCTCCGTCCACACTGGCAGTCCGTGTTCTCCATCCACACTGGCAGTCCGTGTTAGCCGTCCACACCGGTAGTCCGTGTTAGCCATCCACCCTGGCAATCCGTGTTATCCATCCTGTCCCTGGTAATCCGTGTTATCCATCCTGTCCTGGTAGCCCGTGTTCTCCGTCCACACTGGTAGCCCGTGTTCTCCGTCCGCACTGGTAGCCCGTGTTATCCGTCCGCACTAGTAGCCCGTGTTATCAGTCTGCACTGGTAGTCCGTGTTATCAGTCCTACACTGTTGGTATGTGTTCCCAGGGTGCTCGCAGCCTTTTGAGCTTGGTTTGTTTGAGACTGGGTTTATGCACTTGCCAGAGAGACAGAGAGAGAGAGAGCAAAAGTAGGAAATCACCCCATGGGTTATGGCCACGCTGTATCCCTTCTCTATTCTTTCAGGATTTTAGGCGTGCACATGTGCACAAACACACACTCACCATGCTTTGAAGCCACTGGGTCTGGGGCTCCCACGGCACAGTTGGCCCAGCACCCTAAGTACCCCATGCCACCAGCTGGCCCCTACAGAAGCTTCTAAGAACTATTCAAGTGGCCTTGAAGGACGTGGGGCTTTGTAAGGCAGAGAGGCACAGGATGTGCGAGAGTGCAGGCCCTGCTCAGCCCAGCACCGTGAAAGCACAGGGTGGGGTTGAGCCGGGAGAGCCCACTGCTGTTGAAGGTGTCGTTGCGTAGGTCCTGTGGGTGGAGCACGCTGCCTGAAGGCTGGATCACTGACCTGAGATTTGCTACTTCTTCCTGACCTGTGGGAGGCAAGGTGCTATCCTTCGGGGGGCTAGAAGTATGTGTCTCATTGTCTTTCATGATTGTGGCACTTGTTCAACCTAAGACGCTGTGTGCCCTGACCCTCCCATGTTCTGAGCCGAGTCAGAGAAGCTGGGCAGGTGCAGGGCCCCTCGTCCACCAGGCACAGCCTATCCTGCTGGGCTTGGCTTCTCCCTGCAGAAGGGGGAGCAGCCCAGTGTCAGAGGAACAGAGCCTGAGCCCAGCTCCTCTGTATGGGATTCAAAGTTGCATGTTTTAAAAGCTGTCTGTTTACCTTCCAAAAGGTTTTCTCAGCATCTCTGTGGGGTGGAGTGTTGGTCCCCATTGGTGATAAGCCGTCGAGTATTGCTGATAGGTAAGTGATCATAAACGATGGGGTGATTTGCAGACACTTTTCTTGGATTTTGTGGTTGATTTCCTATAAGATATTTTAGAGAAGTTTATTTAGGAGAGCAGTATTTCAAATTTTGCTCATGTTTTTGTTTAAACTCTTACAGTTTTAAAATTCACTATATATTGCATAGTGTTTTTTACTTTTTGTTGGGTGATTTACTTTATTCATGAAAAGATTAGTATTATTTCCTTTCAATTATGAAAGAATATAGTTCATACTTGCAGCAGAAATATAAACATATAGAAACATTTAAGGAAGTACAAAAATTCAGTCCTACTCGGATAAGGAGACTCAACGGTGGCACTAATTCCATAGTCTACACTGTGGATGTGTGTCTGCATGTGTAAAGTTAATGTATGGGATTCTATGCACACTTTGGTGTTCTCTCTGCTCTTAAAACATTTATAGAAATTATAATCATTCACAAGTCATGACAAATTCAGCATTTTAATGACACATAATGTGTTATTACTTGGATATACTGTAACCTTTTGGCTTTCTTCATTTTTAGATATTTCAGTTATTTCTAACTTGGTGACTTTTGAAAGTAATTTTTTAAAGGATAACTATAAATAATTTGTTTATTTTTATTTTCTGAGAAGAAATTTCTAAATGTGGAATTACTGTCTCAAAGTAAGATTCGGGAAGTCTTTCAAGGCGTCCTAATGCTTATAAAGGTCCTGCTTTTTAGAGAGCTTATAGCAGTTTATATTGCATCAGTTCAAATGTTTTACGTATTTATCTACTTACTTTTGGTTTTTGCACAGGGCATTTGTGCAGACCAGAGAGAGATACAGAGAGTGGGCAAATGAAAGATCACCCTCACCGGGGGCTGGCCATGCTGCAGTCCCTTTTCCAGTCTCCTCTCAGGAGCTGGGTGTGCCTGCACACATGATTGGCATGATTTCCAAGCCACCAGGTCCAGGACTTGAACCCTAGCTGGCCATGTGGGAATCCAGCGCCTTAACCACCACACCACCTGTTGGCCCTAAATGTTTTAGATGAAGCTGGTTTAGCCTTTCAGTTTGGAAGTCTAAAATTTTTAAATTTATAAACTCTGGGACCTAACAAGTTCTATTTCCATCAGTCTTAATTTACTAAGAGAGTTTTATAAGATAGCAAAAATTTATGTGCAGAGATGCCCATTGTAGCATTAGTGATAAATTTGAAACTGCCTTATATAAGTTTATAGAAATGATGAAATTCTAGTAAAGCCGTTCTAAAGAATACTATGTAATTAATTATTAGAAACAATGAGATAGCAGGCCATAAGCTAAAATTTGCATATGAAGATATTCATTGATACCTTTCTAAGGAGGGGGCTCACTCCAGCGGGCATGTGTGTTGGTGGGTGCCACACAGTGGGTCTGGAAAGTCGGCCACCAAAGCTGTCACGTGGTGCCCTGGCAGATGGGAGTGGGAGGGCAAGAGCCTTCCACCTGCTGACACGTGCTTCCTGGATCATGAGGGTTCTTTCAGGAGAATATGTGCGATTCACTATTTTCAAAAAAAGGAGTGAGGGGAACCAGCAGTTAGCGTAATGGCTATGTCGCTGGACTCCCACGTAGTCGACCGCAGTTCGCATCCCGGACCCGGTGGCTTAAAACTCACGCCGGGCGCTTGTGCGTGCGTGCCCAAGATCCCGAGAGGAGAATGGAGGAGAAGGGATTGCGGCGTGACCATCCCCCCTGGGGGGTGATTTCTCGCTTTCTGTCTCTATGTCTCTGTCTGTCTGGCGAGCGCATGTGCCTTATAGCAAAAGAAAAAAAAAAAAACCTCTCCAAAAAAAAAAAAAAAAAAAGGAGTGAGCTGGCACTATCACCCACAGCACAGGGCTGGCCCTGGGTGTTAAGAAATTTAGGTTGGATTAGAAGTTTAGATTTGTAAGGTCAGCATTGTAGTCTAGTCATTGAGGGAACCAGACCCCCCTGGCTCACTGTGGTTCGAATCCCAGCCCCAGCTTAAAAAACATGCCAGGCACATGTGGGAATGGGGAGGGCTGAGCAGGGATGGCAGAGTGAGCACAAGCACATCTGCCCTCTAGCAATTAAAAAAAAGGTTTAGGTTTTTGTGAAAGTCGCCGTGCCCACGTGAGCCTTCCCAACCTTTCTGAAGTGTCCCGCCCTGCGAGGAAGATGTCAGTGACCTGGTGTCAGGAGTGACGAGTGCGTCTCCTCTGCTTTTGGTGGACTGTTGCTTTCAGCTAATGACTTTCCTGACACGTTCCCTTTTCTCTTAGGTTCTACCTGGGGGGGCCGACGAGTGTCCGTGGATTCAGCATGCACAGCATCGGGCCGCAGAGCGAAGGTCTGTCGTTGCCCCAGGGTGTGCGCTAGCTGAGGAGGGGTCAGCGCTAATCCTCGAAACGCTGTATTTGTTTAAATCACGGCGATGGGCGGTACTCGCATCTCACAGGGTCAGATTAGCCCCTCACACGGAGCCCGTCACACGGCAGGGGTGGGGTATTTATAGAGAAATACAGAAAAATGAGGAATTTATTTAAGCAAAAAATATGTGAGAATGACTTGCAGCCCCACCATGCCTGGGAAGTGCGCCTGAACGCACATTCGGCTGTGTGGTCCCTGCAGGCTCTACCTGTAGATAACACCACGTTCTGTTTTGTTTTGTTTGCTTGCTATGTTTTAACCCGTTTCTCTTCCCAACCCCTCCTAGTCACATAATAGCACATTTTGATGGAATAAGTACTTTTTAATTTTTTCTTTTTTTTTGAGAGGTTTTTGCTATAGGGCAGGTGCGCTCGCCAGAAAGACAGAGAGAGACAGAGAGATAGAAAGCGAGAAATCACCCCCCTGGGGGGATGGTCACACCGCAATCCCTTCTCCTCCATTCTCCTCTCGGGATCTTGGGCACACGCACACACGCACCCAGCGTGAGTTTAAGTCACCAGGTCCCGGACTCGAACCACAGTCAGCTACATGGGAGTCCAGTGACATATCCATTACGCTAACTGCTGATCCCAGTACTTTCTAATTTTTAACAGCTGCATATTTCATCTTAATGACATACTATAATTGTATTCTAGTTACTAGACTTTAATTTTTAGAGCAGTTTCAGGTTTGCAAAAAAATTGAGCAGAAAGTGCAGAGTTGCCGTGACCACCCCGTAGCTTCCTGTCATCAGCACCTGGCTTCAGCGTGGCATGGCTGTCACCCTTGCTGACCCAGTCTGAATGCGACTGCTCGTCCGTGGCTCAGCCCGTGGCTCCCTCGGTGGTGTGCCTTGTGTGGCCCTGATGAATGCAGGTGGCGTGCCCACCGTCGCAGTATCGCAGAGTCACTTCACCACCGAAAACCCCTGGGCTCCACCCCTTACCCTTCCATCCTTCCCACCAGACTATTGCCAACTCCACATCTTTTTTTTTTCTTAAAGAATTATTTTATTAACTTTTATTTATTTGTTTATTTAAATTTGATGAGGGAGGGGGAAAGAGAGAGAAAGTGAAAGAGAGAGAAAGTGAGAAAGCAAGCCGCCAGGTCTGGGACTTGAACCGCTGTCACGCTGTCAGCCATGTGGGAGTCCAGTACCCTTAACCACCTGCCCTTCCCCCACATTTTTCTTTTCTTTTTTTAAAAATTTTTGTGAGGGAGAGGGTGAGAGAGAGGAAAAGGGAAGGAGACAGAGATTTTTGAGGATCTTGCAGTGTTGTGATCCTTCTGCCCCCGCCTCCTGTTAAGCTGGGGTTGCACAGCCATGCTCAGCATTTTCGGGGTGGCCTGGGAACCACACCTGGGCTGCCATGTACCCTCCAGTCTCCCAAGTGGTGGGGCTCTCTATGTGCCACTGCAGCCGGTCTTTTTACTGTCTATTGATCTATCCACAGATCTTTTTATTCTCTCTATTGTTTTGCCTTTTCCAGAATGTCACAGAGTGGGAATCATACAGTATGTAGCATTTGAGACTGGCTTTCGTGTAGGAGTATGCATTCAAGTTCCCGTCATGTCTTTTTCGCACTTGAGAGCTCATTTCTTTTTTTTAGGAGAGGTTTTTGCTATAGGGCACATGTGCTCGCCAGACAGAGAGAGACAGAGAGACAGAAAATGAGAAATCACCCCCGGGAGGGGATGGCCATGCTGGAATCCCTTCTCCTCCATTCTCCTCTCATGATCTTGGGCACGCACGCACACGCGCCTGATGTGAGTTTAAGCCACCAGGTCCGGGACTCGAACCTTGGTCGACTACGTGGGAGTCCAGCGACATAGCCCTTACGCTAACTGCTGGTCCCCCAGAGAGCGCTTTTCTTTTTAATGCGAATAATATTCCACTGTATGGATGCACCACAGCTTGCTTACCCCGGCGCCTGTCCAAGGGCCTCTGGGCTGCTTCCATTGTTCAGCTGTCAGGAGTAAAGCATCTGTTCTGTAAGTCAGGGATGGTTTTTGTGTGGACATAAGTTTTCAGAGCAGTTGGGTAAATACCAAGGGGCACAGTTGCTTGATCATGTTTTAAGAGCATACCTACATACACATATACATACATACGTACATTTATTTATTTGTAGAGGTTTTTGCCTTAGGGGGAGTGTGCTTGCCAGATAGAGAGAGACAGAGACAGTGAGCGGGAAAGTGAGAAATCACCCTCTGGGGGGATGGCCACACTGTAGTCCCCTCTCCTCCATTCTCCTCCCAGTATCTTGGGCACTCACACACATGTGCCACCTCAGCGTGAGTTTCAAGCCACCAGGTCCAGGACTTGAAGTGTGGCCGATCCCTTCTCCTCCATGTGGGAGTCCAGTGACATAACTGCTATGCCATCTGGTCCCCAAGGATGTCTGCTTTATAAGAAACTGGCAGATAAGCTTCCCAAACAGCTGTAACATTTCACATTCCCACCAGTGTTGGAGGAGGGAGAGAAATTAGCATTTTCAACAGCGGCATTATTTTGTCTTGTTGACGTAGTATTAGTTTGGAAAACCAAATTCCAAGTTTTGGCCAATTAGTCTTTTTTTTTGAGAGAGAGATTTTTTGCTATAGAGTGCGTGTACTTGCTGGAAAGACAGACAGAAAGTGAGAAATCACCTCCTGGGGGGGGTGGCCATGTCACAGTCCCTACTCCTTCATTCTCCTCTTGGGATTTTGGGCACACACGCACATGGTCCTGTCATGAGTTGGAAGCCACTGGGCCCTTGCCGTGAACCGTAGTTGACTACGTGAGAGTCCAGTGACGTAACCATTCCGCCATCTACTGGTCCCAGTCTTTTTTTGTATTTAATAGAATTTATGCCTTCTGACTGAATTTTTGTGTTTACCTGTGTGTTTTACCTTGAAGTTCTAGATGTAAAATTGCTAGATCAAAGGAATTTGAGCTTTGTGTTTGTACAACAGGGTCTTGTAGTGTCTTTGTTGCTTCCATTTTTATATGATGATAAACAATGACTACACTCTTTACATTGTTCTTTCTTTTTTTTAAAGTTTGCTCTAGAGCAGCGTGCTCACCAGAGAGAGACAGACAGGGAGAGGAAAAGTGAGAAACCACCCCTTGGGGAAATGGCCGCTGCAGTCCCTTCCCTTCCGTTCTCTTGGGATTTTGGGCACACATGCACATGCCCAGTATGTTTTTTAAGCCACCGGGTCCAGGACTTGAACCATGGTCAGCCATGTGGGATCCAGCTGCATAAACCACCAAACCACCTGCTGGACCCTACGCTCTAGATTTCTTTTTTTTCCTTTTTTTTTTTTTTGGAGAAGTTTTTGCTATCCTGCGCTCACCAGAAAGAGAGAGACAGAGAGATAGCAAGAAATCACCCCCCAGGGGGGATGGCCACGCTGCAATCCCTTCTCCTCCGTTCTCCTCTCGGGATCTTGGGCACGCACACGCACGCGCCTGGTGTGAGTTTTAGCCACTGGGTCCGGGACTCGAACCGCAGCTGACTATGTGGGAGTCCAGCGACACAGCCATTACACCAACTGCTGGTTCCCGTGCTCTAGATTTCTCTACCCGGTATAGGTTATTTTTTTTCACTTACTTTTTAGAGTACTTTATTGCAGTCTCATTTCCTAGAAAAATAACACTTTTTGGGTAGTTTCATGTTAACTTGCTTTATTATAAGTTTGACGTTGACTGTGTGAAAGTTCAGCAATCTCCATTGGCCTGAGAAGTAAATACAGTGATAATGTACTTACTACCCGTCAGAGGGGCAATTGGTGAGATTCTGTGGACAAGGGTGTGAATTGCCCTACCATTTTGTGCAAGCAATTCGATGTATAGAAGCCTTAACCACTGTACTTGCATGTGTAAGAAGTTCACGGATGTGTATTATGAAGAACACAGGGCTTTCTGAGTTTTGGTACCAAGATAAACTCATACTTGAATCCATTTCCACAAACTTGTCGACGTCCCCTCTGCATGTGCAGGGTTTGTGTTAATTGGCCCAATCATAGAATGGGCAGGTGATTAATGCTCTCTTCACATTAGAACCAGGAAGAGCCAGTCACAGCCCTGGCTGAATGATGGCACGGCCGAGTCGTAGAGACCTCGACTGGAGGAACGCGCACTGCGTGGTTCTGTAAACGCAGTGTGGAGGTGCACGAAGCCCTCTGTGGTTAGAGGTTGGGGCAGGCCTGGCTGGGTGGGGGTGGGGGTGGAGGGGAGGGAGATCCAGGCCTTCGGGGACTGGGCATGTCACATCTCGATCCCGGACTCGCTCTAGGGGCGTGTTCCGTGTGTGGAAATTAACTGCGTTGTAGCCTAGGGCGTCATCGTGCTCTCTGCGCATCGTACTTACGTAAGAGTTTAAAATAATGTGAGTCAAGGAGACTCGTCCTAGGCCAGCGTCCACGTCGAAGTGAGGAGCTAGTCTGATAGTAGAAGAGAAACAGGCCATTAAATCCGGGTACACTTGTTATTACTCAGGCATAAAAACCATGTTTTCAAGGAATATAATTAAGTCTTAGGAGAAAGTTCTTGTATTAGACTGAAGAAAATGCAAAACTGTGAAGTGAGACTTTCACTCGCCATTTAATTATACAGTATGTGTTACAATTCACTGGGCAGGGAGCACCAGGATGTTGGCTGGTTAGTTTCAAATGGCAGAAATTAAAAGATTTTAATTTAGGGGGACCAGCAGATGGCATAATGGTTACATTGCTGGACCCCCACATAGTCGACTGCAGTTCGAGTCCTGGACCCAGCAACTTAAAACTCACGCCATGTGCATATGCGTACATGCCCAAAATCCTGAGAGGAGAATGGAGGAGAAGGGATTGCAGCATGGCTATCCCCCCAAGGGGTGATTTCTCACTTTCTATCTCTCTATCTCTCCAGTGAGTACACGCACCCTATAGCAAAAATCTCTCAAAAAAAAAAAAAAAAAGATTTTAATTTTTTTCTAATTTCCTAGGTTTATCAAATTTTCTTTTTCTTTTTCTTTTTCTTTTTTTTTTTTTTGGAGAGTTTTTTGCTATAGGGCATGTGTGCTCACCAGAAAGAGACAGAAAGTGAGAAATCATCCCCCCAGGGGGGATGGCCATGGCTCAATCCCTTCTCTTTCATTCTCGTCTCAGGATCTTGGGCACACACGCACACGCGCCTGGAATGAGTTTAAGCCACTATATCTGGGACTAGAACCGTGGTTGACTACATGGGAGTCCAGCGACATAGCCATTTCACCATTTGCTGGTTCCGGTTTATCAAATTTTTTTACAATGAGTGTATTACTTTTATGATAAAAATAAAATAAGTATTTAAAAAGAGCAGTGCGGCAGTTTCTGGGAAATTAAAAATGAACTTTATCTTCTGTAATTTGTTTGTCAATTGTTTTCCTTTAGAACTTTAGCAGGTGGTGTAGTGGCTAAGGTGCTGGACTCTTACATGGTTGACCATGGTTTGAGTCCCGGGCCTGTCGCCTTGAAAATCATGCTGGATACATGTGCATAAATGCCCAGAATCCCAAGAGGAGAAACGAAAGAGAAAGAACTGTGATGTGGCCGTCCCTCTGGGGGTTGATCTCTCACCCTGTCTCTATGCTTCTCTTTCTCTCTCTGGTGAGCGCACATGCCCTATGGAAAAGAAGAACTCGAATGTGGAAAAGGACTAAGGATGTAGTGGCGTCTTTAAGTGAACGAGCAGTTCACTGTTCAGTATTTTTCTTTTTCGTGTGGGTCCTTTTGTATTAGAGAGGCTGAAGCACTTCCGAATGGTGTTTTGCAACAAGGTATAATTAGGGCAGCAGAAGTTTCTGTGGTCAGTTTAATGACAGGCTACTTACAGTTACAGTGGAGTGGGTAGGAGTGCTGAGAGAGAATGCAAATGTGCGCTCTCAGTGGGCTGTCTTGAACCTCAGCTAAAGTAATGTTTGTCTGAAACACACAAACCCCAGCGGACCTGAGCTGTTACATGGGCTCTTCCCGCTAGATACTCAGCCGGGCGCGTCTGCCTGTGCAGAGGGTGTAGTCCCTTGCCTCTGTGTAGTTGGCCGGGCAGCCGCTCCAGAAACTGCAGAGACGTTTCCTGCATTTCATCTCTCTATATTTTGGTCCTGAACATTGTGAAAATAATGCATTTTATTTGCCAGTGGAAGCAATTTGGCAATCTGTAGTCGTGGATAAAGTGGTTGCCATGAGTTCTAGCATTGTATAGGTAGGGTAAATGATTGAGTTCATTTTTTTCCTGAATTACACTGATGCCTCCCCCCACCCTCTGTTTAAATCCAATTGTAAATCAAACCCAGAGAAAGAGGATTATTTAAAACGAGGCCAGCAGTATTGGATAGATGAACAACTGATCGCAGAACTTGAGCACCGTGTCACGCATGATGTAAACCTTCTAGAATGTAGAGAGCTGGCGCGGTTTTCCATGTCACTGACCGGTTCTATTCTTGCCCTCTGCCCTTCCTGCTTAGGAGACTACCTGGGTGGAGAAGCATACTGGGCCGGCGGCCTGCACCTGTACACCCCGCTGCCTTTCCGGCCCGGCCAGGGCGGCTTCGGAGAACTTTTCAGAACACACTTTTTTCTAAACGCAGGAAACCTCTGCAACCTCAACTACGGTGAGACTCAAACTATTAAAGAAACCGTTGCACTTGTTTTTCTGTTTACGAGCACAGTACGAGGGCCAGCGGGTGGCGTGGTAGTTGGGGCACTGGATTCCCACACGGCCATCCTGGACCTGGTGGCTGAGAATCATACCAGGTGCGTGTGCGTGTGTGCCCAGAATCCCAGGAGGAGAATGGAGAAGGGATTGCAGTGTGGCCGTCCTCCCGGGAGGTGATTCCTCACTTTTCCTCTCACTGTCTCCATCTGTCTCTCTCCAGCAAGCACACGTGCCCTATGGCAAAAACCTAAAAAAAAGGCACAGTACCCAAGGAGGTGTCTGTCTTTTTAGATTATATTGTCTTTAAATTTAAAGACATTGCTAAGGCCAGTCAGTGGTGCTGTGGTTAAGGTGGCTGGATCCCACATAGCCGACTGCATGGTTCAAATCCCAGGTCCGGGAGCTTGGAAAACAGGACAGGCATGTGTGTGTGTGCCCAAAAATCCTGAGAGGAGAGGGATTGCAGTGTGGCCATCCCCTTGAAGGGTGCTTTCTCACTTTCCCTCTCTCTGTCTCTGGTGAGTGTAACACACTCTGTAGCAAAAAGAAACAGAAGGAAGAGAATTAGTCACCTGATGCCGCCTTACGAAGAAAAATCTGTTTCTTCATTTATTCTGCAGACGTTTCTGGAGCACTTGCTGTATGCCAGTTGCGATGGCTGCAGAGTAGAATTGGGTCTTTTCTTCAAAGAGCAGCAAATATATCTACCCGGAAGGCTTCCTAGAAGTCCAGGCCCTGAGCTGAAGATGTGGGGCGATCAGGGGTTGGGAAGGGCATCTTAGGCAGAGCGAGCAGGAGACGCCACGTTGGGGTCCTGATCACATGGTGTGTTTTCCTGGAGTGTCTCAGGGCCCAGCAGGAGCGAGGGCCACACGGCCTGAGGACGGCATCCACACCGGGGTCACACGTCTGTCTCTTCCAGGGGAGGGCCCGAAAGCCCACATTCGTAAGCTGGCCGAGTGCATCCGCTGGTCCTACGGCGCTGGGATTGTCCTGAGGCTCGGCAACATCGCGCGGCTGGAGCTCAATTACTGCATCCCCATGGGCGTGCAGGACGGCGACAGGTAGTGCCGGGGGTTCCCGCCCCACTGCCCCACCGTGCTGTGTGGGACATGGTTAATCGTGTCATCAGTGGCTATTAGGGTTCAAGGTTCTGCGACTGGGGGACCAGCAGTTAGCGTAATGGCTATGTCGCTGGACTCTCCTGTAGTCAACCGTGGTTTGCGTCCCGGACTCGGTGGCTTAAACTCACACCGGGCACGTGTGCGTGCATGCCCAAGATCCCGAGGGGAGAATGGAAGAGAAGGGATTGCGGTGTGGCCATCCCCCCTGGGGGGTGATTTCTTGCTTTCTATCTCTGTCTGTCTGGCGAGCACACGCACCCTATAGCAAAAACCTCTCCAAAAAAAAAAAGATTCTGTGAGTGGGCCGGTCCTGGGGCATAGCTGTTAAGTGGTGCCTGTGGAGAGCCTGACATCACGAGGCTGAGTTCGAGTCCTGGCCCTGGCACGTGTGCCTGAGTGCCCCAGTCCTGATGAGTGGGGAACGGCGGGGAAAGGGACTGCAGCATGGCATGCCCCATCGAGGGGAACTCTCTCCTTGTGTCTCTGTGTCGTGGCGCCTATGCCCTCTTGCAATTAAAGAATATTTAAGAGAAATTAATAGGTAGCAAAAGAGTGAAAATATACCACTGGGCCCCCCTTCGTCTAGTGCGGAGGAGAACATGTGCAGCGCCCTTCCCCTCCCACAGAGCCGTCCTGCTTACTGGTGCCCGGGTAGCGGGACCCCCTCAGGAGGGCTGGCTGGAGGCGTCGGCCAGGCACGCTCGTCCTTCTGCTAGAGGGATCGCGGCGTGCCCGGGCTTCACTTCGCAGGCCAGGCTGGAGGTTGGAGGGGCCGTGGAGGGCTCACTCTTGAGCACCTGGTGTGCAGCCCGCCTCTCGGTCTTTCCCCATTGAGACAGGGTCTGCTATGCGTGACATGGTGGACAGAGGTAGGACCACTGACAGTGGGAACTAACCCCACCTTTTAACATGTGTGGTATAAGCTTTCAGTGTCTCTGGGAAGTCCTCACAGCGTGTGTCGGGAGTCAGGCTGCCGGAGCAGGGCCACGCCGGTGTCTCAGACGGCAGGCCTGTTTTCTCAGAGCCAGAGGTGGGAAGTCCAAGACCAGGATGTCGGCAGAGCCGCTCTGGCAAGGCCCCTCTCCCTGGCTTGCCCACGGCAGCCTTCCCTGGTCCGTGCTCAGTGTGCTCCGGTGTGCCTCCCCCTCAGGCTCTCATCCCGCCACGGAGGGCCACCCTCACACCCTCATCCGAAGGAACCCCTTCCCACAGGCCGATGTGTTGGAGTTAGGTCGACGTCTCTCTCCCAGTGTCGTGTCTGTATACGCAGACCCCCGGCTTTGCTCTTTCTCCTCACTTTGTGTCCCTGTGTGCCGTCACCATCACTGTGGTGGCGCTCTCCTTGGGTCCTAACCCAGGCTCAGGCTTGAAGGTGTGGTTTGCCAGTCTCCCCTCCCCTCTCTACACCTCCTCTCCTGCCAGCTCCCCTCCTATCCCCTCCCCCCACCCCTCCCACCACCTCCCCTCCTCCCCTCCCCTGACTCCTCTCCCTTCTCCCCCCCACCCCTCCTCTCCTGACTTCTCCCCTCCCACCACCTCCCCAGCGGGCGGTGGTCTTGGGAAAGGAGAGCCGCTGTAGCCAGCTTCTGACTACCCGTGATTACAGAGCAGGCCAGCACCTGTCGTCCAGAGGCCTGGGCTGTGACTCGTGGAACCTGCTCTTCCTCTCACGCTGAGGCTCACTGAGCAGCTGCTGTGTGTCTTGGGTGCGAGGGGCTTTGGCCCTGCAGGGATGGCAGAGCCTTCTTGCATTGTCACTTGTCACCGGCAGCAGTAGCTGCACTTCACCCCCACCAGCTCCCCTGCACACCACATCTGTCCTTCGCACGTGCAGGCCGGAAGGAGGTGGTCACAGACCTCTGCAGGGATGTGCTCTGGAGGCCGTCTGCCCAGCTCAGGCGCTCTGCTTAGCTGTGGCACCTGGGCTGAGTTACTAAACCTCTCTGGGTCTCCGCTCCCACGTCCAGACGGTAGACAGTGATGTGTCCACTTCGCAGTTTGAGGCCCGAGTGAATTAATGCACGCAGAGCGCTGCAGGTGCGCCTGGGCTTTCATCAGCAGCCGGAGCCTGTGCTCCTGTGCCTGCTGCTCTCCTGTGCCCGCTGCTCTCCTGCGCCCGCTGAGCCGGTGCTCCTGTGCCCGCTGCTCTCCTGCACCCGCTGAGACTGCTCCTGTGCCCGCTGCTCTCCTGCGCCCTCTGAGCCTGTGCTCCTGTGCCCGCTGCTCTCCTGCGCCCGCTGAGCCGCTGCTCCTGAGCCACTGCTCTCCTGTGCCCGCTGCTCTCCTGCGCCCGCTGCTGCTCCTGTGCCCGCTGCTCTCCTGCGCCCGCTGAGCTGCTGCTCCTGTGCCCCTGTGCCCTGCTGCTCCTGTGCCCACTGCTCTCCTGCGCCCTCTGAGCTGCTGCTCCTGTGCCCACTGCTCTCCTGCGCCCCTGAGCTGCTGCTCCTGTGCCCACTGCTCTCCTGCGCCCGCTGAGCTGCTGCTCCTGTGCCCACTGCTCTCCTGCGCCCGCTGAGCCTGTGCTCCTGTGCCCACTGCTCTCCTGCGCCCGCTGAGCTGCTGCTCCTGTGCCCCTGCTCTCCTGCGCCCTCTGAGCTGCTGCTCCTGTGCCCGCTGCTCTCCTGCGCCCTCTGAGCTGCTGCTCCTGTGCCCGCTGCTCTCGTGCGCCCGCTGAGCCGCTGCTCCTGTGCCCACTGCTCTCCTGTGCCCGCTGCTCTCCTGCGCCCTCTGAGCTGCTGCTCCTGTGCCCACTGCTCTCCTGCGCCCTCTGAGCTGCTGCTCCTGTGCTCTCCTGCGCCCTCTGAGCTGCTGCTCCTGTGCTGCTCTCCTGCGCCCTCTGAGCTGCTGCTCCTGTGCCCACTGCTCCCCTGCGCCCGCTGAGCCGCTCTCCTGTGCCCGCTGCTCCCCTGCGCCCGCTGAGCCGGCCGGTGCTCCCCTGTGCCCGCTGCCTCTCCTGTGCTGCTCCCCTGCGCCCGCTGAGCCGGTGCTCCTGTGCCCGCTGCTCTCCTGCGCCCGCTGAGCCGGTGCTCCTGTGCCCGCTGCTCTCCTGCGCCCGCTGAGCCGCTGCTCCTGTGCCCGCTGCTCTCCTGCGCCCGCTGAGCCGGTGCTCCTGTGCCCGCTGCTCTCCTGCGCCCCTGAGCCGGTGCCCTGCCCGTGTGCTGATGCTGCTCTCCTGTGCCCCACTGCCCTCGTGTGCCCGCTGAGCCGCTGCTCCTGTGCCCGCTGCTCTCCTGCGCCCGCTGAGCCGGTGCTCCTGTGCCCTGCTGCACCCCTCACTGCGCCCCTGAGCTGGTGCTCCTGTGCCTGCTGCTCTCCTGCGCCCGCTGAGCCGGTGCTGTGCCCGCTGCCCTCCTGCGCCCACTGCCCTCGTGTGCATGCTGCTCTCCTGTGTCCACTGCCCTCGTGTGCTCGCTGAGCTGGTGCTCCTGCGCCCGCTGCCCTCCTGCGCCCACTGCCCTCCTGTGCCTGCTGCTCTCCTGTGCCTGCTGCTCTCCTGTGCCCACTGCCCTCCTGCCCCTGCTGCTGTGCTGGCAGAGCTGTCTTCACACGGAAAGCGACGTGTGTCCTGCAGAACATAGTTCCCTCCCTTTCCGCATCACCTCTGTGACTCCACTGGCTTTTGGTGATAGTCTATAGATGGGAAGATGTGTCCCGATTTTGGAGATTGTGAATCATGAAAAACACCTTTTATTTTAGAGCAAGATTATGCATTAGGTAGCTTTTTAGCAATGATCCTTCACAGTTTACAGTTAGCAAATGAGGCTGGTCTTGCAAGCTGCTTTCTATGAATCCCTGTTCCCACCACAGATGGGAACGTAGGTCCCCTGGCTCCCCAGCCGAGTGTGTATTGGAATCCTGCAGGTAGCAGCAGAGGTGGGCTGCTGGTCCTGCCCCACCTCGGCTAAGTGTGCCGGGAGTTCTGAGTGGTGCTTTCAAACTGCAACGTTCTTCTGGATCCCCGGGGAACCCGCCAAAGGTATTCTGACTCCTTCCTTTAGGGTGACCCCAGTCCTGTGCATCAGACTCGCCCCCACCTTCATGGACGCCCCAGCTCCATGGGACTGCCACCTGGGCACTGGGTGAGGGTGTCCACACCCTTCTCTGTCCTTGTTCTTGCAGTACTGCTTGTGGCCACTGGGTGTCAGTGTGCTCTGAGAAGTCCCCGCTGCTGCCTGAGCTCAGTGTGGTTTCCCTTTCTCAGATAACAGAGAGCGCTCCATTTACCTTTCGCTGCCTTTCTCTCTTCAGGCTAGATCCAACAAATATGTTTCAGAGATTAATTTCTAAATGCGCTTTCTCCTGGAAGGAAGAGGCCTGCCAGCACGAGATGCTAAAAGCCCAGCGTGCAGCCCCCTCCGTCTCGGTGCTTGGAGCCGTGTGCAGTGGCCCGTGGGCCTGTGGGGTGGGGCGCCTGGGCGTGGAGCTGTCCGACTAGTGCGGCTTTGTTTGACGCTTTCCCGTCAAAAGTGCAATTTTGTGGAGTTTGAGTGATGTTGCCAGAAATCAATCTTTATTTCTAAAATTAGACAACCACAGACTGGGACTTAGGTGTGTGGAAGTCTTCCGTAGATTGATTTTCCCCACAGTCGATGCAGGCGCTCTATAATTAGGACTTCAGACCTTCACAAAATGGAAACAGTTCTGAAATGTCTGCTAAATCTTACATTAGAGTGGTTCGTGCACCGCCATCTCGAACCTGACCGCGTACTGTCGCTCGCAGCTCACGGGTGCCGTCTCTGGGGACCCAGTGATGAGTCGGGCTGCCCAGAACAGGACTCCCAGTGGACGGGGAAGACAGACAGAGCCGGCCGGGAGCCGGGGCCGAGCCGAGTCTCCCCTGGAGGTGGGATGCCACGGTGCCCAGTCTGCAGTGCCAGAGCGAGGTGCCTCGAAGGAGCCTGAGGGAGGCATGGGAGGCCCAGGGCCGGGGAGGCGGGTCAGAGGAGGGCCTTTAGTGCCACGCTGGGGGTCTGGAGTTTTACTCGCCCTCCTCTCCCACCCCTGCCTTCTAGCCACACTAGCCTTCCCCCTGCGTCCATACCAAGGTCTCTGAGTCTCGGCCCTGCCTGGTTCACTGCCGGTTTCCGTGTGTCCACACGCACCTGGTGTTTGTGAGGTCATCAGGGCGCTCTGACATGCAGGGCCATAGGTGCTCGGGGCTGGGAGCAGGTGGGCGCTGGCTGAGGGCCTGTGCTGAGAGTGCAGGCAGGCTGGGAGACAGTGGGGGACAGAACACACAGAAAGGGGGCACTCGGGCTGTCCCAGGGCGGCCGAGGCCCCCCGAGTCAGCCTGCCTGTGTGAGATCCATAGTGGACATTTTCTTCTGTGACACGTTTTTGGGGTCCCCAAACATAAGCCTGTTCTCATAAAGTTGCTTTGTCTTTCTGGGGTGGACGCAAGCCAGCATTTATTGGAACATCTGCTTCTTGTCTGAATTAAGCCAAGAGCTTGACTTAGTTTTTACTCTGGCTTGTCGTCAGACGTTTTTCTACATAGTGAATGTTTTTATGTGTCTGATCTGGCCCTGGGCTTGGCCAAGTGGTTCAGATGCAGTCGCAGTTTCGAGTTTGTTTCTTGCCCCCCTTTTCAGGGAGATGTTTGCCTTAGGGCACATGTGTCGACCAGAGAGACAGAGAGCAAGACCTCTCACCCCCAGGGGATGGCCACACCACAGTCCTCCTCCATTCCCCTCTTGGGGTTTTAGGCACACACATTCGGCGTGAACGTTAAGCTGCTGGGTCCAGGACTCAAACCAGGATCGACTATGTGCGAGTCTGGCACGTAACCATTACGCCATCTGCTGGTCCCAGGTCTTTGCCTTTTAAGGCTGTTGCTATGGGCTGCCGGGGAGGCCTTAGGCTGGTCAGCGCCCTGATCCTGCAGAAGGTGAGGCCACCTCCTTAGCCGTTGTCTGTCCTGAATCTCATCGGCCACGTGTCTCCGTCTGAGTCAGGGAGAGCAGGAAAGGCGTCCTGCCAGTGTCCCGCGCTGCACCTGGTCAGGTCTGCCGATGGCACGGGGTGGGGCGAGAGAAATGGCAGCTCTCTTCTGCGTGAAGGCGCTGTCCGCTGGTCTTTTCTTGAAGTCGCGCATAGCCCTCGAAAGCTCTTGTTCCGTCGTGCACTGGTGGCTGTCGTCGGGACTCTGCATGTCCTGTCCCCAGGGAGGTTCAGGACCCCAGAGTGGGCCAACTTAATCCCATCTGTGCAGGCCGGCACTGCTCTCACACAGGCCACGCTGAGCAGTGACCGGAGGGCAGGGTGTACCTCGCCGTCTTGGCCACAGCGTGCCACACAGCCGCGCGCCCTGCCCCGTCCCCCCTCAGCCGCGCGCCCTGCCCCGTCCCCCCTCAGCCGCGCGCCCTGCCCCGTCCCCCCTCAGCCGCGCGCCCTGCCCCGTCCCCCCTCAGCCACGCGGCCTGCCCCATCCCCCCTCAGCTGTCGGCTGGAGTCTGTCTCCTCATCCAAAAGTAGGCCCTGTTCTCTGTGGCCGTGGAATCACACCTGCCAAGTGTCAGCGTACGGGTCATCTTGCAACTGACATGACCGCTTTTTTTTTTAATGTTTATTTTTAAATTGACACGTAGTAATTGTTGTTAAGGGCGCCGGACTCCCACGTGGCCGACCATAGTTCAAATCCTTGTCCTGGCAGCTTTCTCTCTCTCTCTCTCTGTCCCTCTCTAGTCAAAGTAAAATAAGAAAGTAAATTTAGATAAAATAATTCTTTAAAAAAATTTAAAAATAATTGCACATATTTATGGGGTATAATGGGATTTTTAAAAACGGGATGGGGAGAGAAAGCGTTCCCTAGTGGGGTGTGGTTGCAGTGCAGTCCCTTTTCCCGTCAGGACTTAGACACACACACACGTATGCCTGGCTTGTTTTTCAAGCCAGGATTCAGACTATGCCCACCGTGTCGATCCGGCTCGGGCACAGGCCTTTCCCACTGCCCCGGGGCCGTGTGTGAGGCTCTGTGCATGTGAGCAGTCACACCCAGCATGGCTGTCACCCCAGGCGGTTGTCGTTTTGTAGTGAGAGCATTCAGGATCTTTCTTGCGGCTATTTTGAAACGCACGGTGTGGCTGCCATGTGCAGCAGCACTGCGACCCTGCAGTGCCACACGGAGGGGCTGGGCGCGGTCCCGAGTCACACACTGGAGGTGTGTGCGTACATTCCCATGGTCCCGATCGGCTGAGGCTGGGTGCATCGTGGCACAGAGACCCTGTCTGGGTGCCTTTTCTCTCTCTCCTTCTTTCCTTCTTCCTCTCTCATAGAAGAAAGAAGTAAAAATAAACTGACAGTGACCTAGACTCACCTCCGCAGGAGGACCCTGGAGCTCACCCTCTTGTCTGTAACTCCGTACCCGCCGACCGCCCCTTCCAGACCTCCCTTCCAGCCCACGGTCCCCACCATAAGTTCGTATAGCCTTTGTGGTAACCCCCGGGGTCCCGAGGTGACTGCCGGCTGTGGGGACCCCTGGGCTGTAGGCCAGCTCAGGGGCTGCTGCCTCCCTGTCGCCCACCTTCCTGCTCTCTGCCCCGCCCTGCCCTCTCCACCTCCAGCCTCCCTGTCGGGACTGGGGGACGGAGGGCTGGGAAGCAGTTTGGGGGGATTCGTGTCTCCATTTCTTTCCTTTTCCATTTTCGAAGGTGGATTTTTTCGTGGGCTGCTGGGCAGGGCTGGGCAGCAGACGGGGAAGGCAGGGGGCAGGCAGGCTGAGGGTGGGGAGGAGCAGGGGTCCCCCTGAATCTGGCAGGGCTGCTGCGGTGCTGCCAGGAGGTGGACGCGCGTGGGGGGCCGCTGTGTCTAACTTCTCCTTGTTTTTCAGGATCTGCGATGGTGTCCAGTTTGGAGCTGGGATTAGGTTCCTGTAGCTGTCGCCCCCTCCAGAGCAGCTCGGGGACATGGGGAACAGTGCGTCACCAGCCACACGTCTCTGCATCAACACAGCCAAGCGCGTCCTTTGACAGCAGTCCTTGGGGGAAGCCGTGTCAATAAATTTTACAGACGGATGCTCAGCTGCATCGCGGCTGTGATTTGCTCGCCGGCCAGTGCATCTCCCGGCTTTGCCCAGCTGCCTGTGTTCCCCTGAGTGTTCCCTCTGACCGAGACAGGCCTTCCGGACAGCCTCCAGGTCCCTTCTCCCCAGCTCTTCGCGTCCCGAAGCAGGAGTGCTCTGCAGAGCAGAGGGCGGGAGGGACCTCTGGCCGAGCAGACTCAGCCGTGGGTCGAGGGTGTGTGCTCGGGCCTGATGCACTGCTGACCCCAGGAGACCCCATGTCAGTGGGCGCTGGGAGCACCATGCTGGGCGTCTGGTCATGTAAATGCAGAGTGGTGTGGGGGAGAGGATTCTGTGTGTAACGTTCGGGACACGGAGGTGAAGGGGGGGGGCAACCGCAAACAGCATGTTGGCAGGACCGGTGTGTTGGGGCCTGTGTGGCTTGCAGGTCACCGCGAGCTAATGGCTGAGAACACTTGACCTCTGCGATCTGGAGGTCGGAAGTCCAAGGCAGGCCCAATTGGGCCACCATCCAGGGGCGCAGGACTGGCTCCTTCTGGAGGCTCCAAGGGCAGGCCCCTCCTGGCTCTGGGTTCTGGAGGCACCCACATCCCTTGGCTGATGGCCCTTCCTCTGGTCAGAGCAGCAGCTTGGCATCCCCCGTCTCCCTGATGCTGACTCTGCCCTCATTTAAGGACCCCTGTGATGACAGTGGACCACTGGCATCAGGATCGTCTCGTTTTAGTCATTTGCTATAGAGTGCGTGTGCTCACTTCAGAGATGGGGGCGGGGGAGAGAGCACCCCTGGAGAGTATGGCCATGCCACAGTCCCGCCGCCATTCTCTGGAGATCTTGGGCACGCATGCTCACACTCAGCATGTTTTTCACGCTGCCGGTCTGGGACTCAACCAGAGAGTTGGCCATGTGGGATCCAGGTGTGCCTTAAGCACCACCATACCACAGGCTGGCCCCAGGATAATCCCATTTTAAGGTCAGCTAAGCAGCACCCTGAATTCTATCTGTAATGTTTTTTTTTTTTTTTTTTTCTGGAGAGTTTTTTTTTGCTATAGGGCACGTGCACTTGCCAGAAAGAGAGGGACAGAAAGAGAAAAATTACCCCCCCAAGGGGGGATGGCCACGCTGCAATCCCTTCTCCTCCATTCCCCCCTTGTGATCTTGAGCATGCACGCACACGTGGCTGGTGTGAGTTTAAGCCACTGGGTCCAGGATTCGAACCGTGATCAACTACATGGGAGTCCAGCGACATAGCCATTACACCATCAGCTGGTCCCCCATCTGTAATCTTAATTCCCGTTGTCACCCATTGAGGATACCACTGGGTCTGGGGATTAGGACATGGACCTGTTTTGGGGTGACGTTATCCTGCCTTTTACAACTAGTGTTCCTCAGAGTAACACTATTGGGATATTCTTAATTAGTCACATGAGAATTTTTTTTCAGTTTGCCGGAGGTATATGTGTGCTTGCTGGAGAGGGACAGAAAACAGGAAGTCACCACTGTAGGGTGGTCACTGCAATCCCCTCCCTCCTCTCCCTCCTGTGGAGCTCTGGGGCACGCGCTGTTTCTCACACGTGGGCATTTGGCGTGTGGCCTCCAGCTGCCTTTACCACTAGGCCACAGGCTGGCCCCAGAGATTTTTTTTTTTTTTTTTAAGTTAAACCTCCTTTGAATTAGAATTCTTCAAAAAATAGTGCCGTGTAAGAATATCCTGGGTTGCAGTTGAGGCCCTGAGGGACCTTAGCTAGTGTGCTTTGCTGTTGGGTTTCTCCTGCTCCAAACCGGGCCTGAAGCCCCCTCTACCACTCCTCCCTGCACGTCTGCTTGGGATTTAGGGAGCAGCCCTAGTCCAGGGCCTACATTATCCCTGGGCAAGCGCTGGCCCCCAGAGCTGCCTCATACACGTTCGTGCACAGGCTGCAAGGGCTTTTGCAGAGGGTATTTAAGAAGGAACACAGGGACCAGCAGTTAGCGTAATGGCTATGTCACTGGACTCCCATGTAGTCGACCGCAGTTCGAGTCCCAGACCCGGCGGCTTAAATTTACGCCGGACGCGTGTGCGTGCGTGCCCAAGATCCCGAGAGGTGTGGCCACCCCCCCCAGGGGGTGATTTCTCGCTTTCTGTCTCTCTGTCTCTCTCTGTCTGGGACTTGGCCAGCAGGTGGCATAGTGGTTAAGGTGCTGGACTCCTACGTGGCTGACTGTGGTTTGAGTACCAGACCTGGTAACCTGAAACTCAGGTCAGGCATGCAGGTGTGTGCGCATGCCCACAAAATCCCGAGAGGAGAATGGAGAAGGGATTGTGGTATGGCCATCCCCCCGGGGGGTGATTTCTCACTTTCTGTCTCTGTCTCTGGTGAGCGTGCACACTCTATAGCAAAATATCTTTTAAAAAAAGTAGTTGGGACTTGGGAAAATATAGTATCCCCCCTCGCCAAATTAAAAAGAAAAAAAACCTTTAAGATTCTTTCCTTCTGAGAAAGACAGGCGCTCCTAGCAGGGTCCTCACACGCTCCGCCCTGTCTCCGCTGGCCTGTGCCTGTGTGCTCGGGGTCCCTGGACGCGAGCCCAGCACCTTCCCTGGGGAGGCCCGGGGTTTCTGTGCTGCTTATCGCTGCAGGGTCACATTCAGCCCTTGGGGGAATCAGAAACCCATTAGAGCACTGTCAGCCGCCCTGTAAACTTCGAACAGAAAATCCAAATAATGCACTCTCAGACACCGGGCCCTCGGAGTTCCTCTGCTGTGAGCGGACGACCTGAAGAAGTCCTTGCGGAAAGGTACGTGTCTAGCCGGCAAGGCCAGTTGCCCTGGTGACCAAACAGCTCCCTGATCAAGGCACACCAGACCCGGCTGTCTTCGCCGCGTCACGGGTTTGATTGCAGGCGGGCTCCCCAGGCTGCCCTTCCCAAGGTGAAGGGAAGGTGTGCGTGCGTGCGAGTGCCCATAATCCCGAGAGGAGAACGGAGATGGGCGCCGGGTGTCAGGCGAGCCTGCCCGCTCCTGGGTGGTATCTGAGGCCGACAGGAGCCCAGAACCAGCACTTCCAGACGTGCTTTCCTGGAAGGACCAGGAAGGACGCACGTTCACGGTGGGAAGTAGTTTTTCACGGCTGCTGTTTTGGAAAGAGGCAAGACTGCGTCCTCCACGCGGGACTGCCCTGGCTCGGGGACTCTCATTCTTGTTACCCTGTTTCTTCCCTGAACACCTGCATGCTCTGGACGGGAACATGATTCAGCGTTCGCTTAATTAACTTCTCTCACCACTCTGGGAGGGGCGATGGGAGGCCAGCTGGCTGGGCCGGCCCAGAGGGTGCCGCTTCTGAGCTGGGATGCTGGGCACTCTCCCTCCACCTGCAGGAGGCTGATCGCAGCCAACCCAGTCTTCATGATGCCTCCGGATGGGGATGGCCTGCGACCAGGAGCTGGTGGGGCGCTGTGCGCACCAGGGACCTTCCTGAAGGGCTCACCGGCGGCGGTCTCGTGCACGGTGCCGTCCTCCCGGGTACCGTCTGCTGTCCCGGGTCTCACGATCCACGGAGCAGACTGCTCTGCCAGATGCTCTGCTCCTGGGACAAAGGACAAGCTGCTGACGGAGAGGTGCCCATCAGGACATCTTCCCCTCAGAGAGACCTCTGCTGGGGCCATCTGCTTTGAGGTCCTCTCCACCCCTGCGGCTCAGGCTGAGAATGCTCTGGAATTTCCAGATCCCTTATTTATTTATTTATTTTTTTTAAAGAGTGGATAAATTTACCTTTGGGATGGGCAGCTGTGCACCACAAGTTTAAAGATCTCCCAAGAGGAGAGAACGGGCTTGCTTCAGAGAACAGGAACTGGTGAACTGCGTGTTAAGTAAAATGAGCGGTGCCTGGCCAGCCGATGGGGAGCAGTAAGGAAGCGCTCAGTGAGTCGAAGCCGTTGGAGAGGTCCTGGGTTCACACCCCACGGCCTCCCTGTACACACCAGGCACAGTCCCACGTACACACGGCCTCCCTGTACACACCAGGCACATCCCACGTACACACGGCCTCCCTGTACACACCAGGCACAGTCCCACGTACACACGGCCTCCCTGTACACACCAGGCACAGTCCCACGTACACACGGCCTCCCTGTACACACCAGGCACAGTCCCACGTACACACGGCCTCCCTGTACACACCAGGCACAGTCCCACGTACACACGGCCTCCCTGTACACACCAGGCACAGTCCCACGTACACACGGCCTCCCTGTACACACCAGGCACAGTCCCACGTACACACGGCCTCCCTGTACACACCAGGCACAGTCCCACGTACACACGGCCTCCCTGTACACACCAGGCACAGTCCCACGTACACACGGCCTCCCTTGTACACACCAGGCACAGTCCCACTGTGCCTGGCTGGGGCTGGGGGGTGGATTGCCGTGTGGAGACCCTGTTGGGGGGCTTCTCTCTGTCACGTGGAATAAAAAAAAATTTTTTAAAGGAACAATGTTTGATGCCAGGTACTTAAAAATCCAAATTCTGGGGCCAGCAGATGGTGTGGTGGTTATATTGCCGGAGTCCCACATGGCTGACCGCGGTTCAGGTCATGGGCCTGGTGGCTTGAACCTCAAGCCGGATGTGTGTGGAGAGGAGAATGGAGGAGGAGGGATTGTGGCATGGCCATCCTCCCTAGGGGGTGATTCTCACTTTATCTCCCACTGTCTCTGTCTGTTTTTCTCTCTCTGGTGAATGCAAGGGCCCTACGGCAAAAACCTCTCGGAAAAAAATCCAAATTCCCAGCTTCTTTTGAGAAATCGGAAGATGAAGGAAGGTCTTTATGCGTACCAGCAGCAGGGCTGGAGCAGGAGGTGGGGCCCCTGCCACGGGGCGGCGCTCTCAGCCTCTCCGCTGCTTGGCAGCTGCATTGCTTGTCCCTGGCCTGGCCAGTCCGGAGTGGAAGTATCGGAGTATATTTGGGGAGGAGGCAAGTTTCTGGGTTCATCTGTCAGGGAGTGGTCAAGTGGCGAGCCCTGCGTTCAGGGCCCTGGCTCTCACCCTTCCTGGGCTGTTCGCCAAATCCAGTCTCCTCTTCAGAGCCCCAGGTTTCCCTTCTATGAAGAAGAGGTTTGGTGCACCTCGGTGCTCCTGGGCAGCACCCCAGGCCAATAGCAGCTGACATTCCCTTTAACTGCCAGAGGGAACGTGCGCTCACCGGAGACAGACAGAACTGGAGGGAAAGGGGGAGCACTTCCCAGTGGGACAGCCGTGCCGCAGTCCCTCCTCTTCCACTTTTTCCATCCTGTTGGGGTTTGGGGCACACGTGTACCTAGTGTGCTTTTTCAAGTCACTGGGTCTGAGGTTTGAACCATGGTCAGCCATGTGGGCTCCCTCAACTACCAGGCTATAGGGCGGGCTCAAAAGAAAATCATAGTTTTTTTTTTTTTTTAACCTGTTCAGGGACATTTTAGACCAGAGTCCAGCAGCAGGTCCTTGTCTGCATTCACACTGAACTTGCATCCCGGCGCTGTCACTCACTGGTGCATGGCCTTAGGCGGGCTCACAGGTGTGCTCAGAACCAGGCCATGTGCACGCGAGGCACAGTCCCCGTCATCTGTCTGAGGGGACCGGGGTTGGGGGGGCGTGGCCAACCCAGACGTGTAAACTTGTAGAGACAGAGATGGAGGGGACCGATGCTGGCTCGCTCACTGAGCCGCCGTGTCTAATGCCAGGTGTGTAAAATAATGTGATCCCAGAAGAACTGATTTTTTCTACCTTTACTGCATTCTAATTGCTTGCTTGCGTCTTCAGGGTTTTGTGATCATTAGAGCCACTTTTTTTTTTTTTTTTTTTTAATTTTGCTAAACAGCACATGTGCTTGCCAGAGAGCGTGAGCGACAAAGAGGGAGAGGGAGGATGTGCCCCAACGGGGAATGGTCATTCTACAATCTGTTCTCCTCTGTCTCTCCCTCCGTTTGAGATTTTGGGCATGTGCACACACGCGTGCACACGCACACACATGTGCATACACACACACAGTTGTTTCTCAAACCACCAGGTCTGGGACTTGAATCACACAGTTGGCCATGTGGGAGCTGGCTGCCCTAACCACCAGGCCACAGAGCCTGCCTCATTAAAGCCATGTTTTTTTAAAAGAAGATCATTTATTTCTCCCATGAGAGATTATTTACTTCTTCCTTGGGTACGTTAAGTTCTGCTGGCCCATCTAGCACTGCGATTGGCTCTTTGGCCCGGGCGTGATTTTGTAACATCATGTGTTGGTCATTTGGGAAATACTGGTTCCTTGAGTTAAGAAAATCTTCCAAATGCTCACACGTGGTTATGCAGAATCAGAGAGTCGCACGCCAGCTGTGCTCACGCTGTGATCGCACCGCCCAGCTGGTCTGGGTCACAAGCGCACAGCGCAGTGCCTGCGTGCCCCGGGAGGCCCAAGCCTCTCCCACGTGGGTGCAGTTGTGGTTCCCTGCACCACGGCCTGACCTTGCGCCACTTCTCCGAGTCACCTGGCAGCTGTTCAGAGGGCAGGCTTCTCAGAGTGGGCTGAGGCACAGCAGGTTCTGAACCCAGTCATGGTGCCTCCCCGAATCCTGCCGACCGTCAGTGCCTGTTCACAAAACGAGCGTGTGGTCGGTGGCTCCCACGACACCCTGGGAGAGGGCACCCAGTGTTGGAGCTCAGGACATTAGGTCTGCCAAAAATTACTGCGGACTCCTAAAGAGCTTTTGTGTATATGGGTTGATATTTATTCTTATCCTATTGAAGATCAAAACAGACATTTTTTTAAAAATCATTTTAAAAACTCATTATAGGGACCAGCAAATGGCATAATATTTACGTTGCTGGACTTGCACGTAGTCGACCGCGGTTCGAGTCCTGGACTCAGTGGCTTAAAACTCACACCAAGGTGTGTGTGCGTGCGTGCCCAAGATCCCCAGAGGAGAATGGAGGAGAAGGGATTGCGGCGTGGCCATCCCCCCAGGGGATGATTTCTCACTTTCTGTCTCTGTCTCTACCCAGTGAGTGCATGCCAATATCAGTAGCGTATGAAGAATGTATTTCCCAAAGCCAGCCTGTGGTGAACAGAGCGGCGTTGCTGTCGCCTTCTCTTTCCTACCCGTCTGCAGAACGGATGGATTCACAGCGGCTGCTGCACTCAGCTCGTGGTCGTCGCGTGCAGAATGTCCGTCCTCACGTGGATATGTGTTTGAAAAAGAGAAGTTCAGTAGCCTTCTTGGGTAACTGGATATTCTTTGACACCTCTCCAGGACTCAATAAATGATAGCTTCCTTTATTTTTTGCTGTTTTTTATGAGAGAGAGAAGCCCCCTTGACAAGGTCTCAGCATGCCTTCCCCCAGGACTCCAGCTCTGGAGGCCTGGTGCCTTCCTGGGTGTCAGGTGTATTTCCAAGCCAGCCTGAGACGACCTGGGGCCGGCCACAGAGTTCCCAGCCTTGCAGGGCACTTGCGCTGCTCTTGTGCCGCAGTGGCTGGGTCAAGCGATTATTTCTGTGTGTGTGCTTTATTTTAAGAATTATTATTCAATTTTATTTATTATTATTTTTAAATTTGCTATAGAAGATGTTCACTCACCATTGAGAGAAAGAGAGAGAGGAAGTGAGAAAGCAAGCCCCGATCGGCCATGTTGGAGTCCAGTGCCCTAACCACCACACCATCTGCTGGCCCCACATGATGGTTTTCTGTTTTGTTTTAGTTTTTAGCTTGCCAGAGCGCGTGCGTGCTCATCAGAGAGTAAAAGGGGGCCGGATGGGAAAGTGCCCTGGGGCAGGGTCACACTGCAGTCCTCCTCTTCTCCCTCTGAGGTGTTGGGCTGCATACATGCCCCGTGCGTTTCTCAGGCCGTCTGATCTGTGACTCAGACTGTGCAGTTGGCCACGTGGGCTCCAAGCCGCCTTATCTGCCGCTCATCGCCTGGCCCAGCCAGCTGATGGTTTTTGAGAGATAAGCTGTAGTGTGGACTGAGAACCCTTACCCCTGCCTGACTTTCTTTTTTTTTTTGGAGAGGTTTTTTTTTTTTTTGCTATAGAGTACATGCGCTCACCAGAAAGGCAGAGGGATAGAAAGCGAGAAATCACCCCCCAGGGGGGATGGCCACGTTGCAATCCCTTCTCCACTCTCCTCTCGGGATCTTGGGCACACACGCACACGCATCTGGCATGAGTTTAAGCCACCGGGTCTGGGACTCAAACCACGGTCGGCAACATGGGAGTCCAGCGACATAGCCATTATGCTAACTGCTGGTCCCCACCCCTGACTTTCTCACACTCGGTTACATTAGGTTCCACTGGCCCATCCTGCACTGCGACTGGCTCTTTGGCCCGGGTGTGACTTCGTAACATCATATGTTGATCATTCGGGAAATACCGGCTGCTTGAGTTAGGAAAACCTCCCAAATGCTCACATGTTGTGATTGTGCTAAATAAGAAGGTCACAGTCCTTAATGCCAGCACTGGCCGCAGCAGGAAATCTGTTAGGGGCAGCCGCCAAGCCCAGTGGGCGCCTGGGTCCCAGTTCTCACGTGGAAGGTCACATTATACCCTTGGCAGCAAATGCTGTCGGCTGCTTTCCTTGGAGCATCCTTCCTCCGCTTTGGTGGAAATGCCTGTCAGATGCCCACATCTCAGTACCCGCAGTTCTGCAGTTGCCCTCCCAGGTAGACGCTGTCCCATGAGAAGGTGGCTGTTTGCTCGGAGCCCAAGCACTTGGCTCCCCCGAGACCAGAGAGCAGCCAGAGTACATTCTGCTTCGAACACGTGAACACAGAATGTTCAAAGGCTGCACTTCATGCCAGCAGTCGTTTTCACAGCTACATTCTTAAGCGAAACTGGTGTTTTCTCTCTCTCCTCGTGTGTGGTGGTGAAGATACCACGAGGACCCGCCCGGGTTGGTGCCTCCGTCTCGCTTGGGTTGACACAAGCGCTTCTAGCTGGAGAAGCTTCTGCGTCGTGAGTGCCAGTGTCAGCCCAGGGAGCTGAGCGACTAAGCCTGAACTGCCCTGCACGCGGCTCGGGCCGAGCCGGGCCTGTGGTGTGGGAGTCGGGTGCTGCTCCAGACGCGGGGGATCCCACCAGTGACAGTGGCCTGGAGCACACGCCACACATCTGAGTGCCCAAAACCCGAGGGGCTGGAGGCTGGCGGACGGGCACTGTGACCAGACCCCGTGGCAGGTGCTCGTTTCTTTGGCTCGCTCGCTTTCACATGTGCAAGCATTCTATTGTGAATAAGGGAATTGAAACTAGCTCTGATAGCTCGGAGGTGGCACAGTGCGATAAAATATGCACAAGAAGGTTCCTGGTTCAAGTCCAGAGACTTCCTTGAGTACAGTGGGCACACCTGCCACCTGAGGCTTGCAGGAGGTGTGTGGCATCAAGACTCCCCGTGGGCTCTGTGTGTGTGTGTGTGTCTGTCTCACTCGTTCATGGGGAAATACCTAAGCTCCCTTAGGACCCTCCTTAAAGAATCTCAGGCCTGCCATGGGTCTGTGGACCACACTTTGAGAACTGTTCTGCCATTATCCAAAGAAAAGAATCGCGGCTTTGGAAGTCCTCCCAGGCACTGCCATCTGCAGTAGCCACCGTGAGAGCAGCCGTCACAGGAGAGGCTGGCTGCGGCCCCGACGGGGGTGGGCTCCCTCCTTTCCTTTCCTTTTCCTTCCCTTACCCTTCCCTTCCCTTCTCCTGTCTTCCTTCCCTTCCCTTCCCTTCTTTTCTTTTTTCCTTTTAAAATTTGCTGTAGGATGTGTGCACTCACCGTAGAGAGAGAAAGAGAAAATGAAAAAGCATCCCCAGGAGGGATAGCAATGCTGAAATCCCTTCTCTATTTTCTGCTTGGGATTTTGGGCACACGTGCACATGTTCCTGGGGTGTTTCTTAAGCCACTGGGTCCAGGGCTTAACGCGCTCAGTCAGCCATGTGGGACACAGCCGTCTTAGTAACCACACCATCACCCGGCCTCGTCGTGACTCCCTCTTTGCGGAGGACTAAGCAGTGATTCCAGTGCTCCTTTCATTATCAAATACGAGTTCTCTTCACCCCTGCCCTCAGGTCTGTTCTGTGGCATGGGCGGCGCTGCACCGTCTGGAGCAGAAGTGTGTGTGTGGCACACAGTAGGTCTCAGAAGGACAGCTCTCGGTGGGGGTGGGGTGGGGCAGCCGGCCTTGGCAGAGCCAGGGGAGGGGCAGGTGCTGAGTCTCTGCACGTGGTGTGGGTAGGCACCTGCCTCGGGCTGTAGAGGACCCAGGTGACAGTTTCAGTAGGAGGGAGAGGTGTCTGCGGTTTTCGCATCGAGCACCAGAGAGTGGTAGAGAAGACTGGTGTGAAGTGTAGGCTCAGACGTCAGGCATGTTTTACGCGTACAGGGACAGATTTCAGCCTGAGAGGCAAAGCCTAGGAGGCTGCCTCCACTGCCTCTCTGGGGTCAAACCAGCCGCTTGTTTGTAAGATAAGACCGAACAGTGCTTTGCCCAGAGTGGGACTAATTGTAATCACGGACGACTTGTCTTAGCCCAGAGTCGCAGCTTTCTTTATATGTAGCATTTTTCTGACAAGTAAATTACTGGGTTCCTTTGCCAAATCATTAGATAACTTTTAAGAACAAAGAACGCTCATGCAAAAGGAGACTCAGCATTATCTTGCCAGAAAAATAAATAGTAATCATTTTTGAAAAGAAAGTACATTCTGTGAACATTGGCCAAGTGTAAAAACTGCAGGCTCTCTCCCCGCTTTCCCCTTTCCCGTCAGTCAGTGTCTCACAGGGGAAGTTGCTCACATTTATCACTAGAGAGATGCGCTGGCCAATTAAAATATTCTGACTTCGTATGTTGAGATAACAGCAAGCCGGGACTCGTCCATCACTGGGAAATAGAAGGTGACCTCGCTGTCCGGAGTCAGAGACCCGGATACGATTGCTTCAGCCTCATTGATCACACCCAGAAGTTACTGCTCATCTGACGTGAGCTCCCTGAGTGCTAAGGGCGAGCTACTGCTACCGTCAGCCAGAGTAACAAGGAGACTGCCGTATGGCCTGACGCTGAACTGGGGGTGAAAACTGACCTGCCGCTCTGCTCTTACTAGGAGCAAGTGCTGAGCTCAAATGCTCGGGATTTTCTGAGCTATGTCTGTGTCTACTCAATGTATAATGTGTCAGCAAACCCTCGTTCAAAGACGTTTATTCATCTCTGGCACGATCCAGTTGCAGCAGCTGCACTGGGGTGGAATTGCCTGGAACCTGACCCTTTTTCCGTTTCCACCACCCTGTCAGGGCCTCGGCGTTTCCTGTCTGAAAGCAGCCCCCTCCCGGCCCTTCCGGGGCTGGAGAACAGGAAGCCCTGTCTTGGGGTAGAAGGAGCATGTGCTCCGGAGCCAGGGCTGGCTTTGAACTCACTTCCTTTGCTCACTTCTTCCTGCGACCAGTGCATTAGTGCCAGACGGCCAGCGAGTGCTGCTGGCCCCTGCCTCATCACGGGGCAGCTAAAGCCCCGCGTGTGCCCCTTCCTGACCTCCGTCCTGCCCCAGTCCCAGACGCCCAACACCGCCTTGACTGGCCGGCGGCTGGGCCTGGCTTGTGTAGCAAGTACCCCTCGCCCTCCCAGAACCTCCTGGCTCTGTTTGGAGGCGCTTGACTGATCCACGGTCTTTTCCGGCCCCCGGGGTCTGAGGCTCTAGAGCTGGCTGGAAAGAGCCTCTCAGTGTGCGTGCCGTTCTCCCGCCAGGTAAAGTAAGTTCCGCCTTTCCTGGGCGTGAGTAAGAGAAGCAAATCCACTCACTGACTGCCGAGGGTAGCCACGGCCACGGGCACAGAGGAGAGGCATCTAGTGCCCCAAGGCCACCTGCCGGCCGGAGGTGCCAGGGACACAGGAGTTGGCACTGAAGGGTGCTGCATGGTGTCATTTGGTGACCCCTCTGAGCTTGCAAATGACAGCTCTGGGGCTTCCCTCGACGTCCCCTTTCCGAGCTTACGTCACTGGTATCTTCCGGACTAGCCGCAACAGGCAGAAGCGCAGGCGCTGAGATACATCTCAGGGAAAATCAGGAACCATTGATCTGAGAAGAGTCTAAAAATAGATGACTGATTTGAAAAGGTTCTTCTGGGACAGAGCTGGGTATTCCCAGCAGGTTCCAGCTGACCTTCTTAGGAGACTTGAAAACTCTGAAAACCTTAATTTGCAATAAAGGTGGAAAAATACTACAGCTCTTTAAAAGTCAATGGTGTTATGTCTTGCCAAGTTGTTTTTATGCCAGAGGGTGCACGCACGCGCACAAGGGGAGAGAGCACCTTCCAGCGGGCAGCCCACGCCAGCCCCTTCTCCTGGCAGGGCCTCGCTCTCGCACCCAGCGTGCTTCGCAGACTCACAGGCTGGGCTGGGCCTGCGGACCCGGCTTCCTCTGCACAGTGTCTGACCTCTGAGCTGGCCCTGGTGGTGTTGTCTTCTTATTCTTCTTTTTTATTTTTTTTATTTTGAGTTTGCTGTAGTGTGTGCGAGAGAGACAGAGAGGGAACGTGAGGAATCACCTCCCTGGAGTGGGGGTGGGAGATGCCCATGCCACAATCCCTTCTCCTCCATTCTCCTCTCTGGATTTTGGGCATGCATGCACAGACCTGGAGTGTTTTCCAAGCCACTGGGTCTGGGACTTGAACCACACAGTCAACCATGTGGGATCCAGCTGCTTTAACTGCCATGCTACCAGCCGACCCCCAATATTATTTTCTGATACATTTTGAAGTTTATGCATGTAGATTTACAGAGCATCTGTGGAGGCAGTGCCGTTCCCTACACCCGCCCCGTGTCTCCTGTCATTGCCATCTCGGATCAGTGTGGCTCACCTGTCGCAGTTACAGAGCCGGTGTGGTGTGGTGTGCTGTCACTTTCTAGGGTCTGTCCTTGGCTCCAGGTTCCTCAGTCCCTACCCAACATCCTTTTCTGTCTCGGGATCCAGGACACTACCTTGTATCTGGGCACCTCGTCCCCTTGGGCTCCTCGCGGCTGTGGTCATTTCTCGTACGCTCCTGGCTTGTGACAGCCCTGCCGGTCTTGAAGACCACTAGTTGGGAATTCGTAGACGTCCCTCTGTTGGGGTTCACGTCATGGTGAGACTGGGCTGGTGACTGTTTAAGGTAGACCACAGAGCGGAGTGCCGTTTTTATCACAGCGTGTCAGGGGTGCCATCAGTGTGGCCCGTCACTGGTGATGTCGACCTCGGTCAGCCGGCTGAGGAGCGTTTGTCAGATTTCATTAAGAATGTTGTTTTCGGGGCTGGTTAAGGCACTGGGTTCCCATGTGGCTGACTGTGGTTCAAGTCCTGGGCCTGTCAGCTTGAACATCACACTGGGTGCACGTACGTGCATGCCCGAAACCCCTGGAGAAGAGAGGAGGTATTGCAGCATGCCCCCCCCCCCCCCCCCCCCCCCGCCGTGGATTATTTCTCACTTTCCTTCTTACTGTCTCTCTCTGGTCAGTGCACACACCCTGTGGTAAAAACCTAAAGAAAGAAAAAAGGATGTTTCAGAAGAAACGCTTTGATGAGCTAGAAAAGGTACATGTGTTCTTCGAGGTGAGGAGTCTGATCCGGTCTTGGTGTTTATCCCAAAATGTATTGCTGTGGTTCGAAGTGTGTGTGTGTGTGTGTGTGTGTGTGTGTGCCCTAAATTCGGAGAGGAGACTGGGGGAGAAGGGATTGCAGCGTGGCCATTCCCCCTGGGAGGTAGTTTCTCACTTTCTCTCTGCCTATCTTGAGTAAGTGCATGCGCCCTATGCAAAGATCACATATGCACACACACACACACACACAGAAAGTTGGTGAGAGATTTCCAACTGTGCTGAGAGGGTGAGGACTTAATTGGTGACGGGGTTGAAGGGGAGGACTTTGGGATGTGGGCAGGCCTCAGCGTGGGCCATCACGTCTTGCTGGGTCTACAAGGAGAGGGAGGCAACAACAGCTCTGCCGTGTGCAGAGAGGCCAGCCCAGCCCGCCTAGTGCAGCCCCTGCCCGCTGCTGGGACCCGCGGCAAGTCTTCCTGGTTTGGGCCCTGGCCCTTGCACCTCCGCACCACGAGCTGAAGAGCATCGTTTTTAATCAATTCCCCAGACTCAGGTATTTCTGTTTTCAGCCACACAGTGGGCTGGGCTGTGCCTGCATGAAAACGCGCTTGGCACGACTGGAATGGGAACGCAGAGGTGACCTGGGGACAAGTGCGGTCTGGCTGAGCTGCGGGCTGGGCAGAGGTGACGGACAAACGCTGGGAGCAGGGCCTCCTTCAGTGGCCGTGCCTCCAGGGGCTGCCACGAGCCTGCTGATCCTGGCTGAAGCTCGCCATTCTCCTGTGGCATCCTGACCTCTTCTTGGGGACACGAATAGCGTCTCTGAAACGAGGGCGGTCTAGGCAGACATTCCGGCAAGAAGCTTCAGGATAAAGGAAAATCCAAGTTACGGACAGGCGCCTGAACTTTATTCTTTTTAGGTTTTTGCCATAGGCCATGTGCCCTTGCTGGAGAGAGACAGAGACAGTGAGAGGGAAGGTGAGAAATCACCCCCTGGGGGGCTGGCCATGCCGCAGTCCTTTCTCCTCCATCGTCCTCAGGATTTGGGGCACACACACATATACGCCCAGCATGATTTTCAAGCCACCAGGTTGGGGACTCAAACCGCCATAGGCCACGTGGGAGTCCAGCGCCTTAACTACCACGTCATCTGCTGACCCCCAGGCACCTGAGTTTAAAATCCAGCAACAAATACAAACCTCTGCTAGCTCCAGTGGCCTCTAAGGCACCTCTGCCGTAGGAGTTAAACTTCTATTTAAAATATAGCTGCGGCCACACACGGAGTCTGTCACACACGGAGACATTCCCTGTTCAGAGCTGGCCCGGCTGGGACTGTGGCGGGTCGTGGTGTGAGGATCCTTCTGGGGGTGTGGTCTCTCTCGCGTATGGAAGAAATAAGTAAATGTACTTTAAAATAAAATGCAGTCAAGATACAGACCTCTTGGGCCAGCAGGTGGCATGTAGGTTACGGTGCTGGATCCCACACGGCCATCTGTGTGGTTTGAGTCTCGGACCCAGTAGCTTGAAAATCACACCGTGCGTGTGTGCGTGTGTGCGTGCATGCCGAATCCTGAAAGGAGACTGGAGGAGAAGGGATCACAGTGTGGCTATCCCCCTTGGAGGGTGGTTTCTCACTGCCTCTCTTTCTCTGGCAAGTGTACATACGTGCTCTATAGCCAAAAAAGAAAAAAGTATTCCTCACAAATATTAAGATTTCCAAGGAAAAAGTAACAGAAAGAAAGGGCAAACGTTTAAAAAATATTTTCCTTCTATTCCTCCAAGGAGAATGACTGATTTTACATTGAGACCTGCAGTGGTAGCCAAGAATCTGATTGCTACAAGAGCAGAAAGTTGCCAGAACATGACCCTCTGCTGCTGAATTTTGGTCACGTGATGTGAACACCACAGAGGTGCCAGGGCCGTGGAGAGCCGTCGGTGCCGGATTTGGCTTGTGGGCTGACCTCGCAGATGCTGAGCTGTGAGGGTCTAGAGCCCAGGGCTGGTCCTGGGTGGGGGTGTCCTTTTGCACATGGATGTGGGAACCACCTGCACAAGGTGCTCGGATCCATGCAGTTGCCGTTCACGTGCGACGGTTTACGATTACTCGGTGTGCACGGGCGTGACCTCTGTCCGATAACCTGAGCTCACGCAGTGGGCACTGACGGGTTTGCTGCTGATGAATGAGGGGGTGGGTGGGCGGGCTGAACCTGCAGCTGCTACCCGGAGTCGTACCTGCTTACTGCGAGTGTGCGGGGGACAGGGGTGTTAAGGAGAACGTGACCTGCTGGGCCTGGGGTGGAGTCAGGTGGGAGTGACCCAGGTGGGGGCCCCAGGACAAGAGAAGGGGGCGAAGTGGGACCCTGAGGCATCGCATGGTGTGGCCTGTTGGGGATGACTGAATTGGTGTCGCTGGAGGGTGGAGAACAGAGTGGGGGGGGGCTAGACCGTGGGGCCTCGACTACCAGGCCCAGGAGAGAGAGGGGGGAGCCACGGTCAGGTCGGGCTTTACCAGAGAGGAGACCCTGCCTCGGTCTAGCGAGGGATGAGGGGAGGAACTTGGTGACATAGGAGGGCCTGGGTGCGAGAGATGTGGGGGAGACAGCCGAGGCCTCTGAGCCGGTCCCTGCGGAGGACGAGGAGCCTCAGACATGCCCATACTTGTCCGGAGGGTGGGTAAATTACACACGTGGTGGACCCCAAGGCTGGTCTCCTCGGGTGCAGGCAGAGTTACACCTGCCCGCTCCACAAGACCAGCTGCATAGAGCACCCCTCTGCCTGCCTTGGCCCGGGCGACTGAGTAGAATGCCATCCTTGGCCGATGCTGGAAGAGCCAGCGTGCCGTCTGCCACGGTAACGGGCCCCACTCCAGATGGCAGCAGGCGCCGAGGGAGGGTGGCCTGGAGCCCCCTGCAGAACCTTTGCCTTGCGGGCATGAGGATCAGCAGGAGGTGCATCTCGTGTCTTCAGCCACTGAGCACTGGGTGGTTTGTACCCACGGCGTGACCCGGCCTTTCCTGGTTGACAGGTCAGGGCTGGTCTGGGGGAGGAGGGCTGGTGGGAAGGAGCCTGGTAAGTTTCAGCTTCATGGGTTCGGTATCGGGAGGAGGTCTGGGCGGAGATCCAGATTTGGGGTCATAGCACTGAGGGGCCTTGAGAGTCCTGGGAGCAGCTGGGAGCACCAGCGAGAGCATGCAAGGGACAGGAGGACGCCAAGGGGAACCCCAGCCTGGCCACGGCGGGCAGCCGGGCTGCACCACAGGCCCAGCAGCGTGTGAGGAGGGGCAGCCTGCGGGCCACGTGGGTGCTTAGACGGGAGTAAACAGGGACCTGACCCCTCACGGCGCACATCCGGAGGTCACGCCTCTGCGTTGCCAAGTGAGGGCCTGTTCCACGGGGTTTTCTTTTCTTTTTTATTTTAAGAGAGATTTTTTGCTGTAGGGCATGTGCACTTTCTGGAGAGACAGAGAGACAGAAATCACCCCCCAAGGGGGATGGCCACGCTACAATTACTTCTCCATTCTCTTCTCAGGGTCTTGGGCACACACAAACATGTGCCCGGCATGAGTTTTAAGCCACTGGGCCCGGGACTTGAACCATGATCGACTACATGGTAGTCCAGCGATATAACCATCATGCCCGACTTTTTCTTTCTTTAAAAATATTTGGTATAAGGCACATACGCTGGCCAGAGAGAGACAGAGGGAGGGAAAGGGAGAAATCACCCCAGGAAGCATGGCCACTCTGCAGTCCCTTCTCCAATCTCCTCTCTGGATTTTGGGCATGGTGTGTTTTTCAAATCACCAGGTTTGGGACTCGAATCATGCAGTTGGCCACATGAGGTCCAGCCACCCCAACCACCAAGCCCCGTGGCTGGTCCACGGCTGTCTTTTAGCTTCTAGACACACGGCTCCCATCTCTGCCTCTGTCTTCACCTGGCGTCCTCCAGTCATGCTGGGTCAAGGCCACTGTCACGACCTCACCTTACATCTGCCACCCCTTTTCTGAATAAGCTCCATTCACAGGCACTGGGGTTAGGCCTTCAATTGCTTTCTGCGGGCACAGTCGCCATGGAGCACACCAGGGAAAAGGCTGTGCCGTGGCCGCTGAGTTGGCCCTGGGAGTTAGGCCTGGGCGAGAGCAGCTGCACCATGGGTGGAAGGGGAGGAGGAAGGGCTGGAGGAGAGGCAGCCATGCAGGGATGGGATGTCCTTCGGAACCTCCGAGGTGACAGCGATCCATTGCGCAAGTGCAGAGCTGGATTTCAAAGGGAGACGGAAACTTCAGTGGAGGGCATGGTTGGCTGGAACCTCCCAGTGGCCCTGCCGTGCCCTTTTCTTTTATAGTCGGCCCCCTGTGCCCTCCTCCGTATGGGCCTGTGCTTCCTGACCTACCAAGGCCAAGGCCAGGGCCACCAGTGGGTCTCCTCCACTGAAAGGAAGGGGGGTGGGGATAGGCCAGCGTGGACCTAAAACCCTATAAAATTTATTAATAAGAGCACACGGAAGGTTGAAAAGAACGTAACTAAGGCTCGGGCGCACCAGGCCTGGCGTGACGGCTCAGCTCACGGTACGGGCTTTCCTGTCCATCGTGGGATCCAGCCCGGCATCTCTACCACAGCTAACGCTTCTTAGACTTGTAACGCCGATGTTTCTGAGAAGTACGTGTCCTTGGCAGGACCTCCCATCTCGGAGGCCCATGGTGATGCTTTACTTTGCTATTTTAAGCCCAAGTTCTTCCAAACAAGCAAGAGAATCAGAAGAAAGAGAAACAACACCTCCACCGGGGTCTTGGCGCCATGATCCACCCCCAGCTTTGCCCCCAGGCCATGGGCACATGCATACCCTGCGTACTCGGGGGGGTTGCTGGACTCGAACATGCAGCCTGGAACCTTGAGCCTTCCTGTGGGTCAGCCTCACCAAGTGGTGTTTCACACTGCGCCACCGTCCATCCCCCACTCTGCCTTCATGGTGACCCTGAGAAGAGGATATCTTTGCCATTCGAATTGTGATTCAGGAATCAAAAACTCACAGTCTTGGCTACGGCCGGGGCTGGGTTAGAAATGCAGTGTCTGGGCCCAGCAGGTGGTGTAGTGGTTAAGGAGCTGGACTTCCATGTGACTGACCGCGATTCAAGTCCCAGACGGGGTGTCTTGAAACTCACGTCAAGTGCATGTGCGTGCGTGCCCCAAACCCCAAGGAGAGATTGGAAGGGAAGGACTTGTGGTGTGGTCATCCCCCTGAGGGTGTTTTCTCACTTTCAGTCTTTCTATCTCTCTGGCAAGTGCACGTGCCCTATAGCAAAAATCCCTTTCAAATAAAAATGAAGAAAACCTAGAAATGCAGTGTCTCGGGCCCAGCCAGCTGGCCCTACAGCTTAGAAGAGCCTCAGTGGTCTGCGCGTACGTTAGAGAGAAGCGCCCTCTCGGTTCACACTCGGTGGGGGGATCCCTGCAGCCTCTCCTCGCGTGTGGAACTCACTTCTCTGAGCGAGCACTGGCATGGGCCACCCCCTCTCCCTCCCAGCCTGCCACGGGACCTCATGGATGGGCAGCCGGAAAGCCAGTGGCAGTGGAGCGCTGTTCCCCAACATGCCCCTGCTCCCGTTACTGGCTCTTTCAGCAGGCCGAGTGCAGGAGGGAGGCCTAGATCACCAGCAGCGATGAGGGCTTTTCTGCAGACGCAGACTCACAGTGATCCCAGGGGGCGGACTAATCTCTGGCAACGATCACCATCAGCCCCTGTCATCAATTGTTTGCTTTTCGTTCATTCACTCGGCAGATGTGCTTGGGCCCCAGCGTGTGCAATGCTGCGTTTTGGGGTACGAAGGCAGAGTTGGCATTGCCCGTCTAATGAGGGGACCAGCCGAGTTAACTGCGAGAAGGGCAGGGGCCCCGTGAGCACAGGGTGTGGTGGGGCCCCTCGGAGGGGCGTGGAGGCGTGGGAGACAGTGGCTGCTCCGAGGCCCTCCCGAGGGCCCAGCTCCCTCTGTGCTGGCTGTGCGGTGCAGCAGTAGGTCTTTCGTGGGCTCCAGCCCGGCTGGAGGGGAAGACCGCGTGCGTGGTCCTGACTCCACCCTTCCCTCTGCTTACTTCCCTCTCTTTCCCAAGGCCTGGCTCTCTCCTTAAGCCTTTCTGCCTCTGGGAGGCGCGTGGTCCTCATTTCCCAGCTCTTTCCTGTTACCTCCCCTCTCCATGGGGAAGTCTTGTCTTCGCCAACTCCCTAAGGCTGTGCTTTTCAAAATTCACTAAATTACCTTGGGTTTTAGGGCCTGGTTTATTTTGGGTCTGTGACATAGGGATCAGCAGTTAACGTAATGGCTGTGTCACTGGACTCCCATGTAGTTGACTGCCGTTTGAGTCCCGGACCCGGGGGTTTAAACTTCATACCAGGTGCATGCCCAAGATCCCAGGAGGAGAATGGAGGAGAAGGGATTGCGGCATGCCCATCCCCCCTGGGGGGTGATTTCTCGCTTTCTGTCTCTCTGTCTCTCTCTGTCTGGTGAGCGCACGCGCCTTGTAGCAAAAACCTCTCAAAAAAAAAAAAAAAAAAAAAGAATAGAAGAAAAAGGGACAAAAATTAAAAGGTCTAAAGCAGATCCATCACGGGAACCCTGCTCTGCCTCTCCAACCCTACATCCCCCCTGAAGGCCCTGCCATCAGCACCACAGATTCGGTGTCCGCGGTCTTACAGCAACACAAGGCAGAGGATCCCATTTCGGTACCTGAATTTTTAGGGACACGTTCAAACCATAGCACACTTCTATTTATTTATTTTTAATTTGCTCGAGGGTACATGCACTTCCTGGGGAAAGACAGAAAGTGAGAAAGCACCTGCCGGAGGGGATGACTATGCCGCAATCCCATCCTCGTTCTCTTCTTGGGATTTTGGGCATGGACATACATGCCTGTGTGTGCTTCAAGCTGCCTAGCCTAGGACTCCAACCCAGAGCTGGCCATGGGATCTAGCTGCCTAGCCCGCCATGCCACCAGGCTAGCCCCAGCCCTCATGTCTTAAGGCTTACTTAGATATCTCTTTTCCACAAGTAAGGGAGACAGGAAGAGAGACAATGCCCTAACAGGGTCCCGAGGCAGTGCTCAGCCCCAGCCCCAGCCAGCCCGGGGTCACGGGTGTACTCGGGAAGGTCTCTGGACGCAAACCCTGAACCTTTCCATGCTGCACGCAGGACGCTGTTTATTCACTCAACTGTCCGTGGACACTTGTGTTGTTTCTACCTCAGAGAGAGGCTTTTATGATTCTCCAAATACACCTGCTCCGTGCCAGGCATATGCTTCTAAACAAAGACTCTGGGTCAGCCCATGGCATCGGGGCTCAGGTGACTGGATCCTACATGGCTGACTATGTGGTTTGAGTCTCGGACCCAGTGGCTTGAAAAACATCGAGCATGTGTGTGTGCACGCCCAAAATCCCGAGAGGAGAGTGGAGGAGAAGGGATTGCGATGTGGCTGTCTCCCATGGGGGTACTTTCTCACTTGCCCTCTCTTTCTCTGTCTCTCTCTGGTGAGCACATGCACCCTAAAGCAAACGTGAAAGACTCTTACTTTGCACTCTTTCTTCTGGATTACAAGAATGCCCACCTCGTAATTGCAGAGGTGTGTTCAGTGGCGGTGGACCGTGGGCAACTTCGGTAATGCTTCCAAGGTGCTGCAGGGCTCGCCCAGCTTGGCCGCCACAGCGAGGGCCGCAGCTGCTGACAGCTCTTCGCCAGATACTCAGCAGCGCTGCTGTTGGGAGAGTCACATCAAGCCTTGCATCTTACTGACTTCTTGCAGATTTGATATTTTGACATTCATAAGATAATTTTCCATCTGGAACTGAGCTTTGCGCTTTAATTTGCCTCTGATTTCAAGGCTCCATTTGCGTACAGCTGCTGAGCCCTCTGGTCCCTGTTAGTAATAAGCTGCAGTAGGTGTGTGAGGTGGGTAATTGTGAAGCAGTTTTTTTTTTTTTTTTGAGAGGTTTTTGCCATAGGGCGCGTGCGCTCGCCAGACAGAGAGACAGAGAGATAGAAAGCGAGAAATCACGCCCCAGGGGGTTGGCCACGCTGCAATCCCTTCTCCTCCATTCTCCTCTCGGGATCTTGGGCACGCACGCACATGCCCGACGTGAGTTTTAAGCCACGGGGTCCGGGACGCGAACCGCGGTCGACTACATGGGAGTCCAGCGACATAGCCATTACGCTAACTGCTGGTCCCTGTGAAGCAGGTTTTAATGGACAAGTTGCAAACTCGAACGAATGGAAATTTCTGTCGCTTGCATGTCAGGCTGCGCTTTCAACTGATGATCGTGTTGTTCCTGTCTAGCTCAGTATTCATTTTTCAATCAAAATGTATTCTAATTCATTTTGAAATCAGTTCCATTTGCTCTACATAACATTAATTTGTTATTTTTTTGTACTGATGGATAAAAAGGCAGAGTTAGAATCAGCAATTTCCCCTTGGCAAGCATTGAAAGGTGGAGAGCGGGGCTTCTGTAAAGGTTTCGGTTTCGGCCCGGCCGAGGCCGGGTGTGCTGCCCAGACACCGTGCTGGCTGCTGGGCTTGCGCGGAGGCAGACCAGTTCCAGATCTGACCTCAGGGCCGAGCGTGGTGGTGCACACCTGCCATCCCCGCCTAGACCTGGGGAGTCTAGGACAGAGGCTCAGGAGCTCAAGGCTGGCCAGACAATCCAGCAAGACCCTGTCTGAAAAAAGAGCCATGTGTGGGGGCTGGGAGGCTGAGGCAGGAGGCTGTGACCGTGAGAGCCTGTCTCAAAAAAAAAGAAGGCAGGGCCAGCCAGGTGGCGTGGTGGTTAAGGGGGCTGGATCCCACTTGGTTGACTGCACAGTTTGAGTCCTGGACCCTGCAGCCTGAAAAACATGCTGGGCATGCGTGTGTGCAAAATCCTGAGAGGACGGAGCAGGGGGATTGCAGTGTGGTCACCCCCTCCGGCGGAGCTTTCTCTCTCCATGTAGCACGTGCTTCCTCCAGCAAAAAAAAAAAAAAAGTGTAAATATAAAAAAGAAGATATATGTGAATATGACATGCATGTATGTATATACTATCTAAAATATACACATAAATGTGTACATGGGTTTTTATTATTTTATGTATTTATTTTTGGATTTATTATTTATTTATCTCTATTTTATTTTTATTTTTTTACCATAGGGCATATACACTTGCCAGAGAGAGACCCAGAGAGAGGGAAACTGAGAAATCACGCGCCCCCCCCCCCCCCGGAAATGGTTACATCACAATCCCTTTTTCTCTATTCTCCTCTCAGGATTTTAAACAACACACACACACACACACACACACACACACACACAGATGCCCAGTGTGTTTTTTCAAGCTACTGGGTCCAGGACTAGAACCTTGGAGTCAGTCATGTGGGATCCAGATCCTTAACCACTATGCTACTTGCTGGTCCTGCGTTTTTAAATTATAAATTTAATTATCTTGCCATTTAGAATGTAGGCATCACAGACTAGGTCTTGTTTGTTTATTTGTTTACATTTTTTGCTAAAGGGCAAATCTGCTCATCAGAGAGAGAAGGGAAGAGAGAGAGAGAGAGTGAAGTGAGAAAGCACGCCTCATGGGGGTTGGTCACACTGCAGTCTCTCCTCCACTTCTCCTTTTAGAATTTTGGGCATGCATGCACATGCACCTGGCATGTTCTGTAAGCTACCTGGATCTGGGAATAGAACTATGTAGTTGGCCATGTGGGATCCAGTCGCCTTCCCCACCATGCCACCGGCTGGCCTAGCCTTGTTTTGTTCATAGGTGTACCCCAAGGCCTGGGATCACATCTTGCATGTAAATTGGCACTTTGTAAGTATCTGTAGACTGACTGAATGAGTACACAGTGTGAAAGGGAAGGAGCGTAACTTGCCATTCGATGTAATCCCCATGATGCCAGCAAGACAGTGCCACTCTGCCCCTGCCAGGCTGCCCTGTGAGGTTCCCCGGGCCGTGTCCCACAGCTCGGTGGTCCATGGCGGCACGCGGGCCTTCCCACTGGAAGGACGAGCGGCACGGCAGTGGACCCACCTTTGCACAGTGCACAGAATGTTTTATGGAGTAAATTTTAAGAAGTGGAATTGTTCCTGACCTGCTTTTGTAAGTATTGTGTCAATAATGCATTTATTTAGAAAAAAAAAAAAACCAAGATTTTATTTGTTATTATTATTATTATTATTATTATTATTTAATTTGACCAGAAAGAGGCAGAGACAGGGAAGGTGTGAAAGCAAGCCACCAGGTTCGGGACTCGAACTGTGGTTGGCCACTTGGGAGTCCAGCACTTTAGCCACTGCACCACCTGTCAGCCCCTCAATAATGCATTTCTAGTCAACAAAAAGATTTAGTCTCTTAGACATAATGACAGAATTTGATAAAGTCCTTTGTCCTCTAAGCTCTTTAGAGTTTGAAATGACAGAATCTGGATGATTTGCCTTTCAAATATTCGTTTTTTTTTTTTTTTGGAGAGGTTTTTTTTTTTTTTTTTGCTATAGGGCGCGTGCGCTCGCCAGACAGACAGAGAGGATGAAATTTGCCTTTCGTGAGTTGTAAATATTCATTTTACGCTAACTGCTGGTTCCCTCAAATATCGTCATCACCACTATCGACTTTTAGGCAGAAATATGCAGTAAGTGGGGCCAGCAGGTGGCATGAGGTTAAGGTGCCTGGATTTTACATGGCCGACTGTGGTTCGAGGCCTGGACCTAGTGGTTTGAAAATCACACCAGGTGCGTGTGCGTGTGTGCCCAGAATCCCTATAGGAGAACAGAGGAGAAAAGACTGCAGTGTGGCTATTCCCGCTGGGGAATGAGGGAATGAGTTCTTACTTTCCCTCTCCTGTGTGGCAAGGGCGTATACCATATGTCCAAAAAAAAAAAAAAAAAAAAAAGAAGAAAGAAAACGCTTAAAAAACCAGTGCAGCAAGTGGGGCCAGTGGTATGACAGTAACACAATTGGACCCACATGGGAAAGGTCCTGGGTTCACGTCCCAGAACCTCCCTGTACATGCTGGGAACCAGGTGTGTGCCCACGATCCTGGCTGCTGGGACTGGGAGTGGAGGCACGGAGGCCCTGTCGGGCCCCTCTCTGTCTCTTACTCTCTTTTTCTGGCTCTCTGTCTCAGGGAGAAAATGGATAAATACATTTAAAAGATTGTGCAGACAATGAAATTCGGTTTGACACTATCTGCTCCCAAATCCACCCAGGGCCTATTTTTGTGAGCAAATAATGTGGTTACATTTCAGTGTTCATGACATGTGAAAATGATGTGGAATTCACATTTCTGTGGTCATAAATAAAGTCTTATTAGCGTACAGACGCCTCATCTGCTCCCAAGTGTCTCTGCCTCCCAGCTGTAACAGCAAAGTGAACTGCTGTGGCTCAGACTGCCCCCACAGCTCCCCAGCCACCATCTCCCGGCCAGGGATGGTCTCGTGCCTGCCATGGTGGCCAGACCTCCAGCTCTGGTAGCCCGGAGCGAGTCGATTCCTTCAAAGCACATCGCCCTTCAGTTTGTGGCCCTCCTCCACATTCTCTCCTCCCCCAGAGCACAGCTCTTAGCCCTCCTTGTTCTGCAGTGAGGTGGGAGGAGAGCAAGGCCTTACGATCTGCAGCAGGTAGTACTTCCGTGGGAAATGAATGGTGCGAGCGGCCCAGGCTAAAATGTGGATGTCGAATAGGCACGGCCTTTGTTCTCCCACCCACGGACGCGCACTTTTTTCATGTTCGTAAATAAAGTTTTGTTGGAAGACAGCCCCTGTCATTTGTTCCCACATAAAAGGTACTGGCATTTTTCAAGGACCTTTCTCATCCTCTGTTCTCGAATAGCTAGGGGGGGAGTCTTTTTTTGAAGGAGGCATAATCTTTAGAAGCCTTTACCATTTCTCATGAAAGACTAGGAGTCAAATAACTTGGTACCAAGTTATTCATTCATTCCCCATCTATGAAATATTTAAGGAAGTAAGTGCAGATGTAGTTTAATTTGCCTACTATGCAAAATGAAGACTCAGCAGACTTGCTAATAAATGAAAATTCAACTTCCCTTGTTTCAAAGTTTGCTGATGTTTCCAAAATCATTTGAGTAAGAGGCTGTTGATCGCCGCACTCAGGGATTCACGCCCTGCTCCCACGTGGCATGGGAAAAGTGGCTTTAAAATTCCAGGCAGGTTTGGTCATCCTTTCATGCTTTTAGTACTTACAGTGGAAATCACAGGTTACTCTTCTGCCAGGGCTCTAAATTAGCAAACGGATTAAATAACGCCACTCAAAATGATATGATTACTGCACGCTCGAAAATGCTACCCTGAAGTGCAATAAGATTGCATCGGAAGAATAACCTGGGGGAAATAAGGCCTTTTCTCCATCACAGAATCAATTAAATATTGCCATCGCTTCTCTCCACACTTCTAACTCGCCTCAAATTGCTTGGAGGTTTGAAAATGAGTAGCGCAAGAAGCATTTTACAGTCTTCGTCCTCCTCCAGTAGTTCCCTTCCCTCTCCCAAAGAGCTGAAGACTGTTCTTATGTTTTTAAAAAGTTATCAGCTTCTTAGTTATATGAAAGAGAAGTGAAAGAGAGCGTGCAGCATCTGCAGCGCCCAGAGCGCCTCTGTAATACCATCAAGATGCTTCGCTGAGGAACGAGTCCGCGCACGGAGAAGGTAAGGACCTCACGATTCTCCCCAGGGTTGTCACCTACTGACTTTCTTTTTCCCAAGACTTTATTGAGGGCCAATTTACCCAACAGGGCCTTCGGAAAGTTCATGAAAAATGCATATTATGAAAAAATGATACATGGATTTCAACTTTTTTTTTTCTTCTAATTTTTGCCATAGGGCTTGTGCACTCACTGGAGAAAGAGAGAGAGACTGAGAGAAAGTGAGATAGCACCCCCGGGGGGATGGTTATGCCACAATCCCTTCTCTTCCATTTTATTCTCAGGATTCTGAGCATGCATGCACACATGCCCAGCGTGTTTTTCAAGCCACCAGGCGTGGTGGGATTTGAACCTTGCAGTTGACCACATGGGATCCAGCCACCTTAACCCCCGTCCCACAGGCTGGCTCACAGCAATTTTTTTTGCATCAAAACAAAGTCATGCCTTAGTTCCATTTCTTCCACAAGTTTTTCAAGTTCCCTTGTATACAGTGACACCCAGATTTCAGCTTACTGTTTGAGGACGTCACGTTCGTATAGACTGCGTGACGACACCCAGTTCGGGACACGGAACTGCGCGTCTCCCAGAGCCTTCACTGGTGGCCACATCAGGCGAAGTCCTCTGCCCCCAGCGAACCACGTTCAGCAGAGACGTTGTTTGTCTCTGAATGTCAAATAAGTGGCTTCGTGCAGTCTCCGCCCTCCTGGGCCTGCAGGCTCTCCCCTTCATTGTGTTTGAGTCACACCCGCACTGTTGTTTCCGTGGCTCTGTAGAATTCTACTATCTGCGTCTGCTAACCGGCCTATTCATTCTTTTATAGCAGTACTTTTTAAAAAGTTTATTTATTCCTTCTATGAGCAAGAGAGACAGAGAGCGAGCGAGAAAGGCAGAGAGAAGGGGAGAGAGAAAGAGAGAAGGGGGAGAGAAAGAGACAGAATCCTCAGCAGGGTTCTCATGCGGCGATCCACCTTCAGCCTCAGTTGGCCTGGACCATGGGCCTGGTGTTGCCGGCGTAGTCAGGGAGGCCTCCAGATGCAAACTGGGAACCTCCCCATGAGGGTCAGCCCTGCCGTGTCACTTCCCACTGCACCCCTCCCAGCCCCTGCTGCCATTTCCTTTGAGGGTGTTTTGTCTGCCTGACCTTCCAAGAGTCCCGTGTGTCTAATGTCTCCCTCCGGGGTTTCCTATCCCAGCAGAGTGCTCTCCACTCATGGCTGCGGGCGATATTTGGTCACGAGGGACCACAGCGCTCGTTCTTAGCAGGGGCTGTCCACATGGCCTCAGCGTGTGGTAGCTGTGCATCGGGGTTTGTGGCAGGCCACACCATGATGCCCACACAACGGCAAAGCAGCGATGATGCATTTCCCTGCACATGAGGCCAGGTGTGACTCACGTTCAGAGAAACGGCTTTTCTGTTCATTGAAACAACTGAGGCCTGGCCCACTCATTCTATTGCCCGTGACTGTCTGTTTTGGGGAAGATGGCAAGAATAGGGGTAACTGAGGTTGGTGAGACCACACAGGGCCGGAGCACGGAGGGTGCCAGTTCACCCCGTTCATTCTTGGTCCTTGGCTAAGCTTGTGGAGAGCTGGCCTGCTTGGAAGCCACAGTTTAAAAGCAAATGGAATGTTTTTCTTTATTAGGGACAACTATGTGTAATCTGATTTTCATGATTACCCTCCAGCTGTGAGATGTATGCAGAATGATGGTGCAGGGCACGCACGTGCAGGGACAGCGCAGGGCGCACACGTGTGAGGGCGGCGCAGGGCGCGCACGTGCAGGGACGGCGCAGGGCGCGCACGTGCGGGGGGACGGCGCAGGGCGCGCACGTGCAGGGTCGCCCACGTGTGAGGTCAGTGCAGAGCGCGCACGTGTAGGGTTGCGCATGTGTGATGGCAGTGAGGGGCGCGCACGTGCAGGGACGGCGCGGGGCGCGCACGTGTGAGGGCGGTGCAGGGCGCGCACGTGCGAGGGCTGCGCGGGGCGCGCACGTGCAGGGATGGCGCAGGGTGCGCACGTATGAGGACGGGGAAGGGCAGGGTCGGTGCAGGGCGCTCACGTGTAGGGTCTTCGCAGGGTGCGCACGTGTGGCAGACCAAAGCAGGAGGCTGAGCAGATGGTGACGGGAGCTAAATGCACATTTTTGCATCTCACTGAATTTTCCTTAAAACTTGGCACTTTCTGGGCCAGCAGGTGGTGTGCAAGTTGAGGCACTGTATCCCACATGGCAGGCTGCATGGTTCGAGTCCCAGACCTGGTGGCTTGAAGATCACACCAGGCACATGTGCATGTATACCCAAAATTCTGACAGGAGACTGGAGAAGGGATTGTGGCATGGCATTGCCCCGAGGGGATGATTTCTCACTTTCTGTCTCTGTCTCTCTCTGGTGAGTGCATGAGCCCTATGGCAAAAACTAGAAACAGGGGCCAGCAGGTGGCTGGTGATTAAGGTGCTGGACACTTCCACGTGGCTCATTGCAGTTCAAGCCCCAAACCTGGTGGCTTGCCTTTTCACTTTCCCTCTCTCTCTCTCTGCTCAAATTAAAATAAATGAATGACTAAATAAAAATAGAATAATTCTTAAAAACAAAATAAACTGGGAACTAGCAGTTAGCGTAATGGCTATGTCGCTGGACCCCCACGTAGTCGACCGCTGTTCGCGTCCCGGACCTGGTGGCTTAAAACTCACGCCAGGCGCGTGTGCGTGCGTGCCCAAGATCCCGAGAGGAGAATGGAGGAGAAGGGATTGCAGCGTGACCATCCCCCCTGGGGGGTGATTTCTCGCTTTCTGTCTCTACGTTTCTCTCTGTCTGTCTGGCGAGCGCACGCACTCTGTAGCAAAAACCTCTCCCCCCAAAAAAAATAAATAAATAAACTAAAAATAGAAAATAAAAACCTGGCGCTTCCCAACCTTCAAGGTGTGATTCTGTTTGTCCAGTACAAGACAAATGACGGAAAGTCATTTTAGTCAGTGTACCCCCTCAGGCGTGTGAACTCAGCAAGCCTTCTGGAGCCAGGCCAGGCAAGAGGGGCACCTGGGGATCAGGGCATTGTCCTTTCTTCCTCTCACCCTGAAAAAATACAAGTTAACCTACAGCCAGCAGGAAAGGTCTTGTGTGTGTGTGGGGAGGTGTCTTGCCATGTTGTGACCCTTCTGCTTCAGCCTGGTCTGTTAGGGTGGGCTGGGATTGAACCTGGGCCTCCCACGTGTCTCAGCCTGCTCAGTGGCGGTACCAGCAGGGTCGGCTACTGTGGCCAGGTGCAGGTTCCTGACTGTCGTCCATAGCACATGTAAAACCAAAACCATTACAACAAACACAGTGTGTTTTTTTTTTTTTTTTTTTTTTTTTTTTTACAAAAGCATATTTATTCCTTCCATGAGTGCCTAGGCGAGAGAGACAGAGACAGAGACACACTGCCCCAGTAGTTGCCCCGTCTCAGCTGGCCAGACCATGGGCACGCACATGCCTGGCATACTCAGGGAGCACTCCAGACTCGAACCTGGAACCTTTCCATGTGAATCACCCTCACAGAGCACTGTTTTACCACTGTGCCACCATATGGCTCCAACACAGTAATTAAAAAAAGAACATCTTCCAAACGTCCATGAATAAGAAATCATCCTATTTGCCAGCCACAGCAGAAACAGCAAGCAAACAGTCGGACACCTTGCAAGTCAGCCTCGCCCCAGGGAAGGGTCAATTTGAAATGTCATCAGGAAGTCACTGCTTTACATGGGACTCTCAGAAAGAAGCTGGCAGGTGGCATGGTGGTTGGGGGTGCTGTACTCCCACATAGTTGACTGCGGTTCAAGTCCTGGACCTGGTGGCTTGCTTTCTCATTTTCTCTCTCTCCCTCTCTCTTTCACTCTGTCCCTCTCTGATCAAATTAAAATGAATAAATAAAGTTAATAAACTAATTCTTTTTTTAAAAAAGAAAGAAGCGTCACGCTTGTGTTTAAAACGGTTCCATTTTTATACAAACGAGGTCTACGACATTCCAGGAGCCCTAGTATTCCGCAGAGCTCCAGCCAGTCCCTCCCAGGACGAGGCCTCTCCCGGCTGTGGCCATTCCTGCTTGAGTGACATGGGCTATTGTCGGGCTTCTCATCTTCTAGAGAAATCCTTCATGGTGGAATGGCATTTTGAAAGGTCAGCTTCGACTGTCTCTGCAGTGTTCAGGTTTGAAATCACCAAGTGAAAGTGGTAAACTCTGCGCCTTCACGGGGAGCTGGAACCACTGCTGAGCCATTCAGTGTTTGTCGGGCACCTCCATGCCCCGGACCCGCACCTGCCCCCCCAGCTCTGCTTCTTGGCTCTTTCCCACAGTTCCCCGGGGCTGGCGTTCCCTTCCCTGTCAGAGGTTGTCCACCCACGGTCCCTGGGAGTGTGGAACAGGGGTAGCGGCAATAGGCTTTCAGAAATATTAGGTTGGAAAAGTCATGACGTGGGGCCAGCAGGTGGTGTGGTGGTTAAGGGCATTGGACTGCCACGACTGGATGCAGTTCGAGTCCCAGACCTGGTGGCTTGCTTTCTCACTTTCCCTCTCTCGCTCACTGTGTCCCTCTCTGGTCAAATGAAAAAGTAAATCAATCAATAAAAATAAAGTTGGGACCAGCAGTTAGTGTAATGGCTATGTTTCTGGACTCCCACGTAATCCAGTGGTTCACGTCCCGGACCCGGTGGCTTAAAACTCACGCCGGGCGCGTGTGCGTCAGTGCCCAAGATCCCGAGAGGAGAACGGAGGAGAAGGGATTGCAGCACGGCCATCCCCCCTGGGGGGTGATTTCTCGCTTTCTGTCTCTCTCTGTCTGTCTGGCGAGTGCACGCACCCTATAGCAAAAACCTCTCCAAAAAAAAAAAATAAATAAAGTTAAATAAAATAACTCTTTAAAAGAAAGGTCGTGATGCATTTTTGCACAGAAAAACAGAACAGTAAGTATGTCATGATTTTTCTGACGACCCAATAGTATGACTTTTTAAAAAAGACATCTCGTGGCAGATATTTGAGGCTTACAGTGTGACGTTACGGGACACACATGGATACACAGGGAATGTTACCAGGTGAAGCAGATTGGAGTCACTTAGTGCCATTTTGTCCGGAGGGGTGACCCACGCCAGGTTCTCAAAGGCCAGAGCTCCCTGGACCACAGCGGCTCCCCAGCATTCAGGAATCACCAGAATCTCTGGCTAGTCCTGACCATCGCGGATCCCACGGGGACCTCCATGACCAAGGTCACGGCCCCTCTGTATTCCCCTCCGTGGTGAGTGACACCCAGATCAGGCCACGTGGGTGAGAAGCCTGAGACCTCTCTGACACTTCCCGCCTCTAACCCGACGTCCAACTTTCTTCGTCCCCAGCCCCAGTTCATTGCACCTGTCCGTCTCCCTCTGCCCCTGCCACGTGACCTCGGTGACTTTGGGCTTTGCTGCAGCCCACCCTCCACGTTGGTCTGGCTGTGCCATAGCTCCCGCTTCCTTGCACAAGATCCAGCGCAGGCTCTGGCCGCCGGCGCCCAGGGCAGCTGCTCTTCTCCGTCCTCCTCACCCCAGGCTGTCACGCGAAGCTGCTGGCTCGCCTCTGTCGTGTCCTGAATCGTGTCCCATGGCGGACGTTGGGGTCCTCACCCCCAGTACCTGTCAGTGGGACCGTATTTGGAAATAGGGTCGTGGCAGACGATCCGGTTCAGATGCAGTCAGTAGGCTCGAATCCACCCTCACCCTGTCCTTACACGGGAGAGAAGCTCGGACAGAGAAGCCAGGAGGACGGAGGCGGCCGTGGGACTTGTTCCCCTGAGCCACAGAGGGCCGAGGGCTGTCAGACCCCCCAGAACCCAGTGGTGAGGGGACGGGTTCCCGACTGAAAGGGGCCAACCTGCTGGCACGGCTGGCGCTTGCCCTCCCGACCGTGAGCAGGAGCGTCGGTGCTGGCTGCCAACCCGCGGTGCTTTGTGAGGGCACGGTGGGCCCCTGTCACGCGCTCCCGGCTCCTTTCTCTCCTGTGACCAGTCTCCTCCTTCATGGGCAGAGGGGAAACCCAGGTCACACATTCCTTCAGAGAGCCTTCCCTCCCCTCCGCACTTCCGCTCCCCGCTGCCGGCCCCTTCCCTTCCCCTGGGATCCTCACTGACTGCCCTGCTCCCATGTGCCACTGCCAGCCTGCCGCTTCGGGGGCCACCAGCTCAGGGCGCACAAGGCCCTTCCTCCTCTGCACCCAGCCGTAAAATGTGACTGACTCAACTGAGGAGCCACAGTGCAGGGCACCGAGCCAGCACCGGGAGAGGGAAGCCCGCCCCAGCCCACGCTCCCAGACCCGTGGCTGCTCCCCACCCAGACGTCCTCTGAGGGCCCACCCTGGGTGAGCTTCCCTGCAGCCCTGGCCCAGCAGGACACTCAGGCGGAACTCCTCCCACGTCTGCACATGCCGCCTCCTTCCACCCCAGCACCTGCATGAGTCTGCTCTCTTCTCCCCAAGCTGCAGCCTCCCTGCCTCCTCCGCCCGCCTCTCCCCACCTCCGGCAGTCTACACGCCAGCTAGCTACTTCACTGAACGCAGGCTGGGTCATGGCACATCACAGCTCAGCACCATTCCCCACACCTCGGGAGGAAGCAGTTCCTGGGCTCAGTGCGGCTTCCCAGGACGGCCTGTCCTCTCCACCCTCTCTCCCTGGAGCCCACTGGCCCTGGCCCTGACCTCACCTGCAGGCCCGCAGTTTCCTGGAATTTCCTGTCACCTCTGGCGAAGTCCCCAGCTCCTGCCGGAGGAGGCCAGGCTGTGTCCTGAGCCAAACTGCCCTGTGGTGTTACAGGAGCCTGCGCTCCCGGGACAGACAGAGAGCGAGGGAAAGTGAGAACTCATCCCCTTCCAGGGGGCCATACCACAGTCCCTTCTCTATTCTCCTCTCCGGATGTTGGGCACACAGGTGTGCAGGCACCTGGCGCCATGTCCAAGCCCTGGGAGTTGTGAGAGTCGAACTGCCGTCAGCCAAGTGAGAGCCAGCCATCGTAACCTGCTGGCCCCGCACTCGCACTCGGTTCCTACTGGAGCGGTTCGTGCACGGCCTTGCACCAGCCCCAGGCGAGCTTGGCAGCAGCTCCCCGAGAGAGAATTCCGGCCTGTGGCTGTCTGACGCTGCCTCCAGGACGCCCGGGCCGCACGACGGGTCGGTCGGGCAGACACCGGCTGCAGTGCGCCCGGAGCAGGCAGGCAGGGCGAGCCCGCGGTGGCGGCCGGCACTCGGGGGCGGGCCCGGTCCTCGGAGAGTCAGCCCCGCGCAGCACGCGACGGCGACGGCTCCGCAGGGGGCCGCGGATGGGCGTCCGGACGCCCCAGGGCCGCGCTCCAGGGCCAAGGGCGGGCGCGGGGCGGGGGCGGGCGGCAGGGCCGCGCCCTCCGGCCACTCCCCGGGGCGAGCGGGCGCCGCGGCGACCAGGGCGGCTCCCACACGCGCTGCGCCCGCCGCCGGCCCCGCGCGCGGCCCATGTCCTCTGCGCCGCCGCGCTCGCCGACCCCGCGGCCGTGCAGGATGAAGAAGGACGAGTCGTTCCTCGGCAGGCTGGGCGGCACGCTGGCGAGGAAGAAGCGGGCCAAGGAGGGTGAGTGCGCCGCGCCCGCGCCGCCCTGAGGCCCGCCCGTGCCTGCCCCGGCCGCGCCCGCCTCGCTCAGCGGGGACCCGCGGGGACGCGCTCCGCCGGCCCCACGCGCGCACCCGCACCCTCCTGGTCCGCGCCGCTGCGACCTTGGGGACAGGCCCTGCCTCGTCCCAGAGACCTAAAACGCTGGTGGGGAACCAGCCGGAGCGGGCCGTTGTCCTGCTGGCGGGGTAGGCCGGCGGCGTGCGGATGTTCGCTGCTCCTGACCGAGGCGGGACGTGCAGGAAGGCCGGTCCCGTGCTGCTCTCGCTGTGGTCGCCACTGATTAGCACCATCCAGGGACAGGCCTGGTTGCGCGGCCCTGTGACCGCTCCTGTGACCTCCCTGGGGCGCCTGGGAGTGAGGGGAGTTTCACGTGTGCCCACAAAGATAGTGCATTTGAAAGTATTTTAGCGTTGTAGGGAAGGGATAGAGCTGTGTGTGTGTATGTACATGCATGCACATGTGTGTGTGTGTACATGCATGCACGTGTGTGTGTGTGTGTGTGTGCGCGTGTGTGCAGAGTACACTGCTGTTCCCAGGGTCTCTCCTGGGAGCTGCAGTCTGGAATGTTCCCTTTGTCTGGGCTGGTCTTCCCCTGCGGAGTGGTGGGTAGGGAGAGGGTGCAGCCTCCCGGCCTGGCCTCAGGCAGGTCTCTGGGAAAGACCCTGGGCTGGGCCTCAGGCGGCTGATGACCTCCCACCACCTACCTGACCTCCAGGGAGGCGTGTACCGCCAGGATGTCTATGGCCCCCTCAATTTCTCCTGGGCAGTGTGCATGTGTGCCCCCAGGGGTGCTCGTGACATATTGACCTCTAGGGGATGGGCGTGCCCCCACACTCCCCCAGGGACTGGTGAAGGTGGCAGGGGAATGCATGTTCCCTCAGGGACAAAGGTGCCCCCGGGGAACACCTGCCGCCCTGTCCAGTCCCCTGGGGGTGGGGCCTTGTCACCTTCAGGTCTCCCTGAGTATTTCCAGGAATGGCCACACTTCTCTCAGCCCCTCCAGGAGGACCATGCTGGGTGTTAATCTCCACTGAGTTCTCAGAGGTGGGGACAAGTGGCAGTCATCCTTCTCTTTGTCATCCTCATCCTCCCTGCTTCTCAGGGTACTTCTCCTTTGCGGCATCACCGCCCTTGCCAGGAATCCTTTGGGTTCCCCTTTCTGCCTTGTGACAATCAGACTTAGATGATGGTGCCCTCCCCAGCTGAGGCCGGGGCTGGTAGGACCCTCCGAAGCCACAACGAACAGGCCCTTGCTTTCCCGGACCAGGGAGCAGGCGCCATCCTGAACAGCACACAACTAGACACATACGTGCTATGAAGAAAATGCAGGCGATCAGGCGGGGGGTGCCCAGGGAAGGCTGGGGTGATGTTTGGGGTTGAGACCCGAAGGAACCAGAGGTCTTTTACAGAACAGCCAGGAAGCAGAGGGTTCTGAACCCTCACAGCTTCCTCTAGGTTGTATTCATGCTCTGGGAGTACAGAGGACACACACCCTGAGGGATGGTTTGGCCTCAAGTTCCAAAGTCAAGTCCTTGCGCCTGGACAGTGCAGAAGCAGCCTGGCTTAATTTAAAGGTGCGAGAGTCGGCAGTCAGGTCCCCCCGCGACGAGCACTATGGACAGGGGAGCAGCGGAAGGAGCCCGGTGCTGCTAGGTTGTGTCCCGAGTGGGCAGGCTCAGCCCCGGCCTTGGTGTCCAAGGTTGGGGTGCCGGGGCCTCCTTGGGGGTTCCCTATTCCCACGGAAGGCCACAAACCCTAACTGGACTCAGACACGGGAATCGAAGGAGGGATTGCCTTGGGTGGGCTCAGTGGTGGCTCCTGTGCAGTCTGGAAGTGGAGGCGCCTGGGAGGCCGAGTGGAGCACTGGATAGAGGGCCGAGAGCTGCCCAGTACCTGCAGGCTGTGGCCTTGGCGCCCCGCTGTCCTGGCAGGGCTGGAGCAGCCCTGGCCCTGCCTGTGGGCGTCGGAGCACCTGCTGGTTTGCAGCCGGGGGAATGGCCAGGACGAGGCCCTAGGAGGCCGTCCTCTCCCCGCCAGCCGCACACCAGGCTTCGTTCCTTCTTTGTTAGAAGGCGGGTGGCTGTGGGACCAGCAGATGGCGTAATGGTTACGTCGCTGGATTCCCACGTAGTGGTCGGTCGCAGTTCAAGTCCCGGACCTGGTGGCTTAAACTCACACCAGGCATGTACACATGCGTGCCTAAGATCCCGAGAGGAGAATGGTGGAGAAGGGCTTGTGGGGGTGATTTCTCGCTTTCTGTTTTTCTGTGTCTCTCTGTCTCTGCCGAGCACACGCAGGAGAGGGGATGTGGCTCAGATGTTTTCCTGAGTTGAGGGACCTGTGTGGGAGGTGTGAGGGGTGCCGTGGAAGGGGTAGGGGTTTCCAGTGAATTTGAGATTTGGGAAAACTGTGGGTGTTGACCACAGGCCAACTGGCGGTGTCCCGGTGTGACAAGGCTGGGAGGAACATGTTGGATCAATGTCGTTGGTGTTGCAGGGAGGTCCCGGTAGGCAGTGTCCCGGGCTTGTAGGAGCCCACGCAGGAAGTGTCAGAGTGAACCTCACGGCGTGATTCAGGCCGACGTGGCGACGGCACCGAGGTGCGTCACAAGGCGGCTGGTTCAGAAAAGGGAACTGTGACTAACGGCCACTTGGGAGCACGGGAAGGAGCACTCACTGTCCCCACTCCCCGCAGAGGGTCTGGGGAGCACTCACTGTCCCCGCTTCCCGCAGAGGGTCTGGGGAGCACTCACTGTCCCCACTCCCCGCAGAGGGTCTGGGGAGCACTCACTGTCCCCACTCCCCGCAGAGGGTCTGGGGAACACCCACAGCCCTCGCTCCCCACAGAGGGTCTGGGGAGCACTCGCAGCCCCCGCTCCCCGCAGAGGGTCTGGGGAACACCCACAGCCCCCGCTCCCCGCAGAGGGTCTGGGGAGCACTCACTGTCCCCGCTTCCCGCAGAGGGTCTGGGGAACACCCACAGCCCCCACTCCCCGCAGAGGGTCTGGGGAGCACTCGCAGCCTCCACTCCCCGCAGAGGGTCTGGGGACCTCACAGGCTCGGCTTTGCTGCAGCTTGAAGAGCAGGTGCTAAAGGAAGGCTCCTGAGGCTCGAGACTCCTTTCCAGGCAAGGTCCCCTGTGACTGCCCGAGGTCAGGCCCGAGGCAAGGTCCCCTGTGATTGCAGGGGGTCAGGCCCCTTGAGGGCCAGCAGGCAGGGGCCAGAGCAGCTGTTTAAAGTCCTCAGGGGTGGCTGGCCAGCCCTGGGGCCACCAAGGCCCCAGGTGGAAAGGGGCGGGTAGGGTCCGTTCCACCCGTTTGTGGTGAGAGGCCCGTTCTGCCTGAGCACAGCGCTGGGCGGCAGACACCACCTACCGGTGACCGCTGATGTCGCTGATGTCGGGATTTCTCGCCAGATCTGGAGTGTCAGGTCCCTCCTTTCCTGAGGAAAGCACGATGGGAGGTCCTGTTCCCTGATTGCTTTAAAAATACACACACTCACATTTTATTTTTTTAAGGTTTTGCTGTAAGGTGTGTGCGCTCACCAGGGAATGAGAGAGAGAGAGAGAGATACCGCCCCCCAGGAGAAAGGCCACACGACCGCAGCCCCTTCCCCTCCAGTCTCCTCTCAGGATTGTGGGCGCACACTCGGGTACCTGGCATGATTTTCAAGCCGGCCATTGGAATCCAATGCCTTAACCTCCATGCCAGCGGCTGGGCCCGCATTTTATCTTCTAGACACTCACAGTCAAGCTGAGCGGAAGTACCGAGCAGTCCCCCCAGCACCCCCGGGCGGTCTGGCCCCTTTGTTACAACTGATGGACCTGCATTGACACTCAGTGTCCCCCAGAGCCCATGGGTACACTCGGGACCACTCTCGGTGTTGGGCATCTGGGCACGGACATGTGGAATGACACGTGCCCACCATTACAGCACCCCACGGCCTGGCTCCGGTGCCCCAAATTCCCCTGCCTGGTCACTTCTGCGCCCCTGACCCCTGACACCACCGTTGTCGTTGTCGTCATTTTGTTTTGTTTTCTCTTTACCAGCTCTGTAGTTCACGTTCGTCAGTGTCTAACGCAGTGGTGGGGCCACGCTGCAGCCTTCTCAGCCGGGCTCCTTACACGTGGTGTCACGCAGTGAAGGTCCCTGTGTCTTCCTGGCTTGATGGTGCATTTGTTTTTAGCGCGAGTACTGCCCCGTTGTCTGGCTGGGCGGCAGCGTGTTTGTCCATTCGGCTGCTGACGGACAGTGGTTGCTGCCAAGTTTGGGCAACTGTGAGTAAAGCTCCTGTCAACACCTGCGTGTGGCCCTCTGCTGAGTGTGACATAAGGTGTACACGCACTCATGTACACAAGGGGCCTGACTGGTGGATCTGCGGTGTGTTTTTAGAACCTCAGATCTGTCTTCCAAGCCAGCAGCACCATTGTGTGTCCCAGCAGCAGCGAACGATGCCCTGTCACCCCGCCTCCTGCCGGCAGTGGGTGCTCGCAGGGTCCTGCGTTCGGCCCTTGCCATGGCGGGGGGATAGCGGTATCTCATTGTTGGTTCATTTTCATTTCCTTGATGACATGTGAAGTGAAGCTCCCCCCCCTCCCCGCCGCCATAGGGTGCGTGCACTCACCAGAGAGAGAGAGAGAGAGAGAGAGAGGGAGAGAGAGAGGGCGAGGGCAGTGAGAGGGAAAGTGGGAAATCACCCCTGGGGGGTTGACCATGCCAAAATCCCTTCTTCATTCTCCTCATGGGATTTTGGACATGCACACACACATGCCCTACGTGATCTTCAAGCTGCCAGGTCTGGGACGCAAACCATGGTTGGCCATGTGGGAGTCCAGTGACTAAACCACCACCACCACCTGCTGGCCCGAAGCAGAGCATTTTTTTTTTTTTTTTTTTTGAGAGGTTTTTGCTATAGGGCGCGTTCGCTCGCCAGACAGACAGAGAGAGACAGAGAGACAGAAAGCGAGAACCCCCCCCCAGGGGGGATGATCACGCTGCAATCCCTTCTCCTCCATTCTCCTCTCGGGATCTTGGGCACGCACGCACACGCGCCCAGCGTGAGTTTTAAGCCACCGGGTCCGGGACGCGAACCGCGGTCGACTACATGGGAGTCCAGCGACATAGCCATTACGCTAACTGCTGGTTCCCAGCAGAGCATTTTTTAATATGCCCATTTGCCTTCTGTACATCTTCTTTGCTGAAGTGTCTCTTTGGCCCATTTTTAAATCAGATGGTTCATTTTTTAAACTGTTGAATTGTAAGAGCTCTTTGTGTACCTTGGGTAACACGGTCATTTATCACATAGTAGTTTTTAGAGAGATTTTTGCTGTAGGGTGCATGCACTCGCCAGAGAGACAGAGAGACAGATGGCCACACCACAGTCCCTTCTCCTCCATTCTCCTCTTGGGATTTTGGGCATGCATGCATATGTGCCTGGCATGAGTTTTATGCCACCAGGTCTGGGACTTGAACTGCAGCCGACTACATGGGAGTCCAGCGACATGGCCATCACGCCATCTGCTGTGCTAGTGTTTTGTAAATATGTCCTCCCATTCTGTGGCCCTGCTCTTGAACCTGACGTCCCTTACACATCCCATGTGGAAGTTGTGATAAATGAGCACATCGCGGGGCCTGCGTGAGCTGGACCTCAGGAAACCACTGGGCAGCCCGCTGGGACATCCAGCCGAAGGTCGAAAGTATCCCATTTCTTTGTGGCTTTAAATAACTTCCAGGAAAGAACTCTCCAGGCCCTGAAGCACCAACCAGAGTTCCTGGGTCACCCATTTTTCACACAGAGCCATCAGTGTGTGCCTGCCATGTTCCCTAAACACCAAGCCACTTCAATGCTGCTTAGTAATAGGAATATTTACATATGCACATTATTATTTTTTTAAAAACATAATTGTCAAAAAATATAATCGTCTTACCAGAGAGAAAGAGAGAGACAGAGAGAGAGAGAGGGAGAAAATACCTCCCAGTGGGGTGTGGTCACACCGCAGTCCCTCTCCTCCATTTTGCCATCTTGCTGGGACTGTGGGCATGGACACACATGTACCCGGCATGTTTCTCAAGCCACCAGGGCCAGGACTCAGATCTGTCAGCTCTATGGAATCTGGCTCCCACAACGACTAGGCCATGGGGCTGGCCCTGCTGTAATTTAATTTAGCCCTACGAAGGATGACTTTTTTCCTACCTACAAGCTCCCTGCAAGGTAGGAACCTGCCCCCTACCCCACTCCGCATTTTGTAGTTAAGGAAACATCACCTCACCCAGCAGCTGTTCCTGGTAGTTTGAGCCAGCAGTTCTTCACTGGGGAAGATTCTGCCCTGAGGGAACTTGTGGTCACAACTGGGGCAGAGAACACTGATGCTTTTTCGAATTTTAAACAATTTGTTTGTTTATGTATTCTTTTTTTTTTTTTTGGAGAGGTTTTTTGCTATAGGGCGCGTGCGCTCGCCGGACAGACAGAGAGAGACAGAGAGACAGAAAGCGAGAAATCACCCCCCAGGGGGGATGGTCACGCCGCAATCCCTTCTCTTCCATTCTCCTCTCGGGATCTTGGGCACGCACACACACGCGCCCGGCGTGAGTTTTAAGCCACCGGGTCCGGAACGCGAACCGCGGTCGACTACGTGGGAGTCCAGCGACATAGCCATTACGCTAACTGCTGGTTCCCTGTTTATGTATTCTTAAAAAGGGAGCCAGCTGGCATCCCCACAGGGGTTGCCAGCCTCGGTTGGCCTAGACCATGGGCATGCACACACCTGGCACATACAGGCAGACCTCGGAATAGAAACCCAGGCCCTGGAACCAGCAGATGGTGTAATGGTTATGTCGCTGGACCCCCACATAGTCAACCGCGGTTTGAGTCCTGGACCCATCGGCTTAAAAACACATGCCGTGTGCATGTGCATGCGTGCCCAAAATCCCAGGAGGAGAATGGAGGAGAAGGGATTGTGGTGTGGCCCCCTGGGGGTGATTTCTTGCTTTCTGTCTCTCTGACTTTCTATCTCTCTGGGAAGCGCATGCACCCTATAGCAAAAATCTTTCCTCCCGGCCCCTCTGAGGTGTCTTAGGAATGCCTGGAGAGGGGTCAGCCATCCTCAGGGACTTTAAAGAAAATGATACGAGGACACTGCTTTGCATTAAGCTCTTGCTCCAGGCCCCAGCAAACCAGATCAAGATGGAGTCACTCTTGTTAAAATGTTGCGCCATCAAGCTGGAACTTTAAGGGGGCAGAGATCCCAGAGCAGACCCGTTTTCCTTGAAAACAGGAGATCCGTCCGCTGGCAGCGTGATAAGGAAAGCTCCGCGCCTTACACCTGGCACGGAGAGCGGCTCTGGGATGACCCTCCGCTCCTAGTGGTCCTTTCCGCCTGTTTCAACCCTCCTCCAGAGCACCCTCCTCTCCTGCTGCTCCTGGAGCTCCCTCTCAGCCTGCGCTTCCTGGCCGCAACCCCCAGGCCCCAGGAAACCTCTTTGTTCTTCACAGATTCGGAATTGGCCACTCATTGGAGGGGTGGGCTGGAACTCCCTGCGGATCTTGTCCCTCTTCCTCTCTCTGACTGAAGAGGAAGTGAGTAGCTTTCAAGGGCTGCTTGGTGTGGCTTAGTCAAATTTCCTTTGATTATTTTTCTGATTATAATCTTCAGCTCCAGGATTTCGCATTGTGTGCTCTGCCCTCGCGGTCTGCTGTCCGGGGGAGCCGCCAGCTTGAATTGCACGGGCTTTTCCTCGGTGGCTTATGAAACTCTCTTGGGAAACTTTGCCTCCAAGGAAGCAGAAGGGGCCGGACTCGGTCCAGAGAGATTCCTCCTGCCTCCATTACCTGCCTTTGTGTGGGGGGCAGCCTCGTCTGAGATGGAGCTGCGCCTCCTGGTTCTCCGTGCGCCTCCACCTCCCTTACCAGCCTCCCCGAAGACCCAGATCGCCTTGGCAACCCCACTCTCATTAGAGGTGCCCTGCTTCGAATTCCTGCCTCACCTCTGTGGGATGAATATTTATTGCACATCCCGAAGTTGTCCCCCATCGCGCTCCCTGCCCAGGCGTCAGAATAATTAAGGGATGTTTATACGATGCGGGCGGGCAGGCGCCTGCCCCGGGCAGTTTTAAACTGCTGTGTTTGGCCCAGTGCCCACCGCCGCGGCTGGCAGAGGGCAGGTGTCTTCACCGTGCTGCTTTCTTCTTCAGTCATGCAGTTCCATCACACCGGAGATGCGCCCTCGGACACTCTTTCTTCTCTCTTTGCGTTAGGTGTACATGTTACTTTTTGGATTTCAGGTGATGCACTTATTTATTCCCTAATGAGCATATTTTCTATTTATTACATTGCAGAGAGGCTGAGAGCATGTTAATAGGCTTAGGAGCAGGTCAGCGGGTGGTGTAGTGGTTAAGGTGCTCGACTCCCGCTTGGCTTACCGCAGTTCAATCCTGGACCTGGCGGCTTGAAACTCATGCTGGGCATGTGTGTGTGGGCGTATGTATGTGTGCGTTCCCCAAATCCCGAGGATGGAAAAGAGATTGCAGCATGACCATTCCCCCGGGGGGGGGGTAATTTCTTTTTTTTTGGAGAAGTTTTTGCTACAGGGCACGTGCGTTCTCCAGAAAGACAGAGAGACAGAGAGACAGAAAGGAAGAAATCACCCCCCAGGGGGGATGGCCATGCAGCAATCCCTTCTCCTCTCGGGATCTTGGGCATGTACATACATGCACCCGGCATGAGTTTAAGCCACCGGGTCTGGGACTCGAACTGCGGTCGACTACATGGGAGTCCAGTGACATAGCCATTACGCCAACTGCTGGTCCCAATTTCTTGCTTTCTGTCTCGCTGGCAAGCACATGTGCCCTATAGCAAAAATCTCTTTAAAAAAAGAAAAAAGCTGGGAACCAGCAGTTAGTGTAATGGCTATGTCGCTGGACTCCCACGTAGTCGACCGCGGTTCGCGTCTCAGACCCGGTGGCTTACAACTCACGCCGGGCACGTGTGCGTGCGTGCCCAAGATCCCGAGAGGAGAATGGAGGAGAAGGGATTGCGGCGTGACCATCCCCCCTGGGGGGTGATTTCTCGCTTTCTGTCTCTATGTCTCTCTCTGTCTGTCTGGCGAGCGCACGCGCCCTATAGCGAAAAACCTCTCCAAAAAAAAACAAAAAACAAAAAAAAAAAGAAAAAAGCTTAGGAACACATTATAGGCACATTTGGCCAGTGGTGGTATCTGCTTGTCTGTACTAACTGCTAATGGGATAGAAGAATGCAATCAATTCTAGAAACCTTGGGTGGCTTTTGCATCCTGGAGAGACTTCTCAGTGACACACATTCACACACAAGACTTCCAGTTACAAGAAAAAATGGAACGAGCAGCAGATTCTGGCATCCTGGTTTCAGAGCTCCCAGCATCTGAAGAACAACCTGACCAGCCTTGGGAACAGGGCTGGACTTTCATTCGCTGCCTACCCTGAGCCTCCCTCTGAAAGGGGTGTGAGCCCTGGGGACTGAACACATGCTCCGGCTCTGCATTTTAAAGCTTTCAGGTCTTCCTTCTTCATTCATAACGGGGAGTGTGGGGCAGATCTCTGCTTCTGAGCTGATAGGTTCTCACCGGTTCTCAGAAATGCATCTGGGAGGCCCATTCCTGACAGTCCCGTGTGGATCGTAGGAGGGTTGCTTGCCTCTTAGGTGATGGGAGTTCCACGGAGATGGTGGAGCAGGCGCTCAGTAAGCCCGAGCTGTTGGTGGGTGCTGCCGGTGGGGGTGCTGACCGAGACAGCAGACTCGCAGCTGCCTGGCGGCAGAAGCAAAGCAGCAGATCGGGTTTGGCCTTGCAGCCAACTTGGCACAATTTAAATTCTCACCCTGTGTTGAGAAGGATTCCGAGGCTGTGTCTGGGCTTCAGGGAGAAGAATGATGGGACCGATTATACGCACTTGCAGGTGTAAGGAGGGGCAGTCGCTGTGGGATTGTGGGCCCCAGAACAGAAACCTTCATGACTCCAGCTATGCCACTTCCACTGTCCGCAGTTTCTTTCCCTCTGAGATCAGCAGCAGCTCTTGACGGTGGGTAACAAAGTTATGCAAATCCTGCAGCATACTTGGGCGGTGCTGTATCCCAACTCCCCCAGCCTGCCAGGAGGTACCCAGTGCAGGAAGGGTTCCACTCTGCAGGACAGTAGGTGTTTCTAAGCCAGGGTGCTGTGGGCCTGGCAGGTGAGGCCAGCGCAGGAGGGCGTCAGGAGGTGTTCTGGCCCACCTCGGTCATTAGTGAACTCTGAGCAGTCTCTTACGTCTGCACGTTCGGAGTTGCCCAGATGATCCTTTAAGCTCAGGCATTTTGGAATAATGAGTTTATTACTGACCTTTGAACCCTTACCTGCCGGTCAAGCCAGGAAGTCAGTGATGCTGGTTTCCCCGAGCACCGAGCACCGTCTTAATGGGTTACACCTGTTCTTTTACAAGGTTACTTATTTTTATACATCCTCTTATTCGAAAGGATATCATTCCAAAGGATTTCGACTTTAATATTAAGTTAGTAAAAGGTTAACAGGGTTGGGGGGTAGCAAGTGGCACAGAGATTAAGGTGCTGGATCCCACATGGCCTACTCCGTAGTTTGAGTCCTGGAGCCGGCAGCTTGAAAAACACACCTGTGTGTGTGTGTGTGTGTGTGTGTGTGTGTGTGTCCAAAATCCTGAGAGGAGAATGGAGGAAAAGGGACTACAGGGTTGCTGTCACCCTGGGGGTTGATTTTTTACCTTCTCCCTCTCTCTAGCTCTGGCTGTCTCTCTCCAGCAGCACATGTGCCTATAGCTACAAACAAACAAGAAGTTAAGGTGGTGTGAAAATTTCCTTCCTCCAAAGAGGTCGCGTGCGTCCTTAATCCATGCGCTGGGGAACTGCTGTCGGCCGGAGGGAGCCATGTTTGCCTGCCAGTCTTGCTGCTCCTTAGGTCGCCCTGGGCCTGGGGAGCTCGGACCCCCAGCCCGCCTCCAAACACGTGGGCAGTTCTCAGACTGCAGGGGTCGGGGAGAAGGCCTGGGGGCTGGGGCAGTGCTATGGGCAGATGGTGTTTGCAACTTATTTTTGTATAAATGGAATTTGCGGAATGTCTTGCCCAAACCTTAATCAGAAATGTCTTTATCCCCAACCACCTTTCTCTTTTTGTTTGAAAGTTAATATTGTCTTGCAAAGTGAGACCTGAATGAACCCATACTTGATATGTACAAGGGCACTTCAAAAAAGTGTGTGCAAGGGTCCAGCAGGTGGCGTGGTGGTTAAGGTGCTGGACACTCCCATGTGGCCGACCACGGTCTGAGTTCTGGACCTGGGGGCTTCCTTTCCAACTTTCCCTCTCTCTCTGGTCAAATGAAAATAATGAATGAATAAATAACATTAAATAAATAATTCTTAAAAAAAAATCTGTGGAGGGGCCGGGCCGGTGGCATGGTGGAGAAGGCGCTGGACTCCCACATGGCTGACCCCGGTTTGAACCCTGGACCCAGCGGCTGGTTTTCTCACTTTTCCTTTCTCTCTCTGGTCAAATTAAAAATAATAATAATGACAAATAAAATGAAATAAATAATTATTTAAAAAAAGTCTGTGGAGCAGTGGAATTAAATACAAGTTTATTTTGGTGCAAAGAAACCCCAGATTAGAAATCCATGTCGTCTTTCCATAATGTGCATTAGAAGTGTTTTCCTTTATTTATGATGGGTCACATGCATGAGCGAGAAGCAGCGCTGCCGGCCTGGTCACTGCCTCCAGCGCTCTGGCCCCACAAGGTCTGCGTCCCATGTGTGTCTCAGGCTGACCAGGCAGGGAATTTCATTTTTAATTTTATTTTTATTATTCTTATTGTTTTTAAAAAACATTTGATCACTACACGTCATTTGGCTTGTAAAGAGAATTTATCTAACATGAAACATATCTCAGACCAGTCCAGTTGAGAATATTATACGCGATACCATCAACAGCAATAAACCATTTCTGTGTCCCACAGATGTCTTGCCTCTCAATTTTTCCTCCCTGACCTTCTCCCCTGTACTCTTCCCTTCTCCCACCCTCCTTCCACACCGTCTCCAGCATCCATAACTGTTTTCACTGCGTTTATGCCTTCCAGTCTTTTAGTCTCTGCCATAGAGTATGGACAGTCGGTATAGATTTCATTCACAGCCTGGCATGCCTCACTCAGCAGTAAATCTTCCATATTTGACCACTTTTTTTTTTTTCTTTTTTTGGAGAGGTTTTGCTATAGGGCACATGTGCTCACCAGAAAGACAGAGAAAGACAAAGAGACAGAAAGCGAGAAATCACCCCTCAGGGGCGATGGCCACGCAACCTTGCATGCAATCCCTTCTCCTCCATTCTCCTCTCAGGATCTTGGGCACGCGTGCACACGTGCCTGGCATGAGTTTAAGTTGCCAGGTCCGGGACTCGAACAGTGATCATGGGAGTCCAGTGACATAGCCATTATGCTAACTGCTGGTCCCCATATTTGACCACTTTCTATCAAATGCCAGGGACTTGTTTTTTTCTGGCCGAATAATATTCCGTAGAGTATATGTGCCACACTTTTTCAATCCATTCATCTGTTCGTGGACATTTGGGTTGGTTTCATGTCTTAGCATTCATGAATAAAGGCAGAGGATTTGAACTGTGGTCGCCATGTGGGATCCAGCCTCTCTTGAGCTTAGACATTTTGAAATAATGAGCATGATATTGATCTTGGAACCCCGACTTGCCAGTCAAGTGAAGAGGTCAGTGATGTGCTCGGGAACCAGCCCCCGGTCCACATTTCCACAGACTACTTGAAGGCCCCTGTACAGGCTTAGTAGAAGATCATCGCAGAACTGAGAGGAAGAGTTAAAAGAAAAAGAGAAGGAAAGCCACAGAGTGGGGCCTGCAGCAGTCAGACTGGCACCCGGGCCTTGGGTGCAGGCCCTGTCCAGTCAATGCATGCCCCGTTACCTTGCGCATCTCACACCAAGGTGGGTCGCAGGCATGAGGCCGTTCGTCCCGTTTTGCAGATGAGCAAACGGAGGCTCGGAGAAGCGCGAGGTTGAGCTGCGGCAGGGGAGACTTAGTCCCCGGCAGTCTGGCTCTTAATTGCCGCCGACTTTCCTAAACGGGAAGAGTGAGTCAGAAGTGAGTAATCTTCCCAGCTGGCTCCTAGTAAACCGATATCGTTCCTGGCATTTGAGCCTCAGTCAGCCCGGGCATTAGGAAGATGCACCAGAGGAGACAAATGCGATCCATTTTGTTCTGAATGGACCCGGTGGCATTTGTACAAAGACAACCTGGTGGCTTCCTGCTGCTCCAGCGCCGCGACCAGGTCCCAGCGGCTGTCCAGAGCCTGCCCAGCGCTCTGCCCCTCGTGGCCCAGCCTGGGGTCTTTGCTCATTTCCTGCCCGTCGCAGGATCTGCCTTGGCTGGGAGCTTCACCATGCTGTTCCCTCTGCTGTAGCACTTAGCTGTCCGTCATCGTAAATGCCACTCCGCCGCAGGCCGGGCCCCTCTGTCTGCTGGTGCTATCTTCTTCCTGCATTCTGGCTTGAGGGTGTTGGCCCGGTGCCTGGCTTCCTGCTGGCCTGGGCCCTGGGGTGGTGTGTTTCCGTTTGGCTGGGAGGCAGGGCTGAGAGACGCTCTTCAGCCACTTAAGGAGGTCTGTAAGTATTTGCTCAGTAAGCAGGAGGCAGTCCAGTGCAGCGGTTAGAGCACTGCCCTGGGGCCGCCCTGTGTAGTTTTGAACTGCTCTCGCTGGGCTCTCGGGCTTTGACTAGGGGAACGTGCTTCCTCACCCTGTGCTTCTGTTTTCCCTTCAGTAGAGTACTCAATTCAGAGGTCACAGGGAATTAAGAGACTTATTACATGAAGTGGTGCCTTAAAACTAGCCCTGGTTGGGCCAACGGGTACTGTGGAAGTTAAGGCCACTGGCTCTCACGTGGCTGACTTTGTGGTTCAAATCCTGGACCCGGCAGCTTGAACATCATACGGGGTGAGTGTGCGTGCACGCCCAGAATCCCGGGAGAAGCCTGGAGGAGAAGGGCCTGCGGGTGGCCATCTCCCGAGGGGGTGATTTCTCACATTCTCTCTCTCTGTCTCTCTCTCTCCCTGATGAGTGCACATGTCCTGTGGCAAAAATGTAAACAAACAAATAAACCCTGAGCTGGGCCTGGCGAAGCTGCAGAGTGGGAGGGGAGGGGATGTCTGCCAACTGCAGAGCTGCCGAAGGGCTGGCACCCGCGACGTGGCGAACTCCTACAGCACTCGAGGAAGGGGCAGCCTGGAGGCCAGGCGAGAGGCTCGACAGACGCTCACCAGAGAAGGCGGCCACGCAGCCAGAGGCCGGGCCGGCACAGTGATAAAATGTGATGCTCCGTGAAGCTGCCCACATGAGAAGGTTCTGGGTTCGTGCTCAGAGACCTCCCTGAGAACGCAGGGCACGCCTATGCCCATGATCTGGGGCTGGCTGAGGCAGGGTGGATCATGGTACCAAGACCCTGTTGGGTGTACCTGTTTTGCTCTTTGTTCATTGAAGAAAGAAATAGAGAGAGTCAGAGGGAGAGAGGAGAGAGGGAGAGGGAGAACTTCCAGCCAACTGTGGACCTGCTGCAATCTTTTCCTCCATTGCATCTTGTCAGGATTTTGAGCTTGCATGCACAAGCGTCTGGCATGTCTTCAAGTCCCTGGGGCTGAGATGTGAACTGCGTCAGCTATGTGAGATCTGGCTTTCTATGCACAGCACTTAACCGCTGCACCGTGGCACTGGCCTTTGTGCGATTTCATTCCTAGAAAGTCTTACAATAGACATAACTAACCCATGGCAGCTGCCTCTGGGGATGGGGCAGGGCTTGCCTGAAGAGGAATTTTCCGCTGTTATGAACGTGGTCTTTATCATGAGCGGGTGTGAGATTCACAGATGCATGCATTTGCCAAGACCCATGGGCTGTGTGCTTTATTTCTTTGAAGAATTATTTATTTACTTAATTCCATTTGTTGTTGTTATTATTATTATTTTTTTTTGGAGAGGTTTTTCGCTATAGGGCGCGTGCGCTCGCCAGACAGACAGAGACAGACATAGAGACAGAAAGCGAGAAATCACCCCCCAGGGGGGATGGTCACGCCGCAATCCCTTCTCCTCCATTCTCCTCTCGGGATCTTGGGCACGCACGCACACGCGCCCGGCGTGAGTTGTAAGCCACCGGGTCTGAGACGCGAACCGCGGTCGACTACGTGGGAGTCCAGCGACATAGCCATTACGCTAACTGCTGGTTCCCTTGTTATTATTTTTTAACTTGATCAGAGAGAAAGAAAGGGAAAGCAAGAAAGTAAACCACCAGGTCCGGGACTTGAGCCACTGTTGGCCATGTGTGAGTCCAGTGCCCTTAACCACCACGCCACCTGCTGGCCCAGAATGTGTGCTATAAATTTGTGCATCTCATTGCGTGTAATTTTTATCTAAAATAAATAAATAAAAATAATTTTAAATACATTCCAAACTCCAGTGATGTGCATGTTTGGGGGCAAGGCGCCTACGTGTACAACCTATTTACAATAAGAATAGGATGGCGTGGTGGGCCGAATGATGGTCCCCAAAGCTGCCTTGTTACTCAGAACCTGTGAACATGGCACTGAACTGGCGTGCCCAAGGGCCTTTGCAGATCTGATTAAGTAAACAGTTACGATGGGAGATAAGCCGGGACGTGGCCTGACGTGATCCTGTGTGTCCTTAGAAGAGGGAGGCAGGGAGGCTGGAATCAGGAGACTCAATAATGGAAACGGACATTGGCGTGCTGAGGGCCAGGGGATGTGGGCGGCCTCTAGAAGCTGGAAAAGCAAGAGCTGGTATCCCCTCCAGGGCCCCCAGAAGCAGCCAGCCTGCGACACCTTGCTGTTGGCCAGTGAAACCTTGTTTGGACTCTGACCTCCAGAGCTACAGGACAATAAGCCCCTGAGTTTGTGGTTACTCGTCACAGCAGGTCACAGCAGCCGTTGGAAACTAATGCCAGTGGGGCTCTGGATAGACAGGGCTGGAGGGGCGTGGAGTAGAACGGTACAGAAGCGTGTCGGTAGACTTGAGATGGGGACGCTGCCTTAAAGTTCTTTATGTGTTTCTCTGTTTAAAATGTTCATCCCAGGTTGAGGAAAGCGAGGTACGCTACTTCCTACCCAGGTGTTTGTGTGTGTGAGCATCGGTCCTCACTGCTTCTGCCACTTCCCACCTTGTCCCTGAGATGGGGCAGAGGTGTGGGGAGAGGAGACCAGGGGAGGGCGGTGATAATGGACAGAGATAATGGAAATAGCGAGGCCGTCACAATGCGGCTGGGTCGTGCTTTCACCTACGAGAACTCGAGAATAACTCCAGGGTAGGGGCTGGAGCATGGAGCGGTGGCGGCTCACCGTCGGGAAGCCGAAGCCGTCCCCTCTGCCTGTCAGCCAGCGGGGCAGTCCAGGCCGCGAGCCTTTGCAGAGCCGGGGGGCAGCCCTGGTGCCCTGGGAGCTGGCCTGGTGCCTTCAGGCAGCCCGCGCTACTGCTTCTGACAGTGTCTGCATTTTGTTGAGGGGAAAAGAGTGTTTTAGTTCAATTTCTCTAGAAACATTATTAGCATAATGAGGTTTTAATGACTTGAAGTTTTGTCGGAGCAGCGCACGGAGGACCTCAGCCTCACTGTGTGCAGATGGGCGTTTTCTTTGTTTCTCCGGGGCCTGGTGGGGAGGATGCATCTCTACAGTTGTTATTTAGCTTCTTTCTTAGAGCCCTGCTGTTATGTGCTCTTACTTTTCTTGTTTAGAGGATGTTTTGGGAAAAAAAGAATATTCTTTTCATAAGCACTTCGCCGGCCTGATCAGAACTGGAGGGTACGCGTGTTGTTACCGGAGCCTTGCGCTTGCTCAAGGTTTCTGTCCCCTCTGCTCACTGTCCCAGCAGCCCCGAGGAGAGCCACGGCCCCTGGGCAGAGGAGTGGTGGGGCCCTGGTCTCTCCACGCAGGGAACCTTCGTCAGCACTTGGGGAACGAAGTGCGGCTGTCTCTGCAAAGCGAGGAACCCGAAAATGAAAGCGTCCCTCTGCAAAAGGACAAACACCCCGTGTCTTCTTTACCCGAAACAGCTAGTGCAAGCCAGTGCACCCGCAGAAAGTGGTCGGGGTTGCCAGGCCCGGGGTGGGGACGACTGCTAGCAGCGCAGGCTTTCCCGAGTGAGGAGAAGCCCTCGGTTGGTTGTGGGGATGGCTGCACAGCTCTGTGGGTAGACGGTCAGGTTGCACCCCGCACACTAAAGGGCAAATGCTACGGCACGTGAATTCTGCTCCAGTAAAACTGGGGAGAAGTAGAGAGCTGGAACTCAGCCTGTCAGCTTCTCCTCCGGTAAACCGGCCCTCCCTGTGCATTTCCAAGATGGTGGTCTTAAACCTGTGGATGGGGTTGGGGGACAGAGTGGGGTTGTCTGGCTGTCCTCCTTATCTTCCTGTTCACCGTCCCATTTCCTGCCAGGGGCAGGGCTTGGGGCTGTACGGATTGTCTTACCTGGTCCGGACTGGGAGGCCTCGGGGGCAGGTACCATCATGTCCTCACCGGGTAAATGAGAAGGGGTTACCCTCATAAATTGTGTGCACCATTTTGTCTGATGGCAGGAGACTTTGATCAGATTTTTATGGAGCAAGAAATTGCCAAGAACCTCTAAATTGAGATAATGGCTTTGTTGTTGTTGTTGACCCGCAATGAGAAGTGAAGACATTTTCATGAAATTCCTTGCTCACACATACATTTGTCTCTTTGTGAGGGGTCTCCACAAAGTTGGTGGAAAGTGAGTATTATGAAAAAACTGTATGCATGGATTAAAAATAATTTGTTGTACCAGAGTAGACTCATAATGTAATCCCATTTTTCTGTGAAATTTTGAAGTCCCTTGTATATCTATAAATATGTACATTCTTTGACTTGCCGTGGGACTAGGTCCTGATAAACACACTGTATGTTGAAAATGCATTTTTTTAAGAAAAGCTTTCTTTCTTTCATGAGATAGAGACAGACAGATACACCTCACTGGGTCTCCCCACTGCCACCCTCCCCTGTCTCCACGTGCCCGCCATGTCTTGGCTGACCTGACTGGAGCTGGCCTCCCACGTGGCTCCAGCATCCTGCAGGGCCCTTCCTGCTCGGGCTGCTGTGGCCGGGCCCGAAGGAGCACGTCGCATATCCACCCTCCTGGGCGGGCATTGTGGCTTGATTCGCCTCCCTCACATGTGCTCAGAGCACGTACCGTGAGCCTGCGGTCCTGCAAAATCATCCGACACCAAGCCTGTTTTATAGTAAAGTGCCAGTAGCGGGTGTGATTTATTGACTACTGCTGCTGAGAGCGAGCAGCAGAATGGTCCTGTGGGAACTCGATGCAAGGTTTCTGCTGAATGCGTATCATTTTTGCACCATTATAAAGTCCATAAATCTTAAGTCAAACCATCATAAGTTGGGGACGGTCCATATATACACAACACTTAAAAGTTTCGCAAAATAATGTCCTCCTGTAAGTGAAGCGTGCTGACATTTCCTACTCTTTTCTGTTTCATTTATTAAAGAAATGTGCTGGTCACAGCTTTCTCAACTGGTTTCATGACTCACTGGGTCCAGACTTTAGTTTAAAAATGTCACTCAGAGAGACATAAGGAAGAAAAATGAGCTGGATGTTTAGGGACCCCAGTGCTTTTATTATTGTTGGGTCTGGATTCTCATGTTGCAACCTGAATTTTCAACTCTCCTCTGCTCAGCCCGTCCACCAGGCTTTCAGCCACGTGTTAAATGTCGTTACCGAGCAGGAGTCAGAGAGCAGGTGCCGGGCTGGGGTGCAGCCCTGTGGCATGGCCTTGCCTTAGAGGCTGGCCTATCCCCAGGCGCTAACGGACTTGGATCTTCCTGTGACTCTTGTGTTGATCTTGCTGTCCACTCTTTATTCCCCAGTGAATGATCTTGGCATCTTTGCTGAAGGTCAGTCGATCTTCAATGTGTGGATTTATTTCTGGGCTCTCTGTTCTTCCATTCATCTATGTCTATCCTTACATTAGTATCACACTGTCTTGGGCACTGTCACTTTGTGGTAAGCCCTGAAATCAGGAAATGAGAGCATCCCCATTATGTCCCTCAAAATTGTTTCAGCTCTTTGGGATTCCCTGAGATTCCGCAGGCATTTTGGGGTGGGATTTTCTGTTTGCGTCAAAACTGCTATTGGGATTTGTTATAGGAATTGCATTGAATTTGAAGATAACTTTGGGTAGTATCATCACCTTCACTATATTAAGTCTTCCAGTCCATGAACATGGGATGTCTTCCTACTTATTTAAGCCTCCTTTAATTTTCTGTGGCAGTTTTGTAGTTTTCAACATCCAAGTCCTTTGCCTCCCTGGTTAGACTCATTCTGAGGTGGTTTATGCCTTGGAGTCTATTGCAAATGGAGTTGGTTGTTTTCTAGACCAGTCCTCGCCATTCAGATTCTGCATATGTTCCTATACTGCGAGGCCTCTGTGATGCCCATTTGCCTGGTTCTGGCTACTTTTGGTTGAAGGAAGTTGGGAACATGCTGTTCCCATGAACACATCAACACTCTCTTTGGCACTGGGAGCTCTGGCATGAAGTGGGCCACCCATGCCAGGGGACCCAGCCTCACCTTTGTTGTGGGATGTCCCTGACTATCAGTGAGCAGATGCACGTCTGACTGGGTTGGCCGATGAGGGGCTGAATGCAGGAGAGGATGAGCCCATGGTCTCTGGGTGGCTACGGTTTTCTCAATCCTGGCAAGTCTGATAGAGGCCCGAGTTCGGCCATAAAGGACAGTGCCTGTTGACAACCATTATGCCACTATAGGCTGGTCTCAATGTTATCTCCTTACACAGCCCCCTGGTTTGCCTGATTAATAGGGGTGCCTTGGGCGCTTACTGCCCTAGGAGTGATGTGCTAATCACAGAGGGTTTGGGCAGAATCCGGGCAAGACCTTGGGGTGTTCTCAGCAGCGGGTTTACAGTTGCCAGTTAGGGACAGTGTATGAACGGGCTGGGGACTTGGCGGCTGAGGCAGAGTCTGTTCAGGAGCCTAGGGTCCTTATCAGTGGGGCAGAGCAGCACCCTCATCTCAAGGTGGCTTGGAGGATTAGCGAGGTCTTGCATGGAAAGGGTGAGCACAGAACAGGGCTGGGGAGTGGGGAGGCTCAGGGCAGAGCTATAGCCCGTCTTCGTTCTTGGGTGACATTTGCTGAGCGGGTCTTGGTTCTCTGAGTCAGCACCATCCTCACACTCTTCATATGTCACAGGAGCCCCATGGGGTGGCCTCCATTGTCACCCACTTCACAGATGAGCACTTCAGGGGTGGTGGGGAGAGGTGTTTGCCCTGGGCTCCAGGGCTCGTGTGCAGAGAGCAGGGACCCGCCTCGAGCTTGTGCCCCAAACACAAGCTGAAGCTCTGCTTGTCACCCTTGGGTCAGCACCACCTCAGCTTTAACAGAAAGGCGGGACAGGGGGCTCAGTGCAGAGCAAGGGCCCCGCTCAGACCCAGCTCTGCGTTTCTGTAATGTCGTGGCTCCCCGTGGTGGCTGAGGCCCTTAGCTTTCCCGTCTGTAAATGAGTACGAGGAGCCTGGTCTGCCTCCCTGGAAGACTCCTGGGGAGGATCCGCTGAGGCAGTACCAGACACACGGTGGGGGTGCAGGAGAGTCTTCAGGGCTCCCAAGGCCACTCCAGGGCATGGCTGAGGACATCGGGGAGTGACCGTGAGGGCAGGGACCCCGTGCCTGCCTTGTGCCTTCTCTGTGGACCGATGCAAAAGCGGAGCAAGTCCTGCATCTGCTCCTCCGCTGGTTCAGCGCACCCCGGTGGATGGTGCTGGGGACAGTCAGGAATGCGCCGTGGGAGGCCCGTTCTCGCGAGGTCCGAGAGTGGGCAGACTTGCCCTGGGACTCACCAGGAGGACAGCGGTCGCCAGAGCAGGTGAGGGCGCCCAGAACTGGCCTGGGCCCAGAGAGGGCTCCCTGCTGGCGATGCCGGAGCTCCAGGCTGGAGGGTGAGCTGGTGTTACCAGAAAGGGTGGGGAGGGCAGGGGAGGCTGTGAGGTGGCTGGGGAAGAGAGCCTGTGATAGGGAGCCCCGTGGGGTGGTCCCCCGAGTTCATGATTTGGAGTCCTAACCCCAGTGCCACAGACTGGGGTCTTATTTGGAAACAGGATAATATACTTCATGGAGGTCATCATTTAGAATGAGGCCATGAGAGGGTGCCTCAATCCATGTGAATGGTGTCCTTATGAAATAGGAGAATGTGGGCCTGGTTCCGTGGCCTGTGGTTGAGGAGCCAGATCCCACAAGGCCCACGCAATGCTTTAGCTCCGTTTACATGGGAGGAAACAGCCCCGCGGCCGCGGGATCTGGGCTGCAGGTCCCAGCATAGCAGCTGTGGGGCGCGTGCTGTTACTGGGGCACCAACCCCACATGACGAAAAGGAGCCTCGTGCAGCAGAGGAGACTGAGGCCCTGAGATGGGTGACAGCCAGGTCCCTCGTTGAGTGGACTTCCCACCGAAGATGTGTCCTTGTGAAAGACTCCTCCAAGCCAAGTATATGATCCTGGGCTGGCCTCATAGCCTAGTGGTTAAGGGAGCCAGATCCCACATGGCTGGCAGCAGTTCAAGGCCTGCCCATGGCAACTTGAAAAACACGGCAAGCGTGTGCATGCGTGCCCCAAGTCCCGACGAACAGAGAAATGGAGGAGAAGGGATTTGGGTGTGACCATGACTTATTGGGGTTGCTTTGTCTCTCTGTCTGTCTGTGGTGAGTACCTGTGCCTCTGGTAATTAAAAAAAAAAAAAAGAAAAGAAAGAATGATTCCAACCATGATTGTGGTAGACCACCAGCCAAGCAAGGGATTCTCTCCCCCCCTTGTCATTTCAGGCTCTGGACGAGGCTCAGAGATTCATTTCTCAGGCCTTGTGCCCGCCTGATTAAGTCTGGGTGTCATTTCACACTTCGTAACGGGAATAAGCAGCCGTGCAGTGCAAGTGGGTGAGGAGGGCCGGAGCATCCCTGCATCAGGCTTCTGCAGCGTGAGGGCCCCTGAGGAGGCGGCCCACTGTCCTAGCCTTGTGTATTGGCTTTTACTCTCCTCCGCGGCGGAGAGATCCAATTTTAAATGCTGTTTCCGAGCACGTTGCAAGGAATTCCAGGAGCCCTGGAGATTTGGGCTGGAAATTAGACTCGCATTGGTGCTTCGTTCCTTTTCAAGGGGGCACCTCTGCTTGGAGCAGGCTGTTTGGGGCCCAGCCATCTGGAACAGGGAGGGAGGGCTTCGACGCGGGCCGCATGGGCCCCTGCATCGCTCCGGGAGGGCTGCGTCTGGGTGCTGCCCACGGATGAGCCCCATGTCCCTGGAGCGCTTCTTTCTGTCTCCCATCCCGTTTGATGTTGTGGGCACATGGTCCCCTGAATGGCCAGGATCTGCACTTGCCAGCACTCGCCAGTTTGTGGTCTTACAGCTGGGCTTGGTTCTGCCTGGGAGGGGGCCGAGGGCTTCCTCTTCCACCTCCCCGTCAGGCTGCTGCTGGCCTTCACCACTGCATTTCTGCCATCCCAGGCACACAGCGGCATCTTTAAGCCTTAGCGCCTTCCTGTTTCTCACTCATTATGTAAATAAGGTTTGGTCATTTGTGCCATAAAGGGCAACCTTGTAAATATTTTAGTTTTTGCAGGACATGTAGTCTCTCTTGCTCTGGTGTGGAACACAGGCAGCCATAGGAAATCTGTAAACGCGTGGCGATGGCTGTGTTCCAATAAAGCTTTATTTATAAAAACAGACCAGGGGCCAGACTTGCCCCCAGGCTGCAGTCTGACCCCATCTGTGGCATAGATTCTACCCTGTAGATTTCAGGTATGTTTTAGTCGTCTTTCCTTCTTCTGAGACCTGTATTTAAAAAGAAATTCTAGGCCCAGCTGAGTTGCACACGTTGCAGGCTGGACCGTGTGGGCACCTGGGCTCAGTGTCCACTCTGCTCTAGAAATGGGGCCTGGGTGTGCACCACGATCCCGTGACTTAGGGAAGCTGAGGCAGGAGGGCTGGGAGGCCTTATCTTTATTTTTTAGATTTTTTTGCCATAGGTTGTGTGTGCTCATCAGAGAGAGATAGAGAAAGGGAAAGTGAGACGTCACTCCCCCCACCCCCCAGGCGGGATGGTCACACCGCAACCCCTTCTTCTCCGTTCTCCTCTCGGGATTTTGGACACACAAGCATACGTGCCCGGCGTGTTTTTAAGGCTGCCAGGTCCAAGACGTGAACGGCGGAGTTGGCCATGTGGGATCCAGCACCTTAACCGCCGCACCACCTGCTGGCCTAGAAGACCCTGTGTTTGAAACAAACAAACAAACAAACAAACAAACAAACAAAGCAAAAAGCAATTTCAACCACCCAACGCCCTCAGGCCATGCTCCGCACCCTTTAATACTCTGAGTGCAGCAGACTTGGGGGTGGAGAGGGTGGGGGATCACAACATTATTTAGAGAGACAGGACATCTGTCACTTGTCCCATCAGTGCTGGGACCTTGAGCGTGCCCTTCCTGGTTGTTGGAATAGCGGGGGTGGGGGCGACGCCTCGCTCACCTACCACAGGTTGCCTGAGGAATGAAAGGTGTGAGAAAGGGTCAACCGTTTGTCACCAGGGGTGGCAAGGAAGGGAATGAGGACGATGAGGACAGGGAAGCTGGGTTGGGCGTGTTCCTCTCCACGGTGCCAGGGCACCTTTCAGGTGCTGGGTCCTTGCTCTTGTGACCTCGGTGATGAAGTCCCAGCCGCCTGGGATTCTCCCCAGCTGGCTTCTGGCAGCCTCTGTGCCGAGTCATGGCCGGGGGCTGCGTGGCTCTTCAGTGACAGTTGAGCTAGGCAGCCGCGGGACGCCCACTCCCATTGGAGGAGAGGGTGCCGGGCAGGTGCTGAGTCATCACAGACCTGTGCTTCGTGGCTGTGAATGTCCTGCTGCAGGTCCTGATGGTCCTTAGATGTGAGAGCAGAGTCTGGCACTCTGTGTCACTCTGCACGGCCTATTTATAGGCCCTGGGGACTCGTGACACCGGGGCCAGCCTGCCAGCTTAGACAGCCGGTGACCCTGTTGCAGGCACCTCTGGTCTCCCACGATGCCCTCTGGGTGCAGCCTTCACATGTGCCAAGTGAGGGGCGGGAGGGGGCAGAGAGGGGCCACGCCCACGTCGGCTCCCACTTAGGGCGGGGAGGGACGGGAGCAGCCCCCACGCTGCCCCGACCTGACGAGGAGCACTGCTCCGTGGCCGGGAGCGGGGGCCAGGGCCACCTTTGCTCTTCCCAGCAGGGAGGCCGCGCCGTGCAGCCATCCACGCCCGGCCAGGATGGAAGCCGAGGGGAGGTCCTGTTATGGGGAGGTCTTGTCCTCTACAGGGCACCTCCAGGTCCTGGTCCCCAGGGCCTGTGAGCGTGACCTCGTTTGGGAGGACATCTCTGCAGATGTGGAAGAGGTGGATGCTCTTGGAAGAAGACGCAGACTCGGGAGGACCCCGGGAGAATACCGAGACAGCCTGCAGGGGCGCGCCTGGACTCGGGGAGGTGGGAAGGACCCTGCCCCAGCGCCCGCACAGGGCGGCCTTTGACCCCGTTTCCAGAACTGGCAAAGAATAAATGTCTGGTTTGTTTTTTCCTTTACTTTCTTTTTCAAAATTGACTCTAGGGCACGTGTGCAAAGCTTGCCAGGGAGAAGGAATGGATTGGGGGACTGAGAAAGCACCCCCGGGGGGCAGCCATGCTGCAACGTCTTCTCCTCCATTCTCCTCTTGGGATTTTGGGCACACACGCATATGCCCATGCATGTTTTCCAAGCCACTGGGTCCAGGGCTCGAATCTCACAATTGGCCATGTGGGATCCACCTGCCTTAACCACCACACCAACTGGCCAAGATTTAAAAAAACATTTTTTATAGGTTTATTTATTTGATTCATGACTGACAGTGTGTACGTACTCACGAGAGAGACAGAAGTGCCCCGACAGGGTCTCGTCACACTGCTGACGCAAGCTGGAGTGGTCAGGCCCAACACCAGCGCCGGGTTCAGGATCGTGAGAGAGCCGGTTTTTGTGCCACACTCACGAGGACTCAGAGACGTGAGTGCAGGGGTGTCGCAAAGTGCCATCTGTAAAGACAGGGAAGGAAGAGCAAGGACAGGTCCCGGAAATGGGTAGCCAGCAGGGGCTCTAGACGGGTTGATATTTTGCAGTCCGAATAGAGAGCTGGCTTTTTAGTGAGGAAGTGGGCTTCAGAGGAGGTCACGTGGCATCTGAGTGATTGACTGCCCCCTTCTCCCTGGGTCTGCGGACCACGGCAGTCTGCACTTCCTGCTGGAATGTGGTCAGTACATAGACTGTCACCCTTAGCTATAGCTGCGTGGAGTCCCCACCGCGGCTTTGGCTAAGAATGCTTGGCCACCATGACTCCATCTGTGGCTTTACCCTGTTTGTGTGCTCAGTGTCCCTGTCCCCTGCCTCACCATGACCCTCCCCAGCCCTCCAGCTCTTCAGGATCTCCGTACACGCCTGGAGTATTTTCAAGCGGACCTGGGGATCCGCGCCCATGGGTGGCCACATGGTTTCCAGCACTGCAGTTGTGTTTCCTATCGCAGGCTGGGCTTGCAATGTCTGCTGGGTAGGCCACCTGGTCTGTGGTCCTTGTGGTGGTCACAGGACGCTGGAGCAGTCTCGTCTGGCCTGAAATTTGCAGGTCGCTGCAGCGGTCCTCTAGCCCGTGAGACCAGGGAGTGAGTTCTTCAGAGAGACCCTCCCTCACACGTTTGGATGACATGCTACACTTTCTAGAATGTTCTTAACGAGATTACCATTTAAAGTATTTTGTTATTGGGCTGGTCTCGTGGCCTTGTGGTTAAGGGAGCCAGATCCTACATGTCCGACTGTGGTTCAAATTCCTGCCCCGAGGCTTGAAAGACATGCTGGATGCACGTGCATGCGTGCCCTGAACCCCGACGGGTGCAGATGTGGGGCAGGGGATTGCAGTGTGGTCACGCCCCTTTAGAGAGCGGCTGCTCCCTCTCCTCTCTGTCTCACTTCTGCAAGGGCATGTACCTGCTGGTGAGATTCGAAAATAAGAAAAAGGATAGTATTCTGTTATTAAGACCTGGGCTTTGACCATGGCCCCCTGAAACGAGTGTTAGAGCTTCATGTAGACGGAGTGGGTAAAGAACCCGTAGTTATTTTCCGCTAGAGAGTAGTGAAGGGCCTGGCGCTGGGAGGTACTGAGTGTGTGTGTCTTCCATCTGCTCCTCTGGCTTCTTCTCGGGAACGCTGTTGTTAGAAAAATGTACTGTGAGGACAAGCGGATGGCATAATGGTTACGTCGCTGGACTTCCACACAGTTGGCCGTGGTTCAAGTCCCGGACCTGGTGGCTTAAAATTCAAGCTGTACGCATTGTGTGTGCATGCCCAAAGTCCTGAACGGAGGGAGAAAAGGAGGAGAAAGAATTGTGGCATGACCGTACCCCCTGGATGTGCTTTCTCACTTTCCCTCTCTCTCTCACTTTGGTGAGTACATGTGCCCCCTGGCAAATTGACAAAAATATATACTGTGACATAACAGCATTATTCCCAGTAAGCAGATGGGAGCAGCCCAGCTGTCCACAGTCGGCTGAGTGGATAAACAAATTGTGGTCCATTTGTACAGCAGAATATTATGCAGCCTTAAAAAGCAAAGAATATCTTGGGCTAGCAGGTGGTGTGGAGGTTAAGGCTGCTGGATTCCTGCTGCATGGTTTGAGTCCTGGACCCAAGGGCTTGAAAGACACGCTGGGCACACTCGAGTGTGCACCCAGAATCTCCAGGAGAAGGGATTGTGGTGTGGACCCACCCTGGGTGCTTCTCACTTTCCCTCTCTCTAACACCTTCTCTCTCCAGGTAGTGCACACACCCTGTAACAAACTAAAAGTAAATTAAAAAAAAAAAAAAAAAAAAGGAAGAAAACCTGACGCATGCTGCAAGATGGAAGGACCTGGAAGACCCCATACTAAGCCGAATAGGCTGCTCATCAAAGCACAGATCCTCTGTGGTGCCACTCACACAGACCTAGCGTCGCCAAGTCAGAGGCACAGACAGAGGAAGGGGTACAGGACGGGGGACGCGCAGGCCGGGTTACTCTCACGGGGGAGAAGTGGCCGCTGCGAGATGAAGGGGTGCTTGGACCACAGCAGCGTGGGTGTCGTGGACGCCGCTGGGCCTGCCCTTAAACCTGCCCGGGGTGGCAAGCCTTACACTCAATGTATTTCACTAAAACTAAGAACATAAAGATGCTGTGGGATGTATTGCGCATGCACTGCGTGTCCGTCTGTGTGGTTTAGAGGGTAATTTAAACGAGTCCTGCCGTCCTACTGCCCAGCCTGAGAAATAACATCGCCTGTGCCCTGAGCCACTGTGCTCTCCCCACCAGAGGTGACCAACACCATCCTTCGAGTCCCAGAGAAGCAGAACCAAGAGATCTGTCCGCCTGTCCATCTGTCCACCTGTCTGTCTTCCTGTCTAAGAGTTTTATGATAAGAAATCGGCTCGCATGGTGATGGAGGTGGAAGTCTCCAGATCTGCGAGGTGGAGACCCAGTAGGGCTGAAGGTGTCGGTGTTGTGGTCTGAAGACAGGAGAAGACACCGCCCTGCTGGAGAACAGGCAGATGCCCCCCCCCCCCCACCCCCCTTCTATTCAGGCCTCCAAGGATTGGACGAGGCCCCGCCCCCTTGGGAGGGCATCTGCGTTATTCAGTCCCCTGACTGGGGTGTTAATCTCATCCAGGGACAGGCTCACCGACACGCCCAAAGTCAGGTCTAGCCAAAACCAGGGCACCCCGGGGCCAGGCAAGTGAACTCTGCACACCTGCGGGCCTCCAGAGTGTGCAGCCCACGATCGCACCGCTCTCCTCCACGCTCTTTAGCTATGCCTGACTTCGAACCCAGCAGGCCTGCAGCCACACTGCGCTTTCCCGTGACTGTCACGTGAAGTGGTGGCACAGCTTTGCGGAGGCCTCATCACCCTGGGCTGTGTGGCGCCCTTTCCACACTGTGATATGGGCTCCACACGCAGAGCACGGCCACTTTGCGTATTAAGGAAGGTGACACAGCACCTGGGTGCATGTGGATTTCTTGCTGAGCCTGATTTAGAGCCCCGAGAGCAGGTGGTTAAAGGTGTAGACTTGGGGGCCGAACTGCCAGGGTTCGAATTCTGCCTGTATCGTTTCCTACTCGCTGAACCTGACTGGGGGAGCGATTACCTTCTGTGGCCGGTTATCCCAGTCTCATGGTGGGATGGCTCTCAGGTGACAAGGGTGGCAGGGCACAAGGCTGGGAAGTAGCGCAGGGTGGCTCCCACTGTCTTCTGGTCAGAGGTGTGCCTTAGCACTGGGCTGGGGTCCCTGTCTGACAGGCTCTTCATGATGGTAGTTCTCATTTTTTTGCAGCTTGTCTCAGGAATGCTGGGGTTGGAAGCATGTAGTTCCATTTGGAGGGAAATTAAACATGTTTAAGAGTAAATTAAGTTGGAGAACTGTGATCGTTAGCTAAGTAAATTATTTTTTAAAAATGTAATGTACCGAGCAGGATACAGCTCATGGTGGAATGCTCAGTAAATATTTGTTAAAATGAAAGATAATTTTCCCAGCCAGTCGAGTCGTCTGTAATGGGATTATTTGGTTCTAAAACTAATGAAATGACTGCAGAGCATTAATGGCTGCTAAAAATAACCAACGTCCTTGCGAAAAACCCAAAGTTGGGAGAAGGGGCTCCTGTGGGTGTCAGCTGAAGACCCGAGGAGAGCTGAGGAGCTGTGTCCTGAAGATGCCCACGGGACATTTGTGACCCTGGTGGTCAGCACGCTGGACCCAGGGGTGTGGGTGGGCCTGCTGCCGCAGAGCTCCAGACGCTGGTGCACAGGACCAGAATGCCCACCCTGCCGTCGGTGGCTTATTGCTCACCAGAAGTGCGGCTGAGTCCTCGGGCTCGGCTGGGGCACCTGTGGGGCGGGGAGAGGGTCAGTCCAGCTCCAGCCGCCTGCTTGGTCGGGGAGGCGAGGCTGAGAGTCAGGAAAGGCTGGAGAGGGGCCTGACCACCCCCCGGCCTAGGTCGCTGGGAAGTCACTGCAGAGTGCAGGCACGTGGGGAGCCTGGAAGAGGGACAGGCTAGTGGGGGACCTGGGGTCTCCTCGTGGCAGGACCTTTGAGAGGCATTGAAGCCAGGAGCCATGGTGCCCTCTTCATCACCCTGTTCGGCCCCTTCCGTGGGGTGTGACCCCTGAACCTTGGGTACCTGCCTGGTTAAGCCCTTGAACAGGATGAACGAGATCACGTAACATTCGTGGCAGTTCTTGGGGCTACAGTCGCAGAGACCCCCGGGCTGGCTGTCGTGGAGAGCAGAAGTGTGTTCCGTCACGGTTCTGGAGCGGAACCCGGAGGCCAGGTGTGGGCAGCCACACTCCCACCACGGGCTCCCGGGGACCCGCCTGCCCCTCCCAGTCCCTGCAGCTGGGCGGTCCTGGGCGTCCCTTGGCTTGTGGATGTGCCAGCCAGTCTCTGCCTCTGTCCACACCTGACGTCTCCCTCCGTGCCCAGCCTCTCTGGGTTCCTGAGCCCTTCCCTCTGGGTCTGGTCCATATTGCCCTCTTCCGGTAGGGACAGCAGTTGGGCCCCCCCAACCTGAGGTTCTAAGTGGGCATGAATTGCGGGAGGACACTGTTAAACCCGTCATACGTGGTGCTTAATTACCGCCTAAAACCTGTTACTTATTATTATCATTATTTTTTTTGGAGAGATTTTTGCTATAGGGCACGTGCACTCTCCAAAGAGACACACAGAGAGAGAAAGTGAGAAATCACTCCCCGGGGGGATGGCCACGCCATAATCCCTTCTCCTCCATTCTCCTCTCAGAATTTTGGGCACGCACGCACATGTGCCCAGCATGTTTTACGCTGCCAGGTCTAGAACTTGAGATGTGGGAGGTGCTTAACCACTACACCGCCTGCCGGCCCTGAAACCTGTTACTATTATCACTAATACTGTTTTTATTTTCACAGATAAGGAAATGATGAGGGATAGATAGTAAAAACACGGGGGAGGTCTTCAGAAAGTTCATGGAAAATGATGCATGATTTCAAATGATGCATGATTTTATTTTTTTGCACCAAAATAAACTCGTACTTTAATTCATTTTCCATGACCTTTTGGAATCCATTTGCAGCTGACTGCTTGGTGTTGAGCCTCTCACCAGTGGTTCACTCCGAAGACTGCATGATTTGGAGGGGAAAGGGAGAAGCGTTTGCCCTCTTTCGAGTTGAAAAAGATGGCGAGGCTTGTGTTTGCGCAGTCCCCACCGCTTACACCCTGGTCGGCGCTTTCCCACTTACTTGTGCTGTGTCATTTCAGTCACAGGAAACAGCACCTTCTCTGGCATGCTCCTCGTTGTCAGCTTTGGGAAGGGAGTGGACCGTGTGGCATCACTGTCTCGCTCTTACGAAGAAGAGACGCCTGTGGCCATGAGATGTGGGTGTTGAGTGTAAATTCAGAGCATCATGCACTGCGTGTCAGTCATCTCAGCTTTAAAAAACAGTTGTTATGGGACCAGCAGATGGCGTAATGGTTATGTCGCCGGCCTCCCACGTAGTCGACCACGGTTCGAGTCCTGGACCGGGAGGCTTACTCATGCTGAGTGCGTGTGCATGCGTGCCCAAGATCCTGAGAGGAGAATGGAGGAGAAAGGATTGCAGCATGGCTACTCCCCTGGGGGGTGATTTCTTGCTTTTTGTCTCTCTGTCTCTCCGGTGAGCATATGCGCCCTACAGAAAAATCTCCTTTTAAGAAAAAGTTGTCGTGCGTCTGTTCCTGTACAGTCTCACTTAGCTTATTTGACAGCTCCATTTGAGGTGTTATTAAACAGATGCAGAGACGGCTGTCATCTGGTGCTCAATAGCTCTTGTCACTCTCCGCGAGGTACGTTTGCCTGGGGAACGGCGGCTGGGACGCGCCCAGGCTGCCTCTCCCTGTGCTGCCGCGCTTCCCCTGCCTGCCGGGGAGACGTTCTCGCTTGTGTTCTGGGGAGGTGAGAAGGACACTCAGACACATAAGGGGGCTTCGCGTTAGAGAATCTTATGGCTGATTATCATGAAGGTATTTTCCATTCCAGTATCTGGGGCAATAGGAACTGCTTTCAATAGGAAACTTTTAAAAATTTTTATTTATTTTATGGTATTTTTAATAATGTGCCAGAGGGCATGTGCGTTTTCCAGAGAGAGAGAGAAAGAGAGGAGAAAGCGCCCCCCACACCCACACGGGGCACAGTCACCCCACAACCTCCTCATCTGCATTTCTCTCACCTTTGGGATTCGGGGCACGCACATGTGTCTGCTGTGTTTTTCAAGCTTCTGGGTCCAGGCTGTGGGCTGGCCCTCAACAGGAAACTTTTAAATGTTTGAGCAGGAGGAACTTGGGGTGAGAAAGATGGTGGAAGTTGGAACCTCAGGGTTCCTGAATCCCGGTGTTTTGGGTCTGGCTGTGAGGAAGCCAGATTGTAGCGTGAGGTACGTCCGTGGGACGTGGCTGGGAACCCGGCCGTGTTAGACGTGAGTACCTAGACAAAGCTGATGTGCACCAGGGTTCTCTGAGTGCAGGCCAGGGAGCTGTCTCATAGTTAGAAGTTACTCTGGGAGAGGGGTCAGCAGGTGGTATAATGGTGGAGATGTTGCACTCCCACGTGGCTGACCACGGTTCGAGTCCTGGGCCTGGTGGCTAGAAACTCACCCTGGACACATATAAATGCGTGCATGCCCAAGAACTTGAGAGGAGAATGGAGGAGAAGGGATTGCAGCGTGGCCATCCCCCCTGGGGGGTGATTTCTCACTCTCTGTCTCTCTGTCTCTCCAGTGAGCACACATGCCCTTTAGCGAAGTCTCTCTCTCTAAAAAAAACCAAATTAACAAAAACTCAAAACAAACAAACAGACCGGAAGCTGCTTAAGAAGTCAGGGAAGACGGGGAGAGGTGTGAGGAGTGGCCCTGTCAGGTGTGAGGAATTGGTTCCTTAAGTATGGCCAGTTCTCAGGGTTCGTGGCGGTGGTATTCCAGACTCCGAAATGGCCAGCACTGAATTGGCTCCTTGGGGAAGTGCAGGGCCAGTTCCTGCCAGCTCTGCTCGTGTTTTCAGCAACAGATCAATACTTAACCTTGCCTTTTGTGTTTGTCTTTAAAGACACCTCATTTACTACAGAGGGTTGATCCATTTGCATTGAACTCCCAGCCAGCAGCACTGAAGCCCATGCCGGAACAAGCTTATCTAGTGTGCGTTTCTCTGCAAAGAGCTCACGGCCCTTTTACACTTGGAAATGCTAGCTAGTGCTTCACTGCGCCTGGGGGCAGATTTTAAACAGAAAGTCACCCACGCAAAGCACAAAAATGCAAAAAACTGGCGCTAGGTTGACTTGAAGTGGACACTTGTTTACAAATGAGAGCTGAGACAGGATAGAGCAGGCCTTTCCATCGCACTCCGATCTTCGCCCCTCCATGTGTCCCCCTCAGTGACTGCCCGAGGCCAAGAATTGTGGTTGGGGTAGATCCGGGTGTGTGGACGAATTCTCAAGTACAGACTCCGTGAGCGATGAGGATCGACTGGACTGTGCCGGTTCCCGTCTGCCCTGCTTCCTCCGCTGCGCGGCGACGGGCACCACGAGTGTCCTGTAATCCGGCCGCTTGGAGACAGCGTCAGGTCCCACGGGATGAGGGCTCAGTTGCAGAAGACCGACCTTCGTCAGAAGGCATTTGTACGCACAGGTGGTGACTAGCGTGTCTGAGCGGCCGGCTCTAAACTGGGGTGCGGCCAGCCCCGTAGTGTAGTGGCTGAGTGCGGTGTAGGGGAAGCGGATCCCACATGGCTGACCAGGGTTCAAGTTCCAGCACTGGGTGGTTTGGAAAGCGTGAGTTCCTATTTGCTTGAGCTCAGGATCCTGACGGGATGGAGAATGAGAGGAAAAAGGATTGCGGTGTGGCCAGGCCCTGTTGAGGGCTGTTTTCTCTCTTTCCTTTCTCTCTCTCTCTCTCTCATATACATACACTTGCTCTCTGACTTTAAGAAAAAAGTATATTTATGTCAAAAAAACCCCCCAGAGTACATAGTGTAATGCTAAATGTTGAAGGTGGTGAATATGCTTATAGGCTCTATTTATTAATAAATACATTGTCACATGCTTTTAAAGACCACTCTGTACCCTACAAAGATATGTAATGATTATATATGAATCATAAATGATCAAATATTTAAAGAGGAAAAAAACCTGGCATTCCCACAGCAGCCTCCTTGGGCTCGATTCATTTCCTAGTGGCCTTGCAGAACTCGGGGAGCACTTGTGTGGGTGGTTTATTATAAAGGGTGTTAGAAAGGACGCAGGCGAGCGGCCAGGTGAAGAGCTGCTCAGGTGAGGCCTGGGAGGGGCTGGCACAGGAGCGTCTGTCCCTGCAGAGCTGGGCCACACTGCCCTCCTGGCATGAGGACGTGTTCGTGACCCGGCGCACTCTCCGGGCCCCGCGATGCGGGCTGTTCATGGGAGTGTCATCACGGAGCAATGACTGACTACGGTCTCAAGCTCCAGGCTTCCCTCAGGGCTTGGCCTTTCTGGTCACCGCCTCCCCCAGGAGCCACCAAGAGTCACCTGACACTAGGACCCGGAACAGTCCTCTGTCGCTCAGGAAATTCCCAGAGAACCTGGGTCAGAGCAAACATTAGAACACAGGGGTCTCCTGAACCCAGATGCTCAGGAAGTGACGAGGTCTCGGGAGCTGTTCCGGGGACCGGAATGTGTGCTCCTCTGCATGTCACAGACAGAGGGAGCTGCGTTTAGGGGGCAGGAAGAGCCCTGTGAGGCAGGGCAGGCAGGTGTGTTGAAGGGTAGCCGGGCTTCCCAGAGGCTGGTGTGTTGGAGAGCGTGCTTAGATGGACGGCCCTTGGGGGCTGAACTGCGTGACCTCAGAGAAGGGTCGGACCTCCTTTTGGGGCTTTGAGCTGCGGCCATGAAACACCACTCCAGATGGTTCTAGAATCAGGATGTCCTGAGTGGGCAGGGCCTTTGCGAGTGGTCCTTTCTGGTGCCTTCCCAGGTCTGCTTGGTCATATGAACCCACCAGGGGACACACAGGATTTCACGGGAGAAGGAGGATGCCGTGAAGTGGGGTTTTACCTTGGGTCGCCATCGAGGCCTTGGTCTGTGCCATAGCAGGGGCCTCAGTGAGTGTGGGGCCAGCCTGGCCTGCCCGTGTGTAGACGGGAAGCCCTGGGACCTGGGCTCCTCTGCCACGACCACACCGCTTGTGCTCTGTGGGGAACCTTTATCCACCCACGTGGTCTGCCCAAGATGAACGATGTGGGGAAGTGGTAGCCTCTTAGCGGTGCTGGGACATCCGCATGTGGGCTGTTCCCGTGTGCGTGTGTGTGCGCGCGTGTGCACTGTGCATGCATGTATGTGTACATGTGTGTGTGTGTGTGTGTGTGTGTGTGTGTGTGTGTTTCTCAGAAGGAGAAGTCTGTCCATTAAGACTGTCTTTCATGAAACTAGCAGATGGCATAACGGTTATGTCACTAGACTCCCATGTCATAGACAGCTGTTCAAGTCCCAGATCTGGCGACTTAAAACACACTGGGTGGGGCCAGCAGGTGGTGCGGTGGTTAAGGGTGCTGGATTCCCACATGACTGACCATGGTTTGAGTCCTGGACCTGGTGGCTTGCTTTATGACTTTCTTTCTCTCTCTCACTCTGTCCCTCTCTGGTCAAATAAATAAATAAATAAATGATTCTTAAAAAACAAAACAAAACAAAACAAAACTCACACTGGGTGTGTGCGCATGCATCTCCGGAAAGGAGAATGGAGGAGAAGGGATTGCAGTGTGGCCATCCCCCTTGGAGTAGGGTGGGTATTTCTCACTTTCTGTCTCTCTCTCTTTCTCTTCAGTGAGCACACATGCCCTGTAGCAAAAATTCTCTCTCTCTAAAAAAAAAAGGATTGTATTTTATTAGTCTTCCCCCCACCTTTAAAGGAAGCCTTTATTCTCATTTATTTATCTATTTATTTTATTTTCTCCCCTTCATTTATGACAGGGTATGCATGTGCACATGTGAGAGTGGGGAGGCAGAGGCCCCTCCACGGGGTCTGATCAGTCTGCAGTCCCCTCCCTTCAGTCCTCCACCCTGTCACCCCCTGGGCCAGGGATTCGAACCGCAGTCACTGCATGGAGTCTGGCTTCTCTTAAGCAGCCCACTACTTGTACACCACAGAGCTGGCCCCTGCTTTGACCTTCTTCGAAAGCTGCCAAAGGGCCATGAACATGGGGACACTGCAGACCTTCACGGGTCTGTGGGTACCAGGTGGGTGGCTGCCATGGAATCGTCCCTGTCTTGAAAGTCACCGTCCGAGTTACCCTTTCTCTGAAACGTCCTGTCCTCCCCTGAAGCTCGTTTTGTAAGTCGTTAGCATGCTGAGATTCCGGCGGGCGATGGCGATACGGAAGGGCCTTGCCCCGTCAGCCCCTCGGAGGCCGAGGCGCGCTTGGTACTTCTCTGGCTTTTCACAGACACCAGTGACAAGAGGGCTCCTCAGCCAGGGTGGAACTTGCACTTGTTTAGCCTGGGTGATTTATCTTGCGGAAGATGTGCCTCTCCCCACCCTCCCCCTGTCTCCATCGCGCCCGCCGCGTGCAAACTCTGGGTCGCACGTTTATCGACTTTCTCCTCTGCTCGCGCCTCGAAGGCAGGGCCTCTGTCTTCTCACCACCGTACGGGCTTGAACGGGGCCTGGCACGAGGTAGGTGCACGTGCACAGCTGGGCGGGGTGCACCCTGTGTGCGCTGTGCCTCTGTGTGACCGCGAGGCCTGCCGCCTCCCCACCCGCCCCCCTCCTGTCATGCGCTGGTACTGAGGACTCTTCCTGCCCTTCTCACAGGCCCCTGGTGAGCATCCAGTGCCATAACGGAAGTGCAGTTCCTGAATTCGTCCTCATGGTGGCACCCAAGGGGCCTGCGCTATGGCCTAGGGTTAAAGGAGCTGAGTCCCTCGTGGCCAACCCTGTGGCTCAAGTCCCATCCCTGGCAGCTGGAAAAACACGTGCAGCGTGTGTGCGTGTGTGCCCCAGTCCCGACGGAATAGAGAGATGGAGGAGGAGGGATTGTGGTGTGGCCATGCCCCCCCCGGAGCTGCCTTCTCCCTCTCCCTCTCTCAGTCTCTCTCTGGTGAGCGCACACACCCTGTGGCAAGTAGGAAAATAAAGTGGCACCTGAAGAGCGAGGCCTCTCCCGCCTCACCGTCTCCTGTGGTCCCCCGTGGCTGGCGGGCAGGCGTCGATGAGCACTTGGGGAACGAGCAATGTGAGTGGCTGTCACACCAAAATGGTCTGGTCTGGCTCTTTAAGGTGACCTGGAGCTCCTGCTCTGTTTATGACTTTTCACATTTTCTTCCTTCTAAAAGCTAAGCAGGGGACCAGCAGTTAGCGTAATGGCTATGTTGCCGAATCCCCACGTAGTCGACCGCAGTTCGAGTCCCAGACCCGGTGGCTTAAACTCACGCTGGGCACGTGTGCATGCATGGCCAAGATTCTGAGAGGAGAATGGAGGAGAAGGGGTGTGGCGTGGCCATCTCCTCTGGAGGGTGATTTCTTGCTTTCTGTCTCTCTGTCTTTCTAGGGAATGCACACGTGCCCTATAGCAAAAACCTCTCAAAAAAAAAAAAAAAAAAAAAAAAAAAAGCTAAGCAGGTTTCTGTTTGTGCCTGAACCTCTGTCAGTTTTGCCTCCCCTCCGAGGAGCTGAGCCAGTGTGGCCTGCCTGGCAGAGGTGGAGACCCCATGTCCTGGCCCGGTCTCCTGGGGGTGGCACTGGGCCCCTGTGGAGCACTGGGCTGGCGAGGGCCTTCCTTGCCGAGTGCCCACAGACGGCCGGCTCTGCCCCTTGGTGCCTGGTGCCATCACGCCCCTGCGCTGGCTCCTCCATCCAGCCTCCCGCGTGGGGGTCCGCTGTGGGGAGTGCTGGCTTTGGGCTTCGTGTGGTCAGCGCTGCTGGCCCACGATCTCCAGTCCAGTGAGCTCTGGTCTGTGCCCTTCTAATGGGAGTGAGGGGTGGGAGGCCTTGCAACCCCGGGACTTGTGGGTGACCGAGGACTCCTACAGGAAGCCGCCTGGGGGTTCCGGGGAGGTGGGAGGCGATTACGGGGTGAAGAGAGCAGTGCTCCCGAGGCCCCAGGTGCTGTGTACTTCCACCCTCCCCCAGAAACCCCACCCGGGCAGCTCTGCCGAACCCCCGGCTCCACACGGGATCCTGTCCTTGTCACCCAGCTGTGGGCTCTGGACCTGGCCGTGAAGCCAGCAGAGGGTCCGGCGGCTGAGAGAAGGAGACACTGTGGGCAAAGGCGGGCATAGTTCCCTCCCACCTGCCCCCTCCCAGGACCTTCCCCGAGCAGGCCGGCCTCCTGTGGCCTCTGCAGTGGGCAGCCCCAGCTCCCTCGGCCACTCTTCCTGGTACTTGGTTCTGTTGTCGTGGAAACGGTGACAAGTGTTCAGTGTGTCAGCGTTTGTCCTCTGACACAGCTGGCCACCCGGAGAGACAGGGGGGCGACGCGTGTCTGCGGTGATGTTCTTCCACGTGTTCTGACGGAGACCCAGCCCACGTGAGCTCCGAGACTCCAGTTCGGCTCTTGTCCCGAGACAAGAGTGCACGTGTGCGTGTTAGAGACACAGAGAGAAAGTGAGAAATCACCCCAAGGGAGTGGCCACGCTGTCCCTCCTCTGCTCTCCTCTGGGGACTTGGGGCGTGTGCACACACCAGCATGATTTTCAAGCCACCCGGTCCCAGAGTCAGCCATGTGGGACCCAGTGCCTTACCACCTGCTGCCTGCTTGCCTAGCGGCTCGGGTTTTCACTGGTCCCTACTGAGAAGTCTCAAGTCACCCCAAAGTAGTGGAGATCCCCGTCCTTCCCTCCTTTGTCACGGGTTGTGGGTGTGTTTTTCAGGGGGCGGTGCATGTGGCCAAGGAGCCACTGGGGGCGCAGAGCGTGGTCGGCTGTGGTCTGCAGGGTTCTGTGGTTTGAAAAGCCCCAGGACTCCCGGCAGCTGCATCCTGTGTGACCTTCCTCGAAGTTCTCCTGGAGAGGCCTTTGGCTCAAATTGCAAGTCATGGTGGCCACCCTGCCGTGTCCATATATGGACCACCGAGTGTCCCTGGCCGTTCGCTCGCCTCGCCCGCAGCCGGGAGCGTCTCTGCCCGTCGTCCGCTGCATCCTGCCCGCCAGTGAGTCCGTGCGCTTTCCCCCGTACCGTTTTCAGAAGTTAGGCCTGGGCGCTCAGTGCCTTTTCTACTTCATGGGGGTTTTGAGCCGGCTACGTGGCTTTCGTGGGGAGGAGTCACGGACCACGGACTTAGAAGGGAGAGAAAGGAGCACCCTCGGTTATCTCGCTCGGCCCCGGGCACAGGGGTCTGCCTTGCAGAACACGGTCCCCACCGCTATGGTGGGCCACGAAGCCCTTCTCTTCTAGAGAGTACTCGGGACGCTCGCTGGGACAGGTGACAGGGTTTCCCGGTGCCGGTCTTGACGGGGTGGGTTTCTCTTTGATGGTCTCTGGTCTGTTCCTTCTCTGTCACCGCTGGGTAAGAGACTGGGCCAGTCAGTGGGGGCACTTGGCGCCTGGCAAGCCTAGGGCGGGCCTGGTTGGCACAGCCCACCCTGGCGCTGTTTTCCTGCCTGTGAACGGGAACAAAGGCATGGGACGTGAACTGAGCTGTGCCCCATGGACCGTCCCAACTTCTTAATGCACTTTGCTGCATGCACTCCTCACAACCACTTTCCCAGAGAGGTTAAGTAACCTGCCCAGGTCACACAGCAAATGGGAAGGGGAATCAGGAGTTTGCCCACTTGCCTGGCTCTCCAGGCAGTGCTCTGGCCCTAAGCTTGAAGGTCACCTCCCTGGGACCTTGTGGGGGCCCAGTGAGATGACGGTCACTGCCCCTGTGGTCCTGACGCCAGGCAAGCTTTCAACAGCTGGGCCTCCCCTGCGTGTGGGGTCAAGACTGCAGTCTCTTTCTGAGCTCGGCCCCAAATGCCAAGGAAGAGCGCCCGTGCCCAGGTGGGGACGGGGCCCTCCCCGAGGTGCTCACAGGGGGTGTCTGCCCGTGGCCTTTCATGCTTCTCAGCAGCCTTTGTGAGGCTGGGGACACTTCTGGGGGAGGAGCCTAAGGAACCGGCTGAGGCTCTGCCTCACGGCTCGCCAGGCGGCCTGAGATGGGAGGCCTCAGCCCGGGAACCGGCGAAGTGGCTGACCAGCAGGGAGCCGTGGTCCACGGGGCTGGCCAGGGAGCGGCCCCTCTGCCCGCGGCTTGTGAGACCCCATTCATCGTCCACCCCTCTCTCCACCCTGTCAGACCTCACTCCGGAGGCGAGATCTTGGTGGGGATCTTCTAAGCCAGCGTGTCCTTGTCATGGGCTTCTGCCTGACCCCAGAGCAGGGGTCCTGGGGCCCAGGTTCGCCCCTACCCTGTTTCCCAGCATGTCCTGGGGCCGGTGCTGGTGGGCAGGGAGGGACAGACTGAGGTCATGAGCGCGTTGGGCAGCCAGGGCCCCGAAGTCCTGAAAAGACACCCTAACCTTCGCCTTGTCCTGTTTGCGCTGCCTCCTTGGCCTGAGCTCGAGCCACCAGAGTCGGATCCGTGAATGTCCGTGCCCAGGACTCACCTGGGACAGACCGGGCGGGGTCGGCCACCGCCGCGTCTCAGTCCTCGTGGTCGCTGGGGCTTCCGGAAATGCCCCTGCCCCCGCCTCTATACCCCGCCCCCCCCGGGGGGCTGAAGCCGAGCTCCCCGTGCTTGTGCTGTTTAAAAGTCCCCCTGCTGATGAGAAGGGGGGGGCGTCTGTTAATGTTTCTCTTAAGAAGGGGTCCGGGGGACTAGCAGTTAGCGTAATGGCCATGTCGCTGGACTCCCATGTATTCGACCGCAGTTCGCATCCCGGACCCGGTGGCTTAAACTCACGCTGGGCATGTGTGCGTGTGTGCCCGAGATCCTGAAAGGAGAATGGAGGAGAAGGGATTGCGGCGTGGCCATCCCCCCGGGGGGTGATTTTTCGCTTTCTGTCTCTCTGTCTCTCTGTCTTTCTGGTGAGTGCACTCACTCTATAGCTAAAACCTCTCAAAAAAATAAAAAAGAAAGGGGCCCGGCTCTGAGAGCTGGCAGGCCTGAGCCCGGCCCTCTGCTGTGGCCGTGTGCTCAGCACCGGAGCGTTTTTCTGGAATCCCTCGTCACCGCGCTTGTCACCTCCTTCCAAGCCTACTGTCTGCTGTGGACGTGGTGCTGTGCCTGCCCGGATCTGGCTAGCAGGGCAGGGAGGGTGCGGGTCCTCACAGCATTTCTCAGCAATGGGGGCCGTGGGCGATTTCGACTTCCCCAAGATTTATTTTTCTCCTTGGTAAATGGCAACAAGGACAAGCTGGGGACACCCGTCGTCATCCCGCCTGGCCCAGGAAAGGGGACCTGCGCTCCACTGGCGGCCGTTCCATTCTGCCTGTGGCTGGCCAGGCTCTGCCTGCCCTGCCTTCCCCTCTCCTGCCTGGGGACCCGTCCATGCCTGATGGCTCTGCAGTCGGGGCCTTCCCTATGGCAGACAGGCCTGGCCTGGGAAGCTGAACTCTGAGCACCACGGGCTCCCGCTCTGCCGGCCACGCCCCCCTGCCAAGCACCTGCCATCACCTCCAGACAGTTGGGAGCCCTGGCTGTGCTGGTGGACCAGACGCAGGAGGGCAGGCCCACGGAGCTGGTCCTTAGTCTCTGGCCCAACCCCCAGGCCATCTCATCGCCCATCCAGGGAACAAGAGAAGCGACTCTGAGAACCGGCTGATAGGACTCAGAGGCACCCTGTGTCTCCCTGCCTTATCAGACCTCTTCCTGCCACAGGACAGCCCAGAGAGCAAGGGTGAGTTTCTGTTATTTTAATAAGGCTCCTTCCTGCCTGGAGAGTGAGGGTAGAAGGCTGGCATCCTCTCCCTCCACCTTGTAGGCCGGACTTCTTCAAGACTCAGGTCTAAGGTTGCCTCCTCCAGGAAGCCTCCCTGACCACCACTCCATCCATCCTGCCTCCCCCGGCATTCTCATATACGTCCGTATGTGTCTGTTGGACTCCACGGCCCTGGGGACAGGGCCTGTGTCTGAGTCTTCCCTGGCCCCTGGGTGCCCGACCTAATGTTCGCGATGTCCACCAGGTGGGTGTTGGGTGAGTGGATGGCAGACGCCAAGGGGGCCGAACCCTGTGCTAACTGCAGCATAAACTGCACAGAGGCAGACTACTACTGTCAGAGGGACTCGGAAGCTAAAAGTGGATTTACCCACTCCGCCTCTCCCCAGTCCTGCCCCCTAGACCCATTGAGCGCCCAGTGCAATAGAGAGAACCAGGAGGTAGAGGCCCCCTACGGTCCAAATGTAGACGTTTCCGGCAGCCGGGGAAGGGGCCGGGCCTCCCACCCCCCGACGCACCCCCAGCCCTGGAACAGAAGCACTCGTGGCCAGTGGCAGGTGGGGTCCGGGAGGCAGGGGGCTGGCCCGGGGCAGGCTCTGCGGCCGCTCCGTCCTCACTGCGGGCTCTCCGGCCGGTCAGGGCCTGGCCTCGCCCTCATATGCTGAGCCTTGCGTTGTTCTCACACACCCTCGGACATCATCCGCATCGCCCGTCACGCCGCGCGGGAAGCGTGACCGCGCCGTGACCAATCCAGGTCCTCAGTGGGCAGCTGTCAAGGGCCTGCTGTGTGCAAACCCATGCTGGGCTCTGGAGGGGACACGAGGCCCCTGCACCGGGTGGGGATCCCGTACTGCAGCTGAAACCTGCAGGTGCATGACGTGGGGCAGAGTGACAAAGCAAGCGGGGTGCTGTGAGAATTGCCCAGGGCACTTCGGGGTCGGAGGGCTCTCTGGACGTGCGGGTGGTCGTCAGGAAGTGCTGTCTGGACGTGGGGGGAATTAGGGACTCTGCACGTCGGGGGGTCAGGAAGAGCTCTCGGCTGGACATTGGAGGGATCAGGGAGGGCTCTCTGGACTTTGGGGGAGGTAGAGAAGGGCTCTCCGAAAGTGGGGTGGGGGAGCTGGTCGGCTAGAGCAGGGTCAGGGCTTCCAGCAGAGGGACAGGGAGGCCTGGCCACGTCAACAAACCCGGCACTTTCGAGCCCCTGGTCCGCCCTGTGGCCTGCACAGCTGCCTGCAGGGCCGGGCTGCCCGAGACCCTCCCTTTAGCACTGCCCCCCCACCCTGGGCTTTGCTCGGGGGCGCCTTCAGGTAGCAGCTGTCCAGGCTGCACACCTGGCTGGCCGGGCTGTCCTGCCTGGTCCCAGCTGTCCCGGGGGTTCAGCACAGACCCTTACCAGGGCCCAGTGGTTCCCCGGCCACCGTCTAGGAGAGTGCCCAGCGACCAAGCAGAGGTAGCAGCCAGGGCCCCAGGCCAGCTGCTGAGCTTCCTGCAGCCCCGAGAGTGAAGGCGAGCAGCAAGGATCCCGCTGACCACCCCTGGGCCTGGGAGCATTAGGTGTCACCGGCTCCCTGCGCCCCAGTGCCCTCCCTGAGCCCTGGTGCCCTCCCTGCTCCCCGTCCCCTCCCCGGTCCCCTCGCTGCTCCCCATCCCCTCCCTGTTCCCCACCCCCTCCCTGCTCCCTGTCCCCTCCCTGCTCCCCGTCCCCTCCCTGCTCCCCACCCCCTCCCTGCTCCCCATCCCCTCCCTGCTCCCCATCCCCTCCCTGCTCCCCATCCCCCCCCGCTCCCCATCCCCTCCCTGCTCCCCATCCCCCCCTGCTCCCCATCCCCTCCCTGCTCCCCATCCCCTCCCTGCTCCCTGGTGCCCCGCCTGCTCCCTAATGCTGCCTGTTCTCTGGTGCCCTCGCTGGTCCCCGATGCCCTCCCTGCCATGTGGTAGCCCCAGGGTGGCCTGTGTGGGGGTGGGCCTTAGAGTCTGGGTGTGCCGGGGGCACTGCAGGCTCACGGAGATGGATGGATGTGCCGTGGAGCCCGGTCCTGCCTGGACAAGAAAGCAGAGGGGCGAGGGAGCGTGGTCAGCCCTCTGTGCCAGGGAGACCCACCTGTGGCCACCACCGTCCCCCGGGCTCCCCCAGGGAAGAGCCGGGTGGCAGCAGGCGGAACCCCCTGCTTGGCCATGCCTTGCCAGAGGGCTCTGGGTGTCACAGGCAGCAGGCCTGGCACGTACGGTCCGCATAGCAGAGGGCAGCTGGGGCGCCCGCACAGCAAGCCCTGGCCGGGGAAAGCAAGCCCCTCGTGCCATCCTTGCCCTCACGGGAGTCTGACAGCAGACAGCACACGGTGGTGGAGAGACGCCGGCTCTGCCCCTGCCCGGGCTCTCGGGTCAGCAGGGACTGGCTTCCTCCCCCCGGCCCTGGCCCTGCTGTTTGCATGGAGGACCTGGGGGGCCGTCCTGGGTGTCACGAGCTTGTCGGAGCATCCCCAGCCTCTGCACAGCAGATGTCAGCGTGACGGCCCAGACTACCTCCAGACACTGCCCATATCTCCTGGAGGCTGGGGGACAAGATCGGGCCACCAAGAGTCACTGCCTGAGGAGGGGCTGCCAGGATGGGGGTGTGGAGGGAAGGCCCCGGCCCTGGGGTGAGGAGGGAAGGCCCCGGCCCTGGGGTGAGGGAGGGAAGGCCCCGGCCCTGGGGTGAGGGAGGGAAGGCCCCGGCCCTGGGGTGAGGAGGGAAGGCCCCGGCCCTGGGGTGTGGAGGGAAGGCCCCGGCCCTGGGGTGAGGGAGGGAAGGCCCCGGCCCTGGGGTGAGGGAGGGAAGGCCCCGGCCCTGGGGTGAGGGAGGGAAGGCCCCGGCCCTGGGGTGAGGAGGGAAGGCCCCGGCCCTGGGGTGAGGGAGGGAAGGCCCCGGCCCTGGGGTGTGGAGGGAAGGCCCCGGCCCTGGGGTGTGGAGGGAAGGCCCCGGCCCTGGGGTGAGGGAGGGAAGGCCCCGGGCCCTGGGGTGTGGAGGGAAGGCCCCGGCCCTGGGGTGTGGAGGGAAGGCCCCGGGCCTGGGGTGAGGAGGGAAGGCCCCGGCCCTGGGGTGTGGAGGGAAGGCCCCGGGCCCTGGGGTGTGGAGGGAAGGCCCCGGCCCTGGGGTGTGGAGGGAAGGCCCCGGCCCTGGGGTGAGGGAGGGAAGGCCCCGGCCCTGGGGTGTGGAGGGAAGGCCCCGGGCCTGGGGTGAGGAGGGAAGGCCCCGGCCCTGGGGTGTGGAGGGAAGGCCCCGGGCCCTGGGGTGTGGAGGGAAGGCCCCGGCCCTGGGGTGTGGAGGGAAGGCCCCGGCCCTGGGGTGTGGAGGGAAGGCCCCGGCCCTGGGGTGTGGAGGGAAGGCCCCGGGCCTGGGGTGAGGGTGCTTGCCATGTGCTTGGAACGTGCACGGAGTAGCCTGGCCGGAAGTCTGATTGCCAGAATGTCACAGCGTGGGCCCGAGTGTCCCCAGCCAAGCCATCACAGTCCCCGTTATCTGGGCTTCACTGGCCGGGGGTTCAGTGGCCTGCCACCGACCGTGATCCAGAAGTAGCGTCGTGAGGACAGTCACAGAGGCCCAGAGCGCGTGCTTACGGGGTGCTTATCCAGGTGGGGGCTGTGGCTGTCCCGCCGTGTCATCAGCTCTTGCCGTTCACCCCCACCGAGTCTAACTGGCATGCTAAGCTTATCACAGGTGTGTGCTGCGTAGGGAGACAGCCCTGCGGGGCTCCGTTCTGTCTGTGGTTTCGGGCCTTCACTGCAGAGAAAGAGGGCGCCACTGTGGAGGAGGGGGGCCAGTGTGGAGACAGAGAAGGGGGTGCCTCTGTGGAGATGATGGGGGGGTCACTGCAGAGAAGGGGGGTGCCTCTGTGGAGAGGGGGGTGCCACTGTGGTGAGCGAGCCCTAGCCCCGTGCCCACCCCGGCTTCCCTGTCCATGCCGCCAGGCTGTCCTGAGGGACACGGGGGTGCTGGTGTCACAGAGTCGTGGCCACAGCAGAGCACCGCAGACGGGGCTTAGCCCGCAGGAGTGTACTGTCCCAAGTCCGAGATCGAGGTCAGGCCGCGCTTGCCCGGAGGCTCCAGGGAGGGCCGCCCAGCTCCGGGTGGCTCCAGGTGCTCTGGGCCGTGGCCACATCCGTGCAGTCCCTGCCTCCCCACGTGGCTGTTGACTGTCTGTGTCCCTTCTCTTAGGGACAGCAGCCGTACCTGACGGGCTCCCATGGCCCCTGTGAGCTGGATTACCCTGCAAAGGCCCCGCTTCCAAATACGGCCACTCTCGCCACAGGCCTCCGCGGCCCGCGTGTCCTTCTGGGGGTGCAGTTCAGCCCGTAGCACCTGGCGGGTCTTCCAGACCTACCTGCATCCGGTGTGCTGGGCAAGGCGGGGAAGGGTGGCGGGCGCAGGGCCTGGGTCCTCGGACCCGCGAGCCCCGCTTGCCCCCTTGACTCGGGAGGCGCTGTTTACAGGAGGCTGTGATGTCGGTCTGTCTCTTCCAGAACTCACACTTAGTCGTGTTGCCATCTCCCAGGGACGTTAGCTTGGCTCAGTCATGCCCCGACGGTCACACACCTGATGTCCCCCGCTCACAGCCTCCTCTTTCCTGCCTGCTGCCCCCCTTCTGGCCAGCGTGCCACGGTGGGGAGCATGCCTGTGTGGGGGAGCAGTCAGGGGTGTCTCACCCACAGAAGGTGCCGGATGTCCTGTGACGTGCTCCTTGCTTCACCAGCCTGCTTGGAGCGGTGCCGGGTGTGCCGGGAGGGTACGGCTGCCCGCGAGGCACCGGTGTGATGTCTGGGGGGTGTTCGGCTGTAGCCCCTGGACTGCTGTCCCCAGAGAGCTGCTGGATCGTGCGGGTGTGGAAGGTGAGGACCTGGTGGGCCACTCCCTGGAGGGACGGTGGCATCCGGTGCTCTTGGGAACAAAGACAAGACGCAGAGGTTCAGGCCGGGAGAGGTGTGTGGGCGCAGCTGTGACTGGAAAGTTCAGGCAATTAGCAATCCCTGGCTGTCCTCGTGAGCCCGATAACCAGGCAGGGCGGAGGGCGGAGGGTGCTCTGACCTGACTCTGCCTCAGCCCTGACCCCACTCTGACTCCGGGGCCACCTGAGAAGCCCCCGACAGAGCTCGCCAGCCACAGGACTGTCCTGTGCACTTGGCTCCTTAAACACGGGTACATTTTCGCGGATTTGCTGCTAGAAACCCACCCTCAGGTCTGGTGTGGGACTGCGCTGCCGTGCAGGGCCGTCCTGCCTGTGGAAGCGAGGCCGGCCGTTGGGGTCCTGTGCCGGGGCCTGGTTCCGAGCTGCTGCTCACAGCCTGGAGCCGGGGGCGTGCCCGGCCTGCAGACGTGGCAGGGCGCTGGCTGCCTCGAGGTGTCTACCTCCCTAGGGCTCCTGTAAGGTTAAAAGCACAACTCCATCACCTTACCACTCCGGAACGTTCCAGAGTCACGGTGTCAGCAGGGCTGCACGCCTTTCTGGAAGCTCGGGGGGAGAATCCGAGCTTCCCCAGCGTCTGCGGCTCCTCCTCCACCTCCACACAGCCACAGGTGCAGCGTCTCCCAGCCTCTCGGCCGCGGACCTCGCGTCTCCTCTCCTGCTGACCTTCCCGCCTCCCTCTTCTGAGGACCCTTTCGGTGACAGCGGGCCACCTGCATACCCATGCCAATCCCATCTCACCCCAGTCACAGCTGCAGGATCCCTCTGGCCACGGAAAGCCCCCGTTCCTGGGATTAGGCTGTGTCATCTCTGGGGAGCGGAGAGGCACCGTCCAGCTGCCACGGAGCCCATAGCACAGAAAGTGGGCGCTCTGCGTTCCCAAGGGCGATGCCGGAGGAACACTGATGCATTGCGAGTCACCGTGGAACCCACTGGTGGTCACTGAGCGCTCCTCTGGCCCAGGCATCGTGCCGGGAAGGGGAGGACCCAGTGGCCTGCCCTTACCCTGCACTAGGGTGTGAATCTGGTGGCACAGATGCGTGGGTGTGCCTCACCTGTGACAGTGCCCTGGAAGGAGAGGTGCGGGTGTGAGGTCTCTCAGCTTTGTTGTCACAGATGTCATCGATGCAGGTGGGTGGGGACCAGATGAAATGCCATGTGGGCTCTTAGCATTTCAGGCGGGACCAGGGCTGCAGCACCGAGGCGGACGGCGTCAAGCAGCCCCACCCCAGAGCTGCCTGCATTAAGAAGGGGCCCGTCACCCAGCAGGTTGGATTCTCTCCTGTGCGTGAATGGGCCACACCACGCCTTGTCTTGCAGTTACAGGTGGAGAACGGCCGCTAGAGGGCGCCGGCGTTTTCCCAAGCACTCCCCGAGCCTGAGTTTCCATGGCAGGTGCGCAGGAGAGCCCCCACCTTATTATTATTATTATTATTTTAATGACTTAATGATTTAATCTTATTTTCTCAGTAGAGCGTGCTTTGTATTTCCCTGGGTACTTTGGGATATTACTGATCAGATGAATCACTACGAGTTTCACGGCTGGGGAGCCCGCCGAACTTGCTCCTCTGGATTTATCCGTTCCATTGCTGTTCCTGTCTTCTCTTTATTAAATGCATTTCTCTAATAGTGTGTTAACCTTGCCTGCTCGGCCCCTGCTGGCAGTGGTCAGTGATTGGCCATGCCCGCCTTGGCGGGGCGCACGGGCTGCGGGCTGGCACACGGCTTGGTTCAGAGGGCTGTGACAGACGCACGGAGATGTTGGTGCTGCGTTTGGTGATTGTGAGTTTCTTTTGGTTTTCACAGCCCGCCCCCGCCTTCTGCTTTTTCTAGACTCTTTCCTTTATTATTAACTAATGACAGATTGTCATGACCGGTGATTGAATCGCGTTGAAGGACTCACTAGGACGAGATGACTGATTGGTGAGAACGTGACAGATGCAGCCTCCACGTCGGAGGTGACCTGCTCTCACCAGGGACTGGCTGAGGGTGTGCCTGCGGCCAGGGAGGGGGTTGAGAGGGGCCAAGAGGCAGATGGGGTCACCCTTGGGGCAGCGCAGGCAGCTGGCCCAGGCCGTGTCCAACTGTCCCTCAAGAGGTGGGGTTACGGGGTGATGTGCTCAAGTGATGGCGACCCTGGGCCTGCCCCGAAGCCCCCAAGCCACCGCCGTGCCCTCCCTGGGTGGGCCCCTCGCCATCCTTTCCTCTAGACTGTGGCTGCATTTTGATTTTGCTCCAAGTCCCCGGGGAGTGCGTCCCAGCCTTCTGCAGGCCCCACAGCAGCCTGCTTGGGACTAAGGTGCTCCTCGCGCCCCGGGTGACTGGGCGATGGCGGCGGCGTCTGAGGCAGCCTGTGTGGTGGGCTCCAGAACCTTTGCGCTTCTCAGAACCGCCCCGCAGGGTCGGTCTCGACGCCGTCTAGCTGCCACCCTGGGGTTTATGTAGAGCTGGGGTCTGCTAGGGTCCAGCCTTCTCAGTGTGTTTAGGTGCCGGGGCCCTGAGCACCACGTTGGGCCACGACGCCCCACGTAGCAGGCCGCACTATCAGGTTTGCGTTGGTGCATTTGGAGCTGCTGGCATGATGGTGACGTCACTGAGGACGCATTTCTAGGTGTCCCCTCAGTAACTGCCACATGGCCGCACACCACCCACTGGGCCAGCTGTCACAACGCCCCGGTGAGCAGGGCTAGTTCATCGTGAGAGTGATTTAGGGGGAGGTGACCCCAGAGTTCAAGGGGGTGCTCGAGGTCGCGTGGCCAATCTGGGAGGTGCCTGCAATGCTGCCGCACCCTCCTCCTTCTCTGTCTGGACCAGTGTGACCTGGGCCAAGCCGGGAGGAGGGGAGCCTGGCTTTCGAGCGGGGGTACGTCTGCAGTGGCTGTGGAGACTGCCTTGTGGGGGCCCCAGCGGCGGCTGCGGGATAGGGCGCTTTTGGAGGGCACAGGCCACGAGTGAAGACGTGGGCCATCCCAGCTCTTCAGCGGGGACAGGGGACTCCATTTGGCCAGGGGGGCCTGGAGAGGCATTGGGAAGTCGGCCGGGCCAGGTGGCCAGCAGCCTGTAACACCATGGGGAGGGGTTTGGCCTTTGCTCTTCGAGGCCTGGATGGTCCGTGGGCAGAGGAGGGGCCCGATGGCCTGAGCCCTGGGGTGACGTCTCGAGACGCTGTGGAGGTGGTTGGGAGGGCAGGATCTCTGAGACCCCGCTGAGGCCCAAGGGTCCTGCCAGATGCGCTTGGAGGGGCGAGGTGAGAGGCTGACCCGCGGGCTTTCAGTTTGAACCACCGAGCAGGCCATGGCTCATCCCTCAAGGACCCATTGACCTTTGTGAACAGAAAGCCACACGCAGGCCCCGCCCGTGCCCGGTGTCTGCCTGGTCGGTCGGTGGCTTCTATGCTAAACCTGACATTTCAGCGTGCACCCAGATGTCTTCCTTCCTGTTCTCCTGCCCACAGACGATTCATTTTCCTGCGATTCTAACATTTTCTGATTACCCTGGGGATGAAGGGGAAGAACAAGCCTGTGTCTGGGCCGAGGGAGTCGGCGAGGTAACGTCGGCTCCTGGGCCTCGGCGCTTTCTGTTTGTGCCGAAGCACCCCTGGTATTCGGCCGTTCCCGAGAGGCTGGGCTCTCCCCACCTGGGGCCCGTGTTCCGGAGGGCCGCGGCAGCATGGGGCCGGTCTGCATGCACCCAGCGGGGGCGAGCTCAGGCCTGGAGAGCCGCTCGTACCAGGAGCCCCAGTTGCCGAGGGGAGCCTTCCCCGCGCCCGCACCCCCTGCAGACCGCATCCCGTAATTGGGTTCTCGGTGACCTGCGACTGCCGCCGGGCTACGTAATCCCTCCTTCCCCCGTTAAGTGGCTGAGGGCAAAGCCGTGCCTACGCAGCCTGTTTCCCGCTCTCCCGACTTCCCTAAATTCTGTCAGCCCGTTTCCCTGTGGACGGCGCTCGGACCTTCGCGCCTTCATTCCAGTCACTGACCAGCTCCGTGGGCCGGGTTTTGCACAGGAGGCCAGACCAGGCCATGAACAGGACCTGCCCCCGGGCCCTGCTCTTAGGGGGCTTAGGTGGGCACGCCCCACAATCACACACCTGGGGAGTCGGGCTGTAGCTGTCACGTGTGTGTGTGGGAGGGCAGAGAGTGGCCTGACTCCCCGGGGTGGGCGACTCTGTGTGTGTGTGTGTGTGTGTGTGTGTGTGTGTGTGTGTGTGAGGGCAGAGAGCGTCCTGACTCCCCGGGGTGGGCGACTCTGTGTGTGTGTGTGTGTGTGTGTGTGTGTGTGTGTGTGGGAGGGCAGAGAGCGTCCTGACTCCCCGGGGTGGGCGACTCTGTGTGTGTGTGTGTGTGTGTGTGTGTGTGTGTGTGTGGGAGGGCAGAGAGCGGCCTGACTCCCCGGGGTGGGCGACTCTGTGTGTGTGTGTGTGTGTGTGTGTGTGTGTGTGTGTGTGAGGGCAGAGAGTGGCCTGACTCCCCGGGGTGGGCGACTCTACGTGTGTGTGTGTGTGGGGTGGCAGAAGCAGCCTGACTCCCCGGGGTGGACGACTCTGTGTGTGTGTGTGTGTGTGTGTGTGTGTGTGTGTGTGTGTGAGGGCAGAGAGCGGCCTGACTCCCCGGGGTGGGCGACTCTGTGTGTGTGGTGTGTGTGGGGGGGCAGAGAGCAGCCTGACTCCCCGGGTGGGCGACTCTGCGTGTGTGTGTGTGGGGGGCAGAGAGCGGCCTGACTCCCCGGGGTGGGCGACTCTGTGTGTGTGTGTAGGGGGGCCAGAGAGCGGCCTGACTCCCCGGGGTGGGCGACTCTGTGTGTGTGGTGTGTGTGTTGGGGGGCAGAAGCAGCCTGACTCCCCAGGGTGGGCAACTCTGTGTGTGTGTGTGGGGGGGGCAGAGAGTGGCCTGACTCCCCGGGGTGGGTGACTCTGTGTGTGTGGTGTGTGTGTTGGGGGGCAGAAGCAGCCTGACTCCTCGGGGTGGGCGACTCTGCGTGTGTGTGTGTGGGGGGGGGGGGGGGGCAGAGAGCGGCCTGACTCCCCGGGGTGGGCGACTCTGTGTGTGTGGTGTGTGTGTGTGTTGGGGGGCAGAAGCAGCCTGACTCCTCGGGGTGGGCGACTCTGCGTGTGTGTGTGTGGGGGGGCAGAGAGCGGCCTGACTCTCTGGGGTGGGTGACCTTGAGTGCGTGCATGTGTGTGTCTGTGTGTGGGCAGAGAGTGGCCTGACTCCCAGGATGGGCGACTGTGCATGTGTGTGTGTGTGGGGGGGGGCAGAGAGCGGCCTGACTCCCCGGGGTGGGCGAGTGTACAGAGAATGCCCCACTGTGCCTCTGGGGTAGAGTTGGCTGACCTAAAGCAAAGTGCTTTTCTGGAGGTGGGGACAGTTGGGGCAAAGTTGTGGAGGTAGGACCCACACGCGTGGTCACAATGACCTTGCAAGGAAGGTGCAGGTGGAGCCGCTGACCGGTGACAGGAGGGCTCACTTGTTAAGAACCCTCGGGTGCCACTGTGAAGAGCGTGGGTTTTACCTGGAGCCGATGGGAGCTCTGAGGTCTCCCAGCAAGCGGCGATGTGGCCGTCACATGGAGCGTGCGCTGGGTGGACTGCTGCATCGACAAGACCCTCTCAGTGTGCAAATGCCAGAAAGCTCACCTCAGAGTGACTTCAGAACAAGACGGTCTGTCGGAGTGTTTGACTGGGAGGTCCACGGTGGCCGGCTGCGGGAGGCTGATCCAGCGCCGACGGCGTGGTTACACTGGTTCTCTCCACTCGGCTCTTCAGACCTGCTGTCTTCACGTCCTGGGGTCTGTGTGGTGACAGCATGAGAGGGGACAGCCTGAGCAGCCTCCTTTCCAGGTCGAGGCCAGCGGGAACGGGTGCCATCGGCCTGCACTCCTAGGGCGGCCGCAGTGCGGTCCGTGATCCTGGGAGCACGCGTTCCAGCGGCTTCGGCCTGAGGGCTGACACGTGGGCCTGCGGGTGGTGGCGAGGGCCCCTGGTTCTCCCCAGGGGAAGGCGGCTCTTGGCCGACCAGAAGGAAGGATGGATGCCAGGGAGGAAAGCCCCCAGTGTCCAGGGCGGTCACCGGGAGGAGAGAGGTGGTTGGGGTGGAAGAGCACAGGCAGGGCCTGTAGGGGCCACAGAGGCCGTGCCGGCTGCTCCACAGCCAGGGCAGAGAGGCAGACCCTGGGGTGGCCCAGCCCCAGCCTTGTGGCTCCTCTCTGGGCTCTCGGCGCCGACGTCGGGGGCCTCTGCTCTCACTCACCCAGGCCTGGTTATTGTAGCAGTTGTTCGCACGGTGAGGCCAGATCTGGCTTCCGCCCCAGCTCCTCCCTCGCTCCCGGCAGCCGTCCTGGGTCCCAGGGCCAGGCAGAAACCCGTGGCCACGTTTCCTCCCTGTAGACTTGGGTGCTGCCTCCTTTAACTCCCCCTCCTTCCCCAACGGAGTGCCTGCTTCCCGTCCTGTCCTTTCTCCTAGCGTGGTTTGCAGTTCTCGGAATGTAGGAATAGCCGGCTGCCTCCTCTGCCTCCCCCACTCACGGGCATGCTGCTCTCTGCGTTTTGGAGCGTGCCCTTTCATTCCTTCTCTGGATTTAGGAATGAACACATCCTCCGATGGCATTGGCTCTTCCTGTTGTATTTTCTCCATAAATATCATGCAGTATTGTTTTGAAGACTGCTTTTCAAAAACTCAACTTCGTGATACGTGTGGCACTGAATTTAGGCTGTGGGGTGGGGGCGACCGGGACGCGTTGTTCCCTCGTTGGCGGCCTCAGAGTCTGCAGCTTGAGCGGGGGCCGGGCCTGCCCCATTGCCTGCTCGGCCTTGGGTGACCGAGCAGCCCTTGTCAGGTCTGCAGGCTGACGGCCGAGGCTTGCCACTTCCAGGATGGACCTTTTTTAAAAATAAATTGCCAGGGGTGCATGCAAGAGAGAGAGAAACAGAGAGGGAGAAAACACCCCTCCACGGGGCATGTTACGCCCTAATCCCGTCCTCTCAGCATTTACGTGTGCTCGGTTATACTTTTTTTTGGAGGTTTTTTTTTTTTTTTTTTTTTTTTTTTTGCCTTAGGGCATGCGCACTCACAGGAGAGAGACAGAGACAGTGAGAGGGAAAGTGAGAAATCGCCCCCCGTGGGGAGATAGCCATGACGAACCCCTTTTCTTCCGTTCTCTTCCTGGGATCTTGGGCACGCACGCACACACGGCATGATTTTGAAGCCACTGGGTCCGGGACTCTAGCCTCACTCAGTCATGTGGGAGTCCGCCAACATAACTGCTTCGCCATTTGCTGGCCCTGTGCTCGGTTTATTTTTCAAGCCTCTGGAGCCGAGATTCGAACTATAGTGAGCCCTGTGGGACCCAGGCCCCAAGCAGACCTTTAGCTGTGAGCTCCTGATGTGGGGCCGGTGGGCTGCCTCCGGGAAGCTCATGGACCGGACCTTAGCCCTCTGCTGCCTCGACGACGGGGCGGGACTGGTGCCCAGCTGAGCGGGCTCAGACTCCCGGCTGAGCGGTTCCCGCCGGCCGGCCTGGTCGCTGTGCTTTCTTCTCCCTCTGCCTCCTCAGCTTGGGTAGAAGCTCATCCTGCGCTCAGGAGCGGGCCAGCGAGTCCGGAGGGTATGAACACAGCGAGCTCCTGACGACGGGCCGAACTCAGCCTCGGGAAGAGCAGCCCCATCTGCCGCTTGAGAGGGTCGAGGCCCTTTTATGTTTTGCTGCAGAAATCAAGAAAATCATCTTTTCACGGCTTTCCCTTCTCCGGGTCGGCAAGAGCAGGCACTCTCTCTGGGGCTGTTAGTCTTCCCTGCAGTTTACCCTGGGCGAGACGTCGCCGTCCACCCAGTTTGTAATCCCAAGAGACGTGGAGATGGAGCCTGGAGCTGAGAGCCTCACTGCCAGCCTCGGCCTGCGCGGCGTGCCCGGAGAGCTGGCCCTCGGCCCTGGCGGGTTCTCTGCGTCTGCCCCCTTTGTCTTCCCATGTCAGAAAAGGCTGCCCCAAGCGTCTTGCCCCAGCTATGGGGTCTGATGATGTTTTATTCTTATTTACATCTTATTTGGGTCTTATTTAAACTCCACTGAGCTGTGAGGTCTTCACATAAAGTACAATTTGATTTATTTTTAGAACTGCTCTGTTAAGACCTCCGTGGCTGATGAATTTAATTATTTTGGTGAATTATAACTTCCGCGAAGCATCTACCCTCGGAGCGCAGATGGGAATTGGGAAATTCGTAGAAAGCCCTGGCTTCGCTGGCGGAGGCCTGGGACACCTCATTTCACAGCGGCGTCTTGGCTTGCTACCTAATCACGCGGGAGTTAACGAGGCCCAGGCCAGCCTGCCTCTCCGCGGCATTCTCCCTGGCATGACCGAAGGCCACTCGGTTTCTTTGAGTAGGATCAATTGCCGCTGAAAGTGGGTGTGGCTTGCAAGGCTGGCTGTGCCCCGCATTGAGGCTGCTTTGCTTGGGTTTTCAAGTTCTTTTAGATGTGGGGCAGGTGAGGGGCTGTTTCTGTTGGGTTTTTCTCTTTGATCCTGGTTCAGACAGGGGCCCTCTGAAGTTCCTCCCCTTGCGCTTTGTTCTCTGCGAAGACCAGGAAGTGTGTCTTTGGAAGAGAAAGTCCCCACAGGTGGCGAAAGGTCTCTGCTCTGCTGAAATGACACACTTAGGAAACCTCAGAGAATGGAGTCCTCATTGCTTTGCCCCGGGGCCCACACTCACCTCCCAGCCCCTTTTTATCCTCTCGGCACCACCCGCCGGTGAGCCCCGTGAGCTTCCTGTGCCCCGTGTTGGCAGGGGGTGCGTCACGATCCCCCTTCGTGGAGCGAGAAGCCCATAAGCCTTTGTGTTCCCAGATTTATCCTTTCCCTTAAGGTAACCTTTCTCTTCAAACCGGCCTGCTTTCAAAGTTGTGTTTTCCTAATAATGTCGAAAAGAAAAAATAAAAAAGCTGCCTCAAATCCTTTTTTTGGAAAGAGCCTGGGCATAAATAAATAAATAAATGATACAAAGGAAGAGCTTTAAAAAATAAAAATCAAAGATGGAACCTTGCGTTTAGCCCAAGGTATAAATGGCAGGCTCTTGGGGAGAAGCTCTCAGGGGGAGCTTTTAGTCTTCTCTTCTCTTTCCTCCTTTTTATGATCTTGCCTCTCCAAATCAGGAGAGGTGGGCTTTTCAGAACCCTGCCCAGTCTTTGGTGCAGCGCTGGGACGAGGGCGCGCCTGGGCAGCACACGCTCTCCGGCCGTTGGCAGACCCTGCAGGCTGCCTTGGTTGATGGCCTACTGTGTGTCCACGGTCCTGACCACTCCCCTGTGAAGTTCACGATCTCTCTGAGGAGCGTTCCTATTTCCCGGATGGAAACTGAGGCACAGAGATCGAGTAGCTTGCCCAAGGCCACACAGCTCGCCGGCCTAGCTAGGACTTGAAACCAGCGGCCCGTCTCTAGGGTTCTAGCCTTTTTCTTTTTGTTAGAGATGCGTGCTCCCCAGAGAGAGTGGGAGAGTGAGAATCCACTCCCAGGGGTTGGCCATGCTGCGATCTCTTCTCCATTCTCCTCTTGGAATTTGGGCACACCCGCACATGCGCCTGGCGGGGTTTTCAAGCCGCTGTGTCCAGGCCTTGAACCTCACAGCTGGCCCTGTGGAATTCAGCACCTTAATTTCCCCACCATCTCTTGGCCCCAGGGTCCCAGACTTTTTATTGTGTTGCTCCTCCGATATAGTTAAAGACCTACTATGTGCAGGGGCGGGGTTAGCGTGGTGGAGCAGGGGTGGTTTGGGGCGTGTTTCAGGAAAGAGTTACAGAGTGTGTGCTGCGGTGGGCAGAGGGGAGCCTGGGTTGTGAGGGGTGCCCAGGAGGGCCTCCTGGAGGACGTGGCTGTAAGCTAAGGTGTGAGGATGGGGTGGGCGTGAAGCGAGGGCGCACTGAAGGTCAAGGTCAGGCAGGATGGGCTGTGCCCTGGCTCGGGCTCCCTGGTGCTGTAAGTCAGGGGAGTCGCATCCGACAGACGGGCTGTGAGGACGGGCGTGGAGGGATGGCAGAGAAGGGGCCCTGCACATCGTGGGTGCCTAGGAAGCCCGGGCGGCCTTCTCCGCCTCCTGCCTACGGTTGGGAACGGGCTTGGGTGCGTACTGTGATCCGCTGTGAAACGGGGGGCCCTCGCCTGGACCTCCGGATTGGAACCATCTGCTCACGTTTATACTGGGTCATCGGAAAAGTCACGACACATTTTTGCATAGAAAACCAGAAAAACACGTCATGACTTTCCCAACAAGCCAATAAACTGGGATATTTGACATAAAATTCCACGATTCTGGCTATTCTTGAAACCTCAAAGATTTGGAGACTGGGCCCACACTTTCCGCTTTGCTGACCTGGCCAAGGAAAGAGTGGCTGTCTCCAGACAGCTGGCGTGGAGCGTAGGGGACCGCGAGTGAGGTGCTCAGGTCACGCCAGAGAGCCCAAGGCGAGCCTTACTCGGGGACAGGGACCCCAAGGTCCAGGAAAGGGCCCAGGATAAAGCCCCCGAGATAAGCTTTTACAGCACAGAATGTCTGGACCCCGCCCTGAATTCTGAGAAAAGATCCCCCCGGCCCCAGTCTGGACCCCAACTCGCAGTGTCCATTACCTCCCCCTGCAGTTAAGGCAGTGAAAGGAGACCCTCCCCGCGCGCCTGGGACCTGCTCAGGTCTCACCCAGGATCTGCCCGAGCGCCAGTAAACAGCCTCCTCAGTCTGCCTCTACCACGTCCCGTTACCCCTGCACAGGCCCTCGTGGCCCACTGGCCCCTGGCCTCTGTGATCAGAGTGTCCTAGCGGACACTCTCCACGGCCTCTCCCCCCGTACCTGGCTTCTCCCCCCAACACCTGGCCTCTCCCTCCCCTTACCTGGGCCCTCCCTTTCTTTTGTTGTCCCTCCTGGCCTTCCTCTGGCTGGCACCTGCTGTGTGGCCCACTGGCCGTGTCCCGGTGCCATGGGCGTGGGCTGGCATGACTCCCTGTGGCTGGCTGTGGGTCCCAGGGACAGAGGTATTTGGCTCACAAAGCCCTTGGGAAGGCGCCGTGGAGCTGGAGCCCCAGTGGCGTTGGTGAGAGCGTCGGTCGTTTATTAAGGTCGCACAATCCCGGCCCTGTTCAGCGTTATCTTTGATGTTGGAGCGTGGGGTGGAAATCTGTTTATGTGACCCAGTTTCTGCGCTGAAAACGCCATTCCCCTCCTCTTCCCTCTGCGGTTTGGAAGCCGGGCGGGTGCTCCTCCCCTCCACTGTCCAGTGTCCGGGTGGGTAGCCCGCACACCTGCCCGGCCTAGGGACTGCCGGGGCCCATGGCGATGACCCCGTGCAGCTGGCCCGTGCCCGAAGTCCACCTGCGGACGGAGCCGGTTGCTGGCTCTTGTCGGCTGTCAGCATGGCCTCGGCTGATGGCCGCTCCCAGAGGTGGGACCCAGCAGCCCTGACCGTCCCCAGACCCCAGTCACCGGCTAGTGCACACGGGAGGGTTCTGTGAAGAGCCACCCTGCGCCTCTGGAGGCTCTGTGGTCGGACTGCTGTCTGCAGCCAGTCCTGCCGGGATCCGCTCTGGGTTTGGAGGCCAGCCAGGCGACCAGTGGGCGAACTTGGTTTATTTCTAGGGAGCGGCCAGAACCCTTTATCAGGAAGGCTCGTGACGTCCGGCTAGGTCTTGCCAGGAGTTATGTAAGGGTCTGGGACATGAAGACGGCGAGTGCCTGGCCTCTTCTTAGGGGTTCCTGTGAGGAAGAGGGAGGGCGGCAGTTGATGGTAGTGGTGGGGGATATTAGGTTACTTGGAAGAAACCTCACTTTTTAAAAAAATTTGTGATAGGATGTATGTGCTCTCCAGAGAGAGAAGGAATGTGAGAAACCACCCCCCGGGGGTGGCCATGCCCCAGTCCCTTCTCCCTTCTCTCGGAATTTTGGGTGCGCATGTACATGTGCCCGATGTCTCTTTCAAGTTACTGGGTCTGGGATTTGAACCATGCTCTGGACCATACGGGACCCAGCTGCCTTAACCTCCTCAGGCTGCCCCCTCCTTATTTTGAGTTGTGATAAATACAGTAAGATGTGCCGCCGTGGCTGTTTCGGGGTGCAGCCCGGGGGCATTAGCGTCCCTGCTGTGCAGCCACCTGCACCATCCCTTGGCGGAACTCGCTTCCCCGACCCCCGGCGCCTCAGCACCTCCTAAACCCTGGCTCCCCGGGTGCCCCCAGCCCTGGCACCACTGCCCACCTCTCTCTGAGTGTGACTGCGCTGGGAACTCGTCCAAGCGGAAGCTCGGTTTTTGTGCTTGGTAGCTGCTTCTCCACTTAGCGCAGCGTCGTCCGGGCCGTCCCTGCTCCTTCCTTCGCAGGCTGAATAATATTCCGTTGTGTAGAGAGACCACATTTTGCTTGTGCCTTCAGCCGGCCGCGACACTCGGTCGTCTCCACTGCTTGGCTGTTGAGAATAAGACGGAGCATCGCGGCCTCCCACGGCGTTGGGGAAACAGCATCCGGGGTCCTGCTGCCCTTGTCTTTGTGAGGGTGGGAGGGCAGGCAGGCCCCAACACCGGGTCCACAGCTGGGTCTCGACAGCCCTTTGGTAACCAGGCTCTGGAGGGCCCTGACGCTCAGCATCTCGCCCAGTCCTGAGGGCCCGGCATTCTTGCAGCATGACAGCATTACCTGCAGGTCTGAGAGGTCTGAGGACGGGCCTTCGGTCTCACAGCAGGAAGCGGGCACCCTGGTCTGCCACGCCCCTCCATGCTGTCCCCTGCTGCTGTGGAGGCCGGGTGCCCAGATGTGGAGGTGTCACAGGTGTTCAAAGAGGAGAAAGGATTTGACCTCTAAGTCCGCTTCACTGAGGAGAAGTAGCTCCGGGTAGCCTGGTCTGGGCACTTGTCCCCAGAGAGTGGAAGGTGGCAGGCACCCTGGCCCCACCCCACAGTTGCCAGTGCTGGGTCTTGGGCTGAGCCTGGAACATGCAGTTGAGCCCGAGGGCCCTGCAGTGAAGCGATGTTGAAAGGGCGAGGAGGTTAGCCCCTGGGTGTCTTGCGTGGGCTCCCTGGTGGAGGTGTCCTGAAGGCCTGGAGGGACTCTCTAGTGAGGGGTGATGAGGGGTCCTCGCTGTTGCCATGGGAGTGGTGAGGTGCCTCTAACCACGCAGCTCTCTGGCCCTGCCACTCTTCAGTTCCCTGTCTTGTGGCCACACTTTGGTGCTCTCTGGACAGGGTCAGTGGGGTCCAGCTTGCCCGTGGTTCTCTGTCAGCTCCTGCTCTGGTGATGTGGACCTTGGTGTTGCCATCCGTCCTATCTCCATTCCTGGGTGTGGCCGTGACACAGGCACCATTTCGAGTGTGGACTCGCCTGCACAGGTGTTAGGAGGGGTGCTAGTGCCTCGGGCCCATGGCCTGCGGGATGTGGAGGGGAACCCCGCCTTCCCAGCCCTGTGGCTCTGGCTAACCTTTGCCTGCGGAGTCTTGGGCAGATCTGGAAGCATCAGGAAGCTTTGGTGTCTTAGTTCTAAAGAGCACTGAAAATGGACCGGCAGGGCTCAGTGCAAATGGGAAATGTCGGCGAGGGGAAACTCCTGCGGGATGCGTTCTGGGTTCCAGCGTTTTCCCCAGACTTGTTCTGGCCGCAGGCCCTTGAGGCGTGTTGTGCAGTTCACGTCCCTGTTGCTGCGCCCACACCAACTCCAACCCGCTGCGCGCCCACGCCGACCCCTGACCCTCTACGTGTCCACACCGACCTCGACCTGCTGCTGCCCACTCCGACCCCGACCCGCTGCGCACCCACGCCGACCCCCGACCCGCTGCTGCGCCCATGCCGACCCCGACCCTGCTGCTGCACCCACGCCGACCCCGACCCTGCTGCCGCACCCAGGCCAACCCCGACCTGCTGCGTGCCGACGCTGACCCCGACCCTGCTGCCGCCCACGCCAACCCCAACCACCTGCTGCGCCCATGCCGACCCCGACCTGCTGCGCCCCACCCTGCTGGTACCCCACTGACTAACACGGTTTCTCTTTCTCTTTTTGCTCGACAGTGAGTGATCTACAGGAAGAGGGCAAAAGTGCCATCAACTCACCGATGTCCCCGGCGCTGGTGGACGTTCACCCCGAAGATACCCAGCTAGGTACCGTGGGCTCCTCCGACTCCCTGCCTCCGCAGGTGGCTTCTGGGCAGCCATGTCCCAGTGAGGCTGACAGGGAGACTGACAGTTCTGGCCTTTGGCCGCCTACCACACCGGGGCATTGGAGAGCCTGGGTGTTTAGCTCGAGCTGCTGGTTAGAAAAGTCCATAAAGTGGGGGGTGGCAGGTGGTGCAGTGGTTAAGACCCTGGACTCCCCCATGGCCAACCACAGTTCGAGTCCCAGACCTGGCAGCTTGCTTTCTCTCTCTGGTGAAATTGAGGAATGATAATATTAACTAAAATTAAACAAACACTTCTTAAGAAAAAAGAGAAAAGTCCATAAAGGAAAGGAAGTGCCCCGGGTCTTAAATGTGTTTTTTTGTTATTCAGATGTGGTGAACGTGTAGGTCATCATCCCCAGGGTCCGGGAGGAGGGGCACCGTGCAGCACGGGGCCTCACGGGGAGACGCAGGCTCAGCTGGGGGCAGAAGGAGCGTGGGCCAGAAGCCCATAGCCCTTCTCTTTTCCTTTCCTTTCTTTTTAATTTGCTGGAGGACATGTGCACTTGCACAGAGAGACAGAGACAGAAGGGGGACAGCACCCCCAAACAGGGCATAGTCACACTCCTGTCCCTCCCCCATTTCTCCACCCTGACTTCACGCACATGTGCCTGAATTGAGTGTCTTTCAAGGGCCAGGATTTGAACCTTGCAGCCCCTTAACTATGAGTGGGCAGGGCCAGCCCCTGGCTTCTTGAGCAGGGATGGGCGGGGCAGGGTAAGCAGGCTGAGTTAGGATTGGCTGGTGAGATCATTTCCGGGGCTCTGGGGTATAAGGATGTCCTGAGCTGTCTGAAAACTCACCCCTGGCATGGGGGCCCAGGACTGGGGATATTGGCCGGAGTCCTAAAACCTCCACGAGGACCCAGTGGGAAAGGTGTTTGGGGGTGCAGGCTTGGGATTATTTGCATGTGATGTGTGCGCTCAGGGAGCCTTGGGTCTCTTGGGATCCGCCAGCCCTGGAGGACAGTCTCTGCAGGGGCAGCAAGACCCAGATGTCAAAGCTTCAGAAGATATAGGAAACAAAACCCATGATAATTGGGGCCAGCAGGTGGCATGGTGGTTAAGGGACTGGATTTCCACACAGCCAACTCTGGTTCAAGTCCTGGACCCAGAGGCTTGAAAATCATGCCCTGCGTGTATGTGTGTGCTCAAAACCCTACGAGGAGAATGGAAGAGAAGAGAAGAGATGGTGGTGTGAGCATGCCCCCGGGGGTGGTTTTTCCCTTCTCCTCTCTCCTCTGCCTCTCTCCGATGAGTGCATGCTCCCTATGGCAAAAACAAAACAAAGCGAAAACCCACCATGATTATTGACACACCTCCCTTCTCTGCCGGCTGAGCTGCCCCAAGGCCGGGGCTGGTGGGACCGCCAGGTGGCAGAGACCCCTACACTCACCACCTGGCACGAATGAGACGGCCCAGGCACATTTTCTTTGAAGCATGTTTTAGGATCCAGCCGACTTGGAAGGCAGTCGTGGAACATTCTGCTGATCCCCAAGCTCTGGTTCAAAGGGAAGCCCTGGTGGAGCTCTCCTGTGGTTTCCACCCGGAGCCGGGCCGGCAACAGCTGGCAGAGGACCAAGTGCAGGTGCCGCCGCCAGCCGGCCTGGGGCCAGGTGCTGGTGCACTGCTGGCCCGGGGCCTCGGCCGCAGCTTCTCTCCCCCAGGAAGGGCGTCCCTCGTCACTGTGCTGTGGTCGTGGCCTCCCTCCCCTGGAAGGGCGTCCCTCGTCACTGTGCTGTGGTCATGGCCTCCCTCCCCTGGAAGGGCGTCCCTCGTCACTGTGCTGTGGTGGTGGCCTCCCTCCCCGGGAAGGGTGTCCCTCGTCACTGTGCTGTGGTCGTGGCCTCTCTCCCCGGGAAGGGCGTCCCTCGTCACTGTGCTGTGGTCGTGGCCTCCCTCCCCTGGAAGGGCGTCCCTCGTCACTGTGCTGTGGTCGTGGCCTCCCTCCCCTGGAAGGGCGTCCCTCGTCACTGTGCTGTGGTCGTGGCCTCCCTCCCCTGGAAGGGCGTCCCTCGTCACTGTGCTGTGGTCGTGGCCTCCCTCCCCTGGAAGGGCGTCCCTTGTCACTGTGCTGAGGCCCATGGCCTTCGTCTGGCTGGAGTTGCTGTGCTGGCCTTTGCTCTCAGGCCACTCTTCAAGAGGAACTGGGGACCACATGTGGGTCTGCAGTTACCCTTCCCAGAGCAGGGTCCCGCCTCGGCACTCCAGCCTCTGCGCCACCCTGCGTGTGGAGGGTTTGGAGCAGCATCGCTGGCGTCTCCCGTCAGCAGGGACAGCTGGAGTCGTGCCCAGACATTACCCTGTGTCCCTGTCGAGAACCTGCCTCAGACCACGGAGCCCTGGGAATCGGATTTTCTTAAACAGCGTGGCGGTCGCCCGGGGAGAGGAAGTATTCACAGTAACCCTTGAACCTGCCTCCTGAGCCCCGCTTTCTGTCTTACGCCCTCCTTTGTCACTGCTCTGGGGTACATGAGTTGGCTTTTTTCTTTTTTTTTTTAACTTATTTATTTACACTCATTCACTATACATCATTACAGCATACAAAATGAGATTTTCCATCCAGAATAGACTGTATATTGGCTCAATCAAGCACATCAACATACGTGTTATCATCAACAAGTAATTTTCCATTTCTTGTTTCCTGTATATTTTGCATGTTTTTCCTCATCCTTGATTCCCTATCTCTCACCCTCTGCCGTGTCCCACCCTCCTCCCACACTGTCTCTGGTATCCATGGTTGCTTTCTATGCCTTTTCCTCCCCATTTTATTGATTGGCTGAAGAACTTAATTAATCTAAATATTTTCAATAGCAAGCACAACTGATGTATACAGATCCATATCCATGAACACAAGTCTGACTTTAGGCAAAAACCACAGTGAATAGAATGAACGTACTATAAAGTAGCACCTAGCTGGGGCTATATAGCTTACTGCAGTCATCAATTGGTATTTTTAATGCATTTTTTTTAATTTCAAGAAAAACAGTTTTTGTGTTTTTTTTTCCCTCCTGAAACTTTTTTTTTAAAATTAATTAATTTACATTCATCCCCTAAGCATTGTCACAGCATACAAAATGTGGTTTCCCATCCAGAATATACTGCATAGTAGCTTAATAATGCATGTTATCGTCAATAATTTTCCATTTCTAGTTTCATATATATATATATATATATATATATATATATATATTTACCCTTGTGTCTGACCCTCTGCCCTTTCTGACCCTCTTCTCACACTATCTCTACAGTTGTCTTTTATTCCTTTTCCCCCCACATTTTATTGATCACATAATTTCTTAAATAATCTAACTACTTTCAAGCAAGTTCAACTGGTAATATTAAGAAAGGCAGTTTTGAAATGGTAAGGAACTTTGCTTACAACTTAAAGCTAGGAAACAGGTTAGTATTCTGTTCAAATAGTAGTTACATGAACCTGTTGACAGCTCAAGACAGGACAAAAACTCTTAAAACTGGACAACAAAGCCTAGAAGAAAAGCAGCAATATTTTAGTCAAAAGTCACAGAATGCTATTTCACCAGTTCAGTCTCATGTACTTAATCTATCTTCTGTTGTGGTTCAATCTTCCCGATTGAATTCTGGGATGTAATATTCAACTCCAGACTTGTCCCTGTGATTAAGTTGGCCATTTTCTTAGTTTTTGGACTCTTATTTCTGTGTGTCTGTATTTAATTTTCCTGATACAGCACTCCCTTGATAACTTCTTGGAGATCTTATCTGGTGCTGGTAAATTCTTTGAGATTTTGTTTATCTGAGAATGTTCTTGTCTTTTCCTCCCATATGAAGGATAATCTTGCCAGGTACAGTATTCTTGGTTGAAATTGCTTTTCCCTTAACATTTTGAATATATTTTCCCATTCTTTCCTGGCTTGCATTGTTTCCAATAAGAGCTCTGCTGTTAGCCTGATGGGATATCCTTTGTAGGTAACTTGCTGTTTCTCTCTTGCCAATCTTAGTATCTTGTCTTTGTCTGTGGTTGTGGTCAGTCTGGCTATAATGTGTCTTGGAGAAGATCTTCTTGGGTTGATTCTATTTGGGGTCCTTTGTACTTCTTGGGACTGGATCTTTGAGTGCCTCTTTAGGTTTGGAAAGTTTTCTTGCAAGATTTGATGGAATAGATTATCAATGCCCTTATGAGTCTCTTCACCTTCTGGGATGCCAATCATCCAGATGTTTGGATGTTTGATGTACTTCTCATATATTATTCTTATTTTTTTGGGCAATTTTCTCAGTCTTCATGGTGGATTTTTCTAGGCCAGCCATTTTCTCTTCTACGTTTGAGATTTTATTTTCTGTATGATCTAGTCTGCTTTTAATACTTTCAAGGGAGATTTTGACTTCCTGTATTATAGCCTTCATCTCTAACAGTTCCATTTGATTCTTTTGTAGAGTGTGTAATTCCTCTTTTAGATCTTGCAAGAATTTCCTCACTTGGAACTCGTCAGCTCCTTTCTCCTTTCTTTTCTGCAGTTCATCGTCTCTCTTCTCTTCCTTCTCTGTTAGCTTTGCTATTATGAATGTTCTAAATTCTTTATCTGACATTTCCATGATTTCCATTGAACTGTCTGTGGATGAAGAGGAGCTATTCTTTTCCCTTGGAGGAGAGGTATTTTCTTGCTTTCCCATACTTCTTGTGGTCCTGTGGTGATTTCTAGTCATCTGATGGACAGTGTGTTTCTTCCCGAACTTGAAGGTCAATCTGAGCATCCAGGAGCGTGCAGAAAAGGAAACAGAGAGAGAGAGAGAGAGAGAGAGAGAGAGAGAAAACAACAACAGCCAAGAAACAGAGAAAAAAGAAGAAAAATAAATTAAAAAAACTAAAAAAATTATTTGAAAGAAAAAAAAAAGCAAATCACTAGTTCTCAGGAGCCATGAAGGTGTCTTCTTCTGAAAGCCTGCCCTTGCCTCTCCTGGGTGGGAGGAGGAAAGGGGACTATGAACAAAATAAAGAGAAAGGAGGGGCTGAAAGCCAAGAAAATGCTTTACCTTAAACATTTTAAAAAGAAAAAATCACCTAAAAATGAGAAGACAGAGGCAGAGGTAGAGAGAGACAGAGACTGAGACAGAAGGCTTGAAAGGCTTCCTACCATTCAAGTTTGTGGGCTGGAGGCTGATTTTTTGGTGGAAAACCTTCATTTCTCTTATTCCCCTGAAATCGCTAGTTCTCAGGAGCCATGAAGGCATCTTCCTCTCTGGATTTTTTTTTTTTTTTTTTTTTTTTAATAACTGAAAAAACTTTTAGGTCATTGGGAAAGCCATGACATATTTTTGCATAGAAAAAAATGGGTCATGACTTTCCTGATGACCCAGTATGCATTTACTTTAATTTGCCATAGGGTGCACGTGCCCACTGGAGAGAGACAGAGACAGAGAAAGGAAGTGAAGTCGGGGAGATGGCCATCCCTCCTCCTCCGTTCTCCCCTCGAGGTCTTGGGCAGGCACACACTCGCACCTTCTGCTGTTTTCAAGCCACCAGGCCTATGGGGTCCAGCCACCTTCACTGCACTACCCGCTGGCCCGGAAGGCCCAGAAGTTGGCATTTTCTCATTTGCTCCAGAAGCTTCTGCTGGTCCAGGAAGCTCATATGACCTGGGCCAGGGCTGGCCTGGTCAACACCTGAACTTCCCATGTCCTGGGGCTGGCAGGCCACCCTGCCATGCAGGGCAGCGGGATCCCGACTCGGGGGTTCTGCTGGGGAGCAGGCAGCGGGATCCCGACTCGGGGGTTCTGCTGGGGAGCAGGCAGTGGGATCCCGACTCGGGGGTTCTGCTGGGGAGCAGGCAGCGGGATCCTGACTCGGGGGTTCTGCTGGGGAGCAGGCAGCGGCATCCCGACTCGGGGGTTCTGCTGGGGAGCAGGCAGCGGGATCCCGACTCGGGGGTTCTGCTGGGGAGCAGGCAGCGGGATCCCGACTCGGGGGTTCTGCTGGGGAGCAGGCAGCGGGATCCCGACTCGGGGGTTCTGCTGGGGAGCAGGCAGCGGGATCCCGACTCGGTTCTGCTGGGGAGCAGGCAGCGGGATCGTGGCTCGCTGGGCCCTTGCACAGTGCTTTACTCTCGAGGGGCCTCTTTGCGGCCATCGTAGCCGGTGGGCAGTGGGACTACTCCCTCAGTGTCCCCCAGTGACCCTGCGGGGTGGGTTGTATAATTAATTGTCCCCATTTTGCAGGTGAGGGAACCAAGGCCTCTCAGCTAGTAAGTGCCAGGGCTGAGATTCCGGCATTGTTGGTCGCAGAGCCGGCTCCTCCCCTCACAGACTCCCGTGGTGGATGGCAAGGCCTCCTCACAGTGAGGAGGAAGGCCCCCTCCACCTGGCACAGACCCGCACGGCCTTCCTGCAGGGGGACCGCTCTGCTGTGTGGCTGTGTGGCTGCGTAGCTGTGTGGCTGTGTGGCACAGGGCGGGTGGGTGGGTCGGGGCTCAGCCCCACTACAATTGTGTTATAACTTTTTCCAGCTAATTTTTTCTTTATTTGTGAGAGAGTGAGTGCACACACACACGAAGGTTGGGGAGCATCCTTCCCAGGGTCCAGTCACACTGGGACCCCCCTTCCCCTAGTCCTTAAGCCTGTTGGATCCCGGGCAAGGGGTCGAACCCTGGCGATCACATGGGAACCAGCCCTTTCTCCTCTGCCCTTTTTTGGTTTGGTATGTGTGTGTATTTATGTCCTCTGTGAGAGAGAAAGAGAGGGACAGAGAGGCACCCCAGCAGGGCCCCCCGTGAGCACCTGGCTTGCAGAGGGGGCCCATCGTCGCTGCCTGGCCCCCACTACGAATTTAACCGAAGTCCCCCTGTCCTGCCTCCGCCTGCTCCTCCCCTCTGGCTGAAATAAAGAGAAGCAAGATCCAGGCCTGCCCAGCTTACACTGACCCCAGGCCTGCCGAAGGCCCTGCACTGATGACCAGTCCATCCCCGAGGTGCCTCTGGGACTGGAACAGTGTTCGCTGCGCCTGCTCTGTGTCCCCAGGGCTGTGGAGGAGCCACCAGGAACACAGTGTGACTCAGTGACCCGTCGAAGGTCACAGAGCTGGGAAGTGCATTCTGGCATCTCTTTTCTGGCCTCCCATTTAGGAAAAATGAGGAGCGTTAGAAAGCCTTTTCTGCAAACATCTCAGAGTCCCCGAGTCCTGTTTATGCTGCAGGACATCGAAGTCCCCAGGGCACTTACAGACCAAGGTTCCAGGCCCTCAGCCCTACTGAGGAGGACAGCGCAGGCCCAGGCGCCTCTCTGTGGAGAGGCTCTGGTGACTGGGACTCCCTGAGACTGGGACCTCTGCCATCCAGACCCCCTGAGCACCCTGGCTGCAGCCCCATGCTCTCGGCCCCATCCACTGTCGTCTGCCCGGACCCAGGGCAGGAAGCCCGTCCAGGTGCTGCTGCTGTGCCCTTCCCCACCCCTCTGTTTGCTCGGGCTTTGCTGCAGAACACTCGCTCTTGGTATGCCTTGGCTGTTTTACATGCAACGTTGCATTCTGGACTTTCCCACTGAAGGCTCAAACATTTCGCATCTCATCATAACCATCATAACCCGTATGCATGAATGGCGGCTGCAGGGGTGGCCTGGTGCATGCAGCTTCCAGCCAGGCAATGCCTCTCAGGCGTCTGTGAATGCTGCCCTCGTTATTTCTCTGGAAAAATAGCATTGGTTGGGACGGGCTGCCGGTGTGGTCGGAGAGGCCGCCCTCGCAGAAGGATGGAGCTGGACTTTATCCCTTAATGGGATGGGGAGGAGATGGCGTGGTTCTTTGCTTCTCCATCCACGTTCTGCCCGTTCATGGGAGGAGTCAGGCCCTGCCCGTGCCCCTGGTGTCCCCGAATCCCCATGCCTGCTAACTGTGACTCCCTTTTGTCCCGCAGAGGAGAATGAGGAGCGTACGATGATTGACCCCACCTCCAAGGAGGACCCCAAGTTCAAAGAACTGGTTAAGGTGAGGTCAGACTCGGCGGGTCTGCTCCTGGGGCAAGGCCTGGCCTTTGAAGAGGAGGCCATCTGGTACTGGCAGCTGACCTGGGGGCTCCTAAGAGGGATGGTCCCACTGTGAGAGGGTGGAAGGGGGTGCTGCTGGAGGGCCAGAGGGTGCACAGCTGGAGGGCTCGAGGGCAGAAAGGTGTGCACATGGAGGGTGGAGGGCATGCAGGTGGAGGGCAGGAGGGCGCTGGTGGAGGGCATGCAGGTGGAGGGCGGGAAGGTGCTGGTGGAGGGGTATGCAGGTGGAGGGTGGGAGGGCGCTGGTGGAGGGCATGCAGGTGGAGGGCGGGAGGGCGCTGGTGGAGGGGTATGCAGGTGGAGGGTGGGAGGGCGCTGGTGGAGGGCATGCAGGTGGAGGGCGGGAGGGCGCTGGTGGAGGGGTATGCAGGTGGAGGGTGGGAGGGCACTGGTGGAGAAGTATGCAGGTGGAGGGCGGGAGGGCTCTGGTGGAGGGCATGCAGGTGGAGGGCGGGAGGGCGCTGGTGGAGGGGTATGCAGGTGGAGGGCGGGAGGGCGCTGGTGGAGGGGTATGCAGGTGGAGGGCGGGAGGGCGCTGGTGGAGGGGTATGCAGGTGGAGGGTGGGAGGGCGCTGGTGGAGGGGTATGCAGGTGGAGGGTGGGAGGGCGCTGGTGGAGAAGTATGCAGGTGGAGGGCGGGAGGGCTCTGGTGGAGGGCATGCAGGTGGAGGGCGGGAGGGCGCTGGTGGAGGGGTATGAAGGTGGAGGGCGGGAGGGCGCTGGTGGAGGGGTATGCAGGTGGAGGGCGGGAGGGCGCTGGTGGAGGGGTATGCAGGTGGAGGGTGGGAGGGCGCTGGTGGAGAAGTATGCAGGTGGAGGGCGGGAGGGCTCTGGTGGAGGGCATGCAGGTGGAGGGCGGGAGGGCGCTGGTGGAGGGGTATGCAGGTGGAGGGCGGGAGGGCGCTGGTGGAGGGGTATGCAGGTGGAGGGCGGGAGGGCACTGGTGGAGGGCATGCAGGTGGAGGGCAGGAGGGCATGCAGGTGGGGGGCATGCAGGTGGAGGGCGGGAGGGCATGCAGGTGGAGGGCATGGTGGAGGGCGGGAAGGCACGCTGCAGGAGAGAACTCAGCTGGCTCAGCGAGGGCCTTCAGCACCCCATTCTCTTAATCTCTGCGGGGCAGAGGATACCGGAGCAGAGTCTGTGATTGAGAGTGAGCCCTAGAGTGAACCGTCACAGCCTCTTCCAAATGGGCTCAGACTCTGGAGCGGGTGGAGGTTTGGGCCAGAGGCAGCTCCGAAAGGCCAGTCATGACCCCACCCATCCCTCCTGCAGAACCATCCGGTGCCAGGTGCCTGTGCTGGTCGGACGGCCAGTTTCTGCCATGACTGCGAGTAAACAGCCTCTGTGCAAGACAGCTGGCTGACTGGTCCCCAGAGTCACGGGTGCAGGAGGGGAAGGGCTGGTGGCCACGTGGCTTCCTAGGAGTGGGACAGCTCTTCCCCACCCAGTGGGACTTCTGCTCTCCAGCCTGGCCCTGCCATTCATGGTGTTTGTGTCCAGCTGCGGCTTGCAGTTTTGATTGTTCTGATTCAATCCCAAATAGGCCTTCAAGAAGTCACCCTGGCAGGGGGGCTGAGGGTTCTGACAGCACCCTGACCCCAGCAGACCCAAGGCAGCCCAGGCAGGCAGCCTGGCAGGTGCTCCACCTCCGCAGCCAGCAAATGGTGTCGTTATGTCTAGACTCCCACATGGCAGACCACAGTTTGAGTCCCGAGTTGGTAGTTTGAAAATCATGCCAAGTGCATGTATGTGCCCAAGATCCTGGGAGGAGAACGGAGGAGAAGGGATTGTGGCATGGCCATCCCGCCTGGAGATTGATTTCTTGCTTTCTGTCTCTCTGGCAAGTGCATGTGCCCTAAGGCAACAACCTTTTAAAAAAGAGAAAGAAAGGGAGGGAGGGAGGGAGGAAGGAAGGAAGGAAGAGAGAATGCTGCCTTGTCAGTGCATGCCAGAAGCAGACGCTTTTCTATTAAAAGTGCTTTGTACAAAGGCCCTCCGCCTTCTATGTGCTGTTGGACTCGCTCCACGTGCGGCGTCCCCACAGGCCGACGGCACAGAAGCTGCAGGTTGCATCCTTCACAGACTGAAAGTCGGATTTAGGCCCCACCCCAAGATGTTAATTCTTAACGACTTAAATGACCATTTCTCTTATAATTTTATGTAGTTCTTCCATGACAGAGACAGAAATGGAGAGGCAGAGACAGAGAGAAGTGGGGAGACAGAACACCCAGCAGGGTTCTCACGCAGGATCCACCTGCATCTCAGCACCCCCACCCCCACCCCGCCCTGGACTGTGGGCTTGCATGTGTGTTCACCTGGTGTGTGTGTGGGGGGTCCCAGACACACCTAGAACCTTCCCATGTGGGTCCAGTTGTGTTACCATGGCGCCATACCTGGCCCCAGTGACTCTTTTAGCCTCCAAAGTGTCCCCAGGGGATGTTCAAGGAAGGGTCACGGGAGTCGCGGGCTCTCCACAGAACCAGCGGGACGCACACGTGGAGGTCTGTGAGGTGGCTTCGGCCCCTGTGACTGTGGGGGCTGGGAGTCCTGCCACCTGCCACCCGCAGACCGGAGGCCCCAGAGAGCTGGCGGTGTGGGGCCTGAGTGGGAGGCCTGAGGGTGCCCATCCCGGGGTGAGCGCAGTGCCTGAGAAGCAGAAGTGCTGGGCAGGAGAGGGTCTGCGCCGGCATCATCGCACCCTACTCCTCAGCGTGTCTGTCAGAGAGAGACGCGTCCGCGAGGTGGTGGCATCAGCCAGTCTCCCGAGGGCCTGGGCAGATGGAAAGGCAGAGGTGCGGATTCACCTCTCTCTGCCCATTCTGCGTTTTTCTTCCCCAGCATTTGAGAGTTCACGAGTTCTGTTCATAAGTGTTGTCGCCTCAAACAGCGCCGAGGAGCCGGGTCAACCTCGCGTTCCGAGGGGGACTCAGGTGAAGCACTCCCCACGGCCTGGTGGCACGGGAGATCGGTGGTGTGCCCGGGCCGGAAGGAGGCTATCCGTCAGCCACGTTCACTGAACCGGTGGAGCAGTGGGTGCTGTGCTGGGTCCTGGGCTGGGGGAGAATGAGCCCCTTCCTGGGCGGGATGGATGTACGCTCCTCCAGACTCGCTCCCCTGTCCCTGCCTCTGCGCCTGGCCTGCTGGCTGTTTTGGCTGTGGTGGGCAAGGCCTGGTGCTCTGTGTGCCCACTGGCACCACGCGGGACCACAGCACCCATGGCACCCAGGGCCAACTGGAAAGGCTCCTGGCAGCTCCGACGGCTCCTTCTCTGCCAGACTCCAGGTTCAGAGGGAGGGTCGCATCGATGGGGGTGGGGCGTGCTGGCTGGAGGGGCTGGAAATTCGGGGCAGTGAGTGCCCTTTGCAGCAAAGCGGGACTGAGGACAGGACGGAGCTGAGGAATGTGTGCCGCTGAACCGCACCACACAGCTGCGAGGCCTGGGCTGGAGGGGTGGGCCACCGGGCTTTCCTCCTCAGTCGCAGCCGGCGTGGTCATGAACCTGCCTCACCCTCCTCTTCCTTGCTGGGTTCTGATTGCCCCCCAGAGCCCCCAAAATGATCAGCAGTGAGTGTTGGCCTGGGTTTCTTCTCAGGGAATCTGGGTGGTGGGCCGAGGCATGGTCCCCTGCCATCATACGTGGCACCGGGACTTCGCACAGATAAGGTCTCCTCATGAGCAGACAGAGCTGGGTTGTCCAGGCGGGCCTAGCGTGACACACGAGAGGGGCAGAGGGAGGGCCGACTGCAGGGGCGGATGGCAGTGCGTCCAGAGCAGGGTGCCAGTGCTGGCATTGGGGACGGAGCAGAGGCCCACGTCCCGAGGAACACAGTGGCTTCCAGCTGGAGAAGACGAGGAAACTGATCCCCTACAACTCCGGAGGAGCCAGTACCCCGATAAGCACCCAGTGAAACTGACTTTGGACTCATGATCTCCAAGCCTGCTGTAGGATACATCGGCTCGCTGGAAGCCACGACAGCCAGTGTGGCCACCATGAGGGCTCCCTCTGCGAACCGCCACCTCACCGGCTGCAGCTGCCATGCTGCCCGCTGGGGCCGGGCGGGAGGGCCTCACTCCGAGGGCGTCCACGACTCCGAGGTGCCAGGTGCGCGCTACGGTCCTGTCAGCCGGGAGCGCGTGTGCTGGGGGCGGGCACTTCGGGAGGCCCCCCTGCTCTCAGCCTGCGGGGCTGGCCGCGTATTCTTCCTCTTGATGGAGTGTTTTCCAAAACGAAAGCAGAGCGGGACAGGAGCGCATCGCTCCAGCTGTCTGTGGCTGGGTTGGCGTGGTGGCTGGAGGGTGCCCGGAGATCCAGGCTCGGTAGCTGAGCCATTGAGTCAGAGCAGCGCGTGGGCTGTGGGGGCGGATCCTGCGCTCCGGCTGCGCCTGGTTTATTCTGGTGCGTCAGGCAGGCAGCGGGGTGGTGTGAGGCCATGGCATACCCCGAGTCGGGGTTTGCTCATCCGTGGATTGCCACACCTCCTCTTGGCTGGGGTGGGGGGTTGGTCCCTGACTGCACATGGCCTAGGGGTAGTGTGAGAGGGTCAGCCTGCTGGTGCCGCCACAGCCGAGGCCAGTACCACAGCCTGTCCTTGGGCCACCGCGGATGTGCATGGCTCAGAACCTTAGTGCGTCCTTTCCTGCCTGCCCGCCTGCCTCCCTCTGTGCCAGCAACCTGGCCTTGCTGGTCCTCAGACACGCTGAGCAAGTGTCTGCCGCCCAGCCCTTCCCAACACAGCAGCAAGCCCAGAGACCTCTAGGATACCTTGGGTTTGAGGAAAGTGCCGACAAGGCCCTTCCACCGTCCTCCCGCTGCAGCGTCACGACAGAGTTGGGGAAGGGGCTCTGGGAGGACACGAGGGCTGGGGGATTCCGAGTGGGATGCTTGGGAGCACATGGCCAGTCTGGGTGGTTCGGGGAAGTCCTCTGCGCGTGTTACCTGTGACTCTCACTGTGCTCAGCGTGCCCTCGTGTGCTGCAGAGTAGAATTACCGAAGCTTCTGGTGGGTCAACGGAGTAGGCCGCAGTGGACGCCCCTCCCAGGTTACTGCAGGGATTCAGGTCGGAGCGTGTTTGTAGTGTCCAGTGTGTCTGGAGTGCTGGCATGGGCAGCCAGGGGACGGGGTTCTGGCTGGCATCTGGCTGCTGAGTGTGGCACACTCCCGCCTTGGGACAGGAGGCATTTTCAAGGAAGCCCAGTCGGTCCTCCGTGTTGTGGCTGGGCCATGGCTCATCCCTCCGAGTTTCACGTTTGCATTTGGTGCCGGGAGGTGGCGAGGCCTAGCGGGCGGTGGCTGAATCATGTGACTGAGTCCTGGAGGGGCTACTCTCATGCGTAGATTGGTCACGTCTCTCACAACCTGGTGAGCTCTAGCTCTCGTGAGAAATACCCCTCCTGTAAGAAAGGGCTGCCCGCGGCTCGCTCCTCTGCACACACCCACCCCCGTCCATCGGCTGTGTGGAGCTTGCCCGATGCCAGGCCTGTGCCTTTGGACTTCCCAGCAGCCAGAATCGTGAGCCAATAAACCTCTAGTCCTTTAAATCCCTGTTCGCAGCTGTTTCTGTTGGCAGTGCAGACGTGGAGAAGACGCTGTTTCCTCCTTCTCTGTCCTGTCTGCCACCCCCGTCCATCGGCTGTGTGGAGCTTGCCCGATGCCAGGCCTGTGCCTTTGGACTTCCCAGCAGCCAGAATCGTGAGCCAATAAACCTCTAGTCCTTTAAATCCCTGTTCGCAGCTGTTTCTGTTGGCAGTGCAGACGTGGAGAAGACGCTGTTTCCTCCTTCTCTGTCCTGTCTGCACATCTGCCTCGTGTTTGCTCGCCCATCCGCCCTCCTCTGACCCCTGCTGCCCCAGACCTGTGTCTGCTGGAAACATGAGAGCTGCCCTTTCCTCCTGTATAGGAGTCCCTTTCTCTGCCTAGGCCAGGTGCTGAGGACGTGGCCCGGAGTGCTCTGAGCATCTGCTGTTATAGGGTAGTGCTGGGGGCCAGGGTGGGCTCTGGGTCAGCCTTTTAGATCGAAATCCCGACTCAGACTAGAGTGGGAGAACAGCCGCACCCGCCCCGAGCAGCTGAGGACAGGCGAGCTCACGCACACCTCCAGGCCCTGTTGTTGGGCAGGCACTGAGAACGCGGCAGGGAGCAGGGCAGGCTGGCGGGGTGAGTGGCCCAGTCTGCAGAACCAGTCAGGAGTGGCCTTCGCTGGTGGTGTTTCCTGTGGTCCCTTTCTCTAGCGTCCTCCAGAAGTGACCAGAATTACTTCTGGGTACAGTGAGTACTTCCCGTCATAGGTCTATCGATCAGATATTTCATGTGTTCAGTGATTCTGAAAAGAGGAGATGGGGGAACCAGCAGTTAGCGTAATGGCTATGTCGCTGGACTCCCACGTAGTCGACCGCGGTTCGCGTCTCGGACCCGGTGGCTTACAACTCACGCCGGGCGCGTGTGCGTGCGTGCCCAGGATCCCGAGAGGAGAATGGAGGAGAAGGGATTGCGGCGTGACCATCCCCCCTGGGGGGTGATTTCTCGCTTTCTGTCTCTATGTCTCTCTCTGTCTGTCTGGCGAGCGCACGCGCCCTATAGCGAAAAAACCTCTCCAAAAAAAAAAAAAAAAAAAAAAAAAAAAAAAAAAAAAAAAAGAGGAGATGGCAGTTCTCCTACCTCCGGAATGAATAGCCAGACAACAGCCTTCACACCTGTGAGAAACAAAACAAAACAAACCTGTGTTTGGTCTTCGTCCCTCATTCCTGGCACAGAATTACTGAAACCTTTGGAAGTTCTCGAGTGATAGGAGCACCTTGGTATAAAAATGAGCTCCTTTTTAAAAAAATTGTTTTGCTATAGGGCACGTGAGTCCCTGGAGAAACAGAAAGGGACAGAGAGGGAAAGTGAAAAATCACTACCCCCCCCCCCCCCGGGGGATGGCCACGGCCCAACCCCTTTTCTTCCTGGGATCTGGGGCAGGCGTGCGCACACACACACACACACACACACACACGTGCGCGCGTGCCCTGGTGTGTTTTTTTTTTTTTTTTTTTTTTTACATTTTTATTTTTTTTATTTTTATTTTTTTTTAATTTTTTTATTATTATCCATTTTTTTGTTACATTGAATTACATATAACTTTACAGTGTATTACATTGCTTTTTCAAAAGGGAATGCCATGCATGTCAGTCAGTACAGAGACATTAATCTCCCCACTTCAACATTCAATATCTTTCCTATGTTTCCCCCAATCATTATTATTATTATTCTAATTATTTTTTATGATAAACATGATTTTTTTTTTTCCCTCCAATTATCAGATCATAAAGTTCCCAACAATAGGGAACGTAGACTCCACTCAGGGCTGGACCAAGGGTGGGTCTCGTGCAGCCCCGCAAATGTAGGTGAATCTCCATGGAACACAGTTTCAGGAATGCGGCTCAGGGAAGCAGAGACGGCCATCAGCTGATGCGGCACGCGGGGCAGACCCCGGCCACAGCTCGCGGGGCAGGCCCCGGCCACGGCACGCGGGGCAGGCCCCGGCCACGGCACGCAGGGCAGGCCCCGGCCACGGCTCGCGGGGCAGAGCCCGGCCACGGCACGCGGGTCAGAGCCCCGGCCACGGCACGAGGGGCAGACCCCGGCCACGGCTCGCGGGGCAGACCCCGGCCACGGCACGCGGGCCAGAGCCCCGGCCACGGCTCGCGGGGGCAGACCCCGGCCACGGCTCGCGGGGCAGACCCCGGCCACGGCACGCGGGGCAGACCCCGGCCACGGCACGCGGGCCAGAGCCCCGGCCACGGCTCGCGGGGGCAGGCCCCGGCCACGGCACGCGGGGCAGGCCCAGGCCACGGCTCGCGGGGCAGACCCCGGCCACGGCACGCAGGGTCAGAGCCCCGGCCACGGCACGCGGGGGCAGAGCCCGGGTCACGGCACGCGGGGTAGGCCCATGCCATGGCTCGCGGGGCAGACCCCGGCCACGGCTCGCAGGGCAGACCCCGGCCACGGCTCGCGGGGCAGAGCCCGGCCACGGCACGCGGGTCAGAGCCCCGGCCACGGCACGAGGGGCAGACCCCGGCCACGGCTCGCGGGGCAGACCCCGGCCACGGCTCGCGGGGCAGACCCCGGCCATGGCACGCAGGGTCAGAGCCCCGGTCACGGCACGCGGCGGCAGGCCCCGGCCACGGCACGCGGGGCTGGCCCAGGCCACGGCTCGCGGGGCAGACCCCGGCCACGGCACGCAGGGTCAGAGCCCCGGCCACGGCTCACGGGGCAGACCCCGGCCACGGCACGCGGGGCAGACCCCGGCCACGGCTCGCGGGGCAGACCCCGGCCACGGCACGCGGGGGCAGAGCCCGGGTCACGGCACGCGGGGCAGGCCCATGCCACGGCTCGCGGGGCAGAGCCCGGCCACGGCACGCGGGGCAGGCCCAGGCCCCGGCTCGCGGGGCAGACCCCGGCCACGGCTCGCGGGGCAGGCCCCGGCCATGACTCGCGGGGCAGACCCCGGCCATGGCACGCAGGGTCAGAGCCCCGGTCACGGCACGCGGCGGCAGGCCCCGGCCACGGCACGCGGGGCAGGCCCAGGCCACGGCTCGCGGGGCAGACCCCGGCCACGGCACGCAGGGTCAGAGCCCCGGCCACGGCATGTGGGGGCAGAGCCCGGGTCACGGCACGCGGGGCAGGTCCATGCCATGGCTCGCGGGGCAGACCCCGGCCACGGCACGCGGGGCAGACCCCGGCCACGGCTCGCGGGGCAGACCCCGGCCACGGCACGCGGGGCAGACCCAGGCCACGGCTCGCGGGGCAGACCCCGGCCACGGCACGCGGGGCAGACCCCGGCCACGGCTCGCGGGGCAGACCCCGGCCACGGCTCGCGGGGCAGACCCCGGCCATGGCACGCAGGGTCAGAGCCCCGGTCACGGCACGCGGCGGCAGGCCCCGGCCACGGCTCGCGGGGCAGAGCCCGGCCACGGCACGCGGGGCAGGCCCAGGCCCCGGCTCGCGGGGCAGACCCCGGCCACGGCTCGCGGGGCAGGCCCCGGCCACGGCACGCGGGGCAGGCCCCGGCCACGGCACGCGGGGCAGGCCCCGGCCACGGCTCGCGGGGCAGGCCCCGGCCACGGCTCGCGGGGGCAGAGCCCGGCCACGGCACGCGGGTCAGAGCCGGACCTCCAGAAGGGCATGTGGAGCGGAGCCCCCGTGCCCTGACCCCGCGCCCCAGCACGTGGAGTGGAGCCCCCGCGCCCGCCTCACCACCCCCATGCGCCGGCACGCGGAGCGGAGCTCCCGACTGCCGCCCCTGGACGTTTAATTGTATCTAGTACTTCTTGCATATTATTCTCAAAGTTTTGGGCCATTATCTCAGTCTTTATGGTGGACCTTTCTAGGCCAGCCATTTTCTCTTCTACATTAGAGATTCCATTTTCTGAATGATCTAGTCTGCTTTTAATACTTTCAAGGAAGATTTTGACTTCTTGTATTATATCCTTCATCTCTAACAGCTCCATCTGATTCTTTTGTAAAGTGTGAAACTCCTCTTTTAGATCTTGCATGAATTTCCTCACCTCCTAGAACTCTTCAACTCCTTTCTCCTTCCCCTTCAGCAGATCCTTGTCTCTCTTCTCTTTGCTCTCTGTTAGCTTTGCCATTATGAGTGATCTGAATTGTTTATCAGACATTTCCATGAATTCCCTTGAACTGTGTGTGGATGAAGAGGAGCTATCCGTTTCAATTGGAGGAGAGGTATTTTCCTGCTTCTCCATATTTCTTGTGGTCCTGCAGCGATTTCTAGTCATCTGGTGGATGGTCGGTTTCTTCCCAAACATGTGGGATTTTGTATGCTGGAGGCCCAGTTAGGAGTGGGACATCTTCCTTCCTCCCAGCATGTCTAGATCTCAGGAGCCATGGAGCAGACTGTCTCTTGAAGAAGGGCTGTTCATGTGGGATTTTGTATGCTGGAGGCCCAGTTAGGAGTGGGACATCTTCCTTCCTCCCAGCATGTCTAGATCTCAGGAGCCATGGAGCAGACTGTCTCTTGAAGAAGGGCTGTTCATGTGGGATTTTGTATGCTGGAGGCCCAGTTAGGAGTGGGACATCTTCCTTCCTCCCAGCATGTCTAGATCTCAGGAGCCATGGAGCAGACTGTCTCTTGAAGAAGGGCTGTTCATGTGGGATTTTGTATGCTGGAGGCCCAGTTAGGAGTGGGACATCTTCCTTCCTCCCAGCATGTCTAGATCTCAGGAGCCATGGAGCAGACTGTCTCTTGAAGAAGGGCTGTTCATGTGGGATTTTGTATGCTGGAGGCCCAGTTAGGAGTGGGACATCTTCCTTCCTCCCAACATGTCTAGATCTCAGGAGCCATGGAGCAGACTGTCTCTTGAAGAAGGGCTGTTCATGTGGGATTTTGTATGCTGGAGGCCCAGTTAGGAGTGGGACATCTTCCTTCCTCCCAGCATGTCTAGATCTCAGGAGCCATGGAGCAGACTCCCCTGGTGTGTTTTTCAAGCTGTCGGGTCTGGGACTCCAACAGTGTAGTCAGCTCCTTTAACCACCATGCCACCCGCTGGCCTGTAATGACTGTTTTTGACCTTACCTGAGTTTGTGCTAATGAGGTGACTCAGGTGGGCCCCAGGCCTGTGCCCAGGTAGCGGGGAGGCGTGGAGATGGAGCTCAGTGGCCAGTGGCTGGTGATGTCATCGGTCCTGCCCACCGGATGGGACTTCAGCAAGGCGCCTCTGCATCCCTCCGCCTGGCCCCTGCCCCTGCCCCTGCCCCTGTCCCTGCCCCGCGCTCTTTCTCTTCTTTCTCTCTCCTGTTGTGAGTCGCTCTAAGCTGTCCTCCTGGGGGAAGTGCTTTTGAGTTCTGTAAGTCGTTCCAGCAGATTGTGGAGCCTGAGTGGGAAGCCTGGCAGAGGGGCGGGCAGCCTGGGGCCACCGCTGCTGGCCTTGGAAGGGGGGCTGCTGTGTGCATCGAGCTCGGCACCGTGAGGCCTGACGCTGGGTGTGTCAGCATCGAATCAAGCCATAGGGCAGGCCGCGAGGACGAGAGAAGCAGAGAACTGGGTTGGGAACCGCCTGTTGGTGCCAGAAGAAAACACAGCAACACTTCCCAGGCAGGTCAGTCAGAGCGGGCGGCTGCGTCTCATCGGGCACATTTCTCCCCAGGAGCAAATCTCACATCTCATTTCGCAGTTACTGGACGAGACTGCCCCTGGTCTTCAGGTTGTGTTCATCCTCCTCTTGTCCCTGTGAAAAGCCGCTGCATGAGAACGATCCCTGGGCGGAGAGGGTGCCCTGGGGCCCCACCCGGCTGGCGTTGCCTCCTGCCCGTTGCAATCGCGTGTCCCCAGTGCGTTAAGCAGCCGAGACTCTGTTTGGAAATGATTAAAACGTAACTGTCACCGCTCAGGGGGAGACAGACTGCAGATCCTGATTATAATTCAGAAGGAACTAAAAGAAAAGTAATTTTTTATTCCGGTTAAGGCGAGCTCGGGAGCCGTGCGTGATGGAGTGCTGTACCAAGGGCATAATTAAGACCCGTCCTAGACACTCGCCTGCAGCATTCGAGGTTTGCAGATGAGCTCGCCCCTCGAAATAATGACTGCTGCTATCTTTAAAAAGTCTTTAGTGAGAGGATTAAGACAAATGGCCTGGGAAGTGCGACACGGGAGGCTCAGGGTGTCCGGGAACAAGCTGCCTCGCCAGGGGCGCCGGTGAAATTGGGCCACGGATGGCTTTGGCTTCCAGCACTGAACACTGGCCTGCCCCATGGGTTTGATTTTAATCCCTTTCTGTTTGTTATTTTTGAGTTTGGGTTTGGGTCAGGTTAGAGACTCGTGGGGTGTGTGTGTGTGTGTGTGTGTGTGTTTAAGTTTTAGTTTATCAGAGCAGAGGCATTGTTTCTCCTGTGGTTTCTAATGGGAGTAGGCTCTGGTCAAGGCAGCCCCTGGACACAAATGTCTGTGTGCCCAGGAAGCCTTTCTAGAAGTCTCCAGGTGGTTCTGCAGTTTGCTCTAGCGCCTGTGGGCGTGTTCCTGTTTTAGCCCCTAGGAATATGGCGTTAAGCTGGACAAAGGCCCCACCCACGTGGAGCCAGTCGGTCAGGAAGACAGACGTGACAGTGACAAGTGAATGCGTGATCAGATGACTGGGAGTGCTTTGAAGAAAACTAAATGAAGAAGTGGAGACCTCCAGCCTCCCTGAAGCCTCGTTTGAGGTGGAGCGGTCAGAGAGGTGGCCTTGGAGCAGACACCTGTGTGCTGGCACCTGGGAGAGAACTTGGCCAACAGTGCAACAGCAGGTGCAGCAGGTCCATGGCAGGCACTTGCCTGGCACGTTTAAGGCCCAGCAAGACAGGCAGTGTGGCCGGAGCCCACCGAGCAAGCGGAGGGTCAGAGACATGGTGGGTCAGAGAGGTGCGGGGATGCGCGAGAGTGAATGTCCTGGTAGGCCCGCGGAGGTGCGCGCTCTGGCTCCAGTGCGGAGAGGGCCAGCTCTCAGCAACCGTGGGAAGACGGGGCGGGCCTGGCTCCGGTGCTCTCACCCGTGCATCCTCCTGGCACCCGCCCTTCCTAGTATAATGCCTCTGAAACCTTAGTCCCCGGCCTGTGGCAGGGACTGGGTCAGGTTCTCTGTCTCCAGCACTGAGGGTGGTGCCTGGTGTGTACTTCACGCGCCGTGTGACGACTTGTCAGTCAGCAGGGACCTCACGTACACTGGTGGGACCAAGGTCAGACACGCAGCTGGGCGTGCAGCAGGCTGTCCATCCAGCCAGGCCCATGCCAGTGCACTCTGAGGCTCGCACCAGGGAACGCTGCACGACGCGCTTTTCAGACTGTACCCTGCCGCTAGCGCACGTGACTGCAGGAGACGCTGCTGGTCCTGTTAGCAAATTAAATCACATCGGAGACCAGCTTTTAAATCAGTTCATGGATGTATTCTCTCAGAGGGACAGAGACTCGCACACACTGCCCTGGCAGGCTCTCACCTTGCCACAGTCTGCAGCCTTCCGGCCGGCCAGGGTCACAGGTACTGCGAGGGGGTGCTCCTTGCACGTGCAGGGTGGCCCAGGACCTGAATCCCAGCCGTCCCGTATGGTCTCTGTACCGTGTGACGGCATCTTACCACTTGTACCCCACAGCTGGCCGAGGTAGGCTTTTGACCCGCGGAGAAGCCCAGTGCTGGTGATGCCGACAGCAGGCGGAACATCGTGGTGGGTGAGAAAGGACTGCCAGCCAGCTCAGCACCCCAAGACCGCAGGGCAGCCTGCAGAGCGGCTGCCGGCCCTGCGTCCTGGAGGCTCGTGTGTGGTGTGGTCCGCACGCCGTCCAGCTCAGAGGTGATTGGCATATGTGGAGTCGCGCACCCTCACCACAACCCGCTTGCCACGTTCATCACCTGAGAAGAAGCACACGAACCGTCGGTCCCTCCCTGCCCCCAGCCCCAGCAACCGCTCTCTCTGTTCTCTCAGTGGATCTACCTGTTCCGCATGTTTGCTGTCAGTGGGGTGTGCCCTCCGTAGCTCATACGTTCCGTCATCGTCGTATGGCGAGAACAGTGTGTTCACCTCAGCTGATGGACATTTGTGTTGTTTAAACTTTTCGGCCATTGTGAGCACCACATACAAAGTTTTCGTGTGGACGCGTGTTTTCAGTTCTGTCTGGTATTTTTCCGGGAGTGGAATTGCGGAGTCGTGTGGTTATTCTATGTATAACCTTTTCGCCTTTCATTTAGTGACATCAATTCTAGTGTAAGAAAAAGAAAGTGTAAAACTTGAATTTTTGCATAAAATACAAGTTGGTACTTATAAAAAAAAATGATTACACTATTTTGATTTCTTTTCCAGAGAGGTTTTTGCTATATAGGGTGTGTGCACTCACCAGAAAGACAGAGACAGACAGACAGATAGAAAGCAAGAAATCACCCCCAGGGGGGATGGCCACGCTGCAATCCCTTCTCCTCCATTTTCCTCTCGGGATCTTTGGCATGCACACACACGTGCCTGGCGTGAGTTTAAGCCACCAGGTCTGGGACTCGAACTGCAGTTGAATACGTGGGAGTCCAGCGATGTAGCCATCACGCCAACTGCTGGTCCCACTATTTTGATTTCTGTAGCTTTGTAGTAAGGTTCAAAATCTTCCAACTTTGTTCTTTTTCAAGATTGCCTTGGCTATTCATTGTTATTCAGAGTTTCTCGAATTTCCATCTGCATTTTAGGAATTGGCTCTCAATTTCTGCAAAGAAGTGATTAATTTGTAAAAAAATGATACCTTTTCTAACAAAGTAACATATGCTGCTGAAAATCTCAGAAAAATCAAACAGAAGGCAATACTGTTTTTTTTTTTTTTTTTCATTTATGTCCCCTCAGGCTTCTTCGATGAGCATTTCGTTTTTCCTATGCAGAATTCGGAATCATTTCAGAGTTAGTGAGTGTCCAGGGCCACGCTCGGGAGAGTACCCCTGGAGAAACTAGAACGGGGTTGCTGGTTCGCACCGTCTACACTGAATTAACGAATGACGCATTTTCCTTTTTACATGAGGCGCGGAGGGGAAGTGTTGCGTGAGTGGCTCAAGGTCACACAGGAGAAACTGGTGGGGCTGGGTCTCAGCAGAGGCCTCAGATCTCCACAGCACACTGCTTTCATACCGTGGGCTTTTATTTGCAGATGAGGCTGATGCCTAGCATTTGTGATGACTGACCACTGTTAGTTTTCTTTCTTTCTTTTTTTTGGAGAGGTTTTTGCTATAGGGCACGTGTGCTCGCCAGAAAGAGACAGAGAGACAGAAAGCAAGAAATCACCCCCCCCCAGGGGGGATGGCCACGCCATAATCCCTTCTCCTCCATTCTCCTCTCGGGATCTTGGGCACGCACACACACGCGCCCGGCGTGAATTTAAAGCCACCGGGTCCAGGACTCAAACCACGGTCAATTACATGGGAGTCCAGCGACACAGTCATTACACTAACTGCTGGTCCCACAAATGACCCTTTCAATGGCTTACAATAATACCCGTTTGTTAGCTCACAATTCTGTAGGTCAGAGCCCAGCCTGGCGTATCTGGGTCTCTGCTTGGGGTCTCCAGGACAGGGCCCCTTTCTTTAGGGAAAAATCAGCTCTCAGTTCCTGGAGGCACCTGTTTCCTCCTCACGGGCCCCTCCGTGTGCGAAGCCAGCGGTGCACAATCTCCCTGCACTGAATCCCCTCACACTCCCAATCTCTTCTCCCCTCAGTCTCTGGCCCCCAGAAACAGATGTAACGGGCTCACGTGATTGGCTCACGACCGCCTGGATAGTCTACCTTTCTCAAGGTTAGCTGTGCCCTGTGACAGTCCAGTCGGCCCAGCCCGTGGCACGGTTGGTAACACAGAACTGCAGTGCTGGGAGCGACGTGACTGAGCACGGTCCCGACTCCTGGTCAGCCTGAAAACTCACGGCACAGATGCGGCCGAGATCCTGGGGGACGGGGCGAGCCGGGCTGGGGCAGGAGACCGTGACGTGCAGGAACCTGGCCAGGGTGCTCTCCTCTCTTCTCTCTAGTGTGCATGCGTGTGTTCTATGTCACAGGCACAAATAATGAGTAAGAACAAAAAACAGCCTAATTGGGACCTGCAGATGGCATAATGGTTACATTGCTGGACTGCCATGTGCTTGACCATGGTTCAAGTCCTGGGCCCAGCAACTTAAAACTCATGCTGGGTGCACGTGCGTGTGTGCCCAAACTCCCAAGGCTAGAGTGGAGGAGAAGGGATTGCGGTGTGGCCATTCCCCCAGGGGGTGATTTCTCTCTGTCCCTCCAGCAAGCGCGTGCGCCCTATAGCAAAAAATCTCTCTTAAACAAAACAAAACAAAACAAAACAAAACAAAACAAAACAAAACAAAACAGCCTAGTCAGTAAGTGGATCCTGTCATCTTCCTGTCCCGGGGTGCCTTAGTTCATTCCTGCTTCAGTAGCAGAACAGCATAGACTGCAATTCGTAAAGAAGCGACGTTTGTCTGGCTCCTGGTTCTGCGGGCTGGGAAGCCCGAGACTGAGGGCCCATGTCTGGCCAGGGCCTGCGTGCCGCACCCTCACATGGTGGGAGGCATTGCATGGCAAGAGACAGTGAGAGTTTGAACCTGCGCACTTGAGTCTCTTTTAAAGGATTTAGTTAATTACCTTCCAGCGGGCATGTGTGCTTGCCGGAGATGAGGGGGAACCCCCCGTGGGGCATGGCCAGCCGCGTCTGTCTCTGTTTCTCCATCCCGTCAGGATTTGGGGCACGCATGCACGTAGGCCCGGTGCATTTCTCAAGCCACTGGGGCTGGGGTTTGAATTGGGGTCTGCCGTGTGGGGTCCAGCTCCTTTAACCACTGTGCCCCTACGGTTTATATTTGTGAAGGTTTTGATTTACAGAGAAATTGGGAAGCTAGTACAGAGTGTTCTCTTATGCCCAGCGCCCAGTTCATCCTATTAAATACCTCGCGTCAGCCTAATACGCTTGTTACAATTAATGAACCAATATTCGTACTGGTTTTGTTTTTGTTTTTAGGTTTTTGCCATAGGACACAGTACACTCTTTGGGAGAGACAATGAGAGGGAAAATGAGAAATTACCGCCCCCCCCCCCCCCCCGGGGATGACCATGCTGTAATCCTGTCCCCTCCCTTCTCCTCTTGGAATTTTGGGCATGCAGGTGTGATTTTCAAGCCACCCAGTCCTGGACTCAAACCGTGGTTGGCCAGGCGGGAGTCCAGTGCCTTCACTACCACACGGCCCGCTGGTCCCTATTGATACATTGTATTAGCTAAGTTCCACCCCTCACTCAGAAGTCCTTAGTCGTTCCGGAAGGTTCTTTTTCTGTTATGGAATGCCACAGGCCTCAGACTAACCTGGTCCTCGCTGGCCCTGGCGGTCTGGAGGCGTGCTGTGCGCCCAGGGATTTTGTGGGCTGGCTGGCTGCTGGGGCTCGGCCCGGTCTTGCTCCTGATTTGTTGGGTTGTTGGGCGGGGGCTGATGGCATAGGTAGAGTCCTGCCCTCACCACGCAGAGGGCACGTCCACCAGGACCACCTGCTGGTGCGGACCTTGGTCATGGCCGAGGTGTGCCGGTCAGGCCTCTCTGTGGCACCCGGCCTCATTCCCCTTCCTGACAGCGCTCGCCACCCCAGAGTGTGCGTGTCCCTTTGCCTTTCGGTGCCTGCTTGGGATGCGGGGCCCCGGGCCAGGCCTCGTCTGCCTTGTTTGTCCCTAGATCTTGCACACAGTTGGTCCTCGATAAACGAGTTCGGTGCCTAGTAACAGAGCCACAGTGCCCGGCAGTGCTGGGACCGAGCCTCGGACAGGGCCCCGTGGTTCCTGCCTCTGTCGCAAGCCCATAGTGAAGGACATTGCAAGGACGTGTCTCGTCATAAATGTGGACAGGATTAGAGAGGAGGCTCTGGTGTGGTGAGAGCCATGATGGGGGGTGGACTGGGGGACGGCCAAGGGCTGGTACAGATGCTGAGACAAAGGGTGAGGGAGATGAGTTAGCTGGTGGCATGGTGTTTAAGGGAGCTGGAGCCCACACGGCCGGCTCTGCGGTTCGAGTCCCAGACATGGCTGCTTGAAAAACATGCTGGGCACGTGTGCATGTGGGCCCGCGATCCCCAAAGGAGGGGGACATGGGAGAGAAGGGTTGTGCCATGACCATCCTCCGTGGGGAAGCTTGCTTTATTTCTCCATAACTAATTAAAAGATGAGGAGAGCTGTCTAGGCGGGCGGCCGGGAGGGTGTCTTTGTGGTGAAGAAAATGGCAAGCGCCACGGCCTGAGGCAGAGAGGAGCTTGGCACATTTGAAGAACGCCGGCAGGAGGTGGTGTGTCCAGGCGGGGCTACGGTCCAGGGCGAGACGGAGGGCAGAAAGCTGGCAAGCAGGGTGGTCTGTGGCAGTGGCGGGTAGCGAGGAATACTCCTGGGCCGGCGCTCTCTCCCCATGCCCCAGATTCTCGGGAGACCAGGAAGGCTGGGACGTGGTGGCCGACTCTGTCCTGGCGCACGGTAGCCCGCAGGGCCGCATGCCTCTTTCTAACCCCACATCTTCCTTTACCTTCTTTTTACTGCTGTTCCTCCTGGGATCGGTGGTCGGGCTTACTGTCTCTGAGTCGTGGGAACAGAGAACGTCATGACAGTTTCCGTGGCTGGTTTTTCAGGTTGGAATTGTGTCGGAGACGGTCGGGACAATTCCGCACTTGTGCCCTCCCACCCACTGACAGGGCCACCCACTGCCATTTCCAAGGTGTTACCGAGACCCGTCGGGTCGTTTCATTACAATAGTTCTGCTTGCCCAGGAAAACCGTGGGCTGGCGCCACTGCTCAGACCCGGCCAGGCGTCTGCTTTATCTCGTGAGCCGACTGCCCTACGCAGGACCTGCCAACTGGTGTTCTGCTCAGCGGAATCTTGCCTTTCCATAGATACTTTCACAGTGGGAGGCATCTTTTTCTAAAGTATATCACCCAGCAAACCAAATGAAGAATGTGTTAGGAAAAGGCTTACGAGGGAGGCCGAGCCAGCTGGTGGCATGGTGGCTAAGGCAGCTGAACCCACATGATGGACTTCATGGTTCAAGTCCTGGACTCTGTGGCTTAAAAAACATGCCAGGCACGTGTGCGTGCGTGCCCACAATCCCAAGAGGAGAACGGAGGAGAAGGGGCTGGGGCATGGCCGTCCCCCCGGGGGGTGTGTTCTCACTTTCCCTGTCTCTCTCGCTCTCTCTGTCTCTCAGGTGAGTGTACATGACCTGGGGTAAAAATCTACTGAACAAACGCGAGGGAGGCAGCCTAGACAGGTGGAGATGCAGGGACACGGGAGCGTGGACACTCTCGGCAGCACCCCTCAGAGCCCCAGTGTGTCCACCTACTGGCCAACGCCCCCAGGGAACATCACCCCCAGACAGAGGAGCGGTGCCGGTGTGCGCTGCCATGGAGGTCACGGGCGCGCACTGAGGGAGCCAGTGCGCACGGCCACGTGTCGGGTTCCGTTCCGTGCAACGTCCAGAAAAGGAAGCTCCACAGGGCGGAGGACAGATGGGGTGAAGTGCTGCAGCGGGGGAAGGGGTCTGCTCAGGGCAGGGGCTTCTTCTGTAGTGGGGAAGACATTCTAAATTTGATAGGGTGACGGTTGTCCAGTTCTGTGAATATACGGAAACCTGCCAGACTGTACACTTCCAGGGGACACGTTGTGGGTGTGAATTCTCTCACCATCAGTCTGTTTACTAAATGCTGCAGAGCAGAGTTCCCGGTGTCAGCCACAGCCATGCTGCGGCCTGAGGCTTGGTGTTGGGTGCAGATCTTTGGGGTGGAGAGGGTGGGACCCTTTACTGTCTCGGGACTATGGGGGGCAGTGTTCTCAACACATGTTCATGTGGCCCCTCTGCACCCCTGTACCAAGCTGAGCTGGTAAAATTCCCTTTTACTGGGAACGTCCCCCCTTATTCCCATCCGGGAAGAGGCTCAGGCCCACCGTGACCACCTGGCCCAGGGTTCCCTTGGGGATCCCCTGGCAGGGCCTGGCAGGCCAGGCAGGTGGGAAGCCTGAGCATGGGGGACCACCCCCGGCCCGACCGAGAGAAGCTCGCCTTCCCCAGGGAGCCGGGCATCTTTCCGTCCCCGTGCCGCCGGGTCTCGCCCGGTCTGTGCTGCTGGCGGATGAGGCCGTAACGTCCCCACCCCCGCAGGCTCTCCTGGACTGGGTCAACGACGTGCTGGTGAAGGACAGGATCATCGTGAAGCAGCTGGAGGAGGACCTGTACGACGGCCAGGTGCTGCAGAAGCTCCTGGGTGAGTCCCGTGGTCTCTCCCCACCCCAAACCTGGCAGAGGGCCCTGGGTGGCCCTGAGAGTAGAAGGAAAGCCACAGGCCACACCTCCCCGCTGGGTCCCCAGGCCCTGGGCTGTGACTTCAGGGCCACCCGTCCTCCCCGGCTTCCCTGGTGGACGTTCCACAGAGTGCCAAGATGGGGCTGCCGCGGACCACGCCAGCTTCCAGAACTGTGCAGGGCGTCTGTCCTGTGGGGCGCCCACGCCCAAGTGCAGCATGGGATGGGCAGGACACGGGCCGTTTCCCTCTGGGTCTGCTCTCCCAGCCGGCCTCGCCCCTGGTCAACCGTGAGTGCCTGCAACTTGGCATCGGGGTGGTGGTGGGGGGGTCCCTGGCAGATACTTTGTGAACGACTGCATCACGGTGTGAACCGGGTTTCAGTGTCTGCCTGTGTCGGCTGAGGCTCCGGTGAGCATCCCACAACTGATGGATGGATAGAGGACGGGCAGGTGCACTGGCTACCCTTCATCATGCGGGCAGTGAGTCTGACGGCTGGGTGCCAGGGATACGGTGACCTGAGACGCGGACACCGTCCTGCGGTCACAGAACTTTCCTGAGAAGGCGGACACACCGAAGAGTTGCAGTCACTATCGAGTTCAGTCATGAGAGAGGTCGCAAGGGCACACAGGCCCTGAGACGGGTCCCCAGCCCGGCCGGGGATGGGAGCCCTGCGAGGAACGAGGGCCGGTCTTCACAGCAGGTCGAGTGCAGGCCGCCAGGTTGGCAGAGGGGAGAGGGAATCAGGGACCAGGAATGCAGGGGGTTCGGCTCAGTGACCGCTGGCTGTACTGGGCCCTCCGCACGCCTGGAGACCCCCGAAATGCTCCACGTGGCCTGTTGTATCTGATTGTCATGTGGCCCTAGGAGGCAGCACTGTCGTCACCCACACAGCCCGCACCTGACATCCCTGCAAGGAGGACGTGGCAGCCCGGGCCTCCCAGTCACAGCAGTGGGCCATCTGACCCTGGGGTGGGAGCTCCCGAGCCCTGCAGGGGGCGCCTCCCTTCCTGTGTGAGCCCCCTTGGGGACAGGCTCTGGGTCAGACTCTCCCCTTAATTCTCACACCTGGTTTTCACAGCAGCCCCGAGGGTAGGCCGAACATCAGATGTCCCAGTGCACTTTGATCCAGGACCCAAAAACATTTGTCTTGTTTTTTTTATTTTTTTTTATCTTTTTTCGAAATTATTTTTTAATTACCAGAGGGCACATGCACTTGCCCAAGAAAGAAAGAGGGAAGAAGCACCCCCCATGGGCGTGGTCACACCGCAGTCCTCTTTCCCGTTTCTCCATCCCTTCTGGGCCCATCAGACTCCGGGCCTGTGCGTTCCTCCAGCCCCGAGGGCCAGGACTCGAACTGCAGCTGGCCACGTGGGCTCTGGCGTCTGCACCTAATAGGCGTGCCACAGCGCTGCCCTGCTTTGTTCTCTGAAATGTTTTTTATCTAAAATAAACCCACCTACTTCTTTTGTTTTATCTTTCTATTTAAAAAAGAAGAAACGCCAGGCGGCATGCACGCCTGCCGGAGAGACGGGGAGGGAGAAAAAGTGAGAAAGTGCCCCCCAGGGGGACCGTCACGCTGCAATCTTTTCTCTATTTTTTCCCTCCTTTGGGGATTTTGGGCACACATGCACATGTGCCTGGCGTGTTCTTGGCGTGTCCTCTCAGCCACCACGTCCAAGACTTGAACTGCAGCACAGTCGGCCGTGTGACGTCCCTCTGCCTTAGTCAGCACCCACTGGTCCTGTCTTTCTATTTCTGTGACAGTTTTGACGGGTCCAGGCCTCTTAGCCTGTGGGCTGCCCTGCCGTGTGGATCCCTCGGCTGCTTCCTCATGAAGCTCAGGTCAGACCTTTCTGGTGAGAATGTTTCAGAGCTGGCGTGTCCTCCGTGGTACGTCACGGCTGGGGGACTCTCCCCCACCTCTTCGTGGTGACACCAAAGCCCTGCTCACGTGGCTGAGGGGTGGTCAGCTGAGCTCTTTGTTCCATAGGCACTGTGATTTCCTTTTTAATGAGTAAGTTATCTCTAGAGGACGAGACTGTGGGACCGCGAGGGTGTCCTGCTCGCTCGCGACCCTTTGCCCTGACGTGGGTCTGTTGGTGGTCCCTGCACGGTTGTGACCTGCGGGCTGCACCGTGGTGACTCCACTCTGCTTGCCCTGCCTCCCCCATTGGTGGGTTGGCATTTTCTTCTGTAAATAAGAGAGAGCTCACATGAGCTTGAGAGAGAGGAAGAGGCACCTTGGCAGCGCCTCGCACGCCACGGTCTCCCTCCCCCCAGCCCCAGCCCGTCAGGGTCTTGGGCACTGTGCACGCCCAGCGTGCTCTCAGGCCCACCTGGGGACCCGAAGCTGCAGCCAGCCTGCTGCCTCCCAGACCTGCGGTTCAGTTTGCTCAAGAGGGAAATGCTATTTAGATCACAGAATCTGGGCACTGTGGATTCAACTAGGAAATAGATATACCGATATCTTTATCTATAGGTATGTATCTAGCATGCCAGAAGATGTGTGTGTGATCCGAGAGAGAGTGAGAGCAACGGAGAGAGAGAGAGAGAGAGAGAGAGAGAGAGAGAACACCCTGAACAGGCGTGGTCATGCCACGATACTCTTTCCCTCCGACAGCCCACCCTGTCAGAATCCTGGGCTTGCATAGGCATGCCTGTGTGCGTTTCCAGTCTCCAGGGCCGGGACTTGAACTCTGGTTGGCCACGGGCGATCTGGCTTCCTGTGTGCAATGCTTCAACACCGTGCTATAGGACCAGCCCTAGGAAATACATTCTTTTAAAAAATGAGCTCACACGGACACCGCTAATTCAGTTCAGCACAGGTTTCCGCCTTATCTTACATTCTGTATCTTACTCACAGTGGAACCTTGGCTCTAAAAGTGTATTTGCTCTTTATCCGGTAACACAAAAATAGCTCCAGAATTACCTCTCTCGACTACCAACCTGCTAAGTAAATCCTAGATTTCTGTGCCATCGTTTTTGTCTATAAAATGTACCCACAAGGGTGTGTAGTCAGAGTTCTGAATTAATGCCGTTCCTTTTGAGTAGTCATGTCACTGACTTGATGTCAGTTTTTTCCTGTCTGTATTCAGGAAAAAACTGTTTTGGAGTTTTAGCTTTCTATTTAGTACTTTAAATTTGATTTGATTTGATATGATTAACTTTCAAATGTAGAGCATTTACATGGCTCAGGGTTTGCTGCTTCGACTCCCTGAAAGCTGTGGGGCTGCCCGCACCCCTGCACGCCGGCAGGCACCCCGTTTCTTGTCCTTGTGTTTTTCTGCAAAACCACGCACACACGCCCTTTCCCTTTACTCCTGGCAGGAGCGGTGGCTTGTTCCGCGTACCCTTTCCCACGTCTTGCTTTCTTTAACTTGCTGCCGTGTTCCGGGAAGCGCTGTGCTGCCACCTGCGTTTGCAGTTTGCTCTGACCTCGGTGCTCTGTCGGGTGTTCCTGGCTGGTTCACCAGTCTCCAGTGGTCGGGCGTCTGAGTGTGGCTATTTTTTTTTATATCGCCAACGATGCCGTAGTGAATAACTTTCCACAAATGTCGAAGAGACCAGAGCTGTTATTATTATTATTATTTAATTGCTGTGTGCTCACCAGAAAGAGACAGAAGGTGAAAGGGAGAAAACACCAGTGCTGTCGTGCTGTGACCCCTCCTCCATTTCCCTGCCCTGTCGGGATTTGGGGCATGCACGCACATGCACCTGGTGTTTTTCCAGCTGCTGGGTTCAGGATTTGAACCCCTGTTGGCCATGTGGGATCCAGTTCCCTTAACCTCTAGTCCATGGGGACGGCCTCTCTGAGAAAGCTGGAGTTCTTGACTTCAGGTTTCTGAGCTTCCTCCTCGCAGTCTCCACACATCGAGGAAGGGAAAGCACTCCCCAGCTCTGGAGCCTTCCCTCTGGCCTCCCAGGCTGATCTTCTCTGTGGCTACGTCCTCTTTTCTGGACCACTCTTGTCAACGTGCCAACATACCGTAATATTGTCATTAAAAAAAGAAAAGGAGCCCTCCCTGCTGCAACATCCAGGGTGTCACTCAAACGTGTGGGCCATTGGATGTGGCACCGAAGGGTCCCTAGTGGCCTGGATGGGAAGAATTTTGGCCACATGTGGGGGTGACCTTCTGTACATTTGAGCGAGGAGGAAAAGGTAAGGCCTGAGGACTGTGGTTGCAGACAGCCCCCACCCCCTTTAAATTTAAATTCTATTTATTCCCTCCACGAGAGAGAGAGAGAGAGAGAGAGAGAGAGAGAGAGAGAGAACCCCCAACTAGAACCAGGTGCCGTGACCCACCCCAGCCTCAGCTAGCCTGATCACAGCCGTGCACACCTGATGTGCTCGAGGAGGCCCGGGACGCGAACCCAGGACGTTCCCATGTAGGTCAGGTTGAGCTACTGCCACACCTCCGCCGGTCACCTCACTGAGGTGGCACCCATGCAGCCCCGAGCGCAGTGCCCAGCTGCGGCCTGTGTCAGTAGTGGTGGCTGGGAGGATAAAAGACGAAGGAGAAAGTAAGAGCTGTCCGGCGTCATTCCCCGTGGGCCCCCTCGAGGCCCCCCGGCAGTGGGAACACGGTAGACCTCGTGGGTTCAGTCAGTGGGCAGTCCTTCTGTCTCACTGCCTGCGAAGACGGTGGGAACGGGTGCGTGAGAGTCTGTGAGTGTGCGGACCTTGGCCCACCCGGAGACCCCAGCAGGGCCCAGCTGACTGGGAGCAGTCGTCAGTCCTCATAATGCTCTCAGGTGTTTTCAGGGTCCCCGGGGCCCCTGCAGGGCGGCCTCGAGGACTTGTCCTTCACATCTTGGGATCACACAACTCTCAGAGGTCGACAGTAGATGCCACCCTCCTCACCTCCGGCATGGGGGGCAGGAGGCCCACTGTCTGGAGTTTCCTTTTCCACTCAGTTTCCTGCCCTTTGGTGGATCTCACAGGCAAGCCCTGTCCTGACTGAAGGGTCTCCTAACAGACTGCCCTGGAGAGTCTCTGCTTTGGGACAGAGCCAGTGCCTGGGAGGGGTCAGGTGTCCTCCACAGCGGGGTGACCCCTGCCAGAGGTTGGTGGGCTGGGCGGAGGCTGCCTGGGACGCAGCTGCAGGGCGGCAGTGGGTGAGGGGTCTGGGAGTGCTGTTCAGGAGAGTGACAGAATGCAGGTGGGTGCGCTCCCTGGAGGGCTCCCCTGGGGGCTGGGCTCCCTACCTGTGGAGTAGGGAGGGCTGACCTGGGGTGCAGGAGTGCAGCGTCCACAGCTACCTGACTGGCTGTGGTGTGCCCACTACCAGACCCTGGCTTCCCCCAGGGCATGCGAGCTTAGTGTTCATGGCTCTCACGGACCTTCTCGTCTGGGAGGAAACCCGCTGGGATTACGGGGGAGGGGAGCTGTGTCACATGACTTGCTCTGAAGGACAGAGAGGTGCCTGTACCCACATCATTTGTCCTCCTTCAGCTGGTCCTTGAGAAGTACATTTGTAAGAAGGGATTTGATGTTTGTTTTAGTCATTCATTCATTCATTCATTCATTCCTCTGCTGAACGCATGTTCATCGGCCTCCCGTGCACCAGTGTGGGCCTCAGCTCTGGAGACGCACTGTCCCCACAGTGTGGGTATCAGGCGAGGGTCCCCCTTCCTCCCCGGCCCCTCACACGTTCTAGTAGAGGGAAGACAGGGAAGTACGACGGGGTGGATGGTTCAACCTGAGTCATAAAGAGATGCTCGAAGAGAGCAACGGGCTTGGCAGAAGAGAGCATGCGGGGTGTGGGGCGAGGGGCGGGCGTCACGGGCACCCCGGGGAAGGTGCCATCTGAGCAGTGAGGGCTCTGAAGCCAGAGGAGCCCGCCGCGTTGAAGGAGCTGTGGGAGGCTGGGCTGGGGGTGTGGGTGGCGGTGAGGGAGGGAGCGGGTCATGACAAGAGCCCAGGAAGACAATGGCCACGTCGGGTCCAGCCGTGCTAGACAGAGGCTTTTATCCCAGGAGACAGCAGAGGCCACTGCAGGTTTGAGCAGGGCCGTGACACAGTGTGAGCTAGCATTTTAAAAGGTCACTGGGGCTTCTGGGTGCAGGATGGAAGGGAGAAGGGCAGGAGTCGGAGCCGAGAGATAGATGGACACATCACAGCAGCCCAGGCGGCAGACGGCATGGCTCGGACCTGGGTGGGAGTGAGGCTGGGAGATACTCCGGAGGCAAAGCTCCGCAAGGAGGCAGGCCCATGTCTGGGTTCACGGCCTGAGCACCTGGTGGGTGAGGAGACCCTGAGGAGTAGCACGGGGGGTTGCCCGCGTGGAGTCGAGGTGCCTGTCCAACTGGCCACGCCTGCTGGGTGCAGGCGTCTGGAGCCCAGGCTGCAGGCGGCATGGAGACGGCGCGGGATGCCATGGGACAGGACTGGAGGGGTGCTCCCAACTCGGTACCTGGCCGAATGGCCATGGGCAGAAGTGACCGTCTGCTAACCAGGATTGCTCCGTAATCGCCAGCGTATTATAAAAGGTGTCGGGTCAGAGACTGGTGCCTCGCATGCAGTGTCCGTACAGCCTTCTCACTGTCACGTGCTGGACCTCTCCAGGTCTGCAGTGCACGTTTGTGAAGACGGACGCTCGCTTTCAACCCAGAAGGCTGGAGGGGCACATTGACGTCTGGCTGGTGCTGTCGCAGGGACGCTGTCGATGGGCAGCTGCCCCGGGCCGCTGGCTTTCCTTTCTGAGAGTGACCGGCTACGGTCCAGGCTGAGTTCCTCCTTGATTCGGACTTGGCGTCGGTGACGATGCTCCGTTACTGAAGCCGTCCCCCGGCGGGCGCTTTGCTCGCGGACGCAGGTGACGTCTAGTCTTTTCAGAAGCAGCCTTGAGTATTGCTCACGTATGGCTCTCATTTCTGGTTCTCCTGCCCGTATCACTGTCTGGTCACTTGGGAAGCAATGTGTCCCTAAGCCGCATGTAAGCCTTACACCCAGCGGTGTGACCGTGGACTTCCGACACTGCCCCTCAAGGTCGTCCGGGCCTGAATTCCCCCTGCAGCCCAGCCGTGTAGCCTGCACACAAGCAGCGCTTCCCCGAGTAGAACGGCAGGGCCGTGTCCAGAGCGCTGTCCTTGCCTTTCAGGGCACGTTACATCACTGGGCTCCGCAGTTCAAGTCCCAGATCCAGCGGCTTAAATCTCACGCCGGACATGTGTGTGTGCACGCCCAAAATCCGGAGAGGAGAATGGAGGAGAAAGGACTGAGGCATGCCAATTCCCTGAGGAGTGATTTCTTGCTTTCTGTCTCTCTGTCTCTCTGTGTGTCTCCAGTGAGTGCATTTGTCATATAAAAAGAAAAAAAACCTCTCTTAAAAAAAATAAAAAAAGAAGAACCAGGAGGGAGATCAGGCAACCCTGCCACCACATGGCCCTTGAGCAAGTGTGGGGTCAAGTGCTGCTTGTGACATCGCAGTAATTGAGTCTTGAGCGACTGTGACAGTCCCCGCCCAGCTCCCTGATTGCTGCCTGCTCCCTCTGAATAAGCGGCCCCCAGTCCTGTGACTAGCTAATCAAGCTTCTTTTTTTTATTTATATTTTTTATTGTTTGCTAATCAAGCTTCTTACTGTGGTGTCAAGATGTCAGAGAGACAAGGGCGAGAGTCAGTGTGTGGGAGGCAGGGGGCAACTTTAAGACCCTTTGGTTGTCTTTACCAATATCCTCTTCTCCTGGGGAACCCACTGGTACAATCTCCTCACCCCCACTTCCCCAGATCCTTGCAGTCCACCCTCTTATCTCTCAATGCAGCTTTTTCTTTTAATTGCCAGAAATCGTGTGCATTTGCCAGAGAGAGAGAGAGAGAGAGAGAGCGAGCTCAAAAGGGATGACACACCTCCCAAAGGGGTGTGGTCATGCTGCGATCCCTTCTCCTCCATTTCTCCATCTTGTCTGGATTTGGGGCACACAGGCACATGTACCCAGTGTGTTTTTCAAGCTGCTAATGCTGAGATTTGAACCATGGTTCCACATGGTCGACTGCGAGGCTCGGGAACCAGCTCCCAACTGCATCTTTCTAAAAAATAAGTTTTCCTTTATTTCTTCCATTAGTGAGAGAGACGAAGAGAGACAGAGAGCGAGACAGCACCTCCAACAGAGTCCCAATACTGCAGGTCACGCCGGCCTCAGCCAGCCCCAGATGAAGCGCACACGCACGCGGAGTACTCAGGCTGGTCTCCAGAGGCAGACCCAGAACGTCCCGCCTGGGCCAGCCTCATGGAGTGGCGTTTTGCCATTGTGCCACTGTCATTTGGAATTCTTTCTTTCTATTTTATGTGCGTAAGATACTCTTGGTGAGACACCCACGGTCTGTCCTTAACTCTTCCCCCTTTTTCATTCTGGAATAATGTTTTTTTTTTGAGAGGTTTCTGATAAAGGGCATGTGTGCTCACCAGAAAGGCAGAGAGAGATGGAGAGGCAGAAAGCGAGAAATCACCCCCCCAGGGGGGATGGCCAAGCCGCAATCCCTTCTCCTCTCTCCTCTTGGGATCTTGGGCACGCACACGTACCCAGCGTGAGTTTAAGCCAGCGGGTCTGGGACTTGAACCGCGGTTGACTACATGGAAGTCCAGCGGCATAGCCGTTACGCCAATTGCTGGTCCCCTCCCTTTTTTTTTTTTTAATTTGCTATAGGGCACGTGTTTGTGTGTGTAAGAGAAAGATAGAGAGGGAGAGAGAGAATGATACTCTCCCTCCCACCCCTGAGGAGTTGGCTACGCTACAGTCCTTTCTCCTCTCAGGATTTTGGGCATGTATACTTATGCATCTGGCATGCTTCTCTCTTCTCTTCTCTTCTCTTTTCTTTTCTTTTCGTTTTTTTTTAGAGATTTTTGCTATAGGACCTGTGTGTTTGCTGAGAGACAGAGATATAGAAAGGGAGAAATCACCTTCCCCCCCCAGGGGGAGATGGCCATACCACAATCCCTTCTCCATTCTCCTCTTGGAATTTTGGGCACACACACCTCTAACAGAGTCCTAGTACTGCAGGCCACCCCGGACTCAGCCTGGTGTGAATTTCAATCTGCTGGGTCTGGGACTTGAACCATAGTCAGCCACATGGGAGTCCAGCGCCTTAACCACTATGTCACCTGCTGGCCCTTCTCACCTGGTATGTTTTTCAAGCTATTTGTTCCGGGACATGAATCCTGCAGTTGGCCATGTGGGATCCTGCCACTGTAACCACCATGCCGTGAGCTGGCCCTGGAGTAATTTCCTTAGGAATGCAGATGCCCTGAAAGTTGGCTTCCTTGGCTCAACACTGTGAAACTCCTCCAGGACTGCACGATAATCGGCTCCACTGTGGGACCTCGTTCCAGCCAGTGAGTGGATTCTGAGTCCGTCCAGCTGCTCTGACCTTTGCCCTGTGCTCGCCTTCTCATTGCAGAGAACCTGGCGGACTGCAAGCTGAACGTGGCCGAGGTGACGCAGTCCGAACTTGGGCAGAAACAGAAGTTGCAGACGGTGCTAGAAGCCGTGCATGACCTGCTGCGGCCCCACGGCTGGGCGCTCCGGTGGACTGTGGACTGTGAGTTGGCGGGGGCTGGGGGCATGTGAGCCGTCCTCTAGTCTTCAGACGTTTGCTAACACGTCTGGCCTGGCGTCCTCAGTGCCCTCTGCCTGCTGCTCCTTGCAGCTGGGGAGCAGTGGGCTATTCTCCCGTGCTTTGGGGGGAAGATTGTTTCTGGCGGGTGGATCGGGAGACTCGGAGAGGCAGAGGGAGCCCAGCTGGGGTTCCCCCTAACCGCCAGTGGCACCCTCACCAGTGAGCTGCTCCCCTGGTGGCCCCCAGGCCAGGCCTGGGGCACGCTGGCATTAGGATATTATTTTGGTATCACACAAGCTCCAGCCATAACATGAGCCCAGAAAGTGAAAAATGGAACCCAGAGCTGCCGGAACGTCCTCCACTGTCCTGTCCACACCTCCCCAGCCTGGGCTGTGGCTCCCCAGCTCCCCATGGGTGGGGCCCTCCAGGTGTGGGTGCGGGCCCTGGCGATGACCTTGCACTGGATCCTCGGCAGAGACTTGGCCGGGCTCAGCCTACCTCGTGGGTTGTGGGGGCCGTGGGTGGGGAACTGTGACGTCCTACTGCAGGGACGTTGTGACCAACCCTTAGTCTGCACACCGCGGAGACCTAGGAGAGGGTTGGTGGTGACGGGGGACGGACGTAGGCGGGCAGGAGCCAACGCCTGCCCTTGGCAGTCTCCCCCATCGGCATGGCTGATTGCACAGAGGGGGAGCCGCTTTAGCGCCAGGAATCACCACGGAGTGTGTAGCCCCGACCTGCTTTTCACGATCTTTTCCCTTCGTCGCGCTAATTTTACTGCCCTGCTTATCCCTTCTCCTGTTACCGCCCACTTTACGGCTTTTAAAAACAGGAGGCTTTTAAAAGTGGTTGCACTCATCACCTTAGGCCAACGGGGAAAAACATCAGGAACTAGAAATAGAGTCACCCAGGATGCTTACTGACTCTTAGTTTATTCACTAGTCTCTTCCTTGAGTGAGACAGAGAGAAAGAGGCAGAGACAGCACTCCCACAGGGTCCTGACCCTGCAGCCAGCCCCGCATCACACCCAGAACCTTCCTGAGCAGGCCAGCCTCGCTCACAGTCCCGCTCACCACTGCGGCTCCATCGGGCCCTGGTCTGCTCCAGCCTGGCCTCTCAGGCCTCAGCGTCTTCATTGCCCCTAAGACCTGATGCGGAGTCCCTGTGCAGCCCAGTCTGAGGCCTCTCCCTTCTTCACTCCCACCAGCAATCCACGGCAAGAACCTGGTGGCCATCCTCCACCTGCTCGTCGCCCTGGCCATGCACTTCCGGGCCCCGATCCGCCTCCCCGAGCACGTCTCTGTGCAGGTGGTGGTCGTGCGGGTGAGTATGGCCGGGGGTCAGCCTGCCCGTGGCTCTGCAGAAGGATGACAGTGTGGCGTGTCCCTCTGTAGCTTTCCAGTCCTCTTCCCGCCCCCGAGAGGCTACCTTTCATTTTTCCTATTGACAGAACGTACGCGTCACCCTGGCTTTGAGATAAGTGATTGGAGCAGGAACAATAGCATTGATTTGAAGAGGCAGGAGGGTGTTGAGGTTTCATTTCCCGCATTTTTGAAAAGAACACTTGTCTCCAAAGCCAGCTAGCTGGAATTCGAGCCCCTTGAATGTGCTTATTACTCGCTGGAGGAGGTTGAGGCGGCAGGAAACAGCTACCCAGATGAGCGCGCGCCCGCCTTTGCTCCCGCTGGCGCTAGCTCGCTAGCTCGTTAGGTTCGTTTCTCTTGATGCACTTGGGGAAATGGATCTGGGGCCCGGGTCCTCCCGGGGGGGCGGGCGGAGGTGGAGCTGCCAGCCCTCGTAGTTCCCTGCCTGTAAGCGCACAGAGGCTGCCCGGAGCGCGTGTGCTACTTCGTGCCGTAAACACATGTTAGGCGCCTGCTGTTCACTGAGCTCGCTGTGAAGCCACCGGGAACACTGACCGGGGAACGAACCCGGGGAGAACCACACCTGCCACAGAGCTGAGGTCATGCCGAAACCTGAGCGTCCCGCGTGTTCGAGTGACCCAAGATGTCCTGCTCCGCCGTCCCTGCCTTTACTTACTGTCCCTGGTCTCTGCGGTCCATGAGGGCTTGGCGGAACCTGTGTTCCCCTGAGCTGTTCTGACCCCTGCGCTGCCAGCCCCAGGGCTCGACCTGACCTGACGGAATGCCCCTTGCTGGCGCCAGGCAGGGGTCACCTGCCAGCTCCTCCCTCCCTCCAGAGGAGGATGCCTGTGGTCCGCGGAGCGACTCGGGCCCGGGCATTCCTGTGGCCCATGTCTTGGCCGCTGGCTCGCAGGCAGCCGGCCCAGAAAGGTTTCCGAGGACACAGGAGCGGGGCTCCCAACCCGGCCTCCGTCAGACTCGGGGTATCTCCTTTCAGGCTGTGCTGAGCCAAGGCAGTCTTGTGGCTTTGCGGGAAGTTTCTGACCCGGGCAAGCACTCTGCCCCGATCAGTTCTGGACGGGTCTCCTGGCTGTGCCAGGGAAGGAGAGGGAGGTCCCGGGGGCTGGCTGCCCGCCTCCCTCTCGGCCTGCCTCCCCAGCCCGCAGCGCTGCCCTCAGTCTCGCCTGCCGGGCTTACCTAATTCCAGATGGGGCGAGGCGAGGGCCGTGCGTGGGTGGGTGAGAGGAGGGTCAGGCCTGGTTCCCACGTCGCAGTGGCCGCTGGCAGATGGCCAGGCTTCTCCAGCTGTGGTGCCCTCCCCGTAACACTGAGCGGAGGCCGCAGGCCACACCCACACTGACGCTGGCCCTGCAGCTAGGAGGTGCTGGGGTGTGACTCCGTGAGCAGGACATCTCTGGCTCCCTCCATGGGCGCTCCTGAGGACCTGGGAGAACAGAACCAGCCCCGAGAGTGCTCTGCGAGCCACTCAGGAAAGGGAGGGGAGCTCGGCCCTTCGCGGAGCCCTGGGGGCCACCCCAGCGGAAGTGCGTTCCCTGTCCCTTGGGTTCCAGTGGGGCCTGTGGAGGTGGTCAGAAGAGCTGGCCTCTGAGCCCCCTGCAGAGCCTCTGTGGTATATGGGCTGCCTCTCCACTGTCACCACCACTGCCACCTCGCTGTCACCCCACTTACCACCACTGTCAAGCCCGCTGCCTCCCCCAGTGCTGCCCCTTCGCACCTGCCGGGCTCCAGCAGCCGTGTCCTGTGCTCGTCTCCCAGGGCTTCCATGCCAGAGCGCACGGAGTGGGCATATGACAAGCAGACGTTCCTTCCCTTACAGTCGGGGGGCTGGAGTTCCAGATCGAGGCCTGGGCAGGCCAGGTCCCTCCCAGCGCTCGCTCCCAGCACTCCAGGGGAGGGTCCCTCCTGCCTCTTCTTGCTGCTGGTGGCCGTGGCAGCCACAGGGTTTTGGGCGTGTGGCTGCACCACTCCAGTCTCTGCAGCTATCTCGTGGCCTTGTCCCTCTGTCTGTCCGTGCCCTGCCTCTTCCAGCAGGCTCTGGTCACGTAGACTTGGGTGCGCAGGAGTCTGTCACGTCCTGCCCCACCATGTCTGCAGAAGCCCCACATCCAGCTAAGACGGCGCCTGGGTTCTGGGTGGGCCCTGTTTGGCCTGTGCACCTGTGGACCTCTTGGTGCCCCTACTGTGGTTTACAAGCCTCTGACTGCGCGCCCGCCTCTCCCGGCTGCTGAGCGTGGAGGATCCTGGGGGCCCCCCGAGCTGGGTGCTTCTCCTGGGCCCCACAGATGTCACTCTCAGGGAAGCAGAGGAGGCAGGGCAGGTGCAGGCACTGCAGGTCACCCCTGGTGTCCCACAGTGAGCACCCTCGGCCGTCTCCTGGCCCAGGGTACTGTGCCAGCCTCGACCATAGTCTGTGTCAGTCCCCCTCGTCTGTCTGCCTGCTTGGTTTTCAAGGACTGATTTGTCTGCTTCGGGGTTTTCAGAAGCGGGAAGGCTTGCTGCACTCCAGTCACGTCACGGAGGAGCTGACCACAACCACGGAGTAAGTGCCCCCCTGCTCTGCCTGCCAGGCCTGGCTGCCACGCGGGTGGGGATGCTGGGATGGGGCTGTCCCTTCACCTGCAGAGGAGGTCCCCCCGCAGCCTCCACGCACGCTTCCCCCCTCTGCACCACGTTTCCGTTAGAGCTGCGTTGTCTTCCAAAGCCTTCGAGGTTTCAGTCCTTACCGTAGACAGTGAGCCGTAGAAGGTTGGCAGCCCAGCTGCGATGGTGCAGGAGAGTCTGCCGCTGAGACGCTGCAGCCACATCAGAGTCGGGGTTCGAGTCCCAGGCTACCTGAATGCACCGGGGGTATGTGTACCTATGATCCTGGCTGGGGACACTTGGAGCAGGATCATGCCATGAGACATTGTCAAGGTACCTGTCCCTCTGTCTCATGAAAGAAGTAAATATAAACAACCTAGCAGAGGTGGAAAGAGTGGGAGCGAGCACTTGGGATGGGTAGAGACCTGTCCCCAGGTCGTTCATCCCTCTCGGGAGCTCCATCAGAGGGAGCAGTGTGCCCGAACTGAGCCACCTCCTGTCTCTCAGAGAGCTGGGGCGGGGGCAGTTTAGGAAGTCTGAAAGGCCTCAAATCTCTTCAAAACAGTAAATCAAACGGTATGTTTTGTGTGTGGTTTTAGGAGCCCTTACAGCATCCTGTTAAGTCTCTTTAAAATTCACTGCGTTTGTGCCGATTGACTAAGCCTTTTTCAGATGAAAGACGATGCTTGAAAATCGATCGTCTCCATGAACCCACCAGCTCAGTTCACAGTGATTAATGACTGTGTCGTGAATTCATGTATGGTCTTTCGAAAACGAGCTGACGTCAGAAAGCCCTGTTGGTGTGCGAGCTGTCGGGGCTGCTGATGTGATGCCTGGCGTCTATGCACCGGCCTCCTCAGGCCTCCCAGTCTGTTCCAAGCCCGTGTAGGGGACTGAGGGGGAGGGCGAGGGAGGGCGAGGGAGGAGTGCACTTCGGTGGCTGGCGTGGCGGGCCTCCGGCAGCAGCTCGGCGTCTCAGCGGTAGCAGGAGGGCAGTTTGAGAGGAACTGAATCCTAGCGTGGGTTCTTGGGTAGCAGACCAGCCCCAAAGCCCAGTGGCTTAAACAACAGCCATTCCATTTCGTCTGCTGCTCACAGTTCAGTGGGTCAGCAATGTGGGCTGGGCTCAGCGGGATGGCTCTTCGGCTTGCCTGACCTGGGGTTGCTTGTGTGACTGCAGGTGTCTGCTGGCGTGGCTGGGCTGGCTGGGCTGGGCTGGCCTCCCCACCGTCCTCATTCCTCCCTCATGGGGTTAAGCTTTTTCCCAGGCTGCTCTCAGCATTCCAAGAAAGGGGGGGAGGGGGAGAGAGAGAAAGGGAACACAGTGACAGGCGAGGGTCTTGGAAGCCCATGCCCCCACTTCTGTGGTCTAAGCAAGTCGCAGGTCATCCTGGATCAGGGTGGGGCCCCAGGAGGAGCATGAATGCGTTGCAGCAGGGTGGGCGCAGAGAAGGGAGCAGCTGTGGCCATATTCCAGTCTCCGCAGGGAGGGGGCTCTGGAGAGGGCAGCAGGGAGGAGTCTGGGTGAAACCAGAGTGGTCCAGAGACTCCTGGGGACTGAGCGAGGGGGTGGGAGGACGGACACCACAGTCCAGCCTCAGCACCCAGCACCAGAGGGCCGCGAGGTGAGAGGTGCGGTTCCTCCCCAGGGCTGTGGGGCTGGAGAGGAAGGGTGTGGCTATGGAAACGTGACATGTAAAATCTAGGGGGAGGGGTGTGTGGGAAATGCCCCGAGGCCCTCTGGACATTTTAAGGAGAGGGAATGCCCAAACAGGGCGTGGGGGCCACCTCAGCTGCGTGCCAGGTGGTCCTGTGCCCCGAGGGAGCAGTGGAGAGTTTCTTCCTCTTTATTAAAAAGTTTAGTTATTTCTTTCACGTCAGAGCAGAAGCGAGTGACGGGCACTCAGTAGGGCGAGTGACAGTCTCAAGACCCAACAGGGCCTTCACGCTGGACCCACTCCCACCTTCCCCTGGTTGGATCATGACGCAGGCGTGGCTGGCATGCTCGGGAGGTCCCCGGACCTTTCCCACTGGTCCAGTGGCCCTGCTACTGTGCCCTGCCTGGCTGCACGGCGGGGTTCACTAGCCTGAGTCAGTGTCCTGCTGGCCGGAGCCAGACTTGGGGTCCTGCGGAGGCTGGTCATCGCTGTTCCAGGCTGACACCCAGGGTCAGCCCTCCACATCTCGACGTGTCCTTCTCGTACCCTGACGCCCTCTTCGCTCTCTCCTGTCCCTCCTTCTCCATGTGGCTGTGCTCTGATGGAGCATCTAAGTCATTGTGTCTGCCGAGGTCCATGTTTAGTTTTGTGTCTCTTCTCAGTGTCTTTTCTCTTTCTTTCCCTAGAGCAGTTGTGCAGTCACCACCTCCAGGAAGCTCTCCCTGCTTGCCAAGCAGGAGTGCTAGGCTTCCTCCTAGTTCCATGGTGTCTCCGTGTTCTTGCTTTTAGCGTCACAGCCCATGCTAAGAGCGATGCCGAGTCTCTCTCCCACTTGGCGTCTCCAGGGCAGGGGCTGTGCGCTGCTCAGCCCCCCAGGGCGTCTGTTTCTGTGTCCCGTGGCCTGCACGTAGTAAGTGGTTAATGTTAAGATGGGGCCAAAGGAGTTGGGCCTGCAGGGATCTAGGGACGAAAGGAAGGCCTCCCGTGTCTCAGAACGGCAGCGTACGGGAGGACCTGCACTCACACCCTGGGAGCCCGGACCAGCCAGGCCTCACCGTCCTGGGGGCACTTCAGCCTCACCTGCCTGCAGGGCCAGCCGGCCTGGCGGATCTGGAGGGCCCTCTCATTCAGGAGCCCCAGCGAGCGTGTTGCGTTCACTTGCTGACCCGTGGTCCGGGGGGTCTGCAGCCTTGGGTTTGACGGTGCCCATTCCGTGGCGGCTGCGGGACCTGTGTCCCCACGTGGGCTGCTCTGGCTCCAGTGGGCCCCGTGCTGCTGACCCTGTGCGAGGCTGCCAGTCCGCGAGTGCCTCAGCTGTGGGACCCCAGCTGCTGAGACTCATCTCTCGGCAGCCCTTCCCCTGGGCCTGCTGGTCGACCCCATCACCCTCCCCTGAGCTGCTAGGAAGCTATGAGGGCCAGAGACGCTCTCTGCATGTGGGTGACCCTGACCCTGACGTTCTCTCTGCTCTGTTTGCAGGATGATGATGGGCCGATTCGGTAAGTGGCCTGGTGGGGGCGGGGAGGGCGCCTGAGCTGTCCTGTCCCAGGGAGCTCCCGGGTTCCCTTGGCCACTAGGGGGAGTGGGCCCGCGGGGGGCGGCCTGCTGCTCGTGGTTCCGGGGCCCTCGAGAACATGCGGAGCCCCCACCCCTGTGCTCCGGGCTCCGGGTTCTTTTCTCAGTCATGAAGAGCTGGGTGGCGGGGGCAGACGGAGGCAGAGTCTGGGGTGTGGCTGTGCCCTCGCTGTCCAGGCTGGAGCTGGACGGGGGAGGGCGCTGGGCAGAGCGGTGGCCCCCCGGCGACAGCCTGCCTGTGTGATGAGCTTCCGTGCAGGCGTTCCCCGGACCCTCGGGTGACGGGCTTCCTTCACGTCGGCAGCCATAGCCCTGATCCCGTTGGTGCCCTTGGCCCGCCCTAGCCCCTGGGTCCTTGTCCTGAGACGGGGCAGCGGGGCACAGGCTGGGGGAGAGCAGCGAGTGGCGGGCCCGCGGCTCAGCCCTTACCCTGAGCTCAGAGGCTCGTCTCGAAGGCGGTGGTCGCTGTCTGTGACTGCGCCCCGTTACAGCCCAGGACCCCATCTTCATCTCTTGTGGCCTGTTTAAGGCCTCAGGGGAGGGAAGGCCTGTCCTCAGCCTTGGCCTAGGGCTCCCTCTTTTGGGGATATCCCCACATGGAGGCCCCCAGATCCTGTTCTCCAGGGTGTGGGAGTCGGGACAGGTCTTGGCCAAACGGCAGTTCCCACGCAGGCTGTGAGCCTGCCATGCCAGAGCTGGGCCTGTTGCTTCGCGGTCCTCTGGGTCTGGGGTGGAGCTCCACCCATGAGTCCGACCAGGAAGCACCGTGGGCCACTGAGGAGGAGCAGCCCTCCCTTAGGTCCAGAAGGGCCGAGAACACGAGTGCGAGGGAGTGCAAATCTCCGTGCCCTCGCCTGTCGGAGGCCTGCTGTGTGCGGGGACACTCAGCCCCACAGCGACTTTAAGGAGCAATTCAGCTCTTTAAGTCCTTATTATTAAAAAACAAATGAAGAGAGAGGGAAGCCTCTGGTTACGGCTGCTGAGGGAGCAGAGGGCAGCAGATGCGGGCCTGGGACCAGCTGGGGACATCTGAGTGGAGGCAGCCGGCCTCGCCAGCCTGCCCTGTGGGTGGCAGCTCAATTTGGGGCACAGTGCACCCCTCCGCTTTAGCACTTTAGGGCATAAAGATGACATGAGGGGCCTCATGTTTTTAAGGCCTGGCTTTCTGCGGGGCTGTCCCATCTGTTTGGGACCGGGAGTTTGAAGAGAACCAGCTCTGCTGGGGACCCGGGCCTTGGGTGGTGTGCACGAGCTTTAGGCCCCAGCGTGCTGGCGGTGACCCCTCGGTGACAGGTACTGAAACATGGCCGCAGCCTCCACTGGGGGAGGGCGCAGGGCTGTGCCTGCCTTGGCGGCTCCGGCCACCTTGCTTCTGACACGCACACAGGCTGTTGTCGGTGACGGCAATTAGTGTGGCCCCGCTGCACGGCTGCTGCTGACGCAGACTCCCCGTCTCCTGGTTACCAGGCCTGGCAACCTCGGCACCCCGGGCTGCGGCTTCCTCGGCGTGGCTCCCCTCCTCCTGCACCCCCACTGCCCTGCGAGAGTCTGACCACGCTGCCTCGCCCAGGGCGCCACTTCCCCCATGTTGCTCTCTGGCTCAGCCCTTCCTCATGCCACTTCCTGTTCTCAGACCACGCCTGGCCTGCCCTGGCCTCCTCTGACCGCCCGCTCCCCACTGTCCGTCAGGCTCAGCCTCATGCCTCCCTTGCTGTTCTGAGGGTGCCCCAGGGCACTCCCACTTCCGGGCTCCCCCTTCAGCTCTTCCAGCTCACGGCTCAAATGTCACTTATCAGTGAGGCCCTCCGTGACCCCCTGGCCCGAACTGGCCCCCGCCACCTCTCCCACCCCCGCCTGCCTCAGCATTTCTCCAGTCATCTGACACGCGCATGCTCTGCGCATGGGAGCACGCCTGTCCCTGCGGCAGTGTTTACACACTTGCGTGCCTGGCAGGCAGCAGTGCCTGTGAAATCTGGGGGCACCCACAGCCCTTCCCCGTGTCCCTTTGCACGCAGCTCCCTGAGCTGGAAGCGTCCTGCCCTCCCCCTCGCGCGCCTCCCCTGCAGCAGCCAGCTTGGGCCTCAGGTGCACAGGGCAGGAACCAGGTGTTCTGGGAGTTTCCGGAAGACCAGGCAGACCCTCCTAGGCTAACGGCTGCTCGGAGGGCTTTGTCACAGCCCTGCTCCCCGTGAGTGCCGAGCCAGGGAGGAGAGGGCCTCCACTCTGCCTGCCCCACGCCCTGCCCCATCTTCTAAGGGTCCCGGCCCATAGGCATCACTGTGCTGAGGTGGGGCGAGGAGGCTTTGCTCCCTGGAAATGAGTCTCAGGGGAGCAGGGAGGTTGCAGCCTGGTCTCCATGGCAACAGCTTGCTGCTTGCCTTCCTCTGCAGGAGGCCCCTCCCCCTCCCCAGGCTTCAGTTGGCCCAGAGCCCCTACCCAAGGCTGTGGCAGGACGGAGGGGGACATGTTCCCCCTATACCTTCTTAGGACCCTGGTCTCTCCCCTTCGCGTCCCCCCCGCCACTTTGTGCCAACGGAGCGTGTCCAAGGACTCACCCCCGGCTCACTGCCGCCGCTAGCTGCCCCAGGACCCCACGCTGCAGGGAGCCCTCTCCTCAACGCAGGGCACCAGGCTCTGCTCTGGAACACGGCCTGCTCCCTCCTGCCTCTGCACCTCCGTCCCCTCTGCCTGGAATGCCCTCGGCACTCAGAGTCCTTCCACCCTGGGCCAGGACTCAGGTGCCTCCCGGGACCAGGCTGGTGACACACCCAGAGAAGTGGCCGGACTATAAATTGATAAAGGAGGCTGGCCGGGCCTCGGCGTGGGGTGACAGTGGGGAGTGTGGGATCTGGGGTCGACTGGAGAGTCTGCACCCCTCCTGACGGCTCACTGCTGACGGTGGGAGTGTAGGATCTGGGGCCGACTGGAGAGTCCGCACCCCTCCTGACGGCTCACTGCTGACGGTGGGAGTGTGGCTTGAGGTGGGCACAGCCTCCAGCTCTCCAAGTGCAGCCAAAAATTCAGACCTTTGGACAGAATTTCTAATTTAAAAATGTCGACTCAAACAAACACGAGTTTCTATGGACCAAGCTAAGCCTCTCGCAGTTGCGCTTGGCAGATGCTGGCACACTCTGGGGATGTGGCCCTGGAGTTCCTCTTGCCTGGCATTTACAGGGTGGCGCCACCAGGAACTATCCCTCCACCCACCTCCCCTGCCCCGCACCCTCCCACGACCCAGGCCCCCATCCATCTCTGTGGCTGTCCCCAGAGCCTGTGGAGGGAAAGCTGGGGGGCAGGTGGGGGGGCAGCTCTGGGAACGGAGTGCTGCACTGTGCCCACCAGGCCCCGATGTGTCCCTTTACCCCCTGCCTAGTTTAACTCTCAGCCCTGTGCAAGGACGGACCATTGGTCTTCCCACTTTCAGAGGAGCAAATGGGTCTGTGGAGGGAAGTGATTTGCCTAAAGTGCCTGGACTTTAAGTCAGACTACAGGGTTTGAACCGAGGTCAGTTCCATTCCCAAGACAGAGAGCCCCACAGAGTGCGCTGCAGGCCTGCCAGGTCCTGTGACCCAGTCCCCACTGCCCATCGCAGAGTCCCCACCCCTCCCAGCTGTGTGGGCCCTGTGCGCTCCAGTCCCGGGGCCAGGAGAGTGGGGGCCGTTGGAGGTACCCCTGGCAGGCCGGCCTCCCTCCTGGCTTGACTCTGCCTCCCATCGGTGGCCCGGCTGGGTAGAGCCTGGCTGACATCAGCGTCTGCTCCGGGGGCTTCTGAGCTGCATGTGAGGCTCACGAGGTCTGCGTGGTGCTCTGTGAAGATTTACGTTTTCGGTTTTGTCCTGCTCCTTAGCAAACTTCCCGAGATTGGGTGTGGTGTGACGGGTGATCGTCAGGGTAATTGACAGCTGTGGCAGTCAAGGCTGGCGAGTGTCAGGGACGGGGCTTCTTGATCCATGTCAGTCTTTAGCTGAAGGAAGCTTCCCTTCTCCCTCTGCATGTGTGTGCACACGTGTGCATGCACACACACTTCTTTTCTCTTTGCCTCTTGTCCCCCCAAGGATAAGGAAGAGGCTGCAGGGGTGGGCGGGGCTGTGTGCTGCTCGCCCGCTGGCCCCAGGATGTCTAGCACCTCGTGGGGGGGGGGGGGGGCGGCCCACAGGGGTAAGGGCTGGATGCTTCCTCCAGGAAAGGCCCAGGCTCCTCCCCCTCCCCCTGGCCCCCTGCATCTCTTTCTTGTTCCTCTCCACTGTCCCTGCGACAGGCCGGCCCCCTTCACACACCTTCCCACCTCACCCTGCCCTGCGTCCCCAGGGCTCCATGGTAGGGTTTGACACCAGACTTTGGCCCCCAGGAACCTTGGGGACAGAAGCGGGGGCTTAGGTCCCTCCCAGATGCCCTCCCTTCCTCCGCAGCGGTGACAAACCCCTCCCCACAGTATGCGTCCACCCTGGAGACCTCAGGTCTCAAATGCCCTTTGCTTGGGGTACAGGCTATAGCTGTCACTGCCCCCACGTGACACCTCCTTTGGCAGCCGTCAGGTCCGGATAGAGCCAAGCGCCTGGCCCCAGAGAGCCCGGCACCTTTGTTAACCAGAGTGCAGGGAACAAGTGGGACATGGTCCCGCCACGCAGAGCCGCGGCCCAGGAGGTCGCACACCGCAGACGGATACAGGACAGTGCAGGTCAGACAGCCGTAGAGCTGTGATGAAGGGCATCGGGGAGGGACGGGGAGTGGGCGCCCTTCAGAGGAGGCCACGCGGAGAGCAACCCGAAGGAGGGAGGCACTTGGACAGCTGGTGCCAACGCTCCAGGGCAGGCGTGTGCCGGTAAGATGGGAAGCAGCAGAGGGAGGCTGGAGTGGAGTGAAGTCAGAGAGGCCGAGTGCTGCAGGCTGGTGCAGGCTGGAGCCAGCGGGAGAGAGCTGTCTTCCATCGACAGGAGCCAGGAGGAGCTGCGGGGTCTCCGTCCGAGTGGGAATGGGGCTTTTACACTTACGGCTCGCCCTACCCTCTGGGCAGAACGGGTCGGGGTTGGGAGTGCAGGAGGGAGGCCACCTACGCCGGCAGTGGTGGCTGCTCCTGGGGGGCGGGCATGGTGGGGCGTGGCAGAACCGGATGGCGTCCCAGGTGAATTTCCTGCAGACAGGGCCTGGGCCCGGGAGGACTGAGGCTGCTCCAGGCCCACGGTGTCACCCACCGGGGCGTCGAGCCTGGGGCAGGTGGCTAAGTGCTCTCTGTGTATTTAGCACTGAAAGCTAAACAGGGGTTTGAAAGAAGCTCGGGAGCATCCAGTCCGGCCAGTTTTGTCCCGAGGTGTGCTGACTTCCCTCGCTTTGCCAGGACTTAGTGACGGCATCATTCCGGCGGGGATTAAAGGGATTCTAGCCGGGGGAGGGTGTTGAGGCTGAACGTGCGGGGATTAGGGCGGCTGCGAAGCCTAAAGCCTTCTCCGCGGTCTCTTTGCATGTCCTGGCAGAGCGGGACGCCTTTGACACGCTCTTCGACCACGCCCCGGATAAGCTCAGCGTGGTGAAGAAGGTAAGCTCTCGGCTCCCCGCATTCACGCTAGAGCTTTTTCTCTTGACAGCACAAATGCCTGCTGGGGAGAAGGTGGGAAAATGTTTGGAATCTTTGAAATGTTTGCCACGTGGATTGAAATGTAATTACAGTCAGAACCATAACGACAGTGCATAAAATTAGCGCCTTTTAACCGACATCCCTGCTCCCTGGGCATCTTCCTGCCCGCCGCTCACTTCTGTTAAGTGAATTACGAGCCCCGAGTGGCAGTTCATTCTGACTCGAGGCCTTTTGTCAACGTGGAAATGTTTTTAAGCGTCAACATGCTGCCCTCACCGGCCTTTGGACCCACAGCCTGCCCGGGAAGCAAGTCGGCCTGGCCTGGCAGGGCCGTTCCCGGCGTGGGCCTGACCGTCTTCCTGCAGACGGGACGGGGCCTTCCCGGTCCGGGCAGCCTGCTGGTCAGTCCATGGTGGGCTAAAACACGTGAGCCCGAGGCCCTGGAGTCCGGAGGCTGGGAACGGTCAGTGTCTGGGAGTCTGCCGGTAAGGCTTGTTTTCCTGGGAGAATCGAGGCCCACCTCCCGGCACATGGAGGCAGCTCGTCTGGAGAGGCAGCAGTGGGGCGGGTGGGCTCCCTCCCTCCTGTGGCACCGCTTCTGCCTGACCTGAGGGAGGGAGTTCTCTGCCGGACGACCTCCCCGAACAGGTTTCTTTGTGCAGGACTTGTCAGAGCCTTTTCTGCGCTGACCTGCCTGCCGTTCTTGAAGAGGGAGCTTGTAGGAAGCACCTCCCAAACTTGGTTTTCGGTAGTGGCAGTACCTTACTGTTCGCCTGGGGGCAGCACACGTACCTCCCTGAGGAACGCACTGTGGGCCGCGGTGGTCCAGGCTCGGAATACCAGATCAGTGGTTTTGGAAGCACTTTGCAAAAGGCTGTTGGAACCCTCCTACTGGCCGTTCTGGGCCAAGCCCGCTCAGTGCCCCTGGGTCCCACGTGATGTACCTCAGAGCCTCGGAGCAGTGTCCCCCACCCACCCTGGCCACATCTGGCCCAGGGCCTGACATAACCAGTTCAGTGGGTGTACGGGGGAGGAGGGTGCTACTCTGACCTCCCCACTTCCAGCAGGTGCACGGGCGGTTACACGTCCCTGGAGCCTCGGTCCTCATCTGTAAAGTAAGGACAGGCATTGCCCTCCTTTCAGGGAGGCTGTGAGGACGAGTCGGGGTCCCGTTTGTGCAGGACGGGTCCCAGCGCTCAGATGCCAGGTTAACCCATGTTTCAAAGCATACGCCGGGCACTGGGCCACAGCAGTGAGCCCGCGGTGTCCTCGGTCTGCCGACAGCGTCCCGCTTCAGCCGCCCCTCGCCCTCCCTGTGGTTTCCATGCTAGCAGCTCCCCGTGCCCCGGGGTGTGGACGGGGGCCCTGCTCACCCTCCCGGGCTTCTCCCTGAATAGCCCCCTCTGCACGCTCACATCCAGCCATGGCCTGGGGCTCCACCGCCCACCCAGTGGCGGCTCGAATGCGCCCTCCCGCGGCTTCTCTGTGCATGCACCCTCCTGTGTTCACGGAACCTCCCTACACCGCGTACTTCCCGCAGCGCCACTGCCGACCCCGCCCCTAGGTGCACATGGAGAACTGGGCCACCCTCCGGGTGGGGCCCGCCGACTGTCCTCAGGTCCCCAGCCCCGAGGAGAGTGCTGGCTCATCATGGCTGCTTGGAATTTGGGTGGGATGAATGAGCAATGATAGCACGTCCGGGGAACGGGCTGGTACAAAGCTCCGGTGTAAGTGGGGTTTGATGCCGGACGTTCCAGTGACGAGTTTTAAACTTTTGCTGGAGAGAAGCCAGTGCCCCTAGTACCTGTGTAACGGGACGCGGCGAACCCCGCAGCCCCAGATAAAGCCCTACGTGGCCCTCCCCATTACCAGGAACCGATAGGCATGCCCTGGGCTACCTTCCCTCTCTGTGCCGAGCTATCGCCATTGGCGTGAGATCTACAGAAGGTCGAAACACGCGGCTCTCCGCCCTGACAGTGCCCCCCAGAGGACGGTGAAACACAGCGCGAGGGTGTGGACGGCCTCGGGAGGAGACTTGCTTTCTTCTCCAGCTGGGATCGACGCAGCCTTACCCACCACCGCAGAGGGCTGTTGAGAGCACATGTTCGAGACAGGCTCTTTGCTGTAGCAGATGGGGTTGTGGGAGCGCTCCGCAGGACCTGTGCTGGCGAAGGTGGGCACGCCCCGCGGGTGGGGGCCGGTGCTCGCTGACGACCCTGTCCTTGCCTTGACAGTCTCTCATCACGTTCGTGAACAAGCACCTGAACAAGCTGAACCTGGAGGTGACGGAGCTGGAGACCCAGGTATGCAGTGCCGTCCTGCATCACCGTCAGCCGGTTTCTGACCCCCAGTAGGGCTCGGGAGCAACGCCATTTAGCTTACTTCCCGAGGAATTCTGTCACTCAGCCAGGAATGGCGTTCTGGCCCCTCCGCCCGGCCTTCTCTGTCTCGGCTTCCCTGGGCTGCCGTAACAGCCGCAAACCGAGTGGCGAATACGGAAGCTCGCACCCTCAGGTCTGGGGGCCAGACGTCCAGTGGCGGTGTGGGCGAGGCTGGTTCCTTGCCCTGTGCGAGAGGATCTGTCCCGGGCCTTTCTCTGAGTTTCTGGGGTTTCTCTTTGGGGCGCTGTGGCTTGTAGACAGGAGGCTCCAATCTCTGCCTCCATCTCCATGTGGCGTTCTCCTAGGGCACGTTTCTGTGTCCAGATTGTCCCATCTGAGAAGGACGCGGTCGCAGTAGGTTAACGCCCGCCCAATGAGGTCATTGCCACGACGGGGTTACAGCCACAGGCCCTGGGGTTTGGACTCTAACATGTATATTTGAAAAAATTTTAAAAAGTTTATTCCTTGAGCAAGAGAGACAGAGACAGAGATATAGCACCCCAACAGGGTCTCAACGCTGTCATTCACCCCGGCCAGCCCTGGATGGTGGGCACACGCGTGCCCAGTGCTCTGGGGAGTCTCCATACGTGAACCCAGGACCTTCTCCGTGAGTCAGCCTGGTGTTCATTCCGTACTGCGGTGCCGTTGTCCAGCCCCCACGTACTGGGGGGCGGCACATGATTCAACCATAACACCCTCCAAGGCTGTGTCTGCCCCACCCTGCCACAGGGCTTTGCATGTGTGGGTCCCGCGGTCTAGAAAGTTCTGCTCCTCCGCACCGGCTCTCCATCGCTGCCCCCCAACAGATGCCCAGCCAGTGCCTCGCCCTCCGGCCGGTGCACACGAGCTGTTTGTTCCACAGCGCACGTGAGGAACACCCCGCCCCACTCAGCTAACATAGCATCGTGCAAACGTGTCTCCAGCACCCGGGAATGTTAAGGACGAAATACAATCCCCCCGGATCAGCCGCATGCTCGATTCTGGGGTCCTTTTGCCTTTGTGGCCCAGACGTCTCTAATACGCAGCTGATCCTTCTTAAACCCTGGGTGATTGCTTTTATTCGTTTCTGTTTCTTTAACTTTTCTCATTTGCTTTTCTAATTAAAAAAGTAATTCAGGTTCATTGTAGAAATGTCTGAAAATGCAGATAAGCAAAACAAATAAAAACCATCCATAATCTTATCCCCCAGAGATAACTGCCTGAGGGTTTTGCTCAGATCTTCTCTCTACACGTGTAGCTGGTCGTGGGCGGCGTGGGTCTGCACTCGAAGTCCACGTTGAACGTGTGCGTTTATTTGCGCACTGTTTGCAAACACACTGTTCTGTTTGGCAGTCTCCTAACCTTGCACCGTTGGCCTCTGCGTGCTTGCCACTTGCCACAGCAGCTCAGAAGGGCACCGAGTGAAAGAGAAACCCCTTTCCTATAATCTGCCCCTTCCAGTTCTCCAGAGGTGGCCCATGTCAGCTGAGGGTTGGATGAATATTTTTCTAGATTATTTTTAAAGATTTTTCTAAAAAGTTGATTTCTTTTGGGACCATCAATTGGTGTAATGGCTACATCGCTGGATTTCCATGTAGTCAACCGCGCTTTGAGTCCCGAACCCGGTGGCTTAAACTCACGCCAGGTGCGTGTGCATGCGTGCCCAAGATCCCGAGAGGGGAATGGAGGAGAAGGGATTGCAGCGTGGCCATCTCCCCTGGGGGGTGATTTCTCGCTTTCTGTCTCTTTTTCTCTCTCTGTCTTTCTGGCAAGCACATGTGCAATATAACAAAAACCTCTCCAAAAAAAAAAAAAAAAACAAGTTTATTTCTTTTGTGTGAGAGAGAGACAGAGACAGGGAGGAAGACAAGCAGTCTCAAAGGTCTCATGCCGCCCTCCAGTCCTCCAGTCTTCCCAGCCAGCGAAGGTCACGCACACGCACTCCGGCGAGTACGGGGCAGTTGGGGAAGCAGAGAGATTCAGCCGAGAGAGCGAGAGCGAGCACCGTGCAGCCAGTGCCCTGTATGGAGCCGTAGCCCCCAGCCAGCTGCTGTCGGGCCCGGGCGTCTCTGTGTGTGAGAGATGGCTGCGTGCTGCTTCCTGCTGCCGACTCTGGCTCGGGTTGGGTCCCTCTGTGACTTGTCACTCCTGCTGTTTTCTCAGCGGGAAGGCTGCCCTGCGGTTCCTTAGACTGGGGCTCCCTGACTGGACGTTCCCCATGCTCGGACAGTGGTCGCCAGGCCGCTCTTCTTGCCTGTTTCCCTGGGATAAACTGGGTGTGGGGCCGTCAGAGCACGAGCAGCCCACACCTGCAGCCCGGAGGGTCACCGTTAGACGCCATCCCCTGGGCCCCCCGGCCATCCTTGGATGGGCCGCACTCAGTGTCGGGGCCAGGCCTCCCGGCACTCCACACTTAGGTTTGCATCGACCCTTATGTAATCGCCGCTGTCGCTGTCACGCACTGCTCGAAGGAGAATGTGGAAGGTATTCGTAACCCCTGGCTGACCAGGAAAGACCACTGGCCACAGGAATGCAGAGAAGTTCTTCTCTTATGTTGCAAAGAATGAGTATTTTTATAAGTATGTTATGAGAGTGGAGAGGCCCAGGTTCAGTTCCTGTGAGGGAGTATGTGTGTGGTGTGTGGGGTGTGTGTGTGGTATGTACACGTGTGTTTATGCTGTGTGCTATGTGTTTATGTGTGTGTGTTGTGCACATGTGTGACGTGTGTGGTGGTGTGTGTGGTTTGTGTGTGAGGCTTGTGAATGTATGTCGTTTGTGTGGCATGTGTGTCCGTGTGGCATGTGTGTGTGGCATGTGTGTCTGTGTGGCATGTGTATCTTCTTTAAGCTTATTCTTTCATGAGATAAAGAGAGCGTGCAAGGACACGTGCCCTCTGTAGGGTCTCACGCAGTGATCGCCCCCCAGCTTCCTGGCCAGCCAGGCTCACGTGTGTACCTGGCGTGTGCAGGTTGACCCGGGAATCAAACCTACAGCACTGTGGAGCAGGCACTGCCACTGTGCCCTGCAGCTGGCCTGCCCCCTGCAAAGCCTGTTCCGTGCTCAGCTCCCTTCCCGTGGCCGGAGCGCATCTGTGCCTCAGCTTCCACTAATCTCTCACTCACGGTGGAGACGCCGTCGCCGTGAGGGTCGGCTGAGAGAGATCGGTGGAGTCAGGGAGCGCGGGCTTGGCAGGGTGGGCCCTGATGGGGGTGGGTGAAGGGACCCCTCCCGGGGCGCAGCAGCCCTTGGAGCGTGCTTCTGGGGAACGCCGAGCACTTGAGCGGCGTGGCAGGCCTTGGCTCTGTCGGAGGCGCTGTTCAGACAGCCTGCTGGTCTCCCTAGCAAGGACAGTGGGTGGCGTCTCCGTGTGCGGAGGCCCGAGGGCCCCGCGGTGCCAGCCCAGCCCCGTCGCCACCTGCCGACACCACGCGGAACCTGCGGTGGTTACGGCGGCCGAGTCCGGAAGCACCACGAGCGTTTCCGTGCAGTTCGCAGACGGCGTGTACCTGGTGCTGCTCATGGGCCTGCTGGAGGACTACTTCGTCCCTCTACACCTCTTCCACCTGACGCCGGACAGCTTCGAGCAGAAGGTACGTGCACCGTCTCCGTCCTCGGAGTGTTTCCCGACGGCTCTCTCTGTGGCCCAGCCGCAGCCTTCAGAAACCAGATTTGCACAAAACGGGACTGCCGTTAAATGTGACCCTTGGGAAACACGTTCCCCCGACAGGCGTGTGCCATGCATCGGGTTTGTTGCCATGTGCTCTCGTGTCCCTTCCGTGGGTCTGCGTGGTTTGTGCCGCTGTGGTCATTGGACCATGGCCCTTCCCCTCTGCTCCCTCTGTGGGTTTCCCGTTACGGCACGAGCTCCCCAAGCCCACGCTCACTGGTGGCGCCCCCTGGTGTGGCTCCGTGCCATGTCTCCTGGTCCCACTCGTGGACGGTCAACCTATTTGGTTCTCTTCCCCTGCTGAGACACGGGCCACTATTGGGACCGAGCAGTCAACACAGCTGGGTATATAGGAGCTGCCTCCCATGCCCAGAGGCACCCCGGCTGGGGCAGGGCCTCCGGCAGGCCATCTTTACCGTTCTCTTTCCTGCGGAGAGTTTCTTAGGCAAGTGTCCCAGTAGGATTGTGTGGGTCCGTCTTTCTGTCTGGGGGAGCCCTCACCTCACAGATTCCCCACCACTGCCTTTGGAGTTGCTGGAGTTCAGCTCCAGCCCCGAGCTTCTGCAGTGACCGGTCAGCAGTAGTTACTGCATCACTATTGAAAACTTAGCCGTGGGCGCCAGCACATGGTGTAGTGGTTGGACTCCCACATCCCTGACCGTGGTTCAAGTCCCATACCGGCTGGCTTGAAACTCACACCGGGCACATTTGCGTGTGTGCCCCAAATCCTGAGAAGAACGTGGAGGAGAAGGGATTACAGCATGGCCATCCCCTCTCGGGGGTCATTTCAGTTGCTCCAGAGAGTGCACACTCCCTATAGCAAAAAATCTCTCTTAAAAAACAAAACAAAACAAAACCTGGCTGTGGACAGTCCATATGGCTTTAGATTTACCGTGGACTGGGGAGGCGCACCAGGAAACATGAGCCGGTGCAGCCATCCTGGAAAGGAGGGGACAGTTCGGTCGTGTCCATGCATTTCCAGGCCCTGGCATGGCTGGTGGTGGCAGCTTTGTTTTGGAGAAATCTGTTCTTTGTTCAAACTAAGGAGCGCGCTGGCGGCAACAGTGGGTTCAGCCAGGAGACCTGGAGTTGGACTTCTTCCCAAGACAAGGCTTTGTGCAAATGGCAGAGGCGTCCTCTCCCCGGCCTGGCTTTCTTCCCTTTGAAACGGGGATGAAAGTCCTTGACAGTGTCGCCCTGGCCTGGAAGGTGCCAGGAGGCCTGAATCATCGCTGTTGCCTCTGAATAGCAGGCTATTTTAGGGACAGCCTGCAGTGCGTTTGTTCTGCTCACCCTGGGAAAGGAAGCCTTTGGTGGGGATGAGGCTGGGGGCAGCTGAGCTCTCCGCCCGGGAGGAGTCGAGGACGTGGGCGCTCCTCCTGCAGCCCCGCATCCCCAGCCCTGCATCGCCTCCCCTCCTCCTCGTGGGACGAGGTCATAATGCAGCCCCTGCATGGTCTCTGAGCTCGCGATGGCTACGCTCTGCCTCCGCATTCTCCCGACCACCTGGCAGGTGTGCGGTTCCCTCATGGCAGAGAGCTGCCCCACTTCAGGCCGGTCCCAGCGCCTGGGCTCGGCCTTGCAGGCAGGCAGGACTGGGTGAGGCCAGGAGGCGCCTTCACTCCGGCCTTGAGTGTCCTTACAGTGGCCATCCCTGGGGTGGGAGCGGGGCTCCGCCAGCGGCACAGACGTGCTTCCTGAGCTGCTCCCCGGGTTAGCAAGGGCTCAGGTCCGTGAGTTACCCCGGTCAGACAACGAACGTGCCTGGCTCTGCTGGCCGGTAACCACGCCACCCAGCTCGCCTGGTTCTGCCTATGGCTTCTTGTTTTTGTTTGTTTGTTTGTTTTGTTTTGTTTTGTTTTGTTTTTAGAGAGGTTTTCGCTATAGGGCGCGTGCGCTCGCCAGACAGAGAGAGACATAGAGACAGAAAGCGAGAAATCACCCCCCAGGGGGGATGGTCACGCCACAATCCCTTCTCCTCCATTCTCCTCTCGGGATCTTGGGCACGCATGCACACGCGCCCGGCGTGAGTTTTAAGCCACCTGGTTCGGGATGCGAACCGTGGTCGACTACGTGGGAGTCCAGTGACATAGCCATTACACTAACTGCTGGTTCCCACGGCTTCTTGTTTTAAAGCCACCGTTTGTGTCTTACCCTGTGTCGGCCCCTGCATCAGTACCTCGTGCCAGATGGGCATCTCTCCAGAGACCTCACAGTCCCCAGAGACCTCACAGTCCCCAGCATGGTGTTCTAGAGGCCTGTCATTTCTCCTAGGAGAGGCCAGAGAGGGCCCTGCAGTCCCAGGGCACTGTCTCTGTCACCTGCACTAGTCCCTACCCTCTGGCACCTGAGGGAACTGCACGCCAGGGAACCCAGAGAAAGTCCGGGGCACACAGCCTGCAAGGCAGAGCTGGAGAGTTGACTGCTATTCCAGAACCTTCTCTTCTTTTCTCATCAGGCTAGTTTTTCTTTCCTTCTTTCTTTCTTCCTTCCTTTTTATTGAGAGGTTTTTGCTATAGGGTGCGTATGCTCGCCAGAAAGACGGAGAGACAGAGAGACAGAAAACGAGAAATCAACCCACAGGAGAAGTGGTCATGCCACAATCCCTTCTCCTCCATTCTCCTCTCGGGATCTTGGGCACGCACGCACACGCGCCCGGTGTGAGTTTAAGCTACTGGATTCAGGACTCGAACCACGGTCGACTACATGGGAGTCCAGCGACATAGCCATTACACGAACTGCTGGTCCCTGGGCCAGGTTTTCTAACATCCCTTGAACTGCAGAGAGGAAGGATTCCAGGTGTCCTGTCCGTGTGGCTGGTGTGAGGCAGTGGCCTGTCTGGCCTGCTCCCCACTGGCCCTGGGGGCCTCTCCTTGTGGTCACGTCAGGGAGGGTGGAGTGGCTGCCGGATCGGGAGCTGTTGGCTGTTCTGTTGCCCTGTCCAGGGACCTGGGCTTGGGGCGTGGAAGTCTGGGGTGACGCATGGCCTGAGGGACACCAAGCGGAGGGCGGGTGATTGCCTCTGGCCTCTCCTCAGCGGAGAAGAATGCAGCTGGGAAAGCTCACTTCAGAGCAGTCGCTGTCGAGCTGGGTGTGTGCGTGGGGGGGCTTTCGTCCTGCCCTGCAGCTGGTCCCTCTGGGGCAGAGGTGGCCACCCAGACCCCGCACGGAGCGGCTTCCCGCAGTCATCCTCCCCCCGCTCCTGGCCTCCCTGCTGTCGGAAAGGAACCGCGGCCAGGTGGTGAGATGGTTGCACAGCGGCGCTGCTGAGGTTTACCTGGGGAAGCAGCTTTTCTGACAGGATTTTTTCTTGCTACTCCTCCCTTTTTGCTGCCCTGTCTCATTTTGTTTCAGAACCTGCTGTGTGTGCGTGTGTGAGTGCGTGTGCGTGCACGTGTGTGCGTGAATCGGGTTGTTTGGCTGGTGCTTAACCCCGGGAGCCTGCACTGCTGCGGGAGGAGGCGGGGTGCAGGTCCCCGTCCTGACTTGGGTGTGAGTGCGGGCTCCAGCCCCTCACCCAGCTCTCTCCTCTGAGGAGACCTGAGGTCATACCGTCTTGTGAGGTCTGCGGGGGGCGGGGGGGCACGAGGCCTGGGAACCCATGGGACACCTGGTGGGTGCCCGGCAATGGCTGCCCGCCACTCTCCCTGGAGAGGACTCGCTCTGCACCCTCCGTGTTGACCTTCCCTGCTCGAACCCCTTCTCCAGTTCCAGGGCTTGTCCCTCCCTGGGCCCAGCCTAGTTCCCCCCATCCCATGCCCAGGCCCCCTGTCCTGCAGGGACCTCCTGTTCCCATTGTTTCCAAGTGGCCTCTGCACCAACCTGGAGGTGTCCGTGGCAGGGCCTCTCATCCCAAGCCCCACCGTGGACCTGGTGGGAGCAGCCTGCCCTCCGGTCCATGCCCTCAGTTAGCCGGGACCTGCTCATAGTCGGGGCTGGCAGACCGCCACCCCTCTGCGTCTCCAAGCGCAAGCTGTGGGCCGTGGAAGTGTTTCCGGAGCTCCACCGTGTTTTCCAGTGTGTGGCTCGACTAACCAGGAGGTTCTTTTGCTAAGCATCTTTTTCCCGGTCAGTTATTAAATTACACTGCAAGTAACATTGTCCACATTTCTGATTCATTTACCAACATCATGAGAAAGCCATTGGGATAGTATTAGGTGACTCAGGGCCAAGGTCCTTCCCTGTGACGGTGCCATTCTGTTAGACTGTGGCTTCGTGCCCTGTCCACCTTGCAGGAGGGGCCAGATGTGATGTGGCTGGTCACCTGCATCTCTGACTTGGCTGGACTTTAAACACGGCCAAGAGGCTCTTGCTTTAATCCTGGCCAGTGTGCGTTGGCAGAACCGAAGCCCCGGGCCTCCTTGGGGCCGAGTGTTCTGGACTTTCTGACATCAGGGAGAAATCATGGGGGAGGGCCGGGCCTCCTTCCCCGCAGGCTGCCGCCGCCGCCCCTGCTGCTCCCACTCGGGCCGGTGCTGCGTCCGAGACACGGCCCGGCTACCCCACGCACGGGCAGCTCCTGCCAGGCCTCCCAGAGGCCACGGGTGGCTGCTCTGGGCTGGGTGCTGGCACAAGGGATTCGTCCTCTCCAAGCCTCGGTTCCCGCCTGTAAAGTGGGGTCCCTGTCACTTCTCATCGGGGCTCTCTGAGCCCTGGAGGGCAGCCTTTGCACCTTCACCCACTGACGTGGGCCTCAGCGGCTCTGCCCCTGCCCTGCCCGGCTCCCTGGGCTGGCCCTGGGTAGCAGGCCTGAGGCACAGCGGCCACCCGGACCTGACACCTCTCCCTCGGCAGGTCCACAACGTGTCCTTTGCCTTCGAGCTGATGCTGGACGGAGGGCTCAAGAAACCCAAGGCTCGACCCGAAGGTAACACCCACACGGGTCCCGGGGGTGGGGGGCATGGGCAGGTGGGACCAGGTCTGAGAGGTGGCTGTAAGGCTCTGCCGGCCCCAGCTCCCGTTCTGCATGTTCGGGGACCAGGAGGGCCTCAGTGGAGTTGGCAATGCCAGTTCCTTGATAACCACTTGACTCTGCAGGCCTCAGCCTCTGCCATGGGCCAGGGCCTAGTGCCTAATCTGGCCACTCGGGCCATGTGCTGGGCCGGGCCTCGCAGAGATATTTAAGGTTACTGGAACTCCATGAGAGTGGGCTGGGACCCTGACACCCACCAGGGGTGGTGCTTGTGAGCGGGCGGGGCACCTCCCTGCTCTGTGAGGGTCTGGGTAGTGGGAAGGAGGCCCGTGGAGTGAGGGTGAGGGTCCCCTCACTGTCCCTGCCTGGCTCATGTGGCAGGTCACTGACACCAACACCAGGATTCACCAGTGAGTGTCAGAATCCCTGCGTGGCGGCGGGGCACTCTTTTATTATTTATTTATTTTTTGAGGTTTTTGCTATAGGGCATGTGTATGCACCAGAAAGACAGAGAGAGACAGAGAGACAGAAAGCAAGAAATCACCCCCTAGGGGGGATGGCCACGCCACAATCCCTTCTCCTCCATTCTCCTCTCGGGATCTTGGGCACACACGCACACGCGCCCGGCGTGAGTTTTAAGCCACTGGGTCCGGGATGCGAACCACGGTCGACTACACGGGAGTCCAGCGACATAGCCATTACGCTAACTGCTGGTCCCGGGGCCGGGGACTCTGACATGCGGTGTGGGGTGGGCCCAGCGATTTGCATGAGCGACACGTCCCCTGTGTCGTGAACGCGTCCCAGGCCCCACTCTGTGAAAACCAGCGCCCACGCCACCATGCCAGCCAGCCTTCCCTGTGTTCTGGGAAGCGTGGAGCCGGGGAGAGGTGCCCGGCAGTGGGCTCGGTGCGTGTGGACCCCTGCCTGCGCCAAGTCCAGGGCAGGCGAGTCTTCACGGCACTGGCAAGTCCTGTGTGAGGAAATCCATTGCCCTCATTGAGCCTGGGTCAGTCAGGAGGACCCCAGAGGGGCCCGTTCTACCACGGGTCCCCCACGAGGGGGTGCGATGCTTCTTATGGCCCCTGCCAACGCCCACTCGGCAGTAGGGTGGGTTGAGTTTCCACAATGGCTGGAAGATCAGTCTCCCCTCCCCTCCCGCCTTGTACACTCAGGCCCGGCTGGTCCCTGGCCTGTCCACCCACCCGCCCCTCCAGGTCCCACAGAGCCCTCCCGCGCCCTCCTGTCTCATCATGTTCAAAGACAGTTATTCTTTTCACCCCTCCCGCCCCGCGTGGAAGCAGGAGAGCGGGGCCTTGTCCCAGCATGGCGGGTGCCGAGGACAGAGCCGGGTGGGAAGTGCAGGCGGCCGTGAGATGAGCCCGGCCTGGGTCTCGTGCAGCTGCTTTCTGCTGCTCCTGCAGCCCTTCTGCTGCTGAGAGGCCCAGGTGAAGACAGCAGTGGGCGTGGCTCAGCCGCTCCTCACCTGTGTGTCCCGGGGCAGGTTACTTTGCCTCTCCGTGCCTGGGTCTCCTCATCTGTGAAGGGGAGTGCTGATGGCTCCTGCCTCCACCTGCCTCGTGGGTTGACTGGGGTCAGGTCACTACGTGTGCCCTAGCAGAGGGTCCAGCCCCCAGGAGGTGCTCGGTCCCTGTGGTCACGGCTCTGTGGCTTAGTGTTGGTGTCTGGTGGGCCACACGCTGACAGGGAGGCCTGACGCTCCAGCCCTGCATCTCTGCCAGGGCCTCAGCTTGGCCTAGAGCAGGGCCCTCAGCAGGACCATGTCTGTGGCCCTGTGATGTTGGGACCATGCAGTTAACACAAGCTGAGCCTAGCTCTGGCTGTAGCCAGCTGAGAACGTGCTAAGGGGCATTGAGGTTTCAGCCTGATTTTGTTCATCCGTGTTGCCCTCCTGGGTACCCACCCTGGCTGGAGCAGGGCTTCCGGCACTGCCCTCCCTCTCCCCTGCCTGCATCCGGCTGTCTGGGAGCCGGGGTGGAGCCATCAGGCTCAGGGGGCCCTGGGGGTGTCTTCGAGCTTGCTGACCTGAATTGGTTCCGACTGTGCCATGAGTCAGGGAAGGAGGCCCGGCCCGCTCCACCCCTGCTCTGAGACAGAGAGCCAGGCACCCAGTTCTCGAGAGAGCTGGGGGTTGGTGGCGGCCACCCCGATGAGAGACGTCCTGCTCCTGTCTGTGATCAATACCCGCCAGGTGGAGCCAGGCAGTCACCCTGGGCCGCCCGCACCACGGCGGCCAGTGCTGAAGGGCCTTCTGCATCACTATCCAACCACCCACTTATAGATGATGGGGCCAAGGCTCAGACCCTGGGAGTCACATACCTGAGGTCACAGAGCAAGTGAGAAGAGCCAGGTGCCCGACTCCCAAGGTCGCCTTCTCCCAAAGAAAGTGGCCCAGCCTCTCGGGTCCATGGGGATCTATTGGGCACTTGGGCCCCAGGGAATGTCATCGGCCCCCGCCCCCATCACTGGACGTGCTGCAAGGCAAATCCTAGCGGAGTGGAAGGAGCAGCTGTCGTCACCGTCCCAGACGTTCGTCCCGCTGGGCCGTGGTGGCCTGTGTCTGGGGATGGCAGTGCCTGGAGCATCCGGGATGTGGCAGTTGGTCAGTCTTAAATAGAAGTGCTGTTGCAGACGGGTGGCTCGGCTCTGGGCAGGGAGGGGCTCAGACAGGGCCCCTGGGGCCTCCTCCCCCAGCCAATGACATCTCTGTTTTCTCCTGCAGATGTGGTGAACCTGGACCTCAAATCCACCCTGCGGGTGCTTTACAACCTGTTCACCAAGTACAAGGATGTCGAGTGAGGAGCTGCAGCAGCGGGGCCTTTCCGCCGGAGGAGCAGCACCCGAGCCCTGGGCCTTCTGGGGAGGGCCTCTGAGCTGTGCGGTTCAGCCCCAGCGGCTCTTGGCTGCTGTTCTGAACCTCCTTTCTGTGTAACTGCGCAGGGGCGAGGGCTTTGAAATGCAGGCTCTAAAGAGCAGTACTTGTGTTTGAGGCCTTGATTCACTGCCTTGGCAGGACGGGGAGAGTCCGCTGTTGTCTGCCTCGATCAAAAGATGAAAACAGCCAGTCCCAGCCCTCACCCATTGGGGCCGCGCTGTGCCCCTTCTCAGGAGAGTGGGAGATTGTGGGTGGGCAGGTACTCCACGGGCTCTAAGAATGTAGCCAGGCTGCTCTGGGGACACTCCCAGACTGGCTCTCCCTGGACACGAGGCGTTTTAGTAAAAGGGTTTTTGCAGTTCTAAAAGCTTCTCTCTGATGCTCAGAAGCTTAGCCGTGACCGGAGTGTCCGTTGCCCACCCTGATACTTCCCAGACACTCAGCGTTGTTTTAATTTGGCTTTTGCACCAATGCCCAAGAGCCAGGGTGACCGTGAAAGGACCCATTACTGGCGGTATCTCTGTTTCTGGCTGTGCCCAGGGGTCTGGGTGAGAAGTTGGTTCTAAATGAGCTGCTTAAGACAGCTTGGGTCAGAATGTTCCCCTCTCAGGGCCCTGTTTGGGAGTGGATGCATTCTTAGACGCTTTAGAAAGGAAAGGGGTGGTGTATTAGTTCGCTAGGGCTGCGTAACAAAGTGTTCCAGACCAACAGAGACTGATCTCACAGTCCCAGGGCTGGAAACCTGACAGCAAGCTGTCCAGAGGGGGCTGTTGCCTCCTGAGGCCTCTCACTCTGGCTTGGAGGTGCCACCACCTCCCCGTGCTCTCACACAGTTTTCCCCACCTCCCTGTGCTCTCACACGATTGTCCCCACCTCCCCGCGCTCTCACATGGTTGTCCCCACCTCCCCGTGCTCTAGCGTGGCCGTCTCCACCTCCCTGTGCTCTCGCATGGCCGTCCCCACCCCACCTCCACCCCACCCCCCCGCGCTCTCGCGCGGCTGTCCCTCTGTGTGTGTCTGTGACCCGCCATCTCTCCTGAGGACACTGGCCCTGTTGGAGGAGGCCCCAGCCAGATGCCTCATTTTACCCTGGTGGGCTTTGAAGACCACGCCTCCAAGTCCGGCCACTTTTTGAGGTCAGGGATTGAGACTCTAGTACGTGAATTTGGGGACTCAGCGCAGGCCTGAACTGAGGGCCTTGAGGGCCCGTCTCATCTCGAGAGCCCTTGGGGGTGTCCTAGACTTGGAAAGGCTGGCCACTGGTTTCCGGGCGGTCTGCCCGTTGTCGCCTCAACTCCAGAGAGTAGGGGCTCTTCCGGGCTGGCTCCTGATTACGGTGCGTCCAGCACTGTATCCTCCCCAAACCTGCCGGACCCGCGACGCGCCCTGCAAAGCACCCTCCTTCCCCGGGTTCTCCCCGCCTTCCCCGCAGCCACGTGGGCCCTCTGCTCGCTTGGACTTTCACGGCCCTGCTGTAGGTCGGGGCCATTGAGCATGTCGTTAATATGAAGCTGAATGCCATCACTAAAGTTTCCAAAAACAGTTTCCTATCCCCCAGCACCTGCTGCTGCTAGGCTGAGGATGGGTTCAGACTAGCCATTTTGATAGAGGTGGTTTCTCGGCAGGGGAAAGAAATAATTAAAACGGCTTTACGATGTCTCCCGCGGGATGTAGTGACATTAAAGAGCCACAGTGACACAATAATCGTGCCGGCACAGTCTGTGCTGCCTGCATTTCCGGCACAGAATCACGGCGGCCAACATCCGTGGAGGGGGCCCCCTGCCTCATCCCAGGTGGGCTTGGCGAGGGTGTCGGGCACCCCTGGGGTTGTGGGGGCTGACGGGGTGGAGGAGGGCAGGTGAGGATCTGGGAAGAACGCCTCCAAGGGTCTTCAGCCAAAGCCATCGATGTGGAGGGGATGAGGACTTTGAGGGGCTTCAGCTCCCCGAGGCGTCCTGACAGGCCCCATCTGTATACACGGGCCCAGCCTCTCCCCACGGCACGCTTTTCTGTTTGGAGTAGGACAATAAAAGGAATAATGATGTGGAACTAGAAAGTAACACGTTCCTTCCCGGCAGTGATCACTCGGCCACGGTTCCAGCAAAGGACTGATGTTTTTAAAGACAGGGTTTCACTGCGTGGCTCTGCCCCACCCCAGCCTCGCAGCCGGGACCGCGAGCACGCCATGCTGCCGGGCTCTCTTAGAGAAGGTCTCGCTGCAATGCCCAGGCAGCCTCGAGCTCACACCCTCCTGCCTCAGCCTCCTGAGTTGCTGGGACTACGTGTGGCGTGGGCAGGAATAAAACCTGGGCCTCCATATGGTCCCGGCCTGTGGTGCACAGGGTCTTAGCAGCAAATACCACTGCAGCTGGGCCAGGAAGTGACCTTTTATCTTAATTCTGTTTTTCCCCCCGAATTGTCCTGAAGGTGGGGTTTGCTGTTTCTATACCCACAGAGGGCCTCTGGTTGACCTTCCTACACACCTGATTTCCCGCTTCACTCCCACTTCCAATCAGAATTCACACTATGGCCTGTTCAGATGCTCCGAGGGCCAGCTCTGAGGCAGAATTCAGGGTCGCCTCTGCCGTGAGGAGCACCTGCTCTGTCATCAGGCCGTGGTTTCTGTTGACTCGGGTTACCTGGACACAGGACTCCGAGTGCCTGCTCCTCCTCCTGGTGTGATCCATGTGGGGCATCTCAGGGCGGCCTGGGCTCCAGACTCCACTTTCCTTTGACACTCGGGGTTCTGGAAACTTCCTTCTCTGCCACTGCATTTCCAGTGGATTATTTTCTCTGAAGAGGGACTCTGGTTTATGGGAACAGAGGAAAACAAGATTGCTTGCCTCACCAGCCTGGAGCATGGACGTCTTGGATCTTCAAGGCCTGTGAGGACACGTGGCGATAGAGTGAAATATTGACCTTGTTACTCTTAATTGCCAGAGGGTGGGTGTGCTCAGCAGAGGGTGGGGTGGTCACGCCCCACTCTTCTCGATTGCCCCACTCTGGTAAGAATAGGGCATACGTGCACACACACCCGACTTGTTTTCCAAGCTTCCAGGGCTGAGATTTGAACTTTGCTGTCAGCCATGTGGGATCCAGCTCCTTTAGCCACTAGGCTACGGGCTGGCCCCGAAGCACATGCCTCTTCTCCGTCTCAGTGTGACGAGTGTTTGCGCCCACCTGGCCTCAGGAGCCTGCTCACAGCCTCGGTTCCCCTCTGCCAACCAGCCCAGCATCAGCAGGCGCTGAGCCCAGGGCCCCACTGGCCTGATGTCCTAACTGGATGCGACAAAATGATCTCACTTTAAAGCAGCTGCATCCTCGCCTCCCTTGCTGCACCAGTATCTCATCTTTTCAGCAACATTTACCTTGGTTTCTGGGTAGTAGGAGAATGCCACAAAGCCCTTGGCATGCAGAATCGGACCCGCCTGGCGGCCTGCGGGTAGTGCGTTTTGCTGGGCTTACTGCAAGGACCCGGATGCTTCCCCAGCCAGAGAGGCGTGTTTGGGCACTGCCATGGGATGAGGCAGGTTGGGGTGGCACACCCTGCTGGCACTTGTCCCAATGAGGGACCAGAGAGCACAGGCTGTCCTCTGCCTCTGGCTGCTGCTTTTCCTTTCACACACATAGTGGTCATTGGCTGTGCCGGACCAGGCCTGGGTGCCAGGCCCATGTAATTCCACATAGCCTTGCCCGCCAGGAGCCTCCAGGCCTGGGGAACCAGGCAAGGGCCTAGTGCATATCCCTCTGTGAGTAACAGGGACTCAGGGTCCCCCAAGCTTTGGCCTAGGCTGGAGGTGCATAGGAGGTTGCTGCAGGGACGTGAGGGCAGTAGAGCCCTGGCTACAGGTGGGCACTAGCGAGATCCAGGGCACAGCTGCTGTTCGCCTGGCCCCCAACAGAGGCACGTGTCGCCGGTGGGCCAGGGGACAAGATGGGGCTGCAGGAGGAGGCCACCCCCACTCTCTTGAAGGGTCAAGTGGTCGTGAAGCATGAATGCCGACCAGCCGGTGACTGCTCTTGCTGTGGGGCAAGGGACGCCTGTATGCCCCCGAGGGCAGCCCGATCAGCATGCTCTGCACGGGCCCTGCCCTCACCTCCCTGTACACACCGTGGGGCACTTCAGACGCGCCGAGCTTTTTCTACCAAATGACAACATCTGGAGCCAGTCCCATCGCGCAGGGGTTAAGCCCTGTGCATTGGGAGCTGGACCCCACATGGCTCAGGGCAGTTCCAATCCTGGCTCTGGTAGCTTGGAGGACTTGCTGGGTGTCTGTGCATGTGGCCCCAAATCAGACAGGATGGAGAAATGGAGGCCGTGGTATGACCATGCGCCCCTGGACGCGCCCCTACCTGTGGGCACACACGCCCTCTAGCAATTGAAAAGAAAAACAGACTCTGACTTCTCCAGGATGGATAGGCCGGAGAGCGAGGCCGCGGGCTGTTTTAGAAAAACCCAGCAGTTACACACTGCTGGAAAGAAGCCGGGCTCTGGAGAAAAGCCTGGGTTTGAATCTGGCTTTGTCAATGTGTTAATTAGCCCAAACCTCCCAGCTGAGGGACAGACTGGGTCCTTCCGCCCATAAAACCTGCCATCCTTAACCGGGGCGATTCCGCCCGCGCCATCAACCGGCAGTGTCTGGAGAGTTTGGCTGCCATGGCCCAGGGCGCGGTGCCGGCCGTCATGGGTGGAGGCCCGGTTGCTGCTCCGCATTCTACTGGGCACAGTCCCCGACAGAGAAGCCGGCAGCCCCAGACGTCCGTGTCTGAGGGTGGGAGCCGGCCGTGGACTCCAGCTCGGGCCTGCCATCCGCTCCTGCCTGGAGACACCCGCCTGTTAATGCGGACAGCACATCGACCCCGTAGGTGCCAGTTCTGGGGGCCAGCAGAGCTGCAGAGCCTTGCCAGATCTGCTGGTCCTGTCCAGGGCGTTTGCCCAGGTCGGGTTTGCCTAAGGCCAGGATGAGCGGCCTGTGATGCCCCGGCCAGGGCAGGGTCCCATGTGAGGGCCCAGGTGCAAAGCAATGGAGGACGGAGTCGGGGTGGGGCAGGGGAGTGGTCTGGGGAGGCAGCAAAGACCTTCCAGAGGAAGCGATGGGGGGCCTGGCTGAGAGAAGGAGAAGGAGCTGCAGGCTTCCTGGAAGAGGAGTGGGGGCCGTTCCAGGCCTTTAGATCCTGTCTTTACGTCGTGGTTTTGTCCCATTCTTCCAGGTGACATCCTGGTATGAGCAGCATGGCCTCAGAAAAGCCACCCCCCCATTCACACATCACCTGGGGGTCCTCCAGAATGGGGGAGGGGTGCTCTGCTCTGGTCAGGTCCTCTTTCCCGTGGCCAGTCTCTCCAGGGAGCCACGACAGTGTGACATAACAGCTCAGGGAGCCCTGAGCTCTGCGGAACCCGGGGATTCAGGGCAAAAGTGACCTCTGAGGTCATCTCGTTCAGCCCCGCCCAGGCAGGAGCCAGCTCAGTGCTGTCCCTGACGCAGGGCCACTGGCCACCACAGGAACCAAAACTCAACTTTCTGTAGGGACAGCATTTTGTGGATGGGAACCTGGAGTTTAGTCAAGTTTTGTTTTTAAATGGAAACCTGCTCTTTGGGGTGTTAGTTTGATTCAATAAATTGTTACCACTTCTGTTTCCAGCGCCGGGCCTTAACCTGGGTCTGGGATGTGGGGAGCCCCGTGAGTCCGGTGCAGTGGAACCTCAGATACGCATTCAGCAGTGTCGTCCTTGTCTGCGGTCTCGCTTTCTGTGGTTTCAGTTACCCGCATTGACCAGGGTCTGAAAATAAGTGAGCACAGTAATTCACGAAAATGGAGGTTTATTCAGCTCACAGTTCGGTGGTTGGAGGTCCCGGGCCTGCACTGGTGGGGGTCTCCTGGCTTCATCACAACCTGGTGGGGGTGGAGAGCACGTGTCTGTGTCTGTGTGTCTGTCTGTCACTCCCCCTTACACCCACCAGGAGTCAGTCTTGGGGCCTGACCCTGAGGCCCATTCTGACCTGTCCGGAGCCCCAGCCTCAGCACTGTGGTTGGGTTCCGTGCTCAGCCCCCTTCGTCCCGTCACAGCCACGTCTCAGCACATGAATTGTGAAGGCCTCTGAACCACAATGCCTTCACCAGAATCCCGCTCAGACTCACCGAAATATAGGGAGCGGCTACTTCAGACACCAGACAGGAGCAGGCCAGGCTGTGGTCCCTGAGGAGAAGGCAAGGGAGGCGAGGACGCGATTCACGTACTGGGATGCGGGGAGGGGACACTCAGGCAGAGCCCGGCCCTACGAGATTGAGACGGAGATCAGAGTTTGAAGAAGTCAAGCTTAAGAACAAATGTCACAAGAAAAAAGTAATCTGCAGTTAACTAACCCCCCCCCCCTTTTTATTTTAAGGATATTTGTCATAGGATGTGTGTGCTTGCCGGAGAGAGACAGAGAGGGAAAGTGAGAAGTCACCTCTAGGGGGATGGCAACACCTCAGTCCCTTCTCCATTCTCCTCGAGTGACTTCGGGCATGCACACACACATGTCCGAAATGTTTTTCAAGCTGCCAGGTCTGGGAGTTAGCCATGCGGATCTATTGCCTTACCCACCACACTCTCTGCTAGTCCTTGCCAAAATTTTTTTCACACTCTTTAAAGGAATGTAACAAAATCCAGAACCCAGCAGCATGAAAATGTATGATGGCTAGCCGCCGGTGTGGTGGGTCAGGTGGCCAGCTCCCATGTGGTTGACCGTGCAGTTCAAGGTCCAACCTGGAAACCTGAAAAACATGCTGGGTGCATGTGCGTCCAAAATCCCGAGAGGAGAAATGGAGAAGGGATTGTGGCATAGCCACCACCCCCCACAGAGGGTACATTCTCACTTTCTCTTTCTCTGTCTCTCTCTTGTGTGTGTGTGTGTGTGTGTGTGTGTGTGTGTGTGTATTTTAGTATTTAATAAAAAAATGTCCTAGACTTACAGAGCAACAGAAAATGTTACCCATAACCAGGAGGAAAGTCAGTCAACAGTGGAAGCAGGCTGAGAAGTGACGAAGATGATGGAATCTCTAGGACAGATGACCTACATGCTTTAAGAATGGTAATGTCAAGAAAGACTGTTTAGATGAGAGGGTTCTAAAGAGATGCCAACCAAATGCAGCCCAGGGAAAGTGCAATCCATGGCTCTTGGAGTAGAAAAATAGAGCTATAAAGCATGGTTTTGAACACTTGGAGGAATTTGAGTGTGGATGAAATATACCGGTGCCAATTTCTCCGTGTCGTGATGGACTGTATTATGGGGGAGAATGTCCATTGTTTTAGGAGATACATTCTGAAGAACGATATTTAGACAGGAAGAGAGATCATCCCTGCAATTTATTTTAATTTCAAATTTTCGATTGTGGTGAAATACATAAGGAATTTATTATCTGAACCATTTTAAGTGGACGGTTCAGCAAGTGTCAGGTACACTCACGTTTTTGTGCAACCAATCTCTGGACCTCTCTTCTTTCCCGTTTGCTGTAGGGTGCGTGTGCTCCCTGGAGAGAGAGAGGGAAAGTGAGGATGGCCACGCTGCACTCTCTTCTCCAGTCTCCTCTGAGGGGTTTGTGCACACATTCACATGCACCCGGCATGATTTTCAAGCCGCCAGGTCCGGAACTGGATCTGCAGAGTTGGCTGTGTGGGACCCAGCTGCCTTCACCTCCACGCCACGGTGCTCCAGAGCTCTTTTCATCTTACCCAGCAGAGATGCAATGGGGCCAGCAGGGGGCGCCGTGGTTGGGGCACTGGACTCCTACATGGCTGACTACAGTTCAGGTCCCAGACCCAGTGGCTTGAAACTCACACTGGGCACGTGTGTGTGCGTGCCCAAACTCCTGAGAGGAGAATGGAGAAGGAAAGATGGCAGTATGGCCATCCCCCCTGGGTGGGTGATTTCTTGCTTTTTCTCCCTCCACCTCTCTTTGCCTCTCTGATGAGCGCATGAGCCCTACGGCAAAAATGTCTATGAAAAAGCAAAACGGAAACAAAAAAGCAAAGGAGAAACTCTGTGTTCGTTAGGCAGTGACTCCACATTCTCTCTGGGCCCTGGCAACCTCCATTCCACTTCCCGTCCCTATGAATCTGACTACCCTAGTACCTCGGGGAAGTGGGGTGACGGTGTGTGACGCTGCATGATCGCCTTTCCCACTTAGCACGTCTTCAAGGTCACATGTGTCGGAGCATGTCAGAATTTCCTTTTTTAAGGCTGAATAATGTCCATCGTGTGTTTGCACCACATTTTGTTCATCCATCTCTGCAGTGATGAGCACAATCCCTGCAAGTTAATCCCTGTGGATTAGGACAGAAAGGGGCCGTGCAGGGCCTGGTGCTGCAGCTGCTGCTTCCTGCTGGAGTGCCCAGGCCCGGCAGCCTGAGAAACAGGCTGTGCGCGTGTGTCCGGTTCTGAGAAGAGGGAGGGACAGAGAGGATGGGACTGTGGTATGACCACGCCCACGGGGTGCTTTCTCTCTCTCAGTGCACGCACCTTCTCGGAAACTTTCTAGAAAGTGAAAGAGAAAAAAAGAGAAAACAAACTTGTACTGTGATTTTGACAAGTAAATACAATTTAAGTGGTTTTATACAAATGTTAGACAAAGAACATTGTACTGAGTGACACATACATTCTTTAGGCTTGGTAGGAAAACACAAGAGGCATTAAAAGAATTAACGCACAGGATGTGCATAAACGTGTGTGTGTGTGCATGTAGATGTATGTGTATGTAGATTTGTGTATGTAGTTGTGTGCATGTGTATGTAGATGTGCGTATGTAGATTGTGTATGTAGATGCAGCCGCCACACCTGCTCATGCAATTACCTGTGTCCTCAGGGCCTGCTGGAGCCTGCCCCAGACACTGCTTCCTGTCGATGGGGGAGCGCCCTGCTGCACTGGGTAGGCCAAATGACTGTCCGTGTCTGATGGACAAGTTCGGGCATGTGGCCACTGGGAGTACCTGTGGCCTGTCCTGAGCACCCTGAGGCGCGGTTTCTCTAATGGAGGAGAGGAGTTGCAGCGGCAGAGGGCTCGGCCTTGCCCAGAGCTCCGGGGCCTGCCCTGTGATCCTCCGTCAGTGCTTGCTGTCCAGATCTGGCTCTGCCTCCGTCACCCTGCGTCCCATGGACCTGCTGTGGCCCAGGGCTAGGGGCTGGCTTGGAGGCCCTGCGCTCATGGTCAGCAGCCTGGCAGGCCACCCAGTGTGTGGGCTGGAGCATCACCCACCCTGAGGTGCTGCCTTTGAAGCCTGGAGCACCTGTGCCATCCGCACAGGCTTCTTTCTTAGGGGCAGGAGCTGCGAGGGGCAGCCGCCTGCATTCCACCAGGGAGCGGGCACCCCTACGCCGTCAGAAAGCTGCCTCAGCCGCCAGCCCCTGAATCAGCATGCACATGTGCCCTCCAGGCATCTAGGGCTGTGTTTCCTGCGGCTGACACGTCAGGGGACATAGAGAAAGTGACAGAACTTGTGTGGCGTGTGTATGAACAGGGAAAGTTGCCCATGGCTAGTGACGACTAGCCCCGAGGGCCCTGGGCGGCGCTGTGTCAGTGCCCTTCAGCCATCGCCGACGCGGGCGGGAGGTCTGATGCTGCGTGCCTGTCCCCTCTTGCTCACCGAGCATCGGCGGAGGGGACTGCCACAGTGCCTGCTGGGTTACCTAGCCCCTCGATGCCAGTGGTTGTGTAGCTCTGAGGCATGGTAGTCAGCTGCTGGCCCCGCCAGGTGAACATGTCCTGTCTCTGCCTGTTTCGGTAGAGGGAAATGCACTGGCCAGTTCACGACCTGCGAACGCCAACGCGAGGACTCTGCTGACTAGTTCTAATGAGGAGACCACGTTCAGCGCGGCTGCTGTGACTGGAGTTCTGTCTGCCCCGCACAGGCCAGGCCGAGGCCCCTTGCACTACCACTGAGGTTTTGCTTTGGCTCGTACTGTTTTGGTAGAAACAGGGCGTTCGAGACACACTGCGTAGTCTTTCCTGCAAAGCCTTCCCCTCGGGAGAGCAAGCGAGTATGTACGGAGACTGTCCCTGGGGAGGAACGTAAGTGACCCAGGTCTGGAACGGGGTTGGATCCTGTGACCCGCTGTCATGGTGACTCCATGGAGGCCTCTGCTGACCAGAGATTCCTTCTGGTTTTGATTACACAGGTTTTCAGTGAGCTGCCTGTCTGTTTCAATCCCAGGCACTCGGGATCCATCTCCACAGCCAACAACCCTGGGCTAGGCCATTCCGGGTGTTGTTCCGGCCTGGTTTGCCTTATAGTTGCCATGCCCATGGCCGTGCATTGTTTGCAAAAATGGCTGCAATATTCCCTTCTCGCTACCCACGCCCTTAGGTACTTCCTTCCACACTAACTCTCAACCTGGCCTGTACCATGCCCTGGCCGAGGCGACAATAGCATACATGAGCCCAGCAGAGATCCAGAAGTGCTTGTGCTTTGCGGCTTCCTTCCTGTAGCTGAAAAATGGGCTTGAGCTAGCCTCCGAGAAGACGAGAGGCCACAGAGTCCATAGCCAGCCCCTGTTCAATAGCCTGCCAGCTGCCAGACTTGCAGTGAGGCCGTTCTGAACGACCCCCCACCAGCTGACTGCAGTCAGCCGCAAGAGAGCCAACAGAGACTATTCGAGTTGATCCAGACCAGCAAATTCACAGAACCGTGACACATAGAATGGTGGTGGTGGTTTTTTTTTTTTTTTTGAGAGATTTTTGCTATAGGACACATGTGCTCACCAGTGAGACAGAGAGAGACAGAGAGACAGAAAGTGAGAAATCACCCCCCAGGGGGATGGCCACACTGCAATCCCTTTGGCCAGTATCTTGGGCACACACGCACCTGGCATGAGGTTTAAGCCACTGGGTCTGGGACTTGAACTGTGTCAACTACGTGGGAGTCCAGCGACGTAACCATTGTGCCATCTGCTGGTCCTGAATAGTGGTGGCTTGGGGTGGTTTGTTATTCAGCAAAAACTCACTGATACATCCATCTTGCCTTAGGTAAATAAGTTCTGCTCCTTGGCCTCTGCCATTTTGGAATGACCCCAGTTCCACTGAAATGGGAAGCCCTTTCGACGGCCGCCTCTCCCAACATCGCCCATGGTCCGCAGAGGCAGCTGTGTGTATCTCTAGTGTCCTCTGTCCTCCCGAGGATCATGGCCACATACAAGAAATCCACTTTACCCGGGTACTGCCGTCACCTTGTTTTCATTGCTTGCAGGCCACTGTGGAGCCCACTGTCGGGAGCGACCTAGGGAACAGCTTAGAGGCAGCACAGCTCTGCCTGCCGGTGCCCAGCTCTGCCTGCCGGTGCCCGGCTCTGCCTGCCGGTGCCCGGCTCTGCCTGCCGGTGCCCGGTCCAGGCTCTTCAGTAAGTACAGTTCTGTCAGCAGTGCAGAGCAAGCGCGGTTCTTCTTCTCTGGCCCAATATCTTGTATCCCACTGGGCACATGTGTCCCATTTTTGGTTGACGTAAATCAGTAAACTTTTGGAATTAAAATAGGCGACCAGACGGTGGTACGGCGGAACGCGATGGTCCCGAGGCCACCCCACGTGGGCAGGTTCCAGGTTATACCCCAGGACGTCCCGGAACACACAGGCACGCTGGGACCGCTGAAGCTGGAGGCTGGGCTTTCTCTGTCGGGGGTGCCTCGTCTCTGTCTCGCTCTCTTTCTCTTTTCCTTTCTATGCTACCAAAAAACTTCTGGAAAACGAATGTACCTGGAACTGAAAATGCGAAGCCCGTTGTTCCTGCCTGTTGTAACTGTTCGGTGTGATGCTAAAAAGCAAGCTCACCCCACGGCCCTGCAGTCACCCAGGCTCATGGCGACGCGTGCGAGGCCTCAGCTCTGCCGAAGCGGGGAATGAACAGTACTGAGTTAGACCGCGTGGCTGTCTCGCTGTCACGGGCTGCGATCTACTAGAACTCCCATCTCTAGTGGCTACTTGGTCCTCTCAGCCATTAAGTCAGGCAGAAAAGTCACCAGTCCCGGGCGCCGGCCCTGGAGGACATGGTGCCTGCAAGCGGAGCCGGTAACAAACCGAGGTTCATCGGGGCTCGGTTGCAGGCACTGAAAGTGCCCGGATGAGTCCAATGACTGCACACACAGTTTGGCCCTGGCCTTTTTATAGTTGGTAGTAAAGTCACAATGCAAGCATCGCAGCCCCAGTGAGAATCAGCCTCCAGTTGTGGGGAGTGGGCAGGAATGGAACAGACAGGTGTGATAACCGAACCCCTGGCAAGCTGCGAGCTGGCAACTCCCAGCAAGGGCTCCTGGGCCAGTGCTGCACAGCTGGCCCACGGAGGGAGCCGCCACCTCCAGGAAGCCACCAACGACCACCTGCTCCAGGAGCATGAGTTCTGGGCTGGATAGTTTCGTCTGTCTCTTTAGATCCACTCCCCATTGTTTTCTATCCAGGGCTCTGGGGACTATGGGCTTTTCTGCTGCTGGCTTTCAGCTGGCCTGGCCGGGGAGGCCCCGGCAGGAGGAGGAGAGTGGAGTAAAGTGAGGGCGGTGTGCCTTCTAGTCACGCCCCACGCGGGGCCACCGTGGGGTCCACGGCTCCTGGCCAGCCGCCTCCTTTTAGAGCTGAGCAGGTCTCTTTCCGGGCTCCGGTGCACATCTTCCCCGGCCACATCAGCCTTCAGAGCTGTGCCAGCCCCCAGGTTGCCAGCCGTGGGGGCAGCACCATCTCTCTGGGTCCCCCCGCGGCTCCTTTACCAAACTCCCCAGGTCCCCAGCTGACGGTGCCATCTCCCTGCTGCCGGGACCCTGACTGCCGCAGCTGCTCCACTGTGACCCGGGCTCAGAGGCCAGCAGCAGCACCCGTGGACCCGGAGCCAGGCGGAGCCTGCTGCGTGGACCCAGCCGGACAGTGCGAGCACGGCCACACCCATCTGTGCGGGTGCGTCAGAAAGGCGGAGCTGGGTCACAGCCTCAGTTTCTCCCTCTGTAATGTGGGGATGACCGTGGTCACACCTCTAAAAGTAGTTTCCAGTAAAATGAGAACCCTTGAAACTGTGTTGTTTTGTCGTCGGTATTTGATAAATGTAGCAATAATATCAGTACTAATTGTTGTCATAGAAAACATTTATCTGTTAATTACTTCCATGAGAGAATGCCCCGACAGGGACCCAACATTGCGGAGCACCCAGCCCCAGGGCTTGAACATGCGCACGCCTGGCGCACCTGGGGCCCCTGCGTGCACGGAGAACCTTCTCGTGTGGGTCAGCCCATGGGGTGCCCCGTGGGACGCCCCGTGTTACTGCTGTGCCACTGACCAGCCCCCAGTTGTTGTCATTTCTATAACTTCCCAGAGACCCTTCTTTTCCACACTCCACCCCGGGCTCTCACTTCCCGCCTGATCTGTCCACAGAGAGTGGGCGGTCAGCCTGCTGGCCCGCTGCTACCTGTCGCCACGGAGACTCCCAGTCTCGGCCTGGGTCAGGAAGATGCAGGCCGGAGAGGCCAGCCTTCTACCGTCTGCCATGCCAGGCCTCTCCTTCCCGGACTCCTCCAGGCACTCGTATATGCCTTCACCGCCGTCCTCTCCGACCAGCAAACTCCTATTCAGCCGTCAAGGCCCTCTTCTCTTCTAGAAAGCCTTCCTGAGCCCCTGGGCACAGGCACTTGTTCGTGGAGCCTGTTTTGTGCCAGGCATGGTCCTAGGCCTGGCACATGGCAGTGACCAGAGGTGGGCCACCCCACGGGCCCTGCCCCACCCCACCCCATGGGCACGCTCGTGTTGCTCTGTCCTGATGGGGGCAGGCGTCGACCACCAGCTCACTGGATGAGCCACACCAACATGATCTCAGGCGTGGGTGTGAGTGCGGAAAAGAGAGCCTTCAGGGGCTGGGGCAGGAAACTGCAGGAGGGCCTGTTTTATTATATTTAGTTTATTATTCCATAAGTGAGAGAGACAGAGAGACAAATTACAGCACCCCTCTGGTCCTGATACTGCTGTTCACCCCGGCCCCAGGTGATGGGAACACGCACCCAGTGCACTCAGGGGGTCTGGGTCATGACCCGGCCTCCTTCTCATGTGGGTCTGCCTTGGAGAGCTTTGCAATTGACCACGGTACCACTGGGGAGGACCTATTTTAGATAAGGCAGTCCGGGAAGTCTTCCTGGAGGAAGAGGTGTTTAAGCTGTTAAGACGAGGACTCAGTCATCTAAAACCTTGGAGCAGGGACTTCTGAGCAGAGGGAACAGTGTGCAGTGCTGAAGCAGCAAGGCACGTGGAAGCTTCAGGGGACAGAGCGGTGGCGGGGGCTGGTCAGCGAGGGGGCAGGAGGGTGTGGGATCTGGGGATGGAGGTGTGGCGGGGAGTTTACCTGTGTCGGGATGGGCAGGCTGGGCCATGCAGTCTGCATCTTAGTTTAAGAGGACGCCATGGCTGGTGAGTGAGCTGGTACGGAGTCCTCTGGCTGCTGGTGGAGGGCTACTCAGGGTGGGAGGTGGGGTCGGAGGTGCAGTGTGAGTGCCAGGGGCAGCAGGGAGTGGTGGGGAGTCAGGCTAGGAGCTCCTGCACGGTCTAGGTGAGAGGAGGGTTCTGGGTGGAGGAGTGGAGGGGAGGACGAGGCGGCATAGCTGACGGGGGCTGACGGCCGGGGCCGGGGTGGGGCTGATGCCGGGTTTCTGGCCCGAGTCACTGCCATTCTGGAGCGGGGAAGACAGGGGAGGAGCTGGCTTGGTGTGGAGGGGCAGGGGAGGAGAGGAGACGTGTGCAGTCCGAGTTGCCTGTGAGACCTCCGAGGGGCAGGGGCTGGCGGGGGCGTCGGGCCCAGGGCAAGGCTTCCGGACTGGTGGCAGCCCTGCTTAGGAGGCAGCCCCGCAGCCCGACCGGGTTGGCTGCACGACAGGAGGAAGCTGCTCGCAGGCTGCTGCAAGGCCTCAGAGGAAGTGGGTGGCTGGGCCCCCTGGCCCCGGACCTGGGGAACCCGGAACCTGCTTGCGTTCTGACCTGGGGCCCACCGTCCGCACTTCTGCCTGAGAAAGCGGCCTGGTGAGTCCCCCTGACTTCTCTGCCCGGCGCCCTGGCTGCCGGCCTTCTCCGGCGGCTGCTCAGGTGCAGCGGTCCAGGAGGAGGGGCTGGTGGCCGTGGAAGGAGCCGGCGAGCACGCGCTGAGCTGAGGCCCCGAGAGAGCCAGGCGGAGAAAGGGGGACCTGGGCAGCCCCTGTCTGCTCCCGGCCCGTGGTGAGGAGCTGAGCCGACAGGAGAAAAGGGGAGAGGTCCTGCCCTGCCTCCCCCTAGTCGGGGGGCCATAGCTGGGCGGGCAGTCCCCCAGCCTGTCACCGCCCTGAGCTCCATCCAACACGTGGAGGAGAAAGGTGAAGGAACTGTCCCTCAGGGGACAGACGGGATGTGCCCAGGCCAACGATTGCCAGAGGCAGCCCCAGGTCTGCGTCCCCTGGGCTGTCATGGAGGGTCCTTGGAAGGGTGTGTCGGGACCAGAGACGGAGGGCGTTTGCCCCATGTCACACAGCCGGAAGGAGGAGGACCCTGGGCCTCCTACCCTGCGGGCCTGGGCTCTTCCCCTGGCCGTGCCCCTCGAGCTGGAGCCCTGGTGCCTGGCAGGACGCATGGGAGCCGAAGGCGAGGCGAGTGGGTCCCCAACTCTGCGCTTCAGGGCAGAGCAGAGCGCTGGGTCCCCCAGGCTGTCTGCTGGTCCGACGGGGGGCGGGGTTCGGGCCTTGCAGGGCCTCCATCTCCCCACAGCACTGGGGCTCCCTGCTTTAAGCACTGACTTCTCCCCACCCCAAATGTCTGGTTGAGGTAGAAAGCACTGGGGACGGCCCAGGGGCTGAAAAGAGGGAGAGGGACGGCGAGCAAGGCCCTGGCCAGAGAGGAAGTGGGCCGGGCTGGGAAGGAGGGCTGGCTGTGGCCGCCCGCGGCCGTGAGGGCGGAGGGGGACCAAGTGCTCTCCGGATGCTCTCAGGCCCTCCCTGTGGAGCACGTGCCTGGCGCGGGGAGACCCCTGAGACACCCCGGGGGCTGGGAGCCCCAGCCGCCATTGCCGAATCCCCTTCAGAATTGGGGGCCAGGTGGGCAGCCTTCCTCTGAGGGCCACGCCTGCGGAGTGGGGCGAGCCCGGGCGGTGTGGGTGCGCTCCCTCAGAGGCCGGCAGCACCCACTCCAGGTGGTCTGTCTTGGGTTCAGGGCCCAGAGAGCCGGCAGGCCCAGCTGGAGGCACCCCCATAGGCCCAACGGGGTTCCCCCAGGGATGCTCTGGGCTGTGCCCTTCTGTCCTGACCGCCTGGGCATGGGAAGGGGGTCTGTGCCCCAGCTATGGGGGCCACTAAGTGCCAGCCGAGGAGAGAGCCCCCGTCCCGGCCGGCTTTGCTCAGGCCGAGCTGCAGCACCAGCACCTGCAGGCTGGGTCACGGCGCCTTCTCGGGCCTTCTCCCGGGTCACGGCGCCTTCTCGGGCCTTCTCCCGGGAAACCGCGCCTTCTCGGGCCTTCTCCCGGGTCACCGCGCCTTCTCGGGCCTTCTCCCGGGAAACCGCGCCTTCTCGGGCCTTCTCCCGGGTCACCGCGCCTTCTCGGGCCTTCTCCCGGGAAACCGCGCCTTCTCGGGCCTTCTCCCGGGTCACCGCGCCTTCTTGGGCCTTCTCCCGGGTCACGGCGCCTTCTCGGGCCTTCTCCCGGGTCACCGCGTCTTCTCGGGCCTTCTCCCGGGTCACGGCGCCTTCTCGGGCCTTCTCCCGGGTCACCGCGCCTTCTCGGGCCTTCTCCCGGGTCACCGCGCCTTCTCGGGCCTTCTCCCGGGTCACGGCGCCTTCTCGGGCCTTCTCCCGGGTCACCGCGCCTTCTCGGGCCTTCTCCCGGGTCACCGCGCCTTCTCGGGCCTTCTCCCGGGTCACGGCGCCTTCTCGGGCCTTCTCCCGGGTCACGGCGCCTTCTCGGGCCTTCTCCCGGGTCACCGCGCCTTCTCGGGCCTTCTCCCGGGTCACCGCGCCTTCTCGGGCCTTCTCCCGGGTCACGGCGCCTTCTCGGGCCTTCTCCCGGGTCACCGCGCCTTCTCGGGCCTTCTCCCGGGTCACCGCGCCTTCTCGGGCCTTCTCCCGGGTCACGGCGCCTTCTCGGGCCTTCTCCCGGGTCACGGCGCCTTCTCGGGCCTTCTCCCGGGTCACCGCGCCTTCTCGGGCCTTCTCCCGGGTCACCGCGCCTTCTCGGGCCTTCTCCCGGGTCACGGCGCCTTCTCGGGCCTTCTCCCGGGTCACGGCGCCTTCTCGGGCCTTCTCCCGGGTCACGGCGCCTTCTCGGGCCTTCTCCCGGGTCACGGCGTCTTCTCGGGCCTTCTCCCGGGTCACCGCGCCTTCTCGGGCCTTCTCCCGGGTCACCGCGCCTTCTCGGGCCTTCTCCTGGGTCACGGCGTCTTCTCGGGCCTTCTCCTGGCCCAGGCCGGTGCAGTGACTTGTCACCTGGAGCCCTCCTCCTGCCTCCCCACTCTCTGATCTGGAGGAACTTGAGCACAGAGCACGTTTGAGGCCCTCAGACGCCGACGCCCCGTCCCCTGCACCTCCAGGGCAGCCAGAGAAGATGGAGACGGAGTCGCTCTACAACCTGCTGCAGCTCCCGAAGCAGGTGGACCTGCCGGCAGAGGAGGCGCCCCCTCAAGGTGCCGCACTTTGGGGTGGGCCGTGGCGGAGGCGAGGCTGTGCATCATGGGAGTGTGCACCCATCCTTCTCCCCCCCGCCTACCCCTCCCATACCACGCTCGGCCTGGCTCCTGCTCCAGAACCTTCCTCAGAGTTGGCCTGGGTACCCCTCCAACCTCTTACCCCAGGACGGTGACAGGCGATGACGAGATTGGCTGCTGGGAGGAACTGGGACACAGTGATGACAGGGGTCTCCAGAGAGTGCACGGAATTGGAAACTGAAGTGAAAAAATGGCATGACTTTCAAAATTTTATCACCAAAGTAAATTTGTACTTTAATCCACCTTCCATGAACTATTTTTTGGAGAGGTTTTTGCTATAGGGCGTGTGCACTCGCCAGGAAGACAGAGAGAGACAGAGAGACAGAAAGCAAGAAATCACCCCCCAGGGAGGATGGCCATGCTGCAATCCCTTCTCCTTCATTCTCCTCTTGGGAACTTGGGCACGCACGCACATACTCCTGGGTGAGTTTAAGCCGCCGGGTCCAGGACTCGAACTGCAGTCGACTACATGGGAGCTCAGCAACATAGCCATTATGCTAACTGCTGGTCCCTCACTTTCGAAGAACTTTTTGAAGTCCGCGTGGAGTGCTGTCCTGAGCTAAGGACTTCTTACCTCAGCACCTGGGTTATCCCTGTGGGCGGGCCATCACCACCCCTCGCAGTGGAGGAGGCCGGGCGGGAGCAGTGAGCAGTGAGCCCCAGAGCAGGAGCGAGCGCGCTCTCCGGGGGGAGCTGGGCTGAGCCAGACAGTCCTGAGCACTGCTGGCTCCTCCCACCGTGGGTCTCTGAAAGGGCTGGGGTGGGATCGAGCGAGCGGGGCAGGTCACCGGTCAGCACCTGTCCATCCGGGCCACATTGGGTGTCTGCGACCACTGCCCCTGGTCTCTCCCTCCCGGGAGATGGTTCAATGGAGCCAGGCGGGCACCTGGCGCTGGTTTCACCGCAGCGCTCTCTAGCGGAAGCGACATGCCAGGAAGCAGCTGCCAAGTCCCAGTGAGGGAGGGCTCTCCGGGTCACTGGCTTTTATGTCACCCACGACAAAACGTAAATGTGCCAGTGAAGGGAACCCGGAAGAGCTTCAGGGGGAAGCAGGCCTGCGGGGGAGAGCGCAGAGGGTGACCTGTCCAGAGTCACAGGCCTCAGGCCGCCCCCTGCCCCCCTGCCTCCCTGCCCGGGGCGCTTGCTGTTTATAAAGCAGGCTGGGAAGCTCGTGAGGGAATTTGCTGGGAGCCGGATGGGACTCAGTTGTTGGACACACATTTACCGTTACTTTAGACACGGAAGGTTCTGGCGAGCAGAGCAGGTGGTGCAGAGTGGTGGGAGGTCGCTCCAGGCGGGTCGGTGCCATAGCCAGTCCCTTCCCTGCTAGCTCTCTGTCCCTCCCGGCTCATGCGCCCAGGGACCGCGGAGAGTCCCAGTGTGCCCAGGGGCTGTGGCATGTGCTTCTGCTGCTGGCCCTTGTCAGAGGACTCAGGGCTGGTAGAACCCCAGAGGCCTCCAGAACGCCTCGGGAGTCTCCAGCTGGGTCTGATGAGAGGTCCTGTGTGCTTTGGGAGCTTGGACAGTTTCTCCCCTACAGGGGATGAGCCGACCCAGGGGTCCCGTGAGGCCCTGGCATTTGGAGGGAGCTGTTGAGTATAGAACTGGGGAAGCTGGTGCCCAGGGCCTTTAGGATGGGCCTAGGAGGCAGGGCTCACCGTCCAGCCAGGGAGCCGGGCAGACGGGCTCCGTCCCCCCTCAGCCTGCGCGGCCTGTGAGCGGTGCTCGCCCTCTGAGCTGTGGCCTCTCTACCGTGAGTGGGCATGGATGCCAGACAACCCAGCATGCCCGGTGAGATCTGGATTTCAGCTGAGTAGGAGATAAGTGTGTCCCCCAAACACGGATGCTGCGGGGCCTGCAACAAGCTGGTATTCACAATGGAAATGGGGTACAGGCATTTGGGGTCACGTGGTGAGACCCAGGGGCCAGGCTCTGCATGTGGCCTGCAGGGACAGAGCAGCCAGCTGCCCCCTCGAGGTCCCACACGTGTCATGCCTGCCTCTGCTTTCAGGAGAGAAGAAGAAATACCTGTCTCCCACGTCCCGGAAGGACCCCAAGTTTGAAGAACTGCAGAAGGTACGGCAGCCTTCAGCAAGCCGGAGTCTCTGCAGTTGGTCTCTCTTTCCCGAGTCTCTCAGGGACCTGGTACTGCCTCCCAGGGTGGGGACAGTGGGTCGCCCTCCATTCCTTGAGCTCAGGCTGGCGGTGGTGCCAGGCCCCAGCAGGCCATGGGATGGGCGCGTGGGTGGACGTTTATTTACCGAGTGCCTCCTATGTGCCCTCAGTGCTCCACGCCACTTCAGGGCCTCTGTCTTGGGAGGGGACGTGAGGCTCAGAGAGGTGCCCTGCCTCGTGGGAGAGCTGGGGCTAGCCAGGCCGCTGGGCCCACAGCCCGCACCCTGCTCTGCTCGGCTGCCCAAGGCAGCACCTCGCTCCTGGTCCTCTCATCGGCCGTGAGTCTGTCTGTGGCCGTCATGCCACCTGGGCCCAAGTAGGTGTGGGGACTGTTTCCCTCTGCCCTGCTTCTCCAGACTCTATGTGGCCTTCTGGTGCCTCCTCCAGGAAGGCCTCCTTACACCAGGAGACTGTGGGCCGTTTTCTGTCCTTCCCACTCATCCAGCCACCTTCCCCACCTGGCTCTGGTCACATGGAAGAGAGACATTTGTGCCCACCCCCCCCTGGGAACCTGGCTGGGCGTCCTCATCCTCTCAGTGTGGGTTCTTCCAGGAGGTGACCCTGAGACAAGGATCTGGGTGCAAGCAGTTGAGCTGCGACGAGGGTGGGGAGGGGCTGACGCGGGGTGAGCGATGGGGCTGGTGCAGCCCTGGGCTCGTGCCAGCAGCGGGGTGGGGGCTCAGCTCAGGGCTGCTGCCCCGTGGAGTGCAGGGGCAGGAGGGAGCTGGGCCAGGGCCCCTGGCCGCAGCCGTGACATTCTGACCTCCGCTTCCATCGCGGTCCCCGTTCCCAGTTCCCATCGCGGCGCGCTCCTCCCTCCTGGGCCCCCGCTGTCACTTCGGCCACCTTTCTCGCTCTGCCTTTCTTTGACTTCTTGCCATACAGCGCATTCACCAGAGAGAAACAGAGAGGGAAAGGGGGACACCACCTGGGGGGACGGCCACACCACCATCCCTTCTCTATTCTCCTCTCGGGCTTTTGGGCACACACACACTTGCAGCCGGCATGATTTTCAAGCCACCAGGTCCAGGCCTGGAACCGCGGTCGTCCATGTGGGACCCGGCGCCTTACCCTCCCACGCCTCTGCTGACTCCCACGTCAGCCATATTTCTGGCCTTCCCAGCCTGGACCCCAGGCGTGCATGTATGTGGCTGGTGTGGGCAGGGGTGCACACCCGGGCCCTTCCCTGTGGGCCCAGCACTGTGGCCGGAGCGTGGTGTCACAGCGTGCCGCCGTCTGGCCCTGGGCTCTTCCCATCGGGCCCCATTTCCCAACCTTCCCCTTGCCCAGCTAGGCATCGCTTCCCCATCTTACATACCCACCCCCTGGGCCCCAAACCTCACAGGACAGTGTCAGACCCGGAGTGCCCAGGTTCATGGAAGGCAGAAGCAGGGGCCCTCTCCACCCAAGGTCGGCTTCTAACTCAGCCTGGGAGATCAGGGAGGGCTTCCCAGAGGAGGCAATGGTAGCTGGACCTTGAAGGATGGGTAGGGGTTGGCAGGTGGGAGGAGGGTTCTGCAGGCCGAGGCGATGTGGCCCTCTAGCGGTACCCTGGGCCTGCAGGTGCTGATGGAGTGGATCAACGGCGCGCTCCTTCCCGAGCACATCGTGGTGCGCAGCCTGGAGGAGGACATGTTCGACGGGCTCATCCTCCACCACCTGTTCCGTAAGCCGCTGCTCAGGGCCCCTTCCTACCCAGCCCGTCCTCCCTCAGTGCCCACGCGGCCTGGCTTAGGGGACCCCGTCTCCCTGTTGTACCGCCTCCTCCGTAAGCCGCTGCTCTGGCATCCCTTGTCCACCCCGGTCCATCCTCCCTCAGTGCCCATGCTGGCCTGGCTTAGGGGACCCCGTCTCCCTGTTGTACCACCTCCTCCGTAAGCCGCTGCTCTGGCATCCCCTCCCACCCTGGTCCATCCTTCTTTGGTCCCCACACTGGACTGGGTTAGGGGACCCCGTCTCCCTGTCTCTAAATTGGCCTGGGCAGGGCAGGTGCCGCGCCCCTGGGCAAGGGCAGACCTGCAGCTCCATGGGGCCCTCACGCCTGGCTCGCTGTCCTTGCCGCCAAACACATGTCCTTGAGCGCCGACAGAGCCTGCTCCTCCGGGCGCTGGGAGACAGCCAAGGGGCCAGACCCCGCCCCAGCTGCCCAGGCTGCCCCAGAGAAGAGAAGCAGTCCTGGGGGGTGAGCTGTCCCGGCGGGGGTGAGCTGCCCAGAGCAGGCTTGTACTCCCGCCCGGCACCCCCACCCCTGCCACAGCCCAAGAAGCCCGGTGTGCTTTGAAGGGGGGTTTACAATCTCAGCCACCTCCTGGCCCCCGGCAAGCCTTCGCAAAGTCACAGTCACCCTGTTCCTCTGTGGTCCTGGAGAGTGGGCATGGGCCTGGGACCTGGCTCTCCCCGGAAGGTCGGCTGAGCAATCCCACAAGCCAAGGTCGTGCCCGGTTGCAGGTGCCGTTAACGCCCACAGCCACCATACTGGCCACTTCTATAGCTGAGCGAGCTGAGGGCACGCGAGGCCTCGGCCCTCGTCCCAGCTCTCGCAGTCGAGAAAGCTGGGAGTCAGGGCCTGAGCCCAGGAGTGCGGGCTCAACCGCACGGCCATGCTGCCCCTGGGAGTGAGGTGGGCCCTGCTCCAGGGGCAGAACGTCGAGGTGGGACAGGCCCGGGCGGGCAGCTCGGAGGGCCACAGCCTGCCATGGCACACGGCTCGTGTGGCCCGCTGTCCCGCCGTCCCGCTTTCTGTGTGGGCCCAGGGAGCTGGATGCCGCTGCGCCCAGGCGGGCTCTCAGCGCCACAGGCTCGCGTCCTGCAGGGCCCCGTGCACCGGGTCTCCCTGCGCGGTGCCCACCACCCTTTCTGCCCTCAGAGAAGCTGGCGGCGCTCAAGCTGGAAGTGGAGGAGATCGCGCTGACGGCGGCAAGCCAGCGGCGCAAGCTCGCTGTGGTCCTGGAGGCCGCGAACCGGACCCTGCAGGTGGAAGAGACGCAGGCCAAGTGGAGTGTGGACAGTGAGTGAGCTCAGCTGGGCCCGGGATGCTGGGGCGGCCGGGGAGGCTGGGGCGGCCCCAGAGGCGGGGGCGGCCCGGGCTCTCACGGCTCCCACCTGAGAGGGCCGCGGTCTGCCTTCTCCAGGCGCGAGGCAGGGCAGCCTGGGCTGGGAAGGAGGCAGGAGCCTCGCAGCCAGGGGGGCACTGTGCCCGCATCTAGTGGGGGAGCAAAGCCCAACGTGCTTTTTTAAATATAATGCTCCTCAGAGAACCTTTTTATTTATTTATTTTAAATTCATCATAGAGCGTTGTGCACATGCATGTGAGCGAGCGAGGGAGACGGTGGTGGGCACCCTCCACAGGTCTGCCATGCTGCCCGTCCCTGGTGCGCATGCCTGTGTGTTTCAGGCTGACTGGGTTGGGGATTTGAACCATGGTCACCAATGTGCCTCGGAGCTGGCCCTGTGTGCTCTTACAGCCCGGGGGCGCTGCTGTGAAAGGGCCCCGAGGGGCACAGTCCTGGCCATGCTGCCGTGCTTCCAGCCCCACAGCGCGCCGTCAGCCTCACCAGCTGGGGACAAAGAGGCCCGTCTCGGTAACGTGCTCAATCATGTCTGCAGTGCCTGCTCGGGAAATGAGCGTGCCGAGGCTCCCGGATTCCCCACCCATTACTGTTGGGGTTAGACTTCTTATTTTGTTATTATCATTATTTTTTAATTGCTAGAGAGTTCGTGTGCTCAACAGAGAGAGAGAGAGGCAGAGAGAGAGACAGAGAAAGGGAGAGCCCCCCCCCACCCCCCCGTGGGTTGTGGTCATGCCACAATCCCTTCTCCTCCATTTCTCTGTCCCGTTGTGATTTGGGGCACCCATGCACACGTGCCTGGCATGTTTTCCAAGCCCCCAGGGCCAGGATTGGAACCATGGCTGGGCATGTGGGACCCCGGCTCCCTAACGGGAAGCTGGCCTGGGTGTAGATTCGTTTCCACTTGACTCTGTATCCTCCCATGTTCCGGATGAGAAAACCGAGACTGTGAGGAGGGAAGTAGCTTCCCCGCGGCTGGCGGTGACGACGTCAGTGTTCAAAGCCGGTTTTTGCTGTGTGTCATGTCCCTGTGTTGCCACTGCATATTTTCAGCTTACTTATTTCTTCCATGAGAAAAACAGAGAGAGAGGCCTGCGAGAGGGAGATAGGGTCTCCACCTGCCATCCACTGCCAGCCTCCCTCGGCCGAATCGCGGCACGCGTGCACTGGTGTGTACAGGGAGACCTCCGGAACCTTCCGTGTGGCTCCGCACTGTGAGGCCCCGGCCCCTGTGACAGGCCTCAGCACTGCGCCGTCTCACACGTGGTGACCGCGATTCATGACGCCGGCCCTGACCTAAGTCAGCCCCACGGCAGGGGTCGCTCGGCCCCACCCTGGGCACCCAGTGGTCTCCAGCTGTACACAACGCAGCGGAGGTCGTCTTTGTGTCTCAGCCTGACTCGGGGATGTACTCGGACACGGGCACCGAAGTGGGGTGACTGGGACAGTATGACGGGTCTCAGGTCCTGAGTGCGTCCTCAGGTCTGCCCTCCAGGAGGCTGGGCTCAGGCCCCTGGCCTGCGGAGGGCTCTCTGAGGAGGCGGCCTCCCCGGCAGGTGTGGCAGCCCCAGCCCTGACCGTGCTCCCCTGCCCTCCCAGCCATCTTCAACAAGGACCTGCTGGCCACCTTGCACCTCCTTGTGGCCCTGGCCACGCGCTTCCAGCCCGGCCTGCCCCTCCCGCCCAGCGTCCAGGTGGAGGTCATCACCATCGAGGTAGCTACCGGGCTCGCCCGAGGGGTTCGCGTGTGTGCACTGGGCGTCTTGGGTCCACGTCGCCACGCCCTGCCTGGGGGCCTGCCCGGGGCGGGCCTGAGCTGGGTGCACTTCAGGGAATTCTGAGGAACGCCACATCCCGCCAGGACAGCAGGAGTGCTGAGCTGGAGCTGTGGGTGGAGGTGCTAAGACCTGGGGGCCGTCAAGGACCTGGGGGGCACGGGGAGGTCTGGGGCCGGCCAGTCCCACTGGGCTCAGCAGATGGCACCTGACTGGGCAGAGGCTGAGCCCAGGAGGGGTTGGGAAGGTCCTAGCTGATGGTGGCCTGCATCACACGGACAGGCGCAGCTGGCTCACGTCACACCCACTCAGCCCTAGGGCCCGGCTTCCCCGGTGTGGCTCTGTGAGGGCCCCTCCTGCTCTCTCAGGGAGCCTTGGCTTCTCCGCCTGCGGGCGTGCCCTCTAAACCCACATTCTGTGTGCTGCGGCTCACCCACGCAAATAGGGTCCCACCTGCCTCTGCCTGTGTTCCCTCCCCCAGCCTCGGCCCCGGGCAGGGCTTCACACCTGGGGGCTGACCTCTGACCTCCCAACAGCTAAGCCAGGTCCAGCCGGCCCAGTCAGATCCTCCCTCCTTCTGTCAAAGCTGTTAACAGAAACTCTACCGAGTGTTCGTGGCCTTGTCGCAACTTCTCTTGTGCGTCAGGGCGACTTTATTCATTCCCTCAGCACTCATTCACTCCCATCAGCACGTGCTCACCCTGCTGCCCCCACCCCTGTTGTGAGACTGTGGGGACACCTCAGGAGGAGGCCAGCACGCGGGGTCCCTCGGGCCGCTTGGGCTGCAGACCATCTCAGCAGCGGTGAGTCTCAGGTTTCTGGGAGCACATGGTTCCTCCCTTTTCTTTCCCAGAGCACCAAGAGTGGCCTGAAGTCAGAGAAGTCGGTGGAGCAGATCACTGAGGGCAGGTGGGCCAGGGGCGGGCCTGGGGGTTGGCAGGCCCAGTGGGCAGACTGGACCCAGGGCCTGGGCCAGGCAGGGCTGTGGGGCCGGGGTGGGCTGAGCAGGCGGGCTGGACTAAGCAGGCAGGCTGGGTACGGGGCCTGGGCCAGGCAGGGCTGTGGGGCCGGGGTGGGCTGAGCAGGCGGGCTGGACTAAGCAGGCAGGCTGGGTACGGGCCCTGGGCCAGGCAGGGCTGTGGGGCCGGGGTGGGCTGAGCAGGCGGGCTGGACCAAGCAGGCAGGCCGGGCCCTGGGCTTGGGCCGGGCAGGGAGGGCTTCCTCTCTGCCCTGGAAGCTGGGCTTAAGGACCACCGTTTGTTTGCTTTTCCTTCCCTGTGATCCCCCTTTAGCACAGACAAGGACCGACCTTCGAGTGAGTACCTTTCTGTTCCAGATGCCTCTGTGTGAGGTGTCGAAGTCGGTGCAATGACAAAGAACCACGTGCTGGTGTCCCTTCTCAGTGCCCCGTGCCTACCGTTTGCGTCTCAAGCCTTATTCTCACCATGTGTCCCTTCTGTCTGCCTGTCTGTCCACGTGGCTGCTGTTGCCTCTCGTGACCGTTTTCCTATAGGAAGAGAGGATCAGACCTCAAAGGTGGGTGAGGGTGGGTCTGCTGAGTGTGTGAGCTGGGAGCCTGTGACCTGGGCCCAACCTCAGTGCTCTCACTCATTAGCCCCGTGACCTTGAACAAGCACCTTAGCCTCAGCTTCCTCATCTGCAAAATGGGATCAGTAATGGCCTCACCTCTTAGACTGGCAGTGCCTGGTAAAGGAGATGTTAGTGAGAGTGTTTAGCATGTGGCCAGTGCTCAGTGGTGAGTGTTCAACAGTGTGGCTGTTGCTTTGGAGACAGCTGCTACCAATCAGTTGATTGATCCAGGGTTACTTCTTTCATTCATCCATTCTTTTTTTTTTTTGTTATAGGGCACGTGCACTCGCTAGAGAGACAGAGAGAGACAGAGAGACAGAAAGCGAGAAATCATCCCTCAGAAGGGATGGCCACGCCGCAATCACTTCTCTTTCATTCTCCTCTTGGGATCTTGGGCATGCACACACACGCGCCCAGCGTGAGTTTAAGCTACCGGGTCCAGGACTCAAACCGGGGTCTACTACATAGGAATCCAGCGACATAGCCATTACACTAACTGCTGGTCCCGCATTCATCCATTCTTGGTTAGTTGGTCTTTCCAGCTGTTTATTCATCCATCCCTCTCTGTTCAGCCATCCAATCACTCATTCACCCACCAGTTCATCTACCCACCCCTCACCTATCCATCCACCCATTCACCCATTCATCTACTCACCTACCTATCCATCCATCCATGCACTCACCACCTAGCCACTCATCCATCCATGCACTCACCACCTATCCATCCATCCATCCATGCACTCACCACCTAGCCATCCATCCATCCATGCACTCACCCACCTATCCATCCATCCATCCATCCATCCATCCACCCATCCATGCACTCACCACCTATCCATCCATCCATCCATCCATCCATGCACTCACCACCTATCCATCCATCCATGCACTCACCACCTAGCCATCCATCCATCCATGCACTCACCCACCTATCCATCCATCCATCCATCCATCTATCCACCCATCCATGCACTCACCACCTATCCATCCATCCATCCATCCATCCATGCACTCACCACCTATCCATCCATCCATCCATGCACTCACCACCTATCCATCCATCCATCCATCCATGCACTCACCACCTATCCATCCATCCATCCATGCACTCACCCACCTATCCATCCATCCATCCATCCATGCACTCACCACCTATCCATCCATCCATCCATGCACTCACCCACCTATCCATCCATCTATCCATGCACTCACCACCTAGCCATCCATCCATCCATGCACTCACCACCTAGCCATCCATCCATCCATGCACTCACCACCTATCCATCCATCCATCCATGCACTCACCACCTAGCCATCCATCCATCCATGCACTCACCACCTATATCCATCCATCCATCCATGCACTCACCACCTATCCATCCATCCATCCATGCACTCACCCACCTATCCATCCATCCATCCATGCACTCACCACCTAGCCATCCATCCATCCATGCACTCACCACCTATCCACTCATCCATCCATGCACTCACCACCTATCCATCCATCCATCCATGCACTCACCACCTAGCCATCCATCCATCCATGCACTCACCCACCTATCCATCCATCCATCCATCCATCCACCCATCCATGCACTCACCACCTATCCATCCATCCATCCATCCATCCATGCACTCACCACCTATCCATCCATCTATCCATGCACTCACCACCTAGCCATCCATCCATCCATGCACTCACCACCTATCCATCCATCCATCCATCCATCCATCCATCCATCCATCCATGCACTCACCACCTATCCATCCATCCATCCATGCACTCACCACCTATCCATCCATCCATCCATCCATGCACTCACCACCTATCCATCCATCCATCCATGCACTCACCACCTATCCATCCATCCATCCATCCATGCACTCACCACCTATCCATCCATCCATCCATGCACTCACCCACCTATCCATCCATCCATCCATGCACTCACCACCTAGCCATCCATCCATCCATGCACTCACCACCTAGCCACTCATCCATCCATGCACTCACCACCTATCCATCCATCCATCCATGCACTCACCACCTAGCCATCCATCCATCCATGCACTCACCCACCTATCCATCCATCCATCCATCCATCCATCCATCCATCCATCCACCCATCCATGCACTCACCACCTATCCATCCATCCATCCATCCATCCATCCATCCATGCACTCACCACCTATCCATCCATCTATCCATGCACTCACCACCTAGCCATCCATCCATCCATGCACTCACCACCTATCCATCCATCCATCCATCCATCCATGCACTCACCACCTATCCATCCATCCATCCATGCACTCACCACCTATCCATCCATCCATCCATCCATGCACTCACCACCTATCCATCCATCCATCCATGCACTCACCCACCTATCCATCCATCTATCCATGCACTCACCACCTAGCCATCCATCCATCCATCCATCCATGCACTCACCACCTATCCATACATCCATCCATGCACTCACCACCTATCCATCCATCCATCCATGCACTCACCACCTATCCATCCATCCATCCATGCACTCACCACCTAGCCATCCATCCATCCATGCACTCACCCACCTATCCATCCATCCATCCATCCATCCATCCACCCATCCATGCACTCACCACCTATCCATCCATCCATCCATCCATCCATGCACTCACCACCTATCCATACATCCATCCATGCACTCACCACCTATCCATCCATCCATCCATGCACTCACCACCTATCCATCCATCCATCCATGCACTCACCACCTAGCCATCCATCCATCCATGCACTCACCCACCTATCCATCCATCCATCCATCCATCCATCCACCCATCCATGCACTCACCACCTATCCATCCATCCATCCATCCATCCATCCATGCACTCACCACCTATCCATCCATCCATCCATCCATGCACTCACCACCTATCCATCCATCCATCCATGCACTCACCCACCTATCCATCCATCCATCCATCCATGCACTCACCACCTATCCATCCATCCATCCATGCACTCACCCACCTATCCATCCATCTATCCATGCACTCACCACCTAGCCATCCATCCATCCATGCACTCACCACCTAGCCATCCATCCATCCATGCACTCACCACCTAGCCATCCATCCATCCATGCACTCACCCACCTATCCATCCATCCATCCATCCATCCATCCATGCACTCACCACCTATCCATCCATCCATCCATGCACTCACCACCCATCCATCCATCCATCCATCCATGCACTCACCACCTATCCATCCATCCATCCATGCACTCACCCACCTATCCATCCATCTATCCATGCACTCACCACCTAGCCATCCATCCATCCATCCATCCATGCACTCACCACCTATCCATACATCCATCCATGCACTCACCACCTATCCATCCATCCATCCATGCACTCACCACCTATCCATCCATCCATCCATGCACTCACCACCTAGCCATCCATCCATCCATCCATCCATGCACTCACCACCTATCCATACATCCATCCATGCACTCACCACCTATCCATCCATCCATCCATGCACTCACCCACCTATCCATCCATCTATCCATGCACTCACCACCTATCCATCCATCCATCCATGCACTCACCACCTAGCCATCCATCCATCCATGCACTCACCACCTAGCCATCCATCCATCCATGCACTCACCCACCTATCCATCCATCCATCCATCCATCCATGCACTCACCACCTATCCATCCATCCATCCATGCACTCACCACCTAGCCATCCATCCATCCATGCACTCACCCACCTATCCATCCATCCATCCATCCATCCATGCACTCACCACCTATCCATCCATCCATCCATGCACTCACCACCTAGCCATCCATCCATCCATGCACTCACCCACCTATCCATCCATCCATCCATGCACTCACCACCTATCCATCCATCCATCCATGCACTCACCACCTAGCCATCCATCCATCCATGCACTCACCACCTAGCCATCCATCCATCCATGCACTCACCACCTAGCCATCCATCCATCCATGCACTCACCCACCTATCCATCCATCCATCCATCCATCCATGCACTCACCACCTATCCATCCATCCATCCATGCACTCACCACCTAGCCATCCATCCCATCCATGCACTCACCACCTAGCCATCCATCCATCCATCCATCCATGCACTCACCCACCTATACATCTACCCATCCCACACACACCCATCTATCCATTCATCCACCCACACTTTCTTTCATTCATCCATCCACCTATCTATCCATCCACTCACACACCTATTCACCCATCCTTCCTTCCATCCACCTATCTATGCATCCATCCATCCATCCATCCATCCATCCATCCATTCATCCACTCACCCACCCATCCTAACACTAGTTTTCCTCTCTGCATGATCCCTATGTAAGATACACAACTGTGTGGGCAAGGGGTGCTAGGAGGGGCTGAATGGGGGAAAGAGGATAGAGGGTGAGGGAAGGCTGGCCAGAGGTTGATGTATGCATGTGACACAGGCAGCAGAGGACAAGGGGGGCTGTCCAGGGAGCAGTGTTTGGGTGGTGGACCATGAGGCTGGGTGTCACATGGTGCAGGCAGGGACACAGAGCAGGGCACTACCTGAGAACATACCTTCCTTCGTTTCCTGGCTCCTCCAGTTTCCCTGACCACAGGCCAGGAGGTCCGTGGGGGGGGGGGGGGGGTTTACTGGAATGTCCACCATGTTGGTGGCTCAAGCGGCATCTTAACTAGCATGAAGCTGTCTAGTGCCACTTTCCCCGCTTCATGGACATGGGAACAGAGAAGTGAAGCGACTCCTCAGTCACACAGCTGCTGAGGTCAGGCTGGCTGGTGCTCAGTGCCTGGTCAGAGGACACAGGGGCCAGAGCAGGCCAGGTCTGTGCCACCAAGGGGACTCCACATCTCCACTCCTCCAGCCCAGACTCCTGCAGAGGGGTCTGATGGGCCCAGCTGAGCCCTGGGCTGGCCCGGGTCAGCCTCCTGTGGGGCCTCCTGGGAACCTGGGGGTAGAGCAGGGAGCCGGGAGGTCCAGCTTCCATAGGAGGGGACTGCAGCTGAGTGGTCACCACAGCAGTGTCGCTGCAAAAAGGGCTACCATGTCCCAAGCCCACTGCCTACCCAGTCACACGCCAGGCAGCTGAGTCTCTGCTGTTAGGTTTGATTGCTGCCACCGCCCCACCTAAGAAGTATCGTCAGCCATGCTTTCTGAATGAGGAAGCCAAGGCACAGAGGGGGCAGCAGCTCCCCCAGGGCCACCCAGCCACAGGACCGGGGGATCATGGTTCAAACCCAGGCCCACTGTGTTCCAGAGCCATGCAATAAAACTGTGCTCCCTCTGGGCTGGTTCTTCTAAGAAACTTTTGTGGAAAAAATTCTGTTTGGCACAGAGATAATAGTGTGGTAACGAGGTGTTTATCGGTTCTTGTCGCAGAGGATGTCTTTGATGAATTATTTAAACTGGCTCCCGAGAAAGTGGATGCCGTGAAAGAGGTACGGGATCAAAGCCTGGGCTCCCGCCCACCTGCCTGCGTCTCCAGGGGCCCAGGGAAGGAAATGGCTCCTTGCTGCACATCTGCGGGGTGTGGGTGGGGTGCGGGGTGTTGGAGGAGGCGGGGGGCCTTTCTGTGACCCCAGGGGGCAGTTGCAAACCACAGCCCCCCGATGCAGTCCTCGTCCCCCGGCAGGCCATCGTGAACTTTGTGAACCAGAAGCTGGAGCGCCTGGGCCTGTCTGTGCAGAGCCTGGACACCCAGGTGGGACTGGGCTGCGGGCCCCGGCAGGGAGGGGCCGCTGGGCACGGGAGGAGACGGTTCCATGGGCGGAGCGCACTGTGGGGCCTGGGCTTCACCTCTCGGAGCCGTGGGGGTTGCTGTTAGGCAGCATCAGCCACCAGGGACCCCCAGGACCCTGTGCCGATGTGGGGGCCATGGGGCATCTGCACGGGGGAGCCATGTCACACGTGGCCTGGCCCACCCCGGCCGACCTCACCGTGGCTGGTCTTCTAGCAGCACTGGGGAGCCACTCGGCGGGGCAGGGTCCGCACCGTGCCTGGCAGCTGAGACCCTCATGGCGCCAGGCCCTGGGCAAAGCGTCTCTATGCCTGAATTCAGTGGAGCCTCTTGCCGATCCCCTGAGGAGGGGACCCACGGCACCCCACTGTGCAGATGAGATGCTAAGGCATAGAGAGGTCAGCGAACTTGTCCAAGGTCACAGTGACTCGGTGGTGGGCTTGGGATTTGAACCCAGTCACCTGTGGCCAGAACTGCCTCACACAGCAGCTACATGAGACGCACGTGGTGATATGGTGTGGCAGCCTGGCAGGTAGAGAGACCGGGTAGACCAAACTCCGAAGCCGGTGGGCCCGTGTGTCTCTCCTGCTTCTGTCACCTACAATCCCTGGGCTCTGAGGGGAGAGCCCACCACCACCACATCAGCTGTGTGACCTGGGGTGAGTTATCGGGCTCCTCTGAACCTCAGGCTCCTCTTCCTGTAAAATGGGCATGAGGGTACCAACTTCGCAGAATTTCTCCTGCACACGGCGGGCACACGGCGGGCTCACAGCGGGTGCCTGACCTGTGGTTTATCACGCGTTATTACATACAAACAGGACGGCGCAACAGGCCAGCTTCTTGCTCTCTCCCTCGGTAAAAATGGCATTTGGAGAATAATGGCATGTGTGGGGGTGCTACTTAGAGACTATTGAACAAGGGGACAGTGAAGCCCCTGGTGTCCCGGTCGTGTTACCAGGGGCAGAGCGGCAGGGATTCCATCGCAGACTAATAACATCAGAACAGATTTAACGTGAGGAAATGCCACTCAGGACATTGTGAGGGGTTTTCCCTCCAACATCCAATCGCTCAGTATCATGGAAGCGATTCGATAGGATTCTATCAGCATGTGCGGTTTGCTGGCCGGGGTGACAGCTTTATCTCCAAACATACAGACAGAGCAGACAGATATTAATGTAACAGCCAGCAAAAAGCCCGGTGCACCGCTCTGCTTTCTCCTGGTGGGATCATTTTACACTTCGCTCGGTCCTCCTGTTGCTGCAGTTCATGGAACAGTTACGTTGTTTAAATAAGGATGAGGCTATTCCACAGCAAGTTCAGAAATAGCTCTTTTACTGAGCATCTGCTCTGTACCAGGAAGCCTGTAAGTGCTGTTTACAACAACCCTGAGGTTGAGAATGCTGTCCCCATTTGTAAAAGGACGCCCGAGGCCCAGAGAGGTCGTGCCCCCTCCTAGGCCACACAGCCTGTAGAGGCAGAGCGAGGCCTCCAGTTTCTCCTCCACGCGCGTCTATTCCCTCCGTTGTAGTTTGCGGATGGAGTCATCTTACTCCTGCTCATTGGACAACTGGAAGGCTTCTTCCTGCACCTAAAGGAATTCCATCTCACTCCCAGCTCGCCCGCAGAAATGGTAAGTTTTCCCAAGTTCTCCCCGACGGTCTACTTCTGGGCAGACGGACCTGTGGAACTGGCACGACCAGTCTCTGTCTCCTCACTCCAGGTGAGGTGAAGGCTGGAGGGAAGTCTTCCCATCTGTCCATCTTCCTGCCTGTCCGTCTACCTGCCCAGTCCATCCACTCGTCTGTTCACTGATCCATCTGTCCGTCCACCCATTCACCCATCACCGTCCATGACTCATCCTCTCGCCTGTCCCCCACCCCCACTATTTACCCCCTCCCATCCAGCCACCCGCCCATGACTTGACTCATCTGCCCATCACCATTCCACCCGGCCATCCACCTGTCCATCCATCAACCCACCCATCAGCCTGTCCATTCATTCATTCATCCAGCTACCCATCCGCCTGCCCGTCCATCCACCTTCTGTCCGTCCTTCTGCCCGCCCAGCCCGTCCCCACACCTGGCCCCTCACCTTGAGGCTGTGTGGTGTGGCCCTGTGCTGTGGGACATGGAGACAGACCCTGCAGCCCTGCCCCAGGACCGCCCCTCCCCCCGTCCTCCCAGCACTACCTGGCTTCCGAGCCACAGTGACCTGCGCTGGTTCGTGGTGCGTGGCTCAGCGGGGCCTGAGAGCAGAGTGGTTAGCTAAGCTCAGGGAGGCAGAAAGGCATTGTGTCCAGGATGTCACGGGAGGTTGAGAGTTAATGAGGAACAGCACCCCGAGAGAGAGGAGGGAGCGGTGTCAGCGAAGGCAGAGAGGAAAAGAAGAGGAGTGTCTCAGGTGGTGTCCACTCCGACAGCAGGGGCTGAGCGGGCCGGGCCTGGGCTTGCGGGGTCTGCCGGGTAGGAGGCAGGAGTTCCCGTAGACCCTGGAGGCTGGCTGGGAGGTGGCTGCACCGGTCCCGACAGGCAGGGCTGTGGGCTGACCCGGGGAGAGTGGAGAGAATGACCAGGCCGAGGGAGGTTAGAGGAGAGCTGGGAGCGCCGGGCGGGCTCCAGAAACGCAGGTCTGACTGCGCCTCCCCGGCTGGCGTCGGCCTCTGCTCTTAGGCCTCCCCGCACCTGCCTGGGCCCTGGGCTCCTTGCGCTGCCCCACCTCTGGGCCGCCACACAGGCGGTTGCCCTCCTGGGATGCTCTTCCTGCATGTTCAACCTGTCCGGTGAGGTGTGGGCATTCTCACCGCTTTCCAAATGAGGACACTGAGGCCACGGGGAGCAGTGACTTACTGGTCACCTGGTGTGGGAATGAGTGCTCCCTGCCAGGCAGAGGCCTGGGCTCTCCACGCCAGCTCCCTGCCTCCACCTCCGGCTCTGGGCTGACCCCTAGCTCGGCCCACCCTACCGGCACACAGGCCACAGGCCACAAGAGTTCAGAGAACCGCGGAGAAGGAAGCTCTGGGGGTCTGTGGTCTCGGTCCCCGACTCTCCCTGCACCCACCAGCCATGGAGTCTGTAAGCATCAGCCGTCCAGGGGGCAGCTTCAGACCCATGCCGAGGAGGGCTGGAGTGCCGGGCGGCTGGCGGCCTGCCCCGACCCTGGGCGGACGGCTTATCTCTGTCTACACAGAGTCCCTGTGGCCTGGGGCAGAGACATCTCTCTCCCTGGCAGAGGCAGGGCCGGTGCCTGCGCCCAATCCAGCCTTTGGAGCCGTTTCTGGGGAAGGAAATTGTTCCCGCCTCCTTTCACATGCCCAGAGCACCCTGGGGTGGGAGGGGCCTGCGCTGTGGGGCTGGATCAGAATTCTTAGCCCACCTGGGGCCCAGTGCAGGCCAGGTCCCTCCCTGGGCTCCTGCCCCCTCTGAACCTCCCCTCTGCTCTGCCTCTGCTCTGCTGCAAGGGGCTGGGGCTCCCAGTGCTTCTGACGATCAGGCCCTACCCACCTTCCTGCCGCCTCCCCTCCTGTGGTCCTGGTCACAGCCACTGGCCCCTGCCAGCTCCCTGCCTGGCCCTGTCCCATCGCAGGGTCTGGCCAGGCCCCACCTGCCGCCTGCTCTGCCCCCACCCGCCTCCTGAGCTGGTGAGCTCTGCCCCCTCAGCTTGCCTGAGCCCAAATCATGGAAGGCTCCCAGTCACGGCTCCTGTCACATTCCTGAGGGCCGGTCACCTGCTCCTGGCCTTGCGAGGCTGTTCACCCACTTTGTCTTCATTCCAGATCCCTGGGGGGGGGGGGGCAGGGCGAGGGTTGCACCCCACCTTACAGAGGGGAAACTGAGGCCCTGAGAAGCCCAGGAGCTCACCCAGGACCAGTCTCACCCCAGGATGCCGCTGGCCCCCAGCAGCTGTCTCACCGGTGGCCACGAGCTGCCATCTTGCGAGGGCTGGTCAGGGCTCAGATTCCCAGGAGCTGGGATGCTGGGTCAGAGCAGGGCTGGGGCAGGCCCTGGCTGTGGGCCTGGAGGTAGCACAGGACCAGTGGCTGAGTCCTGCGGGACCACGCGAGTGTCACATTGCAACCGCCCAGCCAGAGGCTTCGCACCATGCCTGTGTGTTCTCAGGATGGGCAAGTCGGCTGGGTTTGGCTGAGGGAGGTGGCCGGGGGAGCCCTGCCACTCCGCTGAGGTCGGGCTAGGGTCAGGCCACCACTGGGCGTTCAGCACTTGGCTCATGGCCCTCCCTCACTGGAGTGGCCTGGGCGTGTTTTCTGCTACAAAAGCAGAGACAGGGAAGCACATAGAGCACGGGGCTGGGCTCGGCGTACACGGCCTGTGCCCGTCCCACTCTGTCGGCCAGAGCAGCCCGTGGCCTTGATGGGGATGTGGGAGAGCCTTGCCAGGTGTGTGGGTGCAGGGAGGGTGCCGAATCAGGCCCGTACAGGCACCGAAGGCGACCTGCAACCCAACCCCATTCTGGGGCTCTGAGTTAGGGCGATTCCCACCGCCCCCCATAGGAGGGAAGTGGGCCCAGAGGCACAGTAACCTGGCCAAGAACACACGGCTAGTTAGAATGGACGTCAGACTGCATCAGGCTGTCTGCCTTCAGATGCCTCCTTGCCGTCTGCGGGGGAGCCAGGGTGCGCCCCAGGGGCTAGGGGAAGGAGTGGGGCTCAGGAGGGTCAAAGCCAGGCATTGCTGCAGACCCTGTGTGGGGAGGCAGGAGGTTGAAGCGTGAGCAGTGAGGAGGGCAGGTGGGAGGACCGCCCATGGGCTGTGGCACCCCTCCCTGGGGCCGGGTCTCAGAGCCCAGCCTCCAAGCAGCGCATGGGCTCCCCCTCTGTTCCTTGGGCAAGGGGCTTAGCGGGGCTGAAATTTCTCGTGCATAAGCCCCAGTGACAAGCTGAGGACAAATGTCCAGATTGTAACGTCCTGTGCACGGCCAGCCTGTGGAGTCCTCTGATCCGAGAACCGCTTCCACACGGGAGCCGGATAAGAGGTGGGGGACAGCGGGGTGTTTCAGCTCAGACTTTGTGGCCGAACTGTCACAGCTGCAGGAATGTTTAATGGAACTGCTGGAAGGGGCACTGAAGAGGGTGGGACCGACAGCCCCTCCAAAAGGTGTGACATTGGCGCAGTCCTGCGGCATTGTCCTCTGGCCAGGGTGGCCTCTAGGCAGAGGGCTTCTCATTTCCAGACTCCGTTGCTCTCGCTGTTTACGTAAGCGTGTCACTGGTTATGGGGATAGAAGCTGGGGATGGAGGGACAGTGGTGAAATCAGACCAGTGAGCCGGGAAGCTCTGGCCTCCTCCCACAGCTCAGTTCTCTTCCCCGGGAGGGTTTGGGTGCAGCCTCGTGGGTCGTAGCCTCGCCCGTTCTCTAGAACAAGACGGTGTTCCCTTCATCTTCTCGAGCCTGCGCAGAGGAAGAGAGGTGCTCTGGGTAGTGGGGTGAGAGGCTGGAGCCCCTTCCTGGGGACCGTCTTCGGTTCAGGTTGAACATGGCGAGGAGGAGGTGACCACCAGCGGCAAGCTCGGGCACCCCTAGTGTCACCGCCAGCAGTTAGTGCGGCACAGACGCCCCAGGGCGGGAAGCCCCTGCTGCGTGGCCTGCACGAACGAGGGACTTCGAGACATTTGTGGAAAAGTGGAATTAGCGCACAAGTTTGTTTTGGTGCAAAAATATTGCAATCCACACACACGCTTTGTGAAGACCCCTCACGGTAGAGGGTCCCTCTCTGCCCTGGGCCCCGCTTTGGTTGATGCTGGCTCGTTGAGTACATGGGAGGTAGAACTCGCGACCGAGCACAGGTGGGCGAGTCTCGTGTCCCACTCTCCTGGCGTTTGCTCTCTGCGCCACGGCCGACCGCTAGGACAGCAGACACCATCCCTGCCCTCACGTCCGGGGATCCCAGCCTGGGGCAGAGTTGGGACACAGCAACAGAAGGGGCGGCTGCGTGCTGGTCTGCTCACTCCAAGATCTCCTTCCGCTGGTCTGGACATCCCAGGGGCGTGCCCGCCTGCCGGGAGCAGCACGTGGTGGCTGCGTCCACTCTTGACCATCCGCGGGAGCCGGCCTGCCGGGGAGGGCCACTCGGGCCACGCTCCCTTCCACGTCTCGGCCTTGGCTGCTCCTTCCCTTGTCTTTTCAACCCACTGCCAGACAGGAAAATGGGGAGAAGGCGCTCCCCAGTGGGTGTGGCTGCCCACAGCCCTTCTCCTCCCTTTCCCTATCCCATCAGCATCCGGGACACACACACACATGCTTGGCGTGGTTTTCAAGCCAGCAGGGCCGGGCATCGAACCAGTCGGCCTATGGGACCCGGCTCCCTGTGTGCAGCGCCTGGCTGCTACCGTGCTGCAGCTGCACCGCCTCGCGTTTGGTCACGTGGCCACCTTGGAGAGGCAGGCTGGCAGGGCCCCACTGTACAGGGGAAGCAATCGAGGCCCAGCTAGGACGCACGACCGTCGGAGGTCACCTGTGGGGTCTTCAGAACGTTCGTGGGAAACGTATAATATGAGAACACTGCTTGGATGTCAAATGACTTGCACCAAAATAAACCCATGCTTTAATTTCGTGTTTCCACGCACTTTTTGAAGGCCCCTCGTGCGTAGAGTTGAGGGCGTGGGTATGTGGTACCAAGCTGCCAACCCGGATCTCCGGGCTGTTCCTGCCCGGACCCCCCAGGAAGTGGCCCACTGGTCAGAGTCTGGCTTGGCCCTGACTGGGTTGCCAGGGGAACCGTGGCGTACTGGAGCACAGAGTGGGGCTGGGACCCCTGCTGCATGCCGGCTGCCTGGTGGGGAGGGCCAGTGGGGACCCCACGGTGACCCGTAGGCTGCTGAGGCCACGGCGGGAAGGACTTGTCTGAGGCCCTGCCGCGGCTCCGGGGCTTGTCCCGCTTCGCCCACACCCTCTCTGTAGAGCACGCTAGCTGCTGCCCCGGGGAGAGGCAGGGTCTGCTTCAGCTGTTTCTGAGCCAAGGGAGAGCCCAGAATGGAAAGGGAGGGGGGCCCAGCTGGGGGCCGACAGAGCACTCAGAACAAGGCGGGAGGCACCACAGTGGGCCACTTCACAGGGAGCGAGGGCGCGCTGGCCGAGTGAGCACCCATGTCCTGGCGGGGTCAGGGCTCAGGCCACGCCCGGGCTCTGTAGCTGTCTCCGAGACTCAGCCCCTGGGCAGGTGGCTTCTTCCGTCTCCATCCGTCTCTGCATGAGACAGGCCTGGTTCTAGCACTTTCTGTCAGACGCTCTCCGATGAGCCCTGTGGCCACTCTGGCCTCAGTTTCCGGCTCTGCTTTGCTGTCTCTGAGGGTTCATGTAAACCCTGCCCTGCCCAGCTGAGCCCTCTGACCTGCCAGGGCTCACCTCTTGCCATTGGCTGCCCTGGCCCCAGTCAGGTGCCTTCCTCGGTGACTGGAGGAGGCCTCCTCGACACCGTGTGCACCTGGTGGGTAGCACCGCTCGGAGCAGGGCTGTGCGTGGCTGAGCAGGCACGTGGACCCCTTGTGTGAGGGCATGAGCTCCCCGTTGGGCTGTTGGGGGTTTGGGAATTCCGACCGTGGGCAGGAGTTGGGCGGATATGGACAGACATCGGGATGACAACACGGGCCTGGCACATGGGGCTCAGGCTGGGTTGAGGTCACCTCACTTTGCCGACATCTGACGGGCCTTCTTGTCCTTGTCACAGCTGCACAATGTCACCCTGGCCCTGGAGTTGCTGAAGGATGAGGGCCTGCTCAGCTACCCTGTCAGCCCTGAGGGTGAGTGTGGCCAGGCCACCGTGCTGGCGCTGTTCCCACTGGCCAGCCTGTGTGAGAGCCGCAGACGGGATTCTGGGCGTGGAGGGCGGGGCACTGTGTGCAGAGCTCTCCTGCTTGGCAGGGATAGTGAGGGCTTGCCAGGTACCCCAGGAGGGGCACCGTGGCCGGTGGAGGCGTCTGTGGAGGGAAGGGGACGGAGATCCCTGGGGACGGGCTGTGCAGAGCGGCAGCCCCGAGGGGCTGCCGTGTTGGAGGATCATAAGAGGGGTGCAGGAGAGGCCAGGCCAGGAGGAGGGAGGAGGCGCTCGGGCATGGCGTGGCCTCAGCCCAGGCCTGCGGGATTCTCCCTGTGTGCCCACTGTGGCCCCACCTCCCTGGAAGCTCCCTGGGTCCAGGCAAACCAGGATGGCTGGCCCTCCCCACCCCCGGCCTGACCCGCTGCCTCTGGCCCGCAGATATCGTGAACAAGGACGCCAAGAGCACACTGCGGGTGCTCTACAGCCTGTTCTGTAAGCACAAGCTGAACGCCGGCGTGGACGGGTCACCCTGCGGAGCCCCGAGCTAGCCGCTGCGCCCACCTGTCTCAGCACCTGCCTGCTGGGCCCAGCCGGGGCCTGTGTGTGGCCGTCCGTCCTGCTGTATGTCTGACCGGTCTCCCCTCCCACCCTAGCCCCCGTTTCCACCTGTAAATACCTGTAAGCCCATGAGGTGGATCCGTTCTGCACCAACGCCTGGCCTTGCTTGGTTTATTTTAGCAGAGGCATTTTGGGGAGGGATTCTGGGGGCCTACAGGTGTCCTGAGCAGGGCCCTCACACCTACATCCATATTAGCCAAGTGCACCACGTGTATGGGTCCCTCCCACTCCTGCATCCATATTAGCCAAGTGCTCCACATGTATGGGTCCCTCCCACACCTGCATCCGTATTAGCCAAGTGCTCCACATGTATGGGTCCCTCCCACACCTGCATCCATATTAGCCAAGTGCACCAGGTATATGGGTCCCTCCCACACCTGCATCCGTATTAGCCAAGTGCACCACGTGTATGGGTCCCTCCCGGGGCTGCTCGTGGGCCCATCGGCCTTTCCCGCCTGAGTCTCCCACGGGGGTACAGGGCAGAGAGGGCCCAGGGCAGCGAGGGCCTAGTGATGCCAACCTCACTTGGGGCTGGTGACCCTGAGGCTGACAGCAGAGGCCTGGCCTCTCCACACTCAGTTGCCGCTGCCCACTGCCCCTCACTGAGGTGACGCTGACGGCCCCAGAATCCTCATCTGGAGGCAGGAGCCCCGGCAGCCTGGCACTTGGAGAAGCTAACACGGCTGCTCTCAGGGACCGTGGCCCAGGCCGGCCCCAAGGCAGTGGTGCGAGTTTTGCCCAAAAGTCATGCAGAGGAAATCTTTGGTGGATGAGTGGGTGTGGGTCGTCTCCAGTCTGTCCCCAGGGAGGTCCCCCATGCCCTCCAGGAGACTTGGCATCTCTCACAAAGGATTTCCAAAGGAAAACAAACGCTTGTAGGAGAACTGGGCACAATTGTTTCTGGACGGGCTTTGGGTTGGGGCAGAGCCCTCCTGCCCACCTGCCCGGGACCTGACGTCTGATGGGGACCAGCTGGATGAGGCAGGTGGTGGAGGGGGTGGGGGTGGCAGGCACCCAGGCTGCTTCCCCCGCCCCAGGCCTTCCCTGCTCCCCAGCGCCAATTCCCCTGAGGAGGTGCGAGCCCACCGGGTTTGGATTGTCACACTGACGGGGGTTAGCACTGGGGAGGGGCTCTAGAGTGGGGCTGGTGGGCCAGGCCGGGCTGGGCGGCCTGGGAGGATGAGGCACCGGGAGGCTGTCCCGTGGGGAGTGACATGGGGAGCCCAGGGATGGAGCCACAGGTCAGCCTTGGCGTCGGTGTCTGACAGTGGGGAGCACTGAGTGATCTTCCCTCCACCAGGCCTCTGCCACTGCCCCCTCACCTCCTGATTCACCTTTGGCAGGTGCCATGTGAGCCCTGGGCTGTGCCAGACACACCCCCTCACCTGCGCCCACACCCCCTTTCCTGCTGCCTCTGGGCAGGCCCCCCCCCCCACCAGATGTGCACTTCCTGCCCTGGAGCCCGGCTCCTTCCACCTGGTCAGGAGCCTTCTCCGAGTCACACAGACCCAGGCCGCTCCCTGTCTCCATGCCAGCCTGCCCCGTGGGAGCCTGAAGCCCACCTCCCCGTCCTGACGTCAGCTTCCCATCAGGCAGGCCCCCCCACAGCAGCCCGGCCCTGCCCCGCTGCTCCGAGGCTGCACCTCCACCCACCTGACAGCATTTTTGAAGGTTTTTGCCACAGGGCACAAGCTCTCGCCAGGCCAGAGAGAGACAGAGTGACAGGGAGAAGGAAAGTGAGGGGGTGGCCACGCCACAGTCCCTTTTCCGACATTCTCCTCTTGGGATTTTGGGCAGGCATGCACATGTGCCTGGTTTGAGTTTCAAGCCACCAGGTCCAGGGCCTGAATCACAGTCAGCCGTATGGAAATCCAACGCCTTCACCACCTGCCACTGCTGGCCCCACGGATTTTTAAAATTGTATTTTGTTGGTAGCTTTATTGAGGGATAATTTATAACTGGTAAAATTTCCCAATTTTATGTATACAATTTAGTGAGTTTTGCCAAATGAGTCTGGTCACGTAACCACCACCACAGCGGCCAGCACCCAGAAGGTCCCTATCTCCCCGGGTCCCCGCGAGCCCTCTGCAGTGACCCCGTTCTCCACCCCCGTCCTGCAAACCCCTGACCTGCTTGCTGTCGTCACCGCCATCACTTTGCCTTTCCTGGAGTGTCTCACTGACCGCCCCAGCGTGCGGATACCCACCATATCCGCTTTCTTCTGGTCGGCCCAAGCTGTGGCCACCACCACCCGCTGCTTGTGTCACTCGCCTGCTCCCTACTGCGGAGGCCACACCACCGCGGACGCACGCTGATGTGCGTTTGCCAGCCTTCGGGTCCTTTTCGGCCTTCGGTTTCTGAGAACGGCGTGGCTGCTCACGCACAAGTCTTCTGTGGACGTGTTTTCCTTGTTCTTGGCTAAATGCCCAGGACTGAAGGGACCGGCTCGGTTTTACTTTATAAGAAACTGTCAACTGTTTGCCAAGGCCAGCGTGTCGTTTCGCATCCCCGCCAGCAATGTAAGAGTCCCCTGTGCCGCACGCTCGCCCGGGTGTCACCGATCTTGGTTCCGCCATTCTAGGGGGTGTGCCGCGGGATCTCACTGTGGTCTCGGCTTTCTCTCCCGGTGACCACTGGTGTGGAGCGCCTGTGTCGGTCAGCAGGAGCTGCGGTGACAAAATTCCACACGGGACTTAAACAGTGACTGCTTCTCATGGTTTGGGGGGCTGGTAAGTTCAAGATCAGGCTCCAGGAGAATCGATGCCTGGTGAGGGGGGAAGAGGGGAGAGAGGGAGAGACAGAGAGACAGAGAGAGAGAGGAAGAGGGGAAAGAGAGAGAGAGCACTCTGGGGCCCCTTATAAGGAAATGACCACGATGGGGCTCCACCTTCATGACCTGATCTAAGCCTCATCCTCCCAAAGGCGCCATGCCCCAGTACCATCGTGCTGGGAGTTAGGGTTCAGACATATGACTGGGGGGCACAAACACTCAGTCCAGAATATCTTCCCATGTATTTTGCCATCTGTTTGACAAGATTTCAAAAGTAGAATTAAAGTGCGAATTAATTTTGGTGCCAAAAAAAAGGAAATCCATGCATATTTTTTTTTTATAAGACACATTTTTCCCATGAGCTTTTTGAAGACTCCTCATATATCTCTTTTGGTGAAGTATTCAAATCATTTGCCATTAAAAAAAGTATTTACGAGAATTTTTTTTCTTTTTAGGTTTTGGCCATGGGGTGCAAGTGCTCGTGAGAGAGACGGGGAGTGACAGAGAGAGGGAAAGTGGAGATTCAGGCTCCAGGGAAGATGGCTATGCCACAATCCCTTCTCCTCCATTCTCCTCCTGGGATCTTGGGCATGCACACGCACCGGTGTGACTTTCAATCCACCCGGTCTATGACTTGAAGCGTGGCGGGCCGTGCGGGAGTCTAGTGCGTTAACCACGCACCACCTGCTGGCCCCTACGAGAGTTCTATAATTTGAATTCTACTTATGTCTGTGGTCCATCTTGAGTAACTTCTGTATGTGGAGTGAGATAAAGGTCAAGGTTTGCGTGTGGGCTTTTTTATTTATTTATTTTTTTGGCATGTGGATGTCCAATTGTTCCAACACTCTTGATAGTAAAGATTATTCTTTCTCCACTAAATCACCTTAGCACTTCTGCTGAAGATCAGTTCGCCACGTATCTTATCTCTGTGTTTTAGACTCTGCTCCATCCCACTGACCCTCTCAGAGTGCAGATGTGGGCGTCTTTGTGTCAGTTATGTGGGGTGTCTTGGTTACTGAGGTGCATACTGCCTGGAAAGTGGGGAGGAGACCTGCAGTTTTGCTCTTTAAAAAAAATGGTCTTGTCTCTTCTGTATCCTTTTAATTCTTTAGATTTCTATGTGCATATTAGAATAAGTTTGTCATTTTCTACCAAAAAAAAAAAAAAAGCCTGCCAAGATTTTTGTTGGAATTGTCATTCTTTAGAGAAAACTGACATCTTGACAATGCTGGGAAGTGGGTCAGCAGTGGCGGTCAGCAGTCATGCGGCTCTGCTGCGGGCCATCTGGGTCCCGGCTTCACATCCAGAGCCCTCCCTGTCTGCTGGGTGTGGGTGCATGCCTGTGATCTGGGCTGGTGGAGGCGGGGTGGCTTCTCAGCAGAAAGACGCTGGTGGGTGCCTCCCCCCAGCTCCTGTCTCTCTCTCTCACAGAAGAAATCAAAGAAATTTAAAAATATTGGGCAGCTAAGAGCATGAGTTCAGAACATTCTTCTTTTCTGCTGTAAACATTTAATGCTATAATTTTTTATAAGCACAACTTCAGTTGTATTGCACAATTGATGTATTTCACCTTCATGAAGTTAAAAATATTTATCTTTTCATGTGACTTCCTCTTTTACCCATGGGTTATTTAGAAGTGTGTAATTTCCAAATATTCTGGGATTTTTTTCCCAATCTTTAAGTTATTGGGATTTGCTGTGGTCAGAGAACATACTTTGTATGATTTAAATACTTTAAAATGTACTGTGACTTGTTTTGTGTGCGGAAATATGATCTAGGTAAGTGCTCTGTATGCACTTAACAAAGGAAGCCTAGGAGCCAGCATTTGGCGTGGTGGGTAAGGTGCTAGACTCCCACAGGGTCAAATGTGGTTCGAGTCCCGGACCTAGCAACTTGAAACGTGCTGGATACATATGCGAGCGTGCCCAAATCCCAAGAGAAGAAGAGAAGGGACTGCAGCGTGGCCATCCCTCCAGGGTGATTTCTCACTTTCCCTCTTTCTGTCTCTGTCTCTCGCTGTCTGTTTTTCTCTCTCTGGTGAGTGCACATACCCTATGGAAAACCTTGGGAAAAAAAAAAAAAAGCAAAACAAAGAAAGAAGGAAAGAGAAAGAAAGAGAGAGAAGGAAGGAAGGAAGGGCGTCTTGGTGTCGGCGTGCTAATAAATGTCACTTAGGTCAAGCTGGCTAATGGTGTGTGGTCTCCTGGGTTCTTCGCAATTTTCTCTCTGCTCCTTCTATCAATTGCTGGGAGAGGCGTGTTAAGGTCTTCAGCTGTAACTGCACGCTTTCCTCTCTGTCCCTTCAATTCTATCAGTTTCTGCTTCACGGACATTGGAGGTTTCTCATTAAGTGCGTGCCCATCCAGGATTATGATGTCCTTTTGAGGTCTTCTCTGTCCCCTGGAATGCCTCTTGCTCTGAAATCTCCTTTGTCTGACATTCCTGTAGCCACTCAAGCTTTCTTTAAGTGGAAGCATGACACATATTTATCTACACTTTCATTTTTAAAGTGTTTATGTCTTTATATTTAAAGGGGATCCTTTTCTTATAAAAAAAAATCAGTTTTTAAAAAATTGGCCACAGGGTGCATGTACTCTTCGGAGAGAGAGTGAGGAGAGACCCCCAAGGATGGACAGCCACCACAATCCCTTCTCCTGCGTTCTCCTCTCAGTATATTGGGCATACATGCACACGTGGCCAGTGTGTTTTTCAAGTTGCTGGGTCTGGAACTCGAACCATGCAGTTGGTCACGTGGGATCCAGCCTCCCCACCACGCCACCAGCTGGCCCTCTCATGGGCTCTTTATAGACACGAAGTCGTGCCTTCTATTCAACCTGAAAACTTTCAATTGGAAGGCTTAGTCCCTTTACATTTCCTTTGGTGGTGAAATATACATAACGTGAATTTACCATTTTAGCCATTTTTAGTGCACAATTCAGTGGCATAAAGGACATTGACGCTGGGGAACCAGCAGTTAGCGTAATGGCTATGTCGCTGGACTCCCACGTAGTCGATTGCAGTTCGCGTCCCGGACCTGGTGGCTTAAAACTCACGCCAGGCGCGTGTGCATGCAAGATCCTGAGAGGAGAATGGAGGAGAAGGGATTGCAGCGTGGCCATAACCCCTGGGGGGTGATTTCTCGCTTTCTGTCTCTATGTCTCTCTCTGTCTGTCTGGCGAGCGCACACGCCCTATAGCAAAAACCTCTCAAAAAAAAAAAAAAGGACATTGATGCTGTTGTTCAGCCGTCTTCACTATTCATCTCCAGAACGTTTTCATCACCCCAACTCAAAGACTGTTCCCACGAAATAATGACTCTCTAGTGTCCCCTCCCCCACTATTCCTGACTACTAATTTGGCTGTTCTTCTAGCCCTATCAACTTAACATAAATTAAATTTGCCTCTGGTGCATTTGAACGCAATGCCATTGCTGGTGCTGTCTCGTATTGGGTCACTGGGAAAGGCACCTTTGCATAGGAAAGCCAGTCGGGACTTTCCGCCACCCAGTGCTTCTTTGACATTTCCATCCGTGCTTAGTTCCTGTCTTCTCCCTCTCCTTACTGGGGTGGGGTCGAGGACTTCGCTGCGGTTTGGCTTTATCCCCATTATTGTCTCACCAGCTGCCGTCTTGTTCCGTTTTCTAGTGGCTGCTCTAGACTGTGCGAACACGTCCGCACTAGTGTCCTGCGGCTGCTGTCACAAATGACCGCAAACTTGGGGGCTGCGCACAGCAGAAACGTGTTCTTTCCTAGTTTGAGAAGCCAGAGGCTGAAATGAAGCTGTAGCAGGGCGGCCCCCCCTCTGGAGGCCCCAGGGGAATGTGTTTCTCAGCTCTCCCAGCTTTTGCGGCTGTCGCACCCTGGGCTGCGGCTGCATCACACCCATGTTTACCTCCGCGGCCATATTGCTTCCACCTCTTTTCCCTGTGTGTTCCTCCTCTCGCTTTCTCTTGTAGTTTTTACTCTAAGGCACGTGGGAACACTGGAGAGACAGGAGGAGGGGGAAGCGAGAACGCACCACGGGGGGCTGGGGCGGGGATGGCCATGCTGCAATTCCTTCTTTTCCGGTCTCTTCTGGGGACTTACGACACTCATGCACACGTACCCAGTGTGTTTTTTCAAGCCCGTGGGCCCAGGATTTAAACTGCACAGCTAGCCATGTGGGATCCAGCACCTTAACCACCACGCCACCGCTGGCCCTGAGAAAAGGCTTTTGTAGGTGTAGTTAGATTACAGATTTTCAGATGATCATCCTGGATGATCAGAGTAGGTCCTAACTCTCTTGGCAAAGGTCCTCATAAGAGACGCACAGAGAGGGCAGCAGGTGGCGTGGTAGTGAAGGCGCTGGGGCCCACATGGCCAGCTGCAGTGTGAGTCCAGGATCGGTGGCTTGAGAAACACGCCAGGAGTATGTGTGTGTGTATCTCCAAAACCCCAGGCGGAGGACGGAGGAGTGGAGGAGAAGGGATTGCAGTGTGGAATCCCCTCTCCTTCTTTCCTCTCTTTCCCTTCCTCCTGTCTCTCTTTCTTCCCTTCTCCCTCTCTCTGTCTCTTTCCAATGAGCACACATGCCTTATAGGACATTTTTAAAAGAACCACATGAGCCGTAAACAAGGCTAACACGTGCAGGCTCTGGGATCAGCATGTGGACACATCCTTCTGGAAGCCCCCATTCTGCCCGTCGATGCCATAAACTTACAGCCGTCTGTCTCTAAGTGACATGACTCCCATTTCTCTCTCCTGCCCATGTCCTGTCATTGTCATATGTTTTATCTCTACATATGTTATAAATTTAATCATATATTATTTTTGCTCGAAAAAGTCAATTTTCTTTAAAAAAATATTTTTTTAAATGGAGAAGAAAGTCTTCATATTTACCCACATATTTGCCATTTCTGGTGCTCTTCCTTCTCCCATCTGGCTCCGTTTTCCTCCTGTCTGAAGGACTTCCTTTAACATTTTATGGAGTGTTGGTCTCTGTTAATGAGCCTTTGTATCTACAGAAATAGATTTAGCTTTTCGGTTTCCTTAACCTTTCCCAGTTTATTATGAGGCCATTGCAAATGGAGAGAGGCACAGGGCAAGGCGACGCGGCGCACAGCTCGTCTGCGGTGTGCGGCTCTCCGGGAACCCCACAGGTTCGGCTGTCTGTAAATTCTCCAACCCCGCCTCCTCCTCCTCCTTCTGTAACTGGAGGCTTCATTACGTAAGCAAGGCTGATTACATCACTGGCCTCTGCGATTTCCTTAGCCTTCAGTCCTTTTTCTTCCTGGTAGCTGGGGGTGGGGCCAAGAGTGCCAGCTGGCAAATCCCGCCTCCTTCTTTCCAGAGACCACCCTGAAGCCACCTAGGAGTGGCCAGCCATCAGACAACTCATTAGCATACAGAAGTCATCACTCTGGAGAGTCCGAGTATTTCAGGAATTGTATACTAGGAGGCAGGGACAGACACCAAACACATATTTCACACCACAGATTCCATGTTGAAGGTATTTTCACTGGGTATAGAATTCTAGATGGACAATTTTTGTTCCTTAATAAAAAGGAAAAAAATTATTCACATATCTATTTATTTGTTGTGATTTTTAAGCCACTGGGTCTGGGACTTGAACTACAACTGGCCCTGTGGGACTCAGCACTGTATCCACCACACCACTTGCTGGCCCTATGTATGTTCCTTTAAATAATTTAAGGATGATGCTCCTTTGTCTTCTGGGGTGCATAGTTTTCACTGAGAAGTCAGTTGTCATTCTCATCTTTGTTCCTCTAGAATATGTCTTTTTTCTCTTTTTTTTTTTTGGAGAGATTTTCACTATAGGGTGCGTGCACTTGCCAGACAGAGAGACACATTAGAGACAGAAAGCGAGAAATCACCCCCCAGGGGGGATGGTCACGCCGCAATCCCTTCTCCTCCATTCTCCTCTTGGGATCTTGGGCACACACGCACATGCGCCCGGCGTGAGTTTTAAGCCACCAGGTCCAGGACGCGAACCGCGGTCGACTACGTGGGAGTCCAGCGACATAGCCAATTACTATTTTTTGTCAATGTGGTTATGATGTATCTTGGTGTGGGGTTGTTCATGCTTCCTCTGTTCGGGGTTTGTTGAGACATTCTATTATGTGAGTTTATAATTTTTATAAAACTTGGAAAAACTTTGGCCATTATTTTTCTTATTGTCTTCATCGCTCTTCTCCTTGAATTCCAATTACATATGAGGGGACTTCACAAATATAATGCAAAAGGTGTATTGTAAAAAAATTATGCGTGGGTTCTATTTTTATTTTTTTGCATCAAAATAAACTTGTACTTTAATTTCCTTTCCCACAAACTTTTTGAAGTCCCCTGTATTTGCTAGGTGGCTTGACATCATCGGACGGACCACAGGTGCCATCTTCATTTCATTCTCAGTCTGTTTTCTCCATGCTTCATTTTGGAGGATTTTTCTTGCTATGTTTTCAGGTTCACTGATTTTTTTCTTTGGTGGTATTTACTCTGCTCAAATCCCATGCATTGTATTTTTCATATAAGAGATTGTGTTTTCACTCCAAGAAGTTCAGTTATAAGGGCCGTCAGGTGGTGTGGTGGTTAAGGCACTGGACTTCCACATGGCTGACCACAGTTTGAGTTTTGGTCCTGGTAACTTAAGAATCTCATGTGCATGAGTGCCCAAAGTCTTAGGAGAGTGGAGGAGAAGGGATTGTGGCGTGTTTATCCCCCAGGGGTGCCATTTCTCATCTCTCCTCTCTCTGTCTCTCTCCAGTGAGCATATGTGCTCTAAGGCAAAACCTTAAAAAAAAAAAGGTATCTTATATTTCTCTCCTAACATACTCATGCTTCCTTCTACCTTCATGAACATATGGAGTGTATTTATAATACTGTTCTAACAGTCTTGTCTAATCATTCTATTATCTGTGCTATTTCTGGATTTCTTATCCACTGATTTTTCTCCTGTTTATGATTTATGTATTTCTCGTTTTTTGCATACCCAGTAAGTTTTGAATCATACCCTGTGCCCTGCTTGAGCAGGGTACTGTCTCACTCACTGCTTTCTTTGGTTCTTTTCCCAGCACAACACGTTAGAAAGTTTCTTTGTGTGCCTGTGCAGATCCACACCTGACCACAGGCTCAAGGGGAACTTCGGAGGTCTTTAGGGCTGTGTCTGCGCAGCTCTGCCTTCTCTGGCACTCTGCTCCCCAATTTGTAGCCGCTGTGGTTCCCCATCATCCAAATTCCATCTCCTCAGTCCAGCTGCGTTGGGTCCTCCTCTCTGCACTGCAGCCTGGGGCTCCCAGGAGTGAGCGGAAGTTCTCCAGCCTCTCCCGGGGATGGCTCTCCTGTGCTGCCTCTTGTCCAGTGCCTGAGGAGAAGACGGGAAGTAGAGCCAGACCTGCTTTCCATGTGGCTGGAAGGTGGATCCTTCGTATTGCAGGAGCTGGGCTTCCATGGCAGCCTCGTCCTCACCTGGCCTCATGGCCCCGGGCTTTTGCTCAGATCCCAGGACTCGACTTCCCTGCTTCTCCCATCTCCCCTGGGGTTTCGTGGGCCCCTTTCCTCTGTGCGGCGTTGGTCTTGGTCCTTCTCACACCACCCGCCCTTCCTGGTGGTCTTCTGCTTCTACAGTTTCTGTCCCTCCTCCCTAGGGGCCACTCTCCACTCTGCTCCAGCTCCAGCGCAGAGCACCAGACCCACACTTCCCGCTCTTTTTGTTCTATTTTTTAAAATATTGTGGGGATCAGCAGGCAGCATGGAGACTAAGGCAGCTGAATCCCAAATGGCACACTCCATGGTCTGGGTCCCAGCACCAGCATCTTGACATTACACCAGGCACGTGTGTGTGTGTGTGTGTGTGTGTGTGTGTGTGTGTCCAAAATCCCAAGAGAATAGAGAAGAGATTGCAGCATGGCCAACCCCCCCCGGAGTGATTTTTCTCTCTCTTTCTCTGTCTGTCTTTCTCCAGCAAGGACACGAGCCCAATGGCAGAAAACAAGAAAACCGTGGTTAAACACGCGTCACATGAAGTGCACCATCTGAGCTGTCATTAGCGTGAAGGGCATTCATGCTGTTGTGTGACGGTCACCACCGTCATCTGCAGTCTTCTCACCCAGCATAATGGGAACTCTGTGCCCGTCAGGTAGTAACACCCTCCCTACCACCCCAGGCGTGGCACCCACGTTCTACTTAATGACCAGACCCACATTGTTTTTTTTTTTTTTTGAGAGGTTTTTGCTATAGGGCGGGTGCGCTCGCCAGAAAGACAGAGACAGAGAGATAGAAAGCGAGAAATCACCCCCCAGGGGGGATGGCCACGCTGCAATCCCTGCTCCTCCATTCTCCTCTCGGGGTCTTGGGCATGCACACACACGCACCCAGTGTGAGTTTTAAGCCACCGGGTCCAGGACACGAACTGCAGTCGACTACATGGGAGTCCAGCCACAGAGTCATTACACTAACTGCAGGTCCCCTGGCTCCTCATCTTTGGCGCCTCTCGCATCCAGGCCCCCAGCCCTGAGACCTGAGGCTCACTCTTGCCCCACTTGAGCACCAAGTCCTGTCTTTCCTGTCCCCTCCTCCAAGCCATCCCCTCTCCTCCCTCTGTCCAGGTGTCGCCATCCCTAGGCCTGCCAGCTGCAGCTACTTCCCAGCTGGCCTCCTCTTACCAGTTCTGCCCCAGCCCCGAGGGTGCTGTCCTGGAAGCCAGTCTCATTACTGCCTACTCTAAACCTCCAAGGCGGCCCCAGTGCTGCGTGCAACTCTGGGGGCCCCCACATTGCCTCCTGCCTGCCCCATCCTTCCCGCTCTCATGAACTCCCTGAAACCCCATGCCCTCTGCAGTCCTTCTGAGGCTCCCGTCCCTGCCCAGGGCACTCTCTGACCAACCCCAGGAACTCGCCATCCACAAAGGAGTGACGGCCACCCCTTGGCATGATCCAGGGGTGGGATGGACGCCTGGGGCTACTGCTGTGTGGGGGTGGGTGAAGGAAGAGGCTCTCATAGCAGGAGACTGAGATGAGGGAGGGGTGAGGAGACCTTCTCCAGTCAGCCCCCCACCCGTGACCTGCTGCCCTCTCCCTCCAGCCCAAGAAATCCAACACTGGTAGAAGTGGCAGCCCGAGTGGGGAGCAGGGTAATTATAGTGGGCCGGCCTGGAAGGCGTCCAGGCCCAGAGCGGGAGCTGGCAGCCTCGGGATCGGTGTGCAAACAGCTCCGGAGTGACGGGAAATGCCTGGAAGGCCGGGGTGCCGCGAAGTCGAGCTGCTTCCTAAAATAACGCAGGGGGCAGCTGGCTCAGCTTCTCAAACTAGGCCTGGCCGCCTGAGCTGCAGGAAGCCCCGGGCCTCACACCAGCCCCGCTCTGGGAACAGATGGTGCTCACAATTTTCCCTTCTACCGAGTCAGCTGGTGAGCGAACAGCTTGTCTAGGACGAGTGTTCCTCTCCTCTCTCTTTTGGCAGTGGACCAAGGCTGCCCCTCCCCCCCCACTGCCTGCACTGGCCCCTCCTCTCCTTGGCTTGGGCACCAGACTTGCTCCAAGTGGCTACAGTGTGCAGGCCAGGACTCAGAGGGGAGCAGAGAGAGAGTGCAGCCTGAGGCTCTGTCCCCGGGGAGCCCAGGGTAGATGAGCCTGAAGTGCAGTGGTTAGAGTAAATGGTTGCATCAGACTCGCGGATGAATTCTGGGCAAGTCCTCTACTCGCCTGAGACCCTGGGCAAACCACTCACCTCCCTTACGTTCTCAGAAACTAGAGAAAGAAGCCTTTGTTTCTTTCTCAGTCAAATGGAGGCAATATGAGTCAATTCTCTGAAAGGTGATTATGAAAGTTAAGGAAAAGTATCCATCTAAAGAACTGCAAACAGTATCAGATGTATAATGTACAATAAGTATTAGGTGACATTACCACCGTCATTGCCATCACCGCCACCATCACCGTTATCACCTCATCACCATCACAGTTATCACCTCATCACCATCACCGTTATCCCCTCATCACCATCACTGTTATCACCACCATCACCATCACTGTTATCACCATCACCATTATCACCACCATCACCATCATCACCACCATCACCATTATCGTTATCATCTCATCACCATCATCGTTATCACCTCATCACTATCACTGTTATCACCACATCACCATCACTGTTATCATCACCATCACCATCATCACCACCATCACCATTATCACCTCATCACCATTGCTGTTATCACCACCATCACCATCATCACCACCATCACCATTATCACCTCATCACCATTGCTGTTATCACCACCATCACCATCACTGTTATCACCTCATCACCATCACTGTTATCACCATCACATCACCGTTATCACCACCATCACCATCACCATCACCATTATCACCTCATCACCATCACGTTATCACCTCATCACCATCACCATCACTGTTATCACCATCACCATTATCACCACCATCACCACCATCACCATCATCACATCACCGTTATTGTTATCACTCATCACCATCATCGTTATCACCTCATCACTATCACTGTTATCACCACATCACCATCACCATCAGTTATCACCACCATCACCATTATCACCTCATCACCATTGCTGTTATCACCTCATCACCATCACTGTTATCACCACCATCACCATCACCATTACCATTATCACCATCACCATTATCACCACCATCACCATCACCATTATCACTATCACTGTTATCACCACCATCACCATCATCACCACCATCACAGTTATCACCTCATCACCATTGCTGTTATCACCACCATCACCATCGCTGTTATCACCACCATCACCATCACTCTTATCACCACTATATCACCGTTATCACCACCATCACCATCATTATCACCATCACCATCACCATTATCACCACTATATCCATAACCGTTATCATCACCATCGCCATTATCACCACCATCACCATCATCACCACCATCACCATCACTGTTATCATCACCATCACCATCACTGTTATCACTACCATCACCATCAAAACTCATCACTATTGTCACCACCACTACCCTACTGTCATCACTCCACCCAGTGGGTGCTGGTGAAGATGCAGTGATGGAAGAAGTTCCGGGCAGGGACCTGGCCCACTTTTCCAGTGACTAACCATGAGAAGGCCAGTGCGTCAAGCTAGCCAGACCTGGGTCTGGTGAGTCTCCTGCCCAGCGCTGTTCAGACACCCTCAGCCGGCCCACACCTGGGAGGCCCCGGGTGAATGCCTTCCGGCTGACCCGCTGACAGTGAGCTCTCAGCTCTCCGGATGAGCACTCCAGACCTGCTGCTTCAGCTCACAGCCATTTGCAGCTACCCCAGCACCCAGATGCCGGCGTTAAAGCTGGGCTCACGTCTGATCTTTGGCTTGTTTCCTCGGCCCCTGAGAGGCTGCTGGGCTCCACCACGCAGGGCAGCATGGGCTGGTGGCGGGTCTCGGCTCCAGAACCTTCACCCCTACCCTTGGTGCCTGGTATAGTACTGGGGAGTCCCGGGTGCCAACCCAGCTGGGGCTCTGGCAGCTGTGTGGTCTTGGGCAAGTCCTTACTTCTCTCTGAGCCCAAGTTTTCTTATCTGTGAAGTGGAAATCTCTTCCCTGCTGGGAGTCACAGGGTCAGCAGAAGTGCCGGTAGGGTTCTGCACAGGGCTCACCGCTGCACAAAAGCCACAGCTAGTACTGACCTACTGACCCAGCCCCCGCCTTTCCTCAGCACCACGCCCAGGTAGCCTGCTGCTCACCAAACCTGACTCCTCTTCCTTCCGGCACGCAGCCAGACTACATTTCCCAGACTCCCTTGCAATGTGATGTGCCCACATAAAAATGTGAATGGAGTGAGCGGCAACCTTGCCGGCCTGGTTGCTCATTCCTGGCCTCGCTCCCCTCCTGGCCTCCGTGCCCGGATGATGCAGGCAAGCGTGGGGGCCTGGAGGCTCTGCGTGCAGGTGGCGGCCCTGCTTGGGGGACAGCAGCCCGGCAGTCAGGAGTGCCTGCTCTGGACTTTCGGGAGCAGGAGAGGCTTGGACTTCTCCCCGTTGGGCTCTGTTGGAACTGGGGCCAGCTGCCGTGCTGGGGAGGGGCCCTGAGGCTCATTTCCCAGCTTCCCGAGGGCAGTGGGAAGCAGGCTCAGGGCAGCCAGGGTCTGAGGTGGAGACTGGGCCTTGAGGCTTACCTGTGCCGCAGAGGCCCCAGGCGCCAGGGCCCAGGGGCAGATTCACGTGGCATTGTGCAGAGCTTTCTAACTGGCGGCCACAAAGGACTGCCTGAGGCCTCAAGAACCCCTCCCTGGACGTGTGAGCAGCAGGACGCCCATGGGCAGGTGGGAATGAGCGGCTCCCGGGGGCTGAGTTCTGCCCGCTGGGCCAGTGCCCCAGGCCCATCCTGTCTGCTCTGACCATCAAAGTCCGGCCTGTGGTGGCCAGGCAGGGACACAGCTGTCCACTCACTGCACTTGGGGAGCATGTGGACAGGCAGGACCCGAGAGCAAGGACCAGGCAGGGCCAGCACTCTCCCTTCCCCTCCCCTCCCCTCCTTCTCCCTCCTGTTCATCTGATCAACCCAGAAGGTGAGCTGGCCACCGACACGGATGGACTCGGCGCTGACCCTCAGGAGACCTTGCCCTCCGCAGCCCCAGTCCCCGGCCCTCCTGGGCAGGGAGCACTGACCTCCCCGTCACCTCCCCACTCCGGGCTCTGAGAGGCCCCCCCCCCCCTACCATGCAGACGCCCCAGGAGCGGGGGGGTGGGGGGGGAGGGGATACCAGGGCTTTCCTGGAGGCCTGGCCCCGTCAGCTGCCAGCGACTGACACGGTTGACACGGTTCAGGGCACAGCGGGGAGCCCAGGTGGCACAGTGCTGGCTTCCGGAATCAAGGGCAGGGTTTCGTTTTCTTTATCAGGAAGAGAAGGGAGAGAGATGGAGATCCGTATTTTGCACAGGGTCTCTGTGCTGCCATCCTGCCCTGGTCTCCCAGGGAGCGGGTTCAGGAAGGCCGGGGGGACTGAACCCCAGCCTCCCTCCACGCAATGGCTATGGCGGCTGGTCCCGGGGGCAGGGTTTCTATGGGGAGGTGGGAGTCCTGGCAGCTGGCTGCCCGGCCTCCTGGGTGGGAGCTGGGGTGGGGCCCAGTAGGTGGTTCTGCGCCCTTGGGCGGGGAGCCCAGGTCCTCCTGTGGTTGAAGACACTGCGTGGAAAGCAGCTGCCCCGGGCAGTTTGCACCTCAGAGCATCCCCCAGGCCAGTTGGGCTTGTCAGGAGGGACCCGAGGGGCCGGAGCCCTGGCCCTGGCAGGCCTCTGAGGTCCTGCACAGTGGGGTCCAGGGTGAGGGGGCTGACAGAAGGCCCCCAGTACACCCCTGCATTGTGGATATTCTCAGGAAATCTTGCACGCGAGGAAAGTCCTTTAAACACGCGGCGCTCCACACCTTCGAGCTGCCTCTCGGTAAGAATGAAATCGGCCAGGAGAACCAGCAGCTCGGGCTCCGCTCCCTGTCCTTCCTGCGGTCATTTCGGTCACTTGCTGTTGAAAGGCCAGCAGATGCCGCTGACCACCTACTATGCTCCGGATCCTGGCTGCGGGTTCCCCTGTGGCTTCAGACCTGCATTTTGCGAATCATCTTGAATCCCGGAGGTAGCTTGAATGGGAGCCCAGAGCCCCCAGGCCACACAGCTGGGGGAGGGTGTGACCGCGGTGCTCACAGGGTGGAAGGCGCTTGTCGGGGCTCAGCTCTGCACTGACCCCGCTCCTCAGCCCTCCCGCTCACGTTTAGGGCGCACTTGTAGCTGTGGTAGTTTTATTTCCCCCCTGTTGTATTAGCTGGGTTCGCTTTTCTTTTTTCTTTTTTTTAATTGGCGTGTGCATTTACGTGAGAGATGGGGTGAAGTCTCTGGATGGTTCCGTCTCACTGCCGCCCTGACCCCACGCTCCAGCTCCTCGGGACCTCGGTCTCAGGGTGTCTTCAGGCTGACCTGCGACCTGCACCCGTGGTTGGCCACGTGGCTTCCAGCACTGTAGTTCAGTTTGCTGACAACTGTGCCCCAAGCTGGACCTGTGTCATCCTCATTAATCTGTCAGCGCTGCTGCAACAGTGACCACAACCTGGGTGGCTTAGTGTGACGATCGTTCTCTGACCTTTGGAAGGCAAGGGTCCACAATGGAGGCATTGGCGGGGCTTTCTCCTGAAGACGTGGAAGGCTCTCTGTCCCAACCTCCCCAGCTGCTGGTGGGCCCGGCAACCCCGACACTCCGTCTTACGGCTGTATCCCCGTCTTTGCTCTGTGGTCACAGGCCTTCCCCTCTGGCCTCCTGTGTGTGCGCTTGAGTATCTCAGATCATCCTCTTCTTCCTCTTATAGGACTGAGTGGATCTTATCTTAGCACATCCGCCAAGACCCTGAGCCAAATGAGGTCCCATCCCCAGCTTTGGGGGTTGGGACTTGGCCACAGCCTTTTGGGGACATGCCACCGTAGCCTCGGAGGCCTAGGGCAGTCTCTGCAGGGCTTCCTGGCCAAGGGTAACGTGCCTGTGGAAAGCCCCGGGGCAGGGCCTGGTGGGGGGTCTAGATTCGGCCTTGGCACCAACGTGCCTGCACCCCACCAGCCTGGGCCTTCAGGGCTGGCATCGGGAGGAGGCTGCACAGCTTCCCGCCACCTCCCTGTGACCACAGCCGATCTGCACCCTCTCCGGCTGGCCTCTGGGATGGGGACACGATAGCCACCTGTCTGAGAGTGGCACTCGGAGCAGGAGGGAGGCCAGGCGGATCTAAGCAGGTGAGGGGCCCGGAGACCCACACCAGATGAGGGGCCGGGAGTGCCTGAGCGGCTGCCTGAGGGGGACGCACACCCAGAAGGCTGCTGGTGTACCTCCCCACACCCCCAGAAGCCAGCCGGACCCCACTCTGCACCTCTCTGTCTAGACACTCCCTGCTGACATGCAGGGGTCTGACTCCTGTCATTCTGTTCTCAGCTTCGTCATCGCCACCTGGGGGCTGTCGTGCAGTGCCGCCTCGCACGCTGCCCTCGGCCCTGCACACGGTGTTGGCATGACTGGCGTCCCCACCTGCCTTTGCGGTCTGTGTGGGCTCGTGGTGGTCTCTCCACAGAGGGCAGGGACCTGCGGGCCTTATTCACTGTGTTCTGTGTCTAGAACATTCCAAAAAGATGGCTTACAAATGCAAGGACAATTTTTTTTTCTAGAGGGCGTATGTACTCACCAGAAGGGAAGAGGGTAGGAGAGAGAAAGCACCCTCGATGGGGCATGGTCAGCCTGTAAGCACATCTCCATTTCTTCATCCTTTAGGGATTTGGGGACACATGCCCACGTGCCCAGCATGTTTTTCTTTCTTTTTTGTTAAGAGAGATTTTTGCTATAGGGTGTGTGTACTCATCTCAGAGACAGAGAGATACAAAGAGACAGAAAGTGAGAAGTCACCCCCCAGGGGGGATAGCCACACTGCAATCCCTTCTTCCTATTCTCCTCCCAGGATCTTGGACACGCATGCACACGCTCCCAGAGTGTTTTAAGCCACCAGGTCCAGGACTTGAGTTGTAATTCACTACGTGAGTGTCCAGCAACACAACCATTACACCATCTGCTGGTCCCACCCAGCATGTTTTTCAAGCCACCAAGCCCAGGATTTGAACTGCTGTCAGCCATGTGGGATCCAGCTCCTTAACCACTAGGCTGTGGGGCCATGAAAGAGCCTTCTAATGTTTGGAAGTCTAGCAATGAAACAGACAGTTAGTCGGTAGTGAGCTTCCCGCCACTGGAGGTATTTAAGCAGAGGCGGGACGAGCACTCCCAGTGAGCATTAGAGGCGCAAATGCAGGAAGGAAGCAGAGTTCAAGCCTAGGCAGCCACAGGTCCCCTCCAAGGGACTCTAACTGCCCAGCGTCCTGTCCTGTCCTGCTCCCACCTTGCTGTGGGGCCCTGGGAGACCCCCTTCCCCTCCCTGGGCCCTGCCCTCGCTATGGCTCTAGAAAATGAGGCGGCAGCCCCTCTAGCTGAGCCTCCCAGATGGAGAAGCTGCAGAAGGAAAGACCAATATTTATTCATTATCTATTCAGAAATTAGGCTGGGGACCACACATAGACGCTTCTAACAAGAGCCCGCCTGTCTCTGCCTCCCGGGCCCGGCTGCGGATTTCTCGTTCATGTCACGTCTTGCTGGCTCCCGCGCTGGGCCTCGGTTGAGTATTTGCCAGCCGCTCGGCTATTTTCTGAGGCGACTGTTGGGAGGTGGGACGTCCAACTGCAGGCAGCGTGTTCTTTAGAAGAACAGGTGCTGTTCCCTGCAGGGACCCTCAGCGCTGTGCCTGCGTGGTGCAGGGGCTTGCCTGCCTTGGAATGGGAGGGGTGGGGCGGGGCGCAAGGTCGCCAGGCCGGGACCACCTGCAGGGCAGCAACCCCTCAGGGCCGAGGCTCCACCGCGCACGGACATCTGTTTTGTTCCCTGCTGTGCCCAGGGCAGGCCCACCGCTTGCACTGTCTTCTCCCCATCCTCACACCCACAGACCTGCGTCCAGCTTTCTCCAGCTTCACAAGAGCCTGGGTCCCCCTCACCTGCTCCCGCCTCCCTGTTTCGCTCGCCCTCTGCTAGCAAAGCTCCTTGAAAGAGCAAGACCCTCCCCCACATGCTGCCTGATACCAGCACCCTCTGCGTACTGTGGGCTCCGCAGATCCCCTGAGACCACCCCAGTGAGGTCAGCAGTGGCCCCAGCCTGAACCCAGGGGCTGGCCTCCAGACCTCAGCCATCCGACTGTGGAGGGTCCCTCACTCCACCGTGCCACTCTCTGTCATGCGGGCCCCTCGTGGCCCCTCCTACCTCTCAGGTGATCCCGCCCCAGCCCTGCAGGCTCTCCCGCTCTTTGACCCTCACTGTGCTGGAGATGCGGGCTCAGCCCTTGGACCGCACCTTTCCTTACCAGCTGCTCGCTGCCTTAGTGATCCTGTCCTGCCTTGTGGCTCTAAATGCCCGAGGGAGGCTGAGTGCCACGCCGTCTCTCTCTGCAGGACCTTGGCCCTGACCTTGGGCTAGGTTTCCAACTGCCTCTGGGACACGCTCACCAGGGTGTCGAGTCACCTCTTGTCAAGCTCAGTCCATCCCATGGTGAACCGCGCTCTGCTCCCGGCCTTCCCGGCTGGGTGGCAGCAGCTGTCTGCCGTGGCTCAGGTCAGGGCTGCTCTTCCCCCGCTCCCCACGTCCACGCTGTCGCGTTGAGCTGATCACTTCTCCCCACGCCCACTGCTCCCTATTGCACATCCCTGTCCCGGCCTTGCCCCTAGTCTGTTCTCACACGTGGTCACAAGAGCCCTTTAAAACTCCGAGCCAGATCATGCCACTGTGCCCCAAACCTTGCCTCGGTGCTTCCCTTTTATGGAAATGCAGATCGCAGGCCTTAAAGGGTTCTGCAAAGGCCCAGGTGACTCCGCTGGCGCCTGCGCCTTCTCTAGCCTCTACTCCTCCTGCTCTCCCCCATGCCTCCTCTACCTCGGCCTCAATGCCCTCGCGCCAATAAGCCAGGCACACTCCTGCACCAGGGCCTTTGCACTCACTGTTCCCCCTGCTCGACACTCTTCTCTGAATGCTCCCTGGGCTCACCCCTCGCCTCCTCGAACCGTTTGCCTGCCTCCTCAATGTGACTCATTGACCCTCTTAATACTCAGCCTCCTCACCGTGCCTGCCCCGCCTCCCTCTCCCTGCAGCACGCCCTGCCTCCGACGTACTCCGTGTGTGACTGTGTAAGACGTGCGCCGCGTGTCACCCGCCTCCTCCCGTTACAACGGGCATGCCTTCAAAGGCATATACGAGGTGCTCAAAAATTACTGCTGGTCCCAGACCGGTTCACTTCCCGGTCTCAGTCACCGGCCGTCAACGGGGTTCGAAGACATTACGTGGAAAGTTCCAGAAATAAACAAATCAGAAGTTTTCAATTGCACGCTCTTCTGAACAGCACGGTGAAGTCATGCTCTGTCTTGCCCAGGACGTGTGCCATCCCTGTGTCCAGCATGTGCACACCACACATGCCACCTGTTCTTCACTTAGGGCCAGTCTCCACCGCCAGATTGGGAAAGCGAGTCTCTGAGGGGCTCGGTGCTGTCCGCGGCTTCGAGCTCTCCCTAGTGGCCTTAGAATGCAGCCCTGTGGAGAAGCGGACGACCGTGTGCGCCGAGTGTCGAGTGAGTAAATAGGTGTGTGCACAGAGCACGTGCCTGGGGCCTGAACACGGAGAGAGGTCGGTGTTCCTGGTGCCGCGAGCGCGGGCCATGGACAGGGAACGCCGCTGGGCCCTTTGCAGACGCGCTGAGGTCCCTGTGGGCGGATAAGGCAGTACCCACCTCTTCAGTGAGCGAGGAGGACCGAGCGTGAGGATGGGCGAGAGAGCCTGCCGCAGTGACACTGCAATTACTCGCCGTGCCCACTGTTATTATTGTTATTGATAGCTTCGAAACTGGGTGAGGAGCTAAAAATAAGATGGTTAACTTAAACTGAGGGCGGAACTTGCTCAGTAATTCGTGGGTACGTTTTTCTCCGGGATCTTTCTGCTCCATCTTTCCAGTAGGGCATACACTAAGCAGCCATCTTGGGCTGGGACTTGGTATCGCCCACGGCAGACTCGGCCTCTAGGAGGCCATAACCTGGTCCTCCTGGGTCTGGCCGGGTCCTCACCCCAGAAACCCAGGGCTCTGGGAAGGAGCCGACGGGACTTACACTATAGTCACGAGACAACTTGGCAGGCAGCCGGGACTCGAACTGTGCAGTCAACCATGAGGGCCCGGCTGCCTTAACCACTGGGCTGGAGAGCAGGCCCAGCATGGGTCGTTCTGATGTGAACAGATGCTGATGGATATGCCGCCTGAGCGAGCGAGTGCCTGGCTGGTGTGCTGCTTTATCGGCAGTCGCTTCCCCTCTTCCATTCTGCTAGGCTCCCTCTCCCCTTCCCACGCCTCACATCGATGCTCCCAGATCTCTTTGATTTGTTCGTCTGAATACCCATGCGATCATTTATTAATGGATCCAGAAACACAATACAGAGGTTTGGCTGGGAGGTCATTGTGTTACAAAAATATGATTAATATTATACTGTATTGCCTATGTTTTGCTTTTCTTATTCTCCAATTCTTTGTGAAAATCCCTCCAAATCCCCTGTTGAGCTCTAATTCATCCTTTTAAATAGTTGCATAAAATTCCAATGTGGCCGTTCCATATTAGTCAACCGTTCCCAGGGGCGTGCTGGAGCGAGCTCGCATTGGCTTGTAAGAGTCTATTGTTCATTTTTCAAGAATCTTGTGAGCCAGTTGTTAAATGCAGCCAGAAAAAAAATTAAATTCTACAAACTTCCAATTAAATACACTATATTAAAAACAGAGGCAATAAATACTCAGAATAATCACGTCCTAATCGTTTTGGCAGACTGATGCTCTCGGGGCTGACTACGTATCGTCAGACCGTGTAACGCTGTGTTTCTGCGCGTCTCTCCGCAGGCTGCGTCGGGCCGGCACGCAGCTGCTGCAACACCGGCCAAAACGGTACACATCACAGAAATTGGCAAACGCTACAAATCAGGTCTTGATTTATTGTTTTGCTGATTGTCTAGACTGAAGCAAGTGAGGGAGAAAATATTAATAAAGCAGATTCGACTTAAAAGTGCGTCATGTCTGCTGGCGTGGCATTGTGTAGGGCACACGAAAACACTGAGGAACTGTCCTTCCAGGATTTGGAAACTGTTACGTCCATTCAGCAAAGAGGTCCTTTGTGCCACTGATGAAAGAGAGATGTTTCAACGTCATTTTCATTTCACTTTACTCATCAGCAAGAGGGAAAATGTCCATGGACATTCACTTTAGAACTATTGGGTCGTTGGAAAAGTCATCATGCATTTTTGCATAAGAAAACATAGAAGAAATACCTCATGACTTTTCCACAATGTATTTGCGCCCTGGTTGCAACAATAGGTCGGCTAGAGATGAAGACTTTGGCAAAAATCAATGAAACTGTTCAGGGAGAATCAGTGAACCATGCACCGTTTACGATAAGGAGTTATATACTTTATTATTACTTGAAAACCTGGTGCCACGTGTCCTTTCTGTTCATAAGTGTTATAGTAAAAATGGGTGTGGGTATACACAGCATTCTTTCTTTTTTTTTTTTGAAGCATATATATTGATTTCTTCCATCAGCAATTGAGACAGAGAGATGGAGACAGAAACAGAGACAGTACCCCCGACAGGGTCTTGAAACTACAGTCCACCCCAGCCTCCGCCAGCCCTTGATCACGGGATGTGTGTTTCTGGCATGCTCAGGGAGGTCTCTGGACATGAACCCAGGCCCTTCCTGGGTGGGTCAGCCTCACGGGCCGTCCTGTGTTACCGCCACGCCACTGTCTGGCCCCGCACATGCAGTTTTTCCTGTAGCACACCACCGAGGCTGCCCTGCTGATAAACATCACCGTTTCCTTGTAATGTGGCATCCCATCCATCCAGCGGGGTCAAAGGATAGATGTATTTTTAATTTTAATGAGTATTTTCAGATTGCTTTCGAAGAAGGTTATAATTCTCGTTTCTAGCAGCAGTGCATAAGGGTACCCTTTTCTCCCACGGCTGCTAACAGTAAATTGTTAGGTTTATCTTTTGCCCTTCTGATAGGTGTTCAGTGCTCTCTCATTATTTCAGTTTGCTCCCTCCCCATACCAGTGAGTCTGAAGGGTGCGCCCCGCTCGGTGCACTTGGAACCCTGCAAACGGCCCCTTGAGGTTCCAGTTTTGTTCTGTTGGCTTGTTTATGACCGTCTGTGGATCTACGCGTGTTCTCCGTACATTAACTATAAACCTTTCTGTGGCTTCTGTGTTCCAAATCTCTTGTATATATTGACTTTGTATAATCTTCTGTCACACAGAAATTAATTTTTGTATTACCAAGTGTTTATTATTTCTCTTGTAGCCTCTGGGTGTCTGGTCCTGCTTAGGAACATTTCTCTGTGTTGAACGTGTTTACATAATTCTTCAGAGTTTCTTGCAGAATTTTTATTGCTTTATTTAAGTCTTTAATATGAAGTTTATTATTTATATATGGAAAAATAGGAATCTGATTTTATTTTCTTCTCAGTGCTTAGCCAATGATGCTACTATTGTTTGCTAAATATATATATATAGTTTAGTGGAAAATATGTATTAAATAATAACTCCCCACTGTATTGAAATGCTACTTTTGTCATATTAAATTATCATACATACTCACATATATTTCTGTATTTTAATCTGTTTGTCTATTCCTATGCCAATAGCATATTGATTTGATCATAGTATTTTTTTCTTGGGGGGGGGCTGCTATGGTTGAATGTCCCCTCCAAAACTCATGCTGAAATGGAATTGCCATTGTGACAGTATTAAGAGGTGGGACCTTAAGAGTTGGTTAAGTCATGCAAGCAGACCTGTGATCTTGGGACTAATTTTCTAGGGAGTGGATTCCAGAAAAAAGGATGAAGCTTGGCCTCCTTCCTCTCTCTATTTCATGCTCTTGGTCCTCCATTCTCCACCACAGGTGGCACAGCATCAAGGCCCCTGCCAGATGCCAGTGCCATGTTCTTGGACTGCCCAGCCTCTAGAACCATGACTCGAATAAACTTCCATTGCTTATAAATCACCCATCTCTGCCATTCTATTGTAACAACATAGAACAGATTAAGATGGGATTTTAGGAAGGCAACACAGAACCCCATTTCTGGGATGACGTCATTGACAGCGCTTCTTCTTCTGTTTCCTTTTCCGGGGCATTCACCGCAGGGAGGCTCTGCAGTGACATTGTGGGGACACTAGGAGAAAGCAGTCGGGTCCCTGAGTCACTTTATGGACAAGAGCCTTCCTGGAGTGCTGCCTGATTGCAGCGCCTTCTCATGAGTGAGAAATCACTCTTTGTTTTTGTCTTAGCATAGCCTACCCTATTCCCACTAAACGTTGGTGCTGTTTGAAAAACCTACAGTTTGTGACATTAGCTTGGTGGCTGCCCAGGAAATTGCTGCTGGAGGCTGAGCGATGGCAATCCGTGCTTGAACGGCAGCACATTTACTTAAATGGGGCACCTTTGTTGACTTTCAGCCTGTTGATTTTGGAACACTGAAAGAGGCAAGAAGACAGGCTATCGCGAGCGTGTTTTGATGTGGATCCCATTCAGCAAGTATTGCAAGCAAGAGGCTCTCGGGAGAGGAGGGGCTGGTTTGTGAGCAGAAATAAAGGGAACAGAGAAATTCTAGAAATTTGGGGCTCGGCAAAATTGGAAAGCTGACTGCTTCCAGATGCGGACAACAATGCAAGATTGAGAACGCCTTTGAGCAAGAGGGCCAAACTACCTTAAGGCAAAAATGAATATTAAAAAGACCCAGAACATTCGAGGTTGCTGCCATTTTATTGTGTGTGTGAGTGAGACTTGGAAGTTAAAAGGAAACAAGTTGAGCTCTCGATCTCAAAAAGCACTTCAGGGCGGAGTGGTGGCACATGGAATTCCCTGGGAAGGAATAAATCAAAAGCTTGCTAAGTTTTTAAGGAAATTATATTGCAAAAGAAATACAGTACTTGGACTGAATAAAGGCTTTAACTGTTCATGATTTAAAACAAGCCTTGGGTCCCCACTTTTCCACAGCCAGTGGTAGCTGTGCGCCGTAGTCCACGGGGAGCACGCTCAGCCATGTTATCTGGGACACGGCTTGGGGGACGGAATGGTCGAGTGACTGAGGAGGACAACGAACAATCCAAAGCTCTTCCCCACCCCAGGTGAGGGGACTTCATGAGATCCACCCAGCAGGACCTCAGAGCCGTCTCCACACCCCTACTGCCTCATTCTTCCCGTTGCCAGACGGAGCCCTCCGTGCACTTGCCTCCATCATGGGATGTTCTATCTGTACAGGAGGCAGGTGACATGTCCCACTTAGGTTAGAAACCTCCAGACCAAGAGGAGGCAGATACGGATCCACTGGGGAGCACAGGGCAGATCTGAAGACCCTAGATTTCTAGGTGGATTCCGTGATTCATGGGAATGGGACTGTTTTCCTCAAGAAAGGAAGAGTGTGTTCTACCCATGGGAAAATGAGTGAGCAGAGCGGAACACAGGGCGACCACACTTCTTGTTTCCTGGTAGTTAGGTGGGGCCATGGGAACGAGAGGGTTACATCACACACAGGCCAGAGTGTCTAAGAGCTGGTGCCTTTCCCATACGCAGTCTTCTCTCACGGATGAGGCTGTTTTATAATCTTCTGTATTTGTTTTATATTATTGTATATTAATTTCAGATTCTCTTTTTCTATCTTCCAGAACAGCTTATGTATGATTAGTACTATTTTTTCCTTAAATGTTCAGCTAAATTGACAGGGCCTGAGATTTTCTTAGTGGAAAAGATTTTGTTATGGATTAAATTTATTTAATTATTGTAGGACTTGTCAAATTTCTATTTTCCTGGCACCTGTTTTGAGAACTTGAATTTTTTAAGAACATTACTCATTCCTTTTAAATTTTCGAATGTTTTAGATATAATTTTTTTCTTTTATTCTAGAGAGTGCATATGCATGCCTAGCATACTTTTCAGGCTGCCAAGGCTGGGATTTGAACCCTCATTGCATGAGGAATCTAGCTTTCTGTTTAACTGCTGCGTTATAGGGCTACCCTTCATTTTAATTTTTTTAAAGGCAGAGCCTCACCACGTCTTGGTCTTCCCACCTCAGCCTCCTAGCTGGAACCCCAGGCACACACCACTGTGCCTAGTCTTTAGGGGGGATCTATGTGGCCCCTGCCTGTGTGCTCCACCCCCAGCCTCTGCCAATCCCAGACCATGGGCCAGCATGTGCCCAGTTCACTCAGGGAGATCTCCAGAGGCGAACCTGGAACCCTCCCCATGCAAGTCAGTCTCTCAGAGCATTGTGTTGCACCCTGCACCACCACCCAACCCCGGAATGTGTATTTGCTATTCATTAGATGTGTCGTTCTACACGTGTCCGCTGGGTAAGTCCAGCTTCCTGCTGAGTTTCTGTCTGGTAGCTCTACCCATCACAGCGAGAGGTCTGTCCAGATCTACCACCACGATCGTGGCTTCGTGTCCTCCTCCTCATTCCGTCGGCTTTTGCTTTCTATATTTTGACGTTATGTGTCATTAGGTGCACACAAATTTAAAATGATTGTTATATTTTCTTGTTGAGTTGGCTGCCTAGTCAAATTCCTAACAACACTTTTGCTTCGTTTATGCCTCTCCTGTGTTCTCTGCGATCGTTGTCACGTATTTTAATCCCGTATAGCAGAAGACTCACGTGGCATAATCATAACTGTCAAATTCAGTCATTCCTCATTGAGATTTACCCATATACTTACCCACCTGTTGCTCTTTATTTCTTCTAAGTCATCAAGCTTCTGCCTCGGATCATTTCTTTTCCCACCTGAAGAAGACCCATCAGTATTTATTTTTTATTGTGTTAGTTAAGGTCTATGAGCAATACACCTTTTCAATCTTGATTCTTCTTTTCTTTTCTTTCTTTCTTTTTTTTTTTGAGATATTTTTGCTATAGGGTGCGTGTGCTTGGCAGAGAGACAGAGAGAGACAGAGAGACAGAAAGCGAGAAATCACCTCCTAGGGGGGATGGCCATGCTGCAATCCCTTATTCTCCATTCTCTTGGGATTTGGGGGACACACACATGCACACACAACTGAGTTTAAGCTGCTAGGTCTGGGACTTGAACGGTGGTAAGGACGTGAGAGTCCAGTGATGCACCCATTACGTCATCTGCTGGTCATCTGCTGGCCCTCAATCTTGATTTTTCTAAAAATATTTATCTTCATTCTTTAAAAAGTAAGTTAAATTATTTATTTCTTTGGAGAGAGGTTGGGAGTGAGAGGAGGTGCCAGGCTCATGGGCACATGTGCCTGCCATGTACGGGGACCTCTGGATGCAAACCGAGGCCCTCTAGCGTGACTTCGACATCGCGGAACGTTATCACCACCGTGTACTGGGCTGCCTCCTCGTCATTCCGGAACGACACTGCTGCTGGTTTAGAGTTCCGGGCTGGCAGTTACTTCCCTTTTACACGTTGTTATGTTGTCTTCCGGCTTCTGCGTCTACTGCAGTCCGCAGTCTGTCTAACTGTGCTCCTTTGAAGGTAATTTCTATTCTACCTCCCATCTTCTAGCTGCTGTTAAGATTCTCTTTGTCTCTGCTCCAGTTTAATACGGTTTCTTGGGTCAGCAGGTGGTGTGAAGGTTAAAGCAGTTGAATCCCACGTGCCTGATTCTGTGGTTCGAGTCCTGAACCTGGCAGCTTGAAAATTATGCCAGCCATGTGTACATGGATATCCAAAATCCTGAGAAGAGAATGAAGGGCAGGGGATTGTGGCATGGCTATCCTGGCGGGGGTGATTTCTCACTTTCTTGCCCTCATTCTCTGTCTCTGTCTCTCTTCAGCAAGTGCATGTACCCCATAGCAAAAAAAAACAAAAACAAAAACAGAAACAAAAACCAAAACAAAACAAAAAACCCTAACTAAATTTATAAATAGGGCTTCTTGAATTCATAGCTTGATGTCTTTCATTAGTTGTGGAAATTTCCTGGCCTCGGATCTCTGCAAAATGATTTCTTCTCCACTCTCTTTCACTTCTCTCTGGCCCTGCAATCACACTCGCTGTCATGTGCTTGGTGACCGCTCAGTCCTTTCTGTGTCCCATCCTCTTGTCTCTCTGCTCTTTCGCGTGGGCGCTTTCCTCTGGCACAGCTTTGGGTTAATTCTCTTCTCAGCTGTGACTAATCGGCCTCTTAAAATGAAAGCTTTCTGGGGCCATCCAGTGATGTGGCAGTTAAAGTGGCTGGATCCCACACAGCCAACAGTGCAGTCTGAGTCCTGGACCCAGCAGTTTGAAAAACATGCTGGGCTCATGTGTGTGTGCACCAGAAATCCTGAAAGAATAATGGAGGACAAGAGATTGTGGTGTGGCCATCTCCCCTGGTGGGGGGCGGTGTGCTTAAAGTAGTTAAAGGTCTTTATTTTGAAAGAACTGTATATTCACAAGCAGTCATGAGCAGTATACAGAGATCCGCATTTACTCAGTTTCCTTTAATGGTAACACCTTGCAAAATCATGTGACAATCTCACAGCTAGGATATTGATATTGACACAATCCAATACAGACTATTTCCACCACCACAGGTGTCCCTCTTGCTGCCCTGTTATAGCCACACCGACTTCCCTCCCAGCCTCACACCCGGAGCGACCCCCAACTGTCATTAATACATCGCCTATTTGTATAATTGTGTCACTCGAGTGTTATATAAAGTGGAGCCATGTAGTATGTAACCTTCAGGAGTTGGATTTTTTCCTTAGTATAATTCTCTGGAGTTTCATCTGGAGCTTCAGACTGTTGCATGGATAATAGCGTATTACTTTTTATTGCTGCATAATGTTCCATGGCATGGATGTACCGCAGATTAACTGCTCACCAGTTGAAGGCTATCTGGGTTGATTCTGGTTTGGGGCTCTTATGAGTAAAGCTATTATAAATAGTCATGTGTAAGTTTTTCTAAAAATATTAATTTTATCTGAAATACATGACCAGCAGTGCTACTGATGGGTTATACGGTAGTAGCATGTTCATTTTTAAAAGAAACTGTGAAACGATTTTCCACAGTGGCCATGCCATTTTACATACCCTCTAGTAATATAGGTGTGATCCAGTTTCTCCCTGTCCTCACCAAAATGTATCACTGGGTGTTTTTTTTGTTTTTATTTTTGCTCTTTTAATAGATGTGTAGTGATATTACATAGCAGTTTTAATTTGCATTTCCCTAATGTTAATGATATTAAATATTGCTTCGTGGACTTATTTGCAATGTGTATTTAATAGAAGTATAAAATATGTACTCTAAAAACTGCAAAACATTGTTGAAATAAATTAAAGAAGATCTAAAAAAAGAAAAGGTACCCTATACTCATGAACTTCAAGGCTTAATCTTTTTTAAAAACTATATAGTAAAAGTTGAACTATAGATTAAGTTGAATTATAGATTAAAAAACTGAACTATAGATTAAAAGAAAAATTCTGGGGCCAGCAGGTGGCGTGGTGGCTAAGGCGCTAGACTCCTATGTGGCCAAGTACGGTTTGGGTCCCAGACATGGTGGCTTAAAAACTACACTGTGTGTGTGTGTGTGTGTGTGTGTCTGTGCATGCCCAAAATCCAAAGAGGTGAACGGAGGAGAAGGGAATCACAGTGTGGACATCCTTCCGGGGCTGGGGGGTGAGTTCTCACTTTCTCACTGTCTCTCTCTTCTCAGGTGAGCATACATGCCCTATGGCCAAAACCATTAAAAAAAAAAAAATCACTATCAAAATTCCAGCTGGTTTCTTTGCAGAAATTGACAAGCTGATCCTAAAATTCATACAGAAATGCAAGGGACTCAGAGTAGCCAAAACATTCTTAAAAAGGAAGAACAAAGGGACCAGCAGTTAGCGTAATGGCTATGTCGCTGGACTCCCATGTAGTCAACCGCGGTTCGAATCCCGGACCCGGTGGCTTAAACTCACACCAGGCGCGTGTGCGTGCGTGCCCAAGATCCTGAGAGGAGAATGGAGGAGAAGGGATTGTGGCATGGCCATCCCCCCTGGGGAGTGATTTCTCGCTTTCTGTCTCTCTGTCTCTCTCTGTTTCTCTGGCGAGCGCATGTGCCCTATGGCAAAAACCTCTCCAAAATAAATAAATAAGTAAATACATAAATAAATAAATAAATAAATAAATAAAAAAGGAAGGACAAAGTTGGAGGACTCACATTTCCACTTTCAAAAACTTACTATAAAGTTATGCTAATACCATAAGTACTAGCATAGTACTAAAGAACTAAAAGAACTAAAATTATAAATATCTTAGAAGAAAATGCAGCAGAAAATATTTATGACCTGGATTAGACAATGTTTTTTTAATATGAAGTCAAAGGCACAAGCCACAAAATTAAAAATAGATAGACTATATCAAAATTATTTGCCCACTTTACATCATTTTTGTAAAATGTTGCTTTATAGCTAATTTTTTTACTTTTTCACCATTTAGAGTGTTCTTTATGTGTTCTAGCTACTAGTCCTTTGCTGGATATGTAGTTTACAAATTTTTTTTTTCCAATCTCTAACTTTTCCTTTCTTCTTCTTAACAGTCTTTCACAGAGCAAAAGCTTTTTAATTGTGATGAAGTCCAATTAATAAATGTTTCCTTTTAAGGATAGTTTCCCAAGGTTGTAGTTTTGCATGCAGTCAGCCTGTGATGCAGTGGTCCCCTTAAGGATAAGAGTTACGTTCTTAGGCCAAGGCTCTATTTTTTTCCACCATGAACGTCCAGTTGCTTCAGCATCATTTGTTGAAAAGGGTATATTTCCCACCTGTGTGTCTATGCTTCCACCATTATCACACAGTCTTGATTACTATAGCTCTCTAACTCTAGAAATTAACTCCCACTTTATTCTTATTTTACAAAATTATTTTTAGCCATTCCCATTTTTTGTCTTTCCATATAAAACTTAGAATATTTTGCTTATGTCTTCAAGAAAATATTCCTGAGGGGACCAGCAGATGGCATAATGGTTATGTTGTTGGACTCCCACGAAGTCAATCACAGTTCGAGTCCTGGACCTGGTGACTTAAAACTCACACTGGGCGCGTGTGCATGCATACCCAAAATTCTGAGAGGAGAATGGAGAAGGGATTGCAGCATGGCCCTTCCTCCAGGGGATGATTTCTCACTTTCTGGCTCTCTCTGGCTCTCTGGTGAGCAGACATGCTCTATAGCAAAAATCTCTCAAAAAAAAGAAAAAAGAAAAAGAAAATCTTCCTGGGACTTTGATAAGAATTACATTATACATTGATTTGGGAAGAACTGGCATCTTTACTATGTTAAATCTTCCAATCCATCAATAAGTTACATCTCTTCATTTATTTAGATTTTCTTTGATTTCTTTAGCAGTTTTGTATTCTTAGCACACATATCTTGGTACTACTATATCTCTTTTTAAAAAATCATCAGCAAGAGAACGCACGCACAAGAGAGAAAGCACCTCCCCATGGGGTATAGCCACACCACAGCCCCTTTTCATCCACTACACCATCCTGTCAGGACACTGGGCACGCGTGCACACATGGCCAAGATGCATTTTCCAAGCTGCTGAGGCAGGCACTGGAGGGAGTCAGTTATATGGAACCTGAGCCTCATTCATGTTTTTAGTTTTGAGTATTTGTAAATGATAATATATCTTTTTTTTTCTTTTTTTGGAGAGGTTTTTGCTATAGGGCACATGCGCTCGCCAGACAGAGAGAGACCGAGAGATAGAAAGCGAGAAATCATCCCCCGGGGGGTTGGCCACGCCACAATCCCCTCTCCTCCATTCTCCTCTTGGGATCTTGGGCACGCAAGCACACGCGCCCGGCGTGAGTTTAAGCCACCGGGTCCGGGACTCGAACCATGGTCGACTACGTGGGAGTCCAGTGACATAGCCATTACACTACCTGCTGGTCCCGATAATATATCTTTTTAAGAGAGATGTTTGCTACAGGGTGCAGATGCTTCCCGGAGAGACAGAGAGACAGAAAATAAATCACTCCCCAGGGGAGATGGCCATGCCACAATCCCTTCTCCTCCACTCTCCTACCAGGATTTTGGGCATGCACACACATGCACCTGGCCTGTTTTAAGCTGCCAGGTCCAGGACTCGAACTGTGGTCCACTACGTGGGAGTCCAGTGATGTAACCATTATGCCATTATGCCATCTGTTGGTCCCAATAGTGTATTTTTAATCTTGGTGTTCACATGCTCACCAAATGTGTATATACATACATGTATATGGGGGGGGAGCAAATTTTTCGTTTTTTTACTTTTTTTTTTTTTTTTTTTTTTTTTTTTTTTGCCATAGGGCATGTGTACTTGCCAGAGAGAGATGAAAAGAGACAGAAAGAGGAAAAGTGAGAAATCACTCCTTGAGGGAAGATCATGTTGCAGTCCTTTCTCAAGTCTCCTTTCAGGATCTTGGGCATATGTGCACAGGTACCGGCGTAATCTTCCCAAGCTGCTAGGTCTAGGGCTGAACCGCACCAGCCAAGTGGAAATCCAGAGCCTTCACCACCATGTCATATGTTGGCCCAAAACATGGCTGAGTTTTGTACATTCGTCTAGCATCCTGTGAACACACTTACTTGTTCCAGCAGTCTTTTTGTAAATTCCTTGGGATTCTTATGTAGATAATCATGTCATATGCAAATAGGGATGTTTTCATTTCTTCCTTTCCCATATGAATACTTTCTATTTCCTTATTTGCACTGGCTAGAACTTCCAGCACTTTCTGGAATAAAAGTAGCGATAGCAGACAGCCTTACTTTGTGTCTGTAGAAATAAACCTCTTAGAGTAGTTTTGGGTTCGCAAGATCGAGGAGGTGCACCGATTTCCCACATACATCCCCTGCTCCCCCTCACACACACTGCCTCCTTCTCCCCCACCCCGCCTCCCCCTCAGTGGTACCTACGTCAGTGAACCTACATTGATACATCATTGTTGCCCAGAGCCCCCGATTTACACTGGGGCTCACTCCTGGCGCTGCACATTCTGTAGACCTGGGCAAATGTATAATGTCACAGAACCCCCGGACAGTGCCTGAGTGGCTTCACCGCCCTAAAATCCTGTGCACCTGTTCAGCCCTCCCTCTCCTCCAGCCCCCGGCAACGTCGATCTTTTCACTGTCTCCACATTTCACCTTTCCCAGAATGACAGAGTTGGAATTACACGGCATGCTGGCTTTCAGACTGGCTTCTTTCACTTCGTAGTATCCATGTTAAGTTTCCTCCATGTCTTTTCATGCCTCGAGAGCTTATTTCTTTTTAGCAATGAATAACAGCCCATTGTCTGGACATGCTACAGTTTATTTATCCATTCACCTTCCAAAGGATATCTTGGTTGTCTCCAAAATTTGGCAATTATGAGTAAAGCTGCTATAAATATTACGTTCAGGTTTTTGTGTAGACATAAGTTGTCAGCTCTTTTGAGTAAATACGGAGTATGATTGTTGAATCCTATGATAAGAATATCCTTTGTTTTGTAAGAAAATGACAGTGTTCTCAAGTGGCGTTACCATGTTGCATTCCCACCAGGGACGAAGAGTTCCCGTGGCTCCACTTGCTCAGCGACACTTGTCAGTGTTCTGGATTTTGGCCATCTTAGTAGTGTGTAGTGCTATCCTATTGTTTTAATTTGCCTTTTCCTGTGACATACAATATGGAGTATGTTTTCATATGCTAGTCTCCATCTGTATATCTTTTATTTTTCTTTTTCTAGGGAGCATATGCTTGTGGGAGATGAGAGAGGAGAGAGAGAGAGAGAGACAGAGAGAGTCAGAGAGAGAGAGAGAGAGAAATCACCCTCCAGGGAGGGTGGCCATATTGCAATTACTTTTTCTCCATTCTCTTCTTGGGATATTGGGTATGCATGCACACAGACAAGTGTGTTTTTCAAATCTCTGGGTCCAGGACTCGAACCACACAATCGGCCATGTGGGATCCAGTGCCTTAACCACCATGCCCCCCTGCTGGCGCATCCATCTACATATCTTCTTTAGTGAAGTGTCTGTTAAGGTCTTTGGCCCATTTCTTAGTTGGGTTGGTTGTTTTATTGAGTTTCAAGAGTTCTTTGTATATTTGTGATAATGTTCTTTTATCATATGTGCGGCTTGCAAATATTTTCTCCCAATCTGCTGCTCATCTTTCATTCTCTTGCCAGTGTCCTTTGCAGAGCAGAAATGTTTAATTTTAATGAAGCCCCGCTTAACAATTCTTTCTGTCATGAATTGTGCCTTTGGTGTTATATCTAAAAAGTCACAGTCAAGCCCAAGGTCATCTAGATTTCCTTTTATGTTTGCTTCTAGGACTTCTATAATTCTGTGTTTTACACTTAACACCATCAAATGCAGGTTGAGGGTCCATTTTGAGTTCATTTTTGTGACAGGCCTGTGTCTAGATTCACTTTTTTCCCTTGCGTGTGAAGGGCCGATTGTTCCAGCACCGTGAGCTGAAAAGGCTGTTTTCCCCGGCATGGTGCTGCCTTCGCCCCTGTCAAGATCAGGGGCCACGTCTGCGCGGTCTACTTCTGAGCTCTCTGCTCGGCTCCATTGAGCTGTCTGTTCTCTTGCCAGCCCCTCGCTTCTCGTGTCATCTGCTTTTAAACTCATGTACTGAGGCCTTGATTTTCATTATTTTCCATTTCCAGTCTCTAACTGGCTCTTTGAAAATATTCCTGTATCTTTTTTTATGGTTTTCAGACATAGTTGTATAGCTTTTATTATTTTATTATTATTATTATTATTACTTAGATATTTTTGCTTTAGGGTGTGTGCACTAGCTGGAGAGACGAAGTGAGGAATCGTCCCCACGCCCCTGGGGAGCTGGCCACCCTGCGATCCCTTCTTCATTCTTCTCTCGGATTTTAGGTGCATACACACACGCATCTGGCATGAATTTCAAGCAGCCAGGTCCGGGACTCGAACTGCAGTCAGCCACGTGGGAGTCCAGCACTTTAATCACTATACTACCTGCTGGTCCCATAATGGAATAGCTTTTGAGCACATTCAGTACAGCTGTTTAAAGCTACGTGTCTGTCCCTGTCCGAGGGGCCCCTGTGACCCCCTTCTGTTGCCGTGTTTTTGCTGTTTCTCACGCGTGCTGTTTCACCATCTGGTGACACCTGCCTGGCGCCAGACTGAGTGCATTTCACCAATTGTGGAAACGCTGTGGAGCCTGGGTGATAAACTCTCTGGAGGAAGGTGGCATTTATTACAGTGGCCTAGGATGCCACCAGTCTGGTGTCCCCTTAATCCAGTCTCAGGAATTGGGGGCCTCTGGGCCCCAGAGGAAGTGGAGCTGGGCTGCAAGGGCCGGTGCACCCTTGTTTCTGTCTAACCTGTGGGGTCCCCACCCCTGGAGCAGTCCTGGACACCCCCTCCATGCTGCAGAACTGCCGCTCGGGCATCTCGGCCTCCTCCCTCCAAACCACCAAGTTCCCAGGGAGGGAGCAGCCTCAGTGCCGCCCCTCTGCTCGGCCTCTTTTAGACCTTCCTTGAACCCACAGCTCTTCACCTCATTAGCTCTTTTATACCTGTAGGTAAATTAAAAATAAATATTGGGACAGATGTTGCATGGTGGTTAAGGCGCTGAAGTCCCCTATGGCCGACCACGGTTCGAGAGTCACCTGGCGGCTTGCGAATAACACCAGGCGCGTGTGCATGTGTGCCCAAGATTCCGAGAAGAGAATGGAGTAGGTGGATTGCAGCGTGGCCATCCTCTCTGGGGGGAAGGTGAGTTCTCAGTCTCCCTCTTTCTGTCCCTCTCTGACCAAGTGCACGTGCCTTATAGCAAAAACCTAAACAAATAACTCGTCTAAGCCCAGCCCCGGTGGGGCAGGCGGTGGCTCCACTCCATGGTGCTAGAGCCACGTGGGGGCAGGGCTTGGGCGCTGGGTGGACTGAGACACACCGAGCCCTCGTGTCCCACAATCCCGGCTGGCTGGGAGGCGTGGCCAGGCCCTGAGGAGGCCACCTCGCTCATGAGATGCACAGCGTCCTTCAGTGTTTCTGGGCGCTCTACCGGAGTGGCGGTCAGAATGCGGGGACCACCGCCCCACGGACACACTGAGTCTTCCTTTCCTTTTCGATGGGTGATACGAAGGCAGCGAACCCCGCGTGTGGCCCCGAGCGAGGGCTCAGGCCTGACCAGCGAGGTAACGGACCAGGTGCAGCCGCTTGGGCAGGGCAGCTGGGGGCAGATCACCGACAGCGCACCTGCCAGCGTGCCCTGGCTCGCGCCCCACCTCCCTGACCTCACAGTGGGCATCTGGACTCTCTCTTTGCCCTTGGCATCGGACCTCAAGGGCTTCAGGATGGACCTGTGAGCCTGGCTCCCTGATGCCATCCTCCACCCCGCAGCTGAGACCCCAGACCTGGACTCCTGCCCCCAACACAGGCACGGGCTCCCACAGGCGCCCTGCGCAGCATGGACGCGCTTCCATACAGGAACAGTTGACGTGACACTCCTTTATTAAAACCTAAGGACATCTTTATAAAAACTACTGTGTATAAAGACAAAAGCAGAGCAACAGCGGTCAGTGTAAAACGAGTTCTCATGTTACACAGGTTATTATTAATATTATTAGGAATAGTATTGGTTTTTGGTTTTCCCAGTTATCAGCTATCAGAGAGCCCCCAGGCCTGCTGGCGTGAAGTCAGCTTGCAGGAGAGACACCGTCTCCATCCTCGCCCCCACTGCTGCGCCCCTCTCTGGCCGACGGGGGGCACACTGGCCTTGGCGGGAGGCCTCCTGTCTTAGAGTGACTGAGCCCCTCAGCCTCAGTCCCGCCTGGTTATTGCACATCTCCCAGACACCGACTGGCTGCTTATCTGACGGTGACAGATCCCACTAGCTTTGAAACAAAAAATGGGGGGATGGGGAAGAAAGAGGAAGGAACGAGGCATGAAAGGCTGAGGCATGGTGGCGAGGAGACACCCTCTGGGGCCACCAGCTTGGTCCCTGCCCAGGCCACTGTGGAGGTGGACGGCGGTCTAGTTTTTGACCCTGTGCTCGGGGCTGGCTCAACTGCAATGGGACCCTGCCTTAGGGGTCGGTTTTAGGGAGTTGGGCAGGGTAGCACACTGCACAAGCCTCAGTGCGATCTCTGCCAGGGTTGTCCCTGGGGTCTCAGAACCACTTGGTGACAGCAGTGTGAGTGGAGCTTCCTGGGGTGGCCTTGTAGCAGGGCTGAGTTTCAGTCCGTCAGGCCAGTGGGCCAGGGCTGGGGGCTGCCTGCCTGGCACCAGCTCCGCGGGCTCTTAGACTGGAAACTGGGCTGGGCGCCTCCTCCAAGGCCACTTCTGTGGGCAGGACAGGTAGTTGTTCTTGACTCGTTTTGTGGATCTGTGCGTCTCTGATAGGCACAACTAGAAATTGCTCAGGGATCCCAGCTAGGGCAAGAAAAGCCCCCAGACGGGCAGTGGGGATGGAGCTGAGACCACAGAAGGCGCTGGGCAAGTGTCTGCTGACAAGGAGTGCCCCTGGGACCCGAGGTTTGCTAGGATGAACACTCCCTTCCTCTCACCTGACGGCCAACTTCAGGTCTGAAGTTCTCAGGCCGTGGACCCCCAAAGCTGTCCACGCTCACTTCTGGACCACCAGGTGATGGGTTGTGCTAAAGGAAGGTACAGGAGGCTCACTGGGGACAGCGAGAGGGACCAGACACACCTGCAGGACCGCATGTGTGTGCACATGTATGTGCGTGCACCCAGGAGAATGTTCATGTACATGTGTGCGTGCGTGTGTGTCCAACACACAGTGGATGTGCACAGGGCATGACTCCAGCCCAGTGATGTATTCCTGCATGGCAGACAACAGTGACCAGGGTGTCACCCACTCGTGGTCCTCTGGCCAGGTGTGGCCACCTCGGTAGCCCTGTGCTGTTGAAGTGAACTGAGGGTGGTGGGAACTCTCTCACCCGAGGAGCTGGCTACACGCCCGTCCCTGGCCCTTTTCTCTCATGGCCCAAAGCCCTGGGGCCAGAGTTGCCTGCAGGGGTTTTCTGATGAGAGAAATGACGTCTGCCCTAACTACACACACTGTCCACCCTCTGTTTCCTGAAGCACTGGAAACAGTGAGAGGGACCAGATCTACCTGCTGAATCACACATGTGTGAGCATGTGTGTTTATGTGCACATGCAGCTGTGTTCATGCACGTGTAGGAATATATCTGTGCATATACCTGCATGTGCATGAATGTGTGGGTATGTGTGTGTGCACAAATATGTATGTGCCTATGTGTGCATGCATGTGTGTGCACATCTTCAATTAAGGCCTGTTGCACACTGGTCTGCCCGGCAGGGTATGCTCAGGGGTCCGGGCGGGCTGCCCCTCTGGGTGCAGGGCAGTAAGCCGCAGGTACTACAAGCTAGTGGTTCTGAACACACACAGCAGTCACACCACACGTGGACGAGAAGGAAAGCATAAAACTGCTCGTTAATAACACGCAGTTCCCAGGGGGAAGACGTCCTCACGAACACGGCAGTCACAAACGAGCGTCAAACACACTCCTCGGTGGATGGGTGTCCTCACCTCCAGTCTTGTTCTCCTCCTATTAGTGTTACACGTTACGTGGGCTAGCCAGAGCTCCCAGTAAAAAGATGTGGGCAGCCTAAAGCCAGGTCTGGGAGTCACTGACCATGGCAGCTCTGTCACTCTGTACTGGGCTTCCACCACCCTGGGTTTTATTTTCGGGGACACTAACTGGCGTGTCCACTAGCCATGGCCATAGCAGGTGGGGACGAGTTCTCACTGTGATGACCCCGGTCTTGCAGGGACCTCTGACACCACCAGGGTGGGGACTGAGCATGTCTGCCTTCCATGCAGGGCTCACGCTTGTGCTGCCAGCCTCAACCACACCATGGCATCCCCATCCGCTAGACAGGTGAGAAATGGTGGCTCAGAGGCTAAGCGGCTCACAGCTGTCACCCAGCTGGGAGGAGCCACGTTGGGTCTGGGCGCTCTGCCCTGTCTGTGACCTGCCTGCTGGGCTGCAGGGGTGGGGGGCCACAGGCTTCCCACAGAATGCCCCAGGCCCCAGCCCAGCTGCCCAGGAGGGACTCAGCAGAGCAGTCCTTGGGACAATAACCCCCACGAGGATTCCTGGAAAGATCCCTGGCAGGGCCTGAGAAGCGGCCTCCTGAGAGATCGTGCCTCTCAAGCGGTGCAAAGCGGGTGACCCCAGCCTGCTGCCGAGTGGCGGCGACTTCTGACTGCAGGTGTATGGGGAGGGAGTCACCGGAAGTGCATGAAGCCAGGGACATAAAGCCCTCAAATTCCTGGTCTGACTCCTTCCTCTCACCAAGGGGGAAGCTGAGGGGAGCAAGGTCATAGGCCACACCTGGGGTCACACTGCTCTTGGTGGCAGAACTGATGTCAGAATCGGGGTCATGCCTCCTCCTTCTCCCAGACCTCCACACGTGGGATGTAGGCCCGGGCTGATACAGCTGGGCTGACTGGCGAGCTGGGCACGCGCCACTGGGCTCGCTGCTTCATTGGGACAGGGCCTGGAGTGGGTCCTGGGATGACACAGTGTCCAGCAAAAGGAAGCAGCACCTATCCCAAGTCAAGACCCCAGGCAAAGGCTGTGTGCCCAGACACTAGCCCTAACCCCAACATAACCCTACTGTCTGGACATGGGCAGGGCCCCCAGACCAAGGCCTGCCCCATGAACTTGGGCAAGCCACTTACCCCGGCTGAGTCTCAGTGACCTAATCTAGGAAATGGAAGACGCCCCTCCTTACAGGCTGTTGAGAGGATGAAGAGCCAGGTGATGTGGAGAATGCTCTATGCTCTGGAATGTTCTTTCTGCTTTTTCAAAGGCGGGGCATTGCTCGTGCGGTGTCGCAGTGTCCCGGAGAGCCTCTCCCTCGTCTCCCTGCCCACCTCTGGGTCCCAGCCCCCCTGGCTTTCTTCTGTCCCCTGGTGCTGCCTCAGGGCCTTTGCTCCAGCGTCCCTCCCACCTGCCTCTAATGCCCATGGCTCCTTTGCTTGTCTTTTGCAGCTGGGCTCTGATTCAGAGCTCCTGCTCAGAAGGGCTTCCCCTGGCCCTGAGCTCCCCAGGGCCCTCGCTGCTGTGTTGCCCTGATGGAAGTCTCAGCTGAGGACTCGCCAGTGTCACCTTCTTCCTCAGTGCTACCCCTGGCTGTCCCTTCCCCCAGCTAGAAGGTCTTGCCATGAGCTGGGGCCTGCCCGGCTCACCGTGGTGTCTGGAGAACAGGTGGACGAGCGTACCAAGGGTGCCCAGTGATGATACAGGTCCAGGGGACACATGGCCACTGAGCAGGCCCCCAAGTTAGGAGCTGGGGAGACTTGGTATCTCTGTCACTAGTGGAATGAAGGTGTCTACACTGGCAGCATGGCCTTCGGGGGTTTACGTGAGTGGGCCTGGGTGTGACCTTCTGTACGTATGTCTGGGCCATGCCAGCGATGGTGGCAGTGAGCTCTGTGGGCATCCAGGTTACATGGAAGTCCCGCCTAGTGCAGACAGGTTTCTAGAACTTTCCCCTCTGGTTTACACGGGCCTCGTCACCCTGTCTGGCAGAGATCCGTGTGCTTGTCTCTCCCACCAGATGGGGGCAGAGCCAAGACCAACTCACCTCCTGTCCCCATCGCTGCCCAGCCCGGACCTGTGGGTGCTTAACCAGAATGTGCTGAGTGGACAGGGGTCCGGCAGTGATGGGGAGAACTCGGGGTGGCCCGCCCACTGAGCACTGAGGATCTGCTCCAGGGATTGTGCTGGGGGTGCCCTGGGCTGGGGACCATGTCACATCCAGGGAGCTGGGGCCTGGACTTTAGATTCCTGCACCCCTGAGGTCTAACCAAAGGGCTGCTCCCCCACCGGCCACATGGCCCGGGCCCTTCCCCACTCTGAACTGTCTGCAGCCTGCTGCCTGTCCCATGGCCAGTCGAGATGCACCCCTTGTTAGGACTGCTGTTTGGGACAAACCCTGTGAGAATCACCCTGATTGGCATTTCAAATCCCCAGTGCTCCTGAGACACAGCGGGGCTGCACCCTGTGGCCGGCTGACTCCGTCTGAGTCACGGCTGCCAGTGGCAGCAAGAAGCCAACTGTGGTGAGAACCCCAGCCTCATGTGACTCATGCCCATCAGAGAATTTCAGGGGGGACACCAATAAAAAGCAGCCCACCAGCCAAACCACCCCAAACCACACACTCGCACACGCACACATACTCACATCCAATATCCGGACATGGATAGGCCCAAGGGGCCACTAGTGGAGGGGGGAGGTGAGGGAAGCTTGAGTGTTGAGCCACAGGTGTAACTCACAAGCCTGAAACCTCTGGTTCGACCCAGTGGAGCCGCCTCACACTAGTCACCCTGAGTCCACAATGAGTCACCTCTCAGAAGCCACCAGCCCAAAAGAGGACTATTGCTTACGGACAGGTGGCTCAGAATCCCCTTCCCTCCACCCCCGGCCCTCACCCCTGAGTTTGCTCCCAATCTTGGAAGTCCAAGGAAGAGGGTTTGGGGCATAGGCAGCATTTCTTCCTCTGCTATCACCTCCACCGCTACAGCTGTCCCTGGTGTCTCTGTAGAAGTTGTTCTTCTTAGAGGCTGAGCCAGGTGCTTTGGATCTCACCTCCTCCATCCTGAGGCACAGCGAAAAGGTTTTCTAGGGGAAGCAGAGGAAACAAAACATTACATGGTGCCTCGTCCATGGAGATTCACCGGGGACATTTATCTTGGGCCTCAGTGCCAGAAGAGGCCAGGTTTTCTTGGAGTACATGGCCTTTGTCTTCAGAACATTGTGAATCATGTGACTTTAAGACTGGAATCAAGATAAAAGTCTGCTATCACTATGGTTCCAAATAGTACCAGAGCCCCTGGCCCAAGCAATAAGATAAGAAAAAAAAAGCATCAAGTGTCAAGGACTGGAATAGAAGAACCAACATTACTATTATGCAGATAACGTATACAGAAAATTTAACAGAATCAACAGGCTAATTATTTGTACAGACAGTACAGATATAATTTTTCCTCTATAAGACATCTGATCAACTCCGTAGGATTCATCTGACTTAGCAATGACCAGAGTCACTATTTTTATTGGCTTAGGATAGTCTCAGTTGACACCTACTATACTAATATAATTTAAAATATTATCCCACTTTCATTCTCAAAAATATTCTAATTTGGATGACAAATTATATGGTCACTCTTGCAATCACAAATTCAAAAATATTAGATTCAGATACCACTCATAATATAAACCAAAACCGGGACCAGCAGTTAGCGTAATGGCTATGTCACTGGACTCCCACGTAGTCGACTGTGGTTCGCGTCCTGGACCCGGTGGCTTAAAACTCATGCTGGGCGCATGTGCGTGCGTGCCCAAGATCCCAAAAGGAGAATGGAGGAGAAGGGATTGCGGCATGGCCATCCCCCCTGGGGGGTGATTTCTCGCTTTCTATCTCTCTGTCTCTCTCTGTCTCTCTGGCAAGTGCATGCGCCCTATGGCAAAAACCTCTCCTATATATATATATATATATATATATATATATATATATATATATACACATATAAACCCAAACCACCGTGTATCTTGGAATCACACCACTGGATATGACCACACCATCAAAGCCATGGAGAGGAAACCAGTGCACTCTTGGAGCTGAGACAGGCCAGGAGACCAGGTGAGGGAGTAGTTAGACTCAGGAGTACAGATACAGACCTGGGGGCCATGTACAGCTTTGGTTGACTGAGCCAAGTTGCAAATGAGTCAAGAGGACCAGAAATACAAACTCCATCTGTGGCAGATGAATCCCCTGTCCATATCTGTATCCTGTATTGGTCTTTAAAGTGGGCGCTACGCCAAGGAGAAAAACCAACTCTCCACTCTGTGCATCAGTGGGAATGTGAACATGGGCACAAGGTGAGAGATTCCATGGGGCCCTCTCCTCAACCCCATGCAACAAAGCTAGGTCCAGATAATCTCCTATCACCTGCTTCTTTTTCCCCATAGCTCATTCCTCTCTCCAGCATGCCACACACTGTACTTACTTGTCAGTTTCTCGTCTGTCTGCCCTGACTAGAGAGTTAGCTACAAGGGGGAAGGTGGATATGTGTTCTGGGCACTGCTGTATTGCCAGGACCTAGAACAATGACTGGCACGCAGTAAGGGCTTAGTAAATAGTCACTGAAAAAAAAAGAAGGAAACAAAAATTTAAAGCCCAGATGAACCAGATTTCTGTTTTTGTTGTTGTTTGTTTAATTGTTTAGTTTTTGTGATAGGGCATGTGTGCTCACAAGTGAAAGAAAGGGAAACTGAGAAATCACCCTCCCACTCCGCCCCTCTGGGGAACAATCTCTTCTCCTCCATTTTCCTCTCAGGATTCTGGGCACACATGCCCAGAGTGAATTTTTTTTTTTACCCTTTTTTTTTTTTTTTTTTTTTGAGAGGTTTTTACTATAGGACACGTGCACTCACCAGAAAGACAGAGAGAGACAGAGAGACAGAAAGTGAGAAATCACCCCCCAGGGGGGATGGCCACGCTGCAATCCCTTCTCCATTCTCCTCTTGGGATGTCGGGTATGCACACACATGTGCCTGGCTTGAGTTTAAGCCACTGGGTCCGGGACTCAAACCGCGGTTGACTACGTGGGAGTCCAGTGACATAGCCATTCCCTCCCAGTGTGATTTTCAAGCCACCAGGTCCAGGCTTAAACTACGAGTTGGACATGTAGGGTCCAGTCACCTTAACCTCCATACCACCTGCTGGCCTACCAGATGAACCAGCCTTCAAGTGTAAAGTCAACAGGAGTTCTTGAACATATGTTTAAATTATAGGTCCCATGAGCCCCTCTTAAGTAAATTAAAAAGAGGACACACTTCAGTGACTCAAAGTTTAAATGGAGTAACTCTGGCAAGAACACTGGCAATGAGCATAGTATCTGTTTAAGTGTTGGGCGAGGCCTCAAACAAACCTAAGAATCGTGATTATTTTGAGAAAAAAAAAGAATCAGAAAACAGAGAACTGACACAAGTGAGCGTAAGTAGGAGGGATGGAGGTGAGAAGAAAGGAGGTGATGTAACAAACTATGTCATATTCATTTATACTTGGGGTCTAAAGAATTGTTTTGAAGCTTAAGTAAAATTAGAGGTACAATAAAAATAATGTAACAGTCAATTCAAATAATTAGGTCAAAGACAAAAGGAGAGGGAAAGCAGAAATATTCTAATTTTGACAATGCTCATAGTAAAAGGAAATCAACTGTCTAAAGAAATAAAGGATTAAGAGTGTTACACCATGGTATAATTATGAAGATAATCATAGGATCAAAAAGCACAACTTTCCAAATGATCAGAAGACATACATACAAAAAATAAAACAAAGAAGACAAAGAACATACGGTGAAAATTGATAACCCCCACAAAAGCTATGAAAGCAGAAAACGTGTCATAAACTGATGATGATGGGACTAAGGCCAAATGTATCTGCCATACCAGTAAATGTTAATGAGCCATACTCTTGCTTAGGAAAACAAGTCTCTCAAACTGGCTCACAAACAGAATTCACTGAAGGCGGAGTGATTCGAAAGGTTTAACTGTAAGGTTGTGCAGAAGATGAAACCGTTCTGTGGCTGCATGGTAGTGATGGTCACACAATACTGTAAAGATGCCCGATGCCACTGAATTGGACACTTCAATGTGGTTAAATGGTAAATTTTATGTTATGTTTATTTTTACCATGATTGAAAAAGAAAACAAAAAGCAAAAATGATGTGCAAAAACAACAAATAAATGTAAATCAAGAAAAACCAGGGATCATGATCTGAATAGTAGACAAGGCAGAAATCAGGGAAAGACCGATTCAATGAGCAAAAAGAAGGATATTATGTGAGGATCAGGGATGAGAGTCACCACAAAGATCTAATAGGAATGAATGCTTATGTTTCAAATAACAGAGCCTTGATATTATTATGATAAAGCAAGACCTGCAGGAAGTTTAGGAAGGAAAATTGTATACTAGTATTAATGCATTTGAATTCACATCTCTCAGTCCACTCCAGATAAAGTTGGCAAAAACATAAATAAGAATGTAGGGAGTCGAATAACTGGACTAGTGGCACTGTGTGTGTGTGTGTGTGTGTGTGTGTGTGTATTAAACAGAATCTAGATTTTATTCAAATGGTCTTTTAAATGCACACACACACAAATTACTATCACAAAGAAAGATTAAAGAAAAGCATAAATAAGACAATATTCTCTCATCCAATACACTAGAATTTGAAAATATTAATAAGAAAACCACAAAAATTACTACCAAGAAGCTTATAAACATTTAAAAATAACTCTTGAGTCAAAGAGTTAACAAAAATAAAAATTACAGAATATGCAGTAACAAAAACAGGAAATATCACATTTCAAAACCTTTATGATGCAGCCAAAGCATTGCTCAGGGGAAAATCCATGGCCTTAAATACAGATCTTATTAATAAATGAGAAAACATAAATTAATCAGCCAACTAAAAAAATTAGAAAAGAAAGACAAACCCAAGGAAGACAAAGGAGTGCAACACATACATTAAAACTGGAATGGAGTTAGAGAGGAGAAAAGTAAGGAGCTAATAGATAAGTCCAGCTGCTGGTTCTTTATAAAAGAATGAGATATGTCAACTACTGGTGAATATAATAAAGCAGAATATATAAGACACGGAAGGGGGAACTGACTGCTTAGAAGGATTATCTGTACTTTGGTCCTCCAACTCCACTTCTCCACTGTCCCTTCACTCCTCCCAACATAACTACTCTGCAGAATTTGCCCGTATCAAGGTCACCAAAGACTTCCATGTTGCTAAATCTAGTGGTCAGTTCTCTGTCCTTTCACTTTTCCTCTCAGCAGCATTACCTCAAGTGATCGCTCCTGCTTCCAGGACACTCCAGTCCCCTCTGGTCCTCCTCCTTCTGTGACTGCTCTCACTCAGGCTCTCCACATCTTTCCAGCCTCCTCTTCTCTCCACCTCTACTCGCTCCCATGGATTTAATCTCTTCCCAAGGATTCACTTGCACCCCAGTCCCTGCCATGTTCGTGCCACCGGCACACACCCCTTCACTGGTGACTATCAGCCTCCCCCTAGCACCCGCGTTCCGTGAGGCCAGGGCTCTGTGTTCTCCCAGCCTTGAGAACTTGGGTGAATTGGAAGCATGTCTTCCTCGTTCTCCCCTAAGGAATATAGCTTGGAGTCCATGTTTTCAAAATGTAGTAAATGCCAACATTGTGCTTGCCACCGTCCAAAGCTCAACATCGACACGGTCCTTTGGTCCTAAGAAGAGCCCTGTGAGGTGGGTACCGCTGTTAACTATTTTCTATAGGGGACCCCAGGACACAGAGAGGCTAGGTACCCTGCCCCAGCCCCCACAGCTCAAGGGGAGCCCAGTGCCTGTCAGGGTTACAGCAAGAACCCGGAGAACTGCCCTGTGGGGGTGATCGGGGACACTGTTCCAACACCGAGCCCTGGGGGAACTGGGGACTCGGGTCACTAAGGCCGTGTCAATGCCACTGGCTCGGCACTGTAACACACAGGCCCCGTGGTGCCAGACGTTAATAACGGAGCCAGGGCAGGCGAGGCGACGGAGATAGCTGTGCTTCCATGGGTTTCCACAGACCTAAGGCTGCTCTAAAAGAAAGTCATTCATGGGAACCAGCAGTTGGTGTAATGGCTATGTTGCTGGACTCCCATGTAGTCGACCGTGGTTCACGTCCCAGACCCGGTGGCTTAAAACTCACGCCGGGCACGTGTGCGTGCGTGCCCAAGATCCCGAGAGGAGAATGGAGGAGAAGGGATTGCGGTGTGACCATCCCCCCTGGGGGGTGATTTCTCGCTTTCTGTCTCTCTGTCTCTCTCTGTCTGTCTGGCGAGCACACGCGCCCTATAGTGAAAACCTTTCCAAAAAAAAAAAAGAAGGTCATTCATTAAATGACACCAATAACAAATTCAGAAGACAGCAAGATGCCACTTTCACCCCATCGAATCAGCCCGAATCAGGACATCACGGAGCCCCGCAGGTAGGCAAGTCACGGCAAGGGGACCCGCCGCCCCGCTCTGCTAGGGACCCAGCACCTCGCTCACACGGTCCCAGAGGAGCCTGGAGCCGGGGTGTGGGCGACAGCTGCCCTCCCCAGGGCACGGCGGGGTCCAGACTCCCACACGGCCATCAGGCAGCGAGGCAGGAGCCTCAAAGCGCTGGGTAAGGGGGGAGCTGTGGTGCGAGGGTGCCCCACGTCCACAGCTGGTCTCAGAATGGGGTGACGAGGGTGAAAATGTGTCGGGACGTGGGCTTTGGGGAGGTCTCAGGGCGGGCCCCATGACATCCTGGTGGGCTTTCAGAGAGGGCATGGCGCACGTCCGCCCTCTGCCGTGCCATGACACAGCTGAAGGCCGCCCGAGGGGCCCCGGATCTCCAAACCATGAGCCTCCCGTTTCAGGAATGGCTCAGTTCCCAGTGTTTTCTGGTACCGGCGCCAAGACCAACTAGCGCAGGTAAGAGCGGGTAGCTCAGTGCTGAGTGGGAGAGGCCAGAACTCCCGGTGCGCCCAGCAATGCCGGAGAATTCGCAGTGGGCCGCCGCCACTGGGAGGAAGCCAGCACTGGAGCGGGTGGCCGGAGTGGGCGGGAGAGGGGGTGCCAGAGGGGAGGGTGCAGGCAAGTAAGGGGCCCGGGGCCTGTTACGGCCACTGACAGGGGAGCCACAGACGAGGACGTGTGACCGGCTCCACGCCCCGGACCTGAGGTTGGGAACACGCGACAAGCCCGGCCAACCTGACCCCGAGGCTGGAAAACCGGGCACTGAGGGGCACTGGGTGAGTGTGTGCGGAGATGGGGGAGAGGAGGAGTCCGACACCTGCATTCGCTCATCCCCCGTTTTTAGGGGAGACTTGAAGTTGCGGGTGGGGTGGGCACAGAGTAGAAACAGCCAGAGAAGCACTGCTGGTGAGGGCAGCAGGGAGGGGTGCCTCCTGGGCGGGGTCGGGGGCAGGGGCGGGGGTCCAGCCTTTGCTGGACTCCCCCAGGGACAGGGAGCTCGCTACCTCATGGCCAGCTTCCTTCTGCGTGCTCAGCTAGTTGGGGACCTTAGGACGAGGAGCCGAATCCCCTCTGGTGGCACAGCCTGGCCCGCCTCGCCCTGGTGGCCCTTCGGAGCTAAGGGCGGAGGCAGCGACCCCCCTTCTCTCTCACCCCTGCTGCTGCAGACAGACGTGGAAAGGGGGCTCCCCATCCTCGGTGGAGGTGGCGTCACCTCTGGCCTTGGCCAAGGCCTGCAAGCTGTCCCGGCTTCTGGGCCAGGCCACCCCTTAGGTTTCCTGCAGTAATTTTCCCGGAGGGCAACAGCGGCTGCCGTCACTCCACAGGGACACACCTCTGTTGGAGTGACAGGCACAGCACTCAGGCCGCTGGGGCACACAGGGTCCTCCTGGTACTGATGTGGCTCTGCTCATGTGGGGTCGTGGACATAGTGTGTGCTTCGCTGTCATACCACGTGTCTATCTTACACGTTCTTTTATACAGCATGAAATGTTTCAAAACTCAGTAACACACCCAAATGTGCATGCGTACCCCCCCACACACACACATTGCTGCCTTAGCTGGGCCAGGGCCTGTCACCTCGGAACTCTCACTGTGTCTAGTTTTGAGCCCACTCTCTTTCCAGAAGGCCCAGTGTGCTCTCTGCACTGCTGAGAGCAGCTTCTCCTTTCTCCGCCTGGCAAGCTCCTACACATCCTTCAAAACCCCACATCGAGCATCCCTTCTGTGCAGTGTCTGACTCCCACAGGCCTTTGTGCCATCTGACGCTTAGGAGTATTGGGGGGCAGTGATGCCTATTGCCCCCAAGTTGGGCTGGGAGAGCACACCAGGACCCCAAACCAGGTACACTGCACGCCCCCATACACGCAGGTCAGCGGTGGGTGTTGGGAGGTCCTGGGATCTGGGCCAGCGTGGTGGAGAGACCCCCTCGGGGGCATGCGGAGCTGAGCCTGAGCGGGCACTGAGCACGCGGCAAGCACCTGGAGGGAGCAGCGGCCGAGCAGCACCTGGCAGGGCGTGAGCAGCTACAGAGGCTTCCACTGCCGGCAGAGGCGGCTGGGTCCTGGCTGCATGTCAGGGACATCGCCCGCGGCTCGGACACAGGCGGGCCTCAGGGCCCAGCTGTGTGCCACATGTCCACGCGGTCCCACAGTCCTTTGGGAGCCCTGCTGCCCCTGCAACTCCCCACGAGGAAACTGGGGCTCGGAGAGCTGATGTCCCCTGCCCGGGGCCACAGGTCTAGTCAGTGGTGGAGCCGAGAGCCAGCCGGGGCTGCTAAGCACTGGGCTGTCGGCCACCCCTCTGTGCAGGGCAGTGGCAGGGCAGGCGGCTGAGAGGTGCTGTGCCTGCTGGGCAGGAGGGCCCACTGGGAGGAGGGCCTGCAGCTGGCAGGCTAGCATCTGCCAGCTAATTGGTAAGCTCCCAGAGCACCTGGCAATTTGAATAAGAATAACGGCCTGCAGAACGCTGAGTGTCTGTAACAGTAACTGCTCCTGCGGGAAGAGAAGCAGCAAGTCACGAGGCCCAGCGTGAGTGCCACCAGGTGAGGTGGAGACAACGTGCTGCTCGTGACCACGCCCAGCTCCCTCGGTCCTGACCACGCCCGGCTCACTCAGCCCTGACTGTTGGGTGCCAGGACAAACAGCAGTCTCATGGCAGCCCGAGAAGCGGGAATGCTATCAACCATAGTTTCAACCAAGTCCATGCACACAGCATGGGGGCACAGCGGGGACCACGGGCACCGGACGGCCATCCACAGAGGCCAGGTCAGCATCTGGGAGGCAGGGCTCCTCCCCGGTGCAACATGGTGCAGTCCCAAGAGGCTGCCTGGAAGAGGAGCATTTGTGTGATGACACGTGTAGTGGAAAGCAAAAACAAGCGTCGGGAAACACAACCAGAGTGACAATGAGCTGCCCCGCACGCCACTGAAATGGCCAAGGTGACGATAACGAGGGCACCGAGGGCTGGCGAGGGAGTGGGGCCACAGAAACCCACACTAGTACAGGGCCCAGTGGCTGACCCCATGGGGAAACTGGCTGGCAGGACGGCTGCTTTGTTTCAAATTGCCAGAGGGCATGTGTACTCACCCGAGAAGGGGGGAGAGAGCGCACCCCAAGGGGGCATGGTTATACCACAGTCCCTCTTCCCCCACCTCCACATCCTGTCAGGATTCTGGGCACACATGCACATGAAGCTGGCATGCGTTTCATGTTGCCGGCACCGAGATTTGAACCATGGTCAGCCATGTGGGATCCAGCTCTCTACAGAGTGCTTAACTGCTGCACCGTGGGGCTGCGCCCGTACAGCTGAGCATATGCAGTTCTGTCACCCTGCATTATACGTGTGTAGGTACAGGAATGTCCCCCAAAGAGGTCCCCGTTCTCACCCCCAGAAGCCGTGAGTGTTACCTACCCTGGGAAGGGATCTCTGCTGATGTGGCCGAGCGCAGGACCTGGGACGGGGAGACTACCCGGCCGCGCCTGAGGCAAGGAGGTCCTTAAAAGATTAAGTAGGGAGGCCAGGGTCACGGGAGGAGGGTGGCCACAGAGGCAGCAGGAGGGCCACCGCTGGAGGGGGCCGCGAGCCAGGGAAAGCCCGAGAAGCTGGGAACCGAGGGCAAGGAGGTGGATCCACGGCCAGCGGGGGCACGTCTGCCGACGCCCTGAGACGGGCATACAGATGCGCTCACCACAGCCTCGGGGCTGCAAGGGGGTCCGACGGTGCTGGTTCAGGCGGCTAAGAGCACAGCGACAGGGGCAGAACCGGACGTAATGCCACACCCAGGAGAACGTGCGGCTAGGCTCGCCAGGCCCGGCCGTCCACTCCAGAGCAGCTGTATATACTTTATTCTTAACGTGCTCACAAGAGAGGGACAGCACTCCCCGTGGGCGTGGTTACTCCAAATCCCCTGTCCTCCGTTTCTCCGCCCCATCAGGACTTGGGGCACACACACACACACACACACACGTGTCCGCTGTGTTTCTCGCGCCACTGGAGCTGGGATTGAAACAGTGGCCAGCCACCTGGACTCTGGCTCCCTTAGCCACGAGGCGATGGGGTCAACCCCAGAGAAGCTTTATTTAGAGATGACCCTAAGATGGGAACAACCCAAATGTCCTGGACAGGCGACTGGCAGAGACGCCGCTGCCTTCATACGCTGCACTGCCCGCCCGCAGCCACGGACCAGCGCGAACGACGCTGCGGGACACGCGTGGAGGGCGAGTGTTCCAGCTACCGCATGTGAAAATGAGCACAAGCGCTTGAACGGCCCTTCACTGAGCGAGCTGCGAATGGAAAACAAGCTTATGAAACATGCCTAGTAATTAGGGAAATGCAAATTAGAACCGCCGGCCGTCCTCCCTACATACCTACTACAACGGCTAAAATTAAATGGCTGATCTGGGGCCCAGCCTGGCGGTGCAGTGGGAGCGTACACCATCCAAGGCTTCTCCGTGATGCTGGACAGCAGCAAAACGAATCCAGGGCTAGAGGTGGGAGGAGCCTTCTGGGGTGCGGAAAGTTTGCTGGCGTGCCTGAAATGCGAGCTGCTGGAGCAAGCAGGTGCACGGTCCCTGCTCTAACGCAGAAGGTGTGACGTGCATGGGGCGGGGGGGAGGGGGGCTCCCGGGAAGTCGCCAGCGCCAGTGCCTATCTGGCGTGTGCTGCTTACTCCACAAATGTTCTCGGAAGGACCCAATAGAAGCCACTGCCTCGTGATGCCTCCGCCCTACGGCAGGTGCGCCTCCGCCGTACCGCAGGTGCGCTGCTCCCGGCTGGGTAAAAACAGCCCCCTCTGTGCGGCTTTGCTAACTTACAGCATCCGCAGATACACAGCCCTTCTGGGCCCCCCCGTGCTGACAGGGGATGTGGCACTCACATCTTACAGAGAGCAGCTGAGGTCTGGGCGTGGGGCTGACAGAAGCCACACCCCTGTATGGTTCCCCTCTCTCCTGAACCACTCTCTGAACCCTTAGGCCTGACTCCAACCCCGGCTTCCGGATTGGATAAGCCCATCACTGTGTCCCACCCCCTGTACAGTGACTGGCCCAGGACGGGCGCGCGACCTGCGTAAGACCAATCAGGACCACAGGCATGGTTCAAGCTGACCAATGGGTGCAATCATCTTTGCTACTGAAGTGGTACCTGGCCGTCTGTTCCGGAGCTGATGGCAGCTGACTTGTGACCCAAAGGTGTATGCTCTGCTGGCTGGCATACCTTCCTGTGCCCTGCAGGCCTGCCCTGGCAGGGTCCAGTGTGTGGGGCTCCGGGCACAGGTGGGACGTCCCAACTGCTGTGGTCACTCCCAGGGCATCAACCCCTGGACACAAGCGCAGCAGGGTCCCTGCTCACATGCCACCCCCCTGCTTGCCCTCCATGCTCTGAGAGTACCCTCTGCCAGGACGGGGTGTCTTGGGCACAGAGAAAGGTCTCTCACGTGATCCCAGGTATTTAACTAGGGCCCGCAGGCCACCCCTGCGCTGGGCCCAGCAGGTCACATGCTCTGGGACCCTGGCAGGTCACTCCTGCTCTGCCCTCGTTCTCCTGTCTGTAAAGTGGGGCTGCTCTCAGCTGCCTTCTCTGCTTCTTCCTCAAGGCCTGTGGTCAACAGCCCCTTAAAAAGTCCCCGAAAGCCTGCCGAGGTCCTCGCACCCTTAGTGGCGCACTAGACCAACCGATCTGCTTCTGAGGGGGCGGCGGGCATGAGTGTCACCTCCAAGGCCAGTCACAGAGACAAGGGCTTTCGTCTGGCTGGGCGCCCGAGCTCTCCCCACCGGCCTCTGCCTGTGTGAGCTGCCTAGGCAGACGGATCCCTCCAGCAGCAGCCAGCAGTGAGCTGGGGCACGCGTCTCCAGCTGAGCCCTGGGGCCACCATAGTCCCAGCCGAGCCCTGACGGCAGCCTCAGGGCAGACCCTGAGCCAGACGACCCAGCTAAGCTGCACCCAGGTTCCTGACTCAGGGAGAGTGACATGAAAACTTGTTAGTCGAAGCTGCTAATCTGGGTGTTCTGCGTTAGCAATAAGGAGCTGGTACGAGACCTTGGGGCAGAACTAGGGATTCTGGGAGCCACGGATCTCGGAACCACGCACTGGACTTCCCTCTGCTGCACCCTGAGGAAATGAACCTCTGGCCTCGGCCTGCACAGCCCGGTGACAGGGCACTCACTCCTCCAGGAAAGCGCGTGGGCAGTGAGGTGAGGCTGTCTGGAAAGAGCCTCTTCCTCTCCGGACCTGGACTCTGCAGGGAGGTCCACTCAGCTCCGGGGTCTCTCTGCTCAGTCCGGGCCCACAGAGACATGCAGGCTCACATCCCAGAGTGGGTTCATCCCTGGACCCGGGTCTGGCTTCACCTCTGTCTCCCCTGTGCAGGAGAGAAGTGTGGGGGGCGAGTGAGGGTTCAGGCGGAGCTGGTGTGGAACTGAGCCCCAACGCAGGGCGGTCTCCACCCGTGCCCTTAGCTGACCGCAAGCCCGTTTACGCCTCTGCCAGGTGGGATTCTTGTGAGGGGTACACGAGGCGGCGCGTGTACAAGCGTGTCGCACACTCTCAGTAGGTGGGGACCTGGATGCCACGTCAGAGTGCTGGCTGTGTGGCTCTGACCTGTCCCGTGGCCTCTCAGACGTTAGTGTCCATGTCTGTGAAATGGCACGAGAAGCACCTGCCCGAGAAGTCGGGGTTCTGTGCTGTCCAAACGGCCCTCGTGCCAGCTACTGTTCGCAGGGTCTCCAGGAAAACCGAGGTGCCCCCATCAGAGAGCTCCCTGTGGGCAAGGTCGAGAGCAGTGTCTCACAGGGCCCCACGTCTGAAGGAGGTCGGCGGGGCCCTCCCGCTCTCTCTGAGAGGAGCTGGTCGACGCCCAGCGACTGTGAGGACTGGACAGGTGGGGGGATGCCATGCCACCTGGTGCCAGCCACACCCGGGGCTTCCCACAGACACGGCGGCACCTCGGTATGTTCTTGGAGCCCATCGATGGAGCTGCAGGATGGGGACATGGCGACGGCCACACAGGGACGGACTGCAGGGCATTGTGGGAGCGACAGGCAGTGGGCAGAGCATACAGGCCTGGCCTCCAAGCCAGGCCCCCACGTCCCTCGGCCAGCCTGCCCTGCGACCCTGGTCTCCTCCCGCTCCAGCTGGGGGCTGCCCCTCCCGATCCTTTTGCCGGTGGTCTCGGTCACCCCTGACTCCAGACACCCACCCACATTTGGTTCCAAAGCCATGCTGGCCCCGGGGTCTCCATTTGGGAAATCACACAAGCGTCTTCCCAGCTGCTCGGCCCAGCCCTGGGATATGTCCTCGGGTCCCCCACCTCCTTCCCATGCCCACCCGGTCCACCAGCCAGGTCCGCAGACTCCACCCCGACTTCTCACCACCTCCCTCCACAATGCCCACCCCGTCCAAGCTGCAGACAGCTCGCCCACCTGACGACCGCAGCCGCTACGGTGGGCTCCCGACTCCCTTCCCCGCTCACTGCCAGAGGAAATTGAGAAAAGCAGATGGACAGCATCCTCTCTTCAGGGAACCCCCATCCCTGGAAGAGGGAGCTCACAATTCTCCATGGCCCTGTGCAGTCAGGGACCCCCGAGTCCCACTCCTCATCTGTGGGGTCCCCTTCCTGCTCCACACTCGTGTGACCCCAACTTTCCTCCTGATGCATGACCACCTCGGGGCCTTTGCACGGCTGGCTCTGGTGCCAGAATGCTCCCCACTCCCCCCTCGGTCTCCTTGGTCCCCTTGAGTGTGGACAGGCTCACTGCTTCCACCCCAGAGAGGCAGGGCCAGGTCCGGGAGGGCCACACATGCTGAGCCAAGGGTCCGTCCTTATCCCAAAGGCCACTGGGAGACTCGGCAGGACCTGGCTGAGGAGGACTAGCCAGGGGCCTCTGCAGGCATGAGGCTGTAGACTGTTCGGCTGCTGCAGCCGGGTCCACAGGGGGCGGCCCTGGCTCGGGAGGTTCCCGTCATCCTGTCCCTCCTCGCGGCCTTCCTCCCTATCACTTCAGCCCCCTGACTTTCAGACGGCCCAGGGCCTCTAAACGCCACGTCCTGAAGGTTAATTTTTAATGCCACTCTGGTAAATATTTAATGCTGTTGCTTTAAAGGAGACTCATGTTCTACATTAAATGCCACAAAATGCTCGGAGAGGCCGGCCTACTCGCGGCCGCCTCGTCCCTCCCCCGCCCCCCGCTCTGCTGAAATACAGACCTCCCTTCGCCTCCTGCTATGAATTTTTCAAGACTTTCTCCGCATCCATTCTTATCTCTGATTGGCACTCCATTAGTCAGAGAGAAGGTCAGAGAGGTTTAAGCTGAAAGATGCCTCCCGACGTCTCGGCCCCTTCCTCTATGCTGTAAAGGGGAGAGTGCGGCCCAGGAGGGACGTGGCCTCTCCGAGGTACAGGGCAAGCGAGTGCGGGAAGGAGCTAAGTGAGGACTCTGCCCAGGGCTCTGCTCTGGTCCTGGGAACCCCAGGGGCACTCAGACCAGTCCCTGTGGAAAAAGATCCCATGGCTCTGGCCATAGTGAACAGGACAGTGGGAAAGGGGCCCTCCGGGAGGCCTTGCGGAGGAGGGTGACCTCACCAAGGTTTTGAGGGATGAGTAAGAATTCACTAAGAGCCTGGGGTGGGAAACCCAGTGAGCCGACCAGGCCTGGTGAGCACCTCCAGACGGGGAAGGGGTCTGACCCGGTCTTGGAAACCATTTAGAATAAAGGCATCTCCACCTGTGGGGGTGTCTGCCCCAACCTAGATCATGACTCCTGCCGCTGGCCCTGACGGGCACCTGCGCTGCCCCCCGCCTGGGTGCTGATGGCCCCGTTTCTATCCACCACACCCTGGCCTGGCCTGATGCCCTGGCCCGTTCTCCACGCCCTTGTGCTGGGGCAGAGGCAGAGGCAGGGGCTGGGCAGGCTTGGCCCAGGGGCGGACCCAAGCATGGGGGTGTGCACGCCCACCACGTAGACTGCACGGGATGCACACATGTACCTGACACGTGTGTGTGCACACACGCCACATGCCCCAGCCTCTGCCTGTCCCAGCCAGCACCAAGCCAGACAGAGCCCACTCCCGGGGCAGGGTCTGCGCCCAGCTCCTCCTGGGCCTCCCTCTCCACACACCTGAAGGCCACTGTGAGACTCCGAAGGACCTGGCTGAGGACTGGCCAGGGGCCAGGACAGGCATGCCTATCCCTCCAGGCACTGTTCTGGGTCCTGCTCACCTGTCACCTGTCCCAGCCCCTCGAGATCCACATCTGCCTCTCCCCTCCACCTGCCGCAGCCAGAGGTACGAGGGTCTTCAGAAAGCTTATAGAAAACGTGCATTATTTGAACTACGCAAGGATTGCAAGTTTTTGCACCAAACTAAATTCATATTTTAATCTCATGTTCCACAAACTTTTTGAAGCCCCTGGTATCACAGCGACACCACGCTGTCCCCAGAGCCCCAGCACAGCGGCCCAGCACACCTCCCTCCAGTCGGCCCCTCATGTCCTCGGCGCTCCCTCTCCCACCCCTGTCCCAGCAGCTGTCTCCAACACAGCTCCTTGTCTTCAGCCCTCAGCCCCCTGCCCGGGCACAGCCCTCAGCCCCCTGCCCGGGCACTGCCCTCAGCCCCCTGCCCGGGCACAGCCCTCAGCCCCCTGCCCGGGCACTGCGGTAGTCTCCCCCGGGCTTTCCCACCTCTGTTCCTGCCAGGCCGTAGTGCGCCCTGCCCACTGAAGCCCAGAGGCTCTCGCCAGGACTCCCTCTGGGCCAAGCACTTGCTGTTGAAGTGCCTCGCCACCCAGGTCGGCCCTAAACAAGGGACAGGCTCTCTCCCCCTGCGATGGCCTCGCTGTGGAGCCCTGTGTCTCCTCAGAAGGTAGGTGCACGACCCATCGGACAACGATGGCTTTCCAGGAAAGACGTGAGCAGCGCCCCATTACATGTGCACAACGATCAGGGGCCAGGGCTGATCGAGGCCCTTTTAGGTGACAGAGATGTGCCCCTTGGAGACAGTACTGATGGTAGGAGTTGAGCCCAGGCTGGCGCACTGCACAGCAGGGGTCGTGGCCTCTATGGTGGGAACTCAGGGTTCCATACTTAGGGGGGCGCTGACAGGGAAGTTCCAGAAAGGGGCTTAGAAGGTACTGCTCAGCAGCCCTGGGCAGGAGGGAGACTGGGGCCAGCTTCCAGGGGTCACAGATGGGAGGTGACGGGGCCTACAGTCCACAGAAGGCTTCTCTTTCCATGAGGCCAAGGGGATGTCTGTGGGGGCCTGCCAGCCTGGGGTGGGCAGTTAGACGGGGCACATGATGGAACACCTGGGCCACCGTGCCTTCCCTGCTCTGCCCGGCAGTGACGGTTGTTCTCCCTGGGTCTCAGATACCCTTCCCCAGGGAAGTGGGTCTGGGATGCAAAGACCCTGGAGTAACCGGGCTGGCAACAGAACAGTCCGGCACCATGTGCCCTCGTAATCTGGTTGGATGACCCAAGACAGAAATCCTCAGCAGCCTCAAGCTGCAGGCCTTGGCAGGAAGCCCCTTCCCAATCACAGAGTGGACGGAGCCAGGAAATGGGAATAGGCTCTGGGGTCCTTCCTGAGAGCAGAGTGCTGGCTGGTCCCATCTCCGCAGCCCACCTGGTGGCAAGGTTTGCTCCCTGCACCACCGTGCATGCTGCAGTTCAGAGACCAAGCAGCTTGCCTGAGGACACACAGTCAGGCAGTGTGAGCCCGTTGTGAGCCCAGCCTGGGAGACCCCAAAGGCTGGCTCTTGCCCAGCCCTGGCTGCAGTGCCCAGTGATTCCAGAAGCCCAGTCCACGGGTCGTGATGGGGTCACCCCCCGGAGCTCATGCCCAAGCCAGCTGGCAACAAGTCCCCAGCACCCTCAGGCAGCTCAGGACGGCAGGAGGCCGATGCTGGAGGCTTTTCTGAGGCTCCTCTGCAGCTGCGCCCTCCGGCCCCCAGGCAAGCTCAGTCTCCATCACTCTGACGGCGCCGGAGTGCCCACGTTGGGAGGCGTTTGCTGTGCCAACAGCATCTATTCTTGGAAGCAAATATTTTAGCAGTTAAGGCCAGAGCCTTAATGGCAGGGGAAATAAAGAATAAAAGATTCCGTAGTCCTCCCTGACCCAGGATGGAGATAAATTCCTTCTCCTGTCGCTACGTGGTGTCTGATCTCAGAGCTGGGCCTATTAAGAGGCCCTGCGCTAAATTGGTTCGGGGGAACGTAACAGCCGCGGCCTGGTCACGTTTCTGTGTATGGTGACCTCCGTCCTCCGCGGAGCCCTTGCAGCTGCCCAGAGGCGGTTCTGTGGAATCCCTGTCAAACCGACATAAAGGAGCGTCTCCATCTCGAGGAGAGTTAATGATACCCCAGATCCGCTCGGGCCGTGGTGGGAGCATCTCTTCGTTAATTACTCACTGGAGTTGGCATCTTTGTTTACACAGTGGTTACTGTGTTAGGGCATTTTAATTACCAGCCCAAGCTAGCGGCCGGGCGCAGCGGTGCCAGCTCTGGGACCAGCTGGTCTGACGCCGGCCGCCCGCAGTGTGTCCCTGGAAACAGGGTGCCACGCTGCCAGCTCCTCGCTGGCTAGACACGTAGCCCTCGCTTGTCCACCCTAGTAAGTGTCATCCTGGGCTAGACACGAGACGTCCAGCTGGGACTGGGCAGAGACAGGGGTCTGCAGATGGCCCTGATCTGGCCCACTCTGGAGATGCATCTTCACGGTGCTCTAACCTCCCTCACGTACATTCTCAGAGTGAGCGGAGGCCAGCACATCGCCATGAGGCAGGGCCCGGCCCGTTTGGTCTCCATGCCCAGCACCTAACAAGCCTGGCCTGTGCTGGCCCAGTAAGCGCTTGCTGAATACATGGCTGAGTTCATGGTCTGGGCAGCTTCCCCACAACACACGCAGAGAAAGAAGGGGGTGGAGCTGCAGGGTTTGCAAAGGGCGTCCTCAGGTCTTTCCTCTGGCCGAGGATCCAGACGTGGCTACAACGTCTGAGCAGGTCTGTCTCTGTCTCCCTGCTTTGTTTGCCCCACGAGGAGCTGGAAAGAGCTGAGGAATTGACGTTCCAGAACCACCTTCTCTCTTGCCCCGGCTACCACTGCCCAGATGTCCATCCATGGGTGTTCCTGGAATTGCTGGGATTGTTGTCATGTTCACTGAAGGTACACACTCACTTCCCGCAGTAAGGCTCACAAATTGTCAGTGAGGTCAAAGGGCCAGGAGAGCCCGTCTGAGGTGGCAAATGCGGTAGCTGGCAACTGTTGGACAGGTTCTCCAGAGCCCCAAATCCTGATCTATAGTACTTGCTGCCAATGTCCATGGTGTAAATACTGCCAGCACACTATCTCGGAGCGCAAACTTGGCAAAACACGAGCAGTAGCCACTGCTTAGATTTCCGCTGTCCAGATAGGGCAGATGCAAACAACAATAGCAAACGTGGCTAAGCCATTAGGAGTCCTGAGTTCTGAGGATGTATTATCTTTGCGTGTAACATAATTTGTTCAATTATGAGTTCCTATAAATTAATTTTTAACCGTGGCATTGTTTAACATCTGGCTCCCCGAATTCCTAAAATCTCAGCTCCCAGCTCGTGCAGGCCAGCATGAGGCAACCCCACCGTAGCCTGGATGTATTTATAGATTTGTTTTCATGTGTACTGGGAAAAATGTAACTCTTAAGCTAAAGAAGATGTCGCTTAGAGCAAGTCTTGAGTTTTCTAAAAAAGCAACTTGATTTAAAGTCAATTACGAATGTATTAAGTAAACAGTACAAGGGACACACAGAGACAAGATGAATACCAAGGAGCTGAAATTTGGGGAATAAATGTTGTTTTATGGAAATGGATTCAATTACCAAGGGTCCTGGGGGGCACAGTAAAATAAATGGGCAACTCAAGCGGGGAGAGGGAAGGCAATTAATTAACGAATGAAAGGGATGGCGTTTGACCTCACTAGCAATTGAAGAAATGCAAATGGTTTAAAGATGAGGGGCTGGAAAGGGCCCCTGGGAATTGGGCATCCTCAGAGCAGCCCCTTGGGAAGGAGCCTAGAACTCTGCAAAGGACCAGGACATTGACTGGAGGTCCCTGCCTGGAATCCATCCACAGGAAATCATTTGGAAAACAGGAAGCCCACAACATACGAGGGGGCTCACGAGCCCTTTTCTTTGCCGAGGTATGTCTCCCCAGCCCCGGCCACTGCTGTCATAGTGAAAAACAGACGAACAAAAACTGCGTCTTGAATAAGCGAACGTCCTACTGAAGTGAAGTGGCTAGATTAATGCTAGCACGTGGAATCTGGACTATCAGGCGACTGTGCGAGTAATGTTAAGAAAAATTAAGTAAAATCCCAGGCTAACGGCGAATTTAACGCCAAGTAGATCAGAAGGCCAAACTACACACATGCCATTATTGGCACGGGAGGGCAGAGAAATGCGAATAGCTGTGGGTGTGAGTGGGCTCCCGCGTGGCTGTTTTCCCTATTTTACTCTTAGAATAACAGCTGTAAGAACGACAATAGCATTCACTGAGGCACCTGCCACGCGCGGCGACCTCGTGTCATTTGGCAAAGTATGACTACACGCGCCGTTCTACCGGGGGCAGCACCGAGGCCCAGAAAAGTGCACTGCTTTGCCCAGGTTCCTCGCCTGCACGCGGAGGCCTGGCTTCACCGAGGCCCAGAGAAGTGGACTGCTTTGCCCAGGTTCCTCGCCTGCACGCGGAGGCCTGGCTTGAGCGCAGCTCTGACTTCAAGACTGTCGGCTCACTGCTCTGCGAGCGCGGAGTATGGCTTGAGCTTTCCGACGTGCAGTTTTACTACCCGAGTGCGGCTGCCGACTCAGTGCTGGGCTGCTGGGCCCTCTCTGCTGGGGAGTGGTTCGCAGAGGAGGAAGGCAGGAGCTGAGCCTTGGGTGGATGGAGGTGCTCACCTGGTCACCCCGTCCCCCCGCGGGGCTGCAGAAAGACCCAAGGGTTGGGAAGATCTCCCCAACTGGTGCAAAAGAGAGGGTGAAGACTAAAACCAAGCCAAGCATGAATCAACCACGACACGCTAGGGCAGCACCATCACACGGGGCTGGTGCCAGATCGGCGCTCACGCTGAATTCCGCGTCGCTGCTGCACACGGGCCGTGGTGGGCTCACTGTGCTGATACCGGGAGTCCCAGACCTCATGTGCTTTGGGAGACACTAGGGGTTCCACCCAGGGGAGGAATGAGACCTGACCAGCATGGGGTACCCAGGCTCTTCACCCCGCTCTGCTTCCAGCACAGGGAGGCATGCTATGGTACCATCACGTCGGGTGAGGGTACATCACCGCTCACACGGAGGGGAGCTCGGGCAGAGCCAACTGCTCGTCCCAGGCCAAGAACGGGCTGTGCCGGCAGGCAGAGCCGAGCGTGAACTCCGGCCAGCCGGTGAGCAGCTCCTGCATCTCTCTGGACCCAGGGTCTCCTCCATAAACGAGGCCAAGCTGCCCATGCCACAGAGCTGCTGGGGATGTGGGGCGTGGGGCGTGGGACGGCTCCGTCCACTGCAGCCGTGAGCTCCGTCTCCAGGACACGGGAGCCATGGTCAGCAGCAGTCCGAGCACAGCTCCCCGTGGACCCAGCACCTTCTGAAGAGTGAGCACCTACTGTGTGCCAGGTGCTGCTCTAGGTGCCAGAGGCTGAGCACAAGACACACCAGATTCCAACTTTTGGGGGTTCCTGTCCAGCGGAGGAGACAGACGCCCAGCAAAAAAACAAGCCTGGTGTTGGGAGGCAGCAGGGGCACAGGTGGGGAGGACGGCTGCAGCTACCAGGAGGCCTCTGATCAGGGACTGCGCAGGGGCCTGGTGGGGGGAGGAGAGCAGGTACAAAGGTCCTGGGGCCAGCAGGGAGGCAGCTGTGGCAGGAGCGAGCGGGGGAGGGACAGAGGCACGGGTGGGTGGGTGCAGGTTAGGTCAGGCGTGGGCTGACCCCTCTCCAGCAGAAGGCTCTGACTTCTGTTTAAGTGGATCTCTGCTGCTGTAGGGGCAAACACGAAGATGGGGACAGGAAGGAGGCCGTGGGCTCCCTCTGGGCGAGGGAAAGCGGGTCAGAACAGCTGGTGTCTGGGGGAGGGGTGCTGGGTTCAGGTTCATGTTCAAGGTGTTGCTGAGAGGGTGCATGAGGTGGGAGATGAGGGCGGGGCCGGGACTCCCCCAGGAAGCAGGGGGAACAGGGATGGGTGAGCTCCTTTGCAGTGCCTGCAGGGTCTCTGGAAGAGGACTGAGGAGTCAGGAGTCGGGGAGAGTCTAGTGGGGGAGGACTGTGGGGCAGATGGACTGGAGCTGTGGGCTCAGCAGGCCCCAGGGGGGATGGGTGGAGACGGGGAGAGAGGGTCAAGAAAGGAGCCGTGGGAGATGACGAGACAGCAGGAGAGACAGTGAGAAGGGGTGGTGAGGGGCTGGGGGCAGTGCCTGGACCGGCTCCTCCCAACACGCCCTCCTCTGGGACTCTGCCTGAGCCGCTCTCCCCCTCCCCCACTTCTGGCCAACTCCTGCTCATCCACCAAAACCCTTCCTGGGTATTTGCTGCTATCCCCGGGCCAACCAGCCCTGAGTCCAGTGAAGGCCCGCCGGCCCCGATGAGCCGGTCACTGGCCCTGACGGCTAGTTGCTCCCTCCCGTGACCCCTGAACCTCTAGGGGTGGGTGGACAGGACAAGATGCAGCAGGTCTGCCCATGTCCCACAGCTCATGAGAGGCAGACGAGGGGTTCGAACTCTGGGCCACCAGTGGCTTTCCCTCCAAACTGCTTCTCTCCACCTGCCCTACCCCCTGCTCCATGGTGCAGAGTCCAGTGGGAGAGTCTGCCAGGTGGCTCTGGAGGTGGCCTGGACGTGGGGCCAACACGTCCCCCATGGCCTCCTGCCCACCAAAGCTTTAGGGTGGGGTTGGGGTCTCAGTCTGGGTTTTGGGTGGCGCTTGGGACAGGGAAAGGGCAGGGCGAGAGAAGACCTGAGACTCGGGAACAGCACAGTACCGGGGTCTCGGAAGGATCTGACCCAGTCGAGAGCAGAGTGGGGTGCCGTGTTCTCGTAGGCTACTCCCCGCGAGACGGCAGGCTGGGCCCCCCGGGCCTCGCACACACTGCCCTCCTACTAGGAACACCCCCCACACTTGACCACGTAGTGTAATTCTTGCTCATCCCTGGAGATCATCACCCTGCTGTCACCTCCTCCCGGAGGCTCTCCCTGCTACCCAGCTGGGCGGGCGTCCTCTTAGGGCTTTTGTTGTGGCAACAGATCACTCACTGATGGAACCCCATCTCCCAGCCTGGCTGCAGGATCCCCACGTGACTGACAGGCTGCCATGTGCTGGCAAGGGCCATCTGGTTGCTAAGTCGTGCTCCGTGGACTGTGCCACCACACTGAGCCTGGGCTATATGGGGCCAGAGACCTAACTGGGTGATAGTCAAACCCAGGTGGCTGTGGTCCCCATCTCTGCCTATGTCGCACAGCTTTTGGGTCTCTCCAAGGAGGACCCTGCAATGGCAGAGTGGACCCTGTCCCCTCAGGTCCCCAATTGGCAAAATGGGGCAGAGCCACGTGGTGTGTCGAAAGGCAGAGCAGGCACTGAAGGAGCCACGAGGACCGAGCCAGTGAGCTGAAGCTGTCCCTCTGTGCCACCTCCTGGGAGGTCTCCAATGCTGGATCTGCAGAGCCACCTTCCAGAGTCTGCAGCACCTTAAAGGGTTCATGGAAGATGCATATCATGAAGAAACTGTGCTTGCATTTCAGTTATTTTTTTGCCCCCAAATAAACTTGTATTTTAGTAGCATTGAACTTTTTGAAGTCCCTTCACATGGGAATTGGAATGACAATCTCTGAGCTCCAAAATGCAGCACGTCCCATGTGGACTGAGCTGAGCCTCCGTGCAGAGACGGTGAGCTGAGGTTTGGCAGAGTCCCCAGGCCCAGGCCCAGGCCCAGGCCCAGGCCCGGGCCCGGCAGGCCCGTCCCCGGTGAGCGGGGGTTTTACAGAGTCCCCAGGCCCGGCAGGCCCGTCCCTCTGCAGCGAGCCCGTGGACCTCTAATGCTAGCCTACTGGGCTAGCACAGTGCCCGGAGCACGAAGGCGCACAGCGTGTGCTTGTGAGTGAAAGGCAGTGTGGACAGTGTGGAGGGGTGGAGAGACTGTGGAGACAAGGGCGGGTCCAGGGCGCGGCTGAGTGTCAGAGGCAGGCGTGGGGCCCAGGGCCTCCTGCCACTGTGGGGCTGCTCGGGGCAGGCAAACAGCCGCGTTCCAAATGCAGGACACTAACGACACCGGACACCCACCGCGCCCTCCTCAAGGGGGCTGCTCCAAACACACAGACCGCGCGAACGGGGAGGGCCGCCATCCACATGGTCTGTTCTCAGCTATCTGAAGACGTGCTTTCTCGTGAGGACTCTTCCAGTGATTCTCAGACTGTGGTGCCTAGGGGCCTCAGCCCAAGATTCCCAGGAGTGAACACTGGACTTTCCGTTCGACAAGCCCCAGGAGCGTCTGCGGCAAGAGACCGTCCAGGACACCTCTCCAGCATCTGCAGCTCTCCCTCAACCTGCCCTGTGCCCCCTGCTTCTTGAAGGTGCAGGTCGGCCTCCTCTCCACCCACCACCTCTACCTCCCAGGAGCCTGGCACTGGGCCCTGTCCCGAAGGCCACTCAGCAACATGTGTGGAAGCCAGCGAGCAGGGCTGAGTGTCCCCTGCATGATAGACGGGGTGATGGCTCGATCTGTGAGCCCGCTCCTTGGGCTGGATCTTACTCATTGTTCCCGTCGTCATCACTGTAAAGGCCTACGTGTGAGCTGTTACGGTGCACAGTAACTCGCTTGGTTGAACCTCTGGATAGGAAGCAGCGTGGGTTAACTGAGCACCTACTGTGTGCAAGTGTCGGACCCTCAGAACAACCCCATGAGGGCATCCTTACCCCCAGTACTTCCCCAGGACAGGAAGGTTGCGGGGAAGCATCGTGCTTAGCATCAGACAGAGGGTGGGGGCCAAGGCCGAGTCCCTACAAAGCTTGCGGCCTTGTGCCCCGGTCACTGTGTGCCACCTCCTGTACCTCGCCAGGTGGCTCTGGGGTGGGTCTGACGTGCCCTCATGGGCCTGCACCCCACATCAACCCCTTACTTAGGAATCTACATCCGGCCTGGCCCCTGTCCTCCTACTGGCCAGCCTCCTAGTGGTCTCTGCTCCAAAATGCCCTGACCTCACCTGGGCTGTGGCCCCTCGCTCTCACCACCTTCGAACTGGCGGAAATGGAGGTTTCGGTAGCAGAAGCCAGATCTGAACACCCCCGTGACAGGGGAACTGGCGCTACTGGGGCAGCCATCACTAAGGCCAACCTGAGATTCCTCCCTCGCCAGACTGCTACCCTTCCCCTGTACCGTCAGCAAGCAGCCTGCCCATGTCCCTCAGGTGCCCTGAGGTGACTCAAGGTCCCACAGATAAGGACGATAACACGTCCACTTTCTTCCTCATGCTGAGAAATCTCCCCCAGGCCCTCGGGCCAGACCGGGAGAGCTTGGCAAGTCTGGCCTTGGCACCAGGAAACAGCTCGGCCTAGTGCTCAGGGCAGTAACCCTCACGCCGGGCACCAGACGCAGCGGGTCTGCAAGCCCCGTTTTGGAGCTGCAGCCCTCCAGGCCGGGCACATGCGTGCCACCAAGGCAGCTTCGGTCCTTCTTGGCGAACGATAAGAAAAGCCAACCACCAGGGAACGGCGAGCCAGACACCAGCCGTCGCCAGCAGGTACTGCCCGAGCTCGCCCCGGACGCGTGCGGCACCCCGGGCTTGGCCCGGACGGCAGCCACTCACCAGGCAGACGCGCTCTGGAAGGTCATCAGCGGCGGGCTGGGGGCGTCTCCCCGCGGTGTGTGCACGGCCTGGGGGGCCTGTGGCAGGGCGCCCGGTGGAGGCTGCGGCTGCGGGGCCTGCTGCCCCGGCCGAGGGTCCCGGGCGGGGCTCCCCCAGCGCCGGGGGGCCTGCTTCATCCATCGTCCGTGGATGCCCCACCGCGCCAGGTACACCTTGCAGACGTCGTAGTTCATCGCCGAGTAATACAGGAGGTCGAGGACCAGCAGCACCAGGACGAAGAAGCCGTAGATCCACACCCCCAGCAAGGCCGTGTAATTGCTGCGGGGACGGAGAGGCAGGTGAGCTGGACGGCCCGGGCGGGCTCGTCGGGGCTGACGGGACACCCCCTGGGGAGACCCTTCCCTGCAACCCACCGCCAGGCCCTGCCCACCTGAGCTCTCCCCGGGGCTCGGGCTGGGATCCCCGTGGGCCCCACACTGCTGGGTGCCCTGTGAGGAGTTTGAAGCTGGGCGTTCAGGACTCCGGTGACATGCAGGCCCCCGCCCTGCCCACCCCACACGGGTCCCTCTGCCCCACCAGCTGCCTACCTGTCTGGCCATCCCTCCCCTCCATCCTCCTCCCTCAGCACGGCCACTCGGCAGGGCTGGGGGGCTCACTCTTGTATTCCTCCACCTAACATCCCCCAGGCTGCTCTGCTGTCCCCTGACAAGTGACAAAGGCCCTTGGAGGGTGACGAGCTGCAGGAGCCAGCCATGTGGCAGAGCCTGCTGGCCCTCTACCAGCTGATTCCCCTGCACGGTGTGTCCTGCCCACGCCCAATGCCAGGCCTCTGCACAGGCTGTGCCTTCTGCCCGGGTGGCCTTTCCGTGTCCCTGTCCCCTTCCTCCTCTCCCTGACTCCCACTGGCCCCTGTTGGAGACTGCCTCCCCCAGGAAGCCTTTTGGACACCCTGCCATTCCTACACAGCTGGGGCAAGCCCGTCTGGCCCACAGCCCTCAGTGCCACTCAGACCCAGCCCCGTGGTCCGAGGCTATGTCTGTTTCTGCTCCTGCCCCGTCCCCCTTTCCTCCATTCCCTGGGGTCTGAGTCGTCACTGTGAGCCAGGGTGGGTGTCCTGGGCCACCTCTGCAGCTGGAGCTGCGGCAGCACCCAGAACTCGCAGGGGCCGATTTATTAATCACTCAAAGGCGGCTTCCATCTGCTCCCCGCTGCGGGCATCTGTTTGGGAGGGTGTGCGCAGCGCTGGTGAGGCGGGCGCTAACCGCACTGGGGCAGAGCCCGTGTCCAGCCTGCAGATGCTGCTGCCCACACCCCCACGAGGCACCTCGGGTGCCGCAGGCCCCTAGCCTGTCAGGAGCTGGGATAATGCCAGCTGGAGCCAGGACGCATGGTTCTGGTTCCTTCTTTGCCCAGCCTGCTGTGTGTCCTGGAAGAACCCCTGCCGGTCTGTGAGCCTAGCGGAGACCACTGCAAGGCCTCCCCCAGCCTCAGCGTCCAGGCTCTGGACCTGCCCAGGCCGTGGCCCTGGTAAGATGGGGGCTGCTTCCAGACTGCTGCGGCCCTACCAGGGCTGAGCCAGGGCCAGGCAGTCCACTGGTGCTGTCTGGGCCTCAGACTCAGCTTGGTGCCAGGGCCCCTGATGGGCGGGGAGGCCACCAAGCTGAGCACTCTGGAGGAGCAGGGCCGGCAGGTGCTCAGGGCTAGTGTCTGCCCGAGGGTCGAGGAACCTGACCACTCCACTCCGCTGTGGCCTGCTCCTCCTGTGGCCCTGCCTCCCAGCCACCACCTCTGAAGCCTGGAACAGTCAGGGGGTCTTGCCCATGCTAAGGTGGACGACTGGCAGCCAGGCTACGAGCCATCTGATTCTGAGAATACTGGCCTTGCCTGGAGGCACCTGGAAGGTACTCTGGGCCAGGGAAAGGAGGCCAGAGCCTGATCCAACATGCTGTGTATCCCGGGGCAGAGGCCCCAGGACGGGTGGCAGGCTGGTTCCAGTCCCCAGCGCTCCTGCTTTCCCAAGCACCCTCTCTCCTGTAGCCCACACAGGGCTGCCCTGAGCACCAGGCTTTTCCTGGGTGGCTCCCATGGCAACAGCCTGGGGGCCAAGGGAGGAGACGGGCAGGGCAGCCGTTTGCAGATGCTGTCCGGCAGAAGGCCGTCCACCAGCCAGCCGGTGGGCCTGCAACCACAGCAGCACAGCATTCGGGGCTGAGGCCCCCACATGCTGCCCTCCTTAGACCATCCATTGCCCATGGCAACCTGTGGGAGGCGGTATCGTCAGACAGAAGGCCAAGGAACAGCGGAACTAGAAGATCAGGATCTCACAGCCATTAAGAGGCAGAACTGGGGGAACCAGCAGTTAGCGTAATGGCTATGTCGCTGGACTCCCACGTAGTCGACCGCGGTTCGCGTCCCGGACCCGGTGGCTTAAAACTCACACCGGGCGCGTGTGCGTGTGTGCCCAAGATCCCAAGAGGAGAATGGAGGAGAAGGGATTGCGGCATGGCCATCCCCCCCTGGGGGTGATTTCTCACTTTCTGTCTCTATGTCTCTGTCTGTCTGGCGAGCGCACGTGCCCTACAGCGAAAACCTCTCCAAAAAAAAAGAGGCAGAACTGGCATTTGAATGCAGTCAGGAGTCACTAACCGTTACACTGCCCTGCCTTGGATGGTGCCCCTAGGTTCTCGGAGTCGAGGAGCTGACTCCAGCTTGCTGGTGCCTCCGCCTCCAGGCCTCTGTCCATGCTGCACTTTTGCCCTGTGCTCCTTCCCCAACTCCATGGCCCTGCTGCCATGTCCTAGCTGAGCTACTGCCTCTTCCAGGAAGGCTTCCTTGATGCATGGTATCAGGACCAACTTCTTGGGCAAAGCCACTGAGTTTCCCAGGACACAGCACTGTCTTTGCTACTTTGCAGGAATGTCTGCTCCTTGAGATCAGGAGCTTCTGGAGGGCAGAGCTGCCTGTGTGAGCCAGCGCTCGGCCAGGGCCCGAGTTGGCCCGAGCGGAGTGCGTAGAGCTGGGGCAGTGCCGCCGTGCTCTCTGCATCCCTCCGGGGACTGTGCATTCTATCTGGCCGCTCACCGAGAGTAGCAGGATTAGCGATGAAGACCTGCTGGCCCAGTGTTTCTGAATCCTGGCAACAGTGCCACGAATTAGGAGCTAGGATCCTTCTCTCTCTCTTTCTTTTTTTTTAAAAAAAATTTTTTTTTTAATTTGACCAGAGAGGTACACAGAGAGAGAGAGAAAGAGGGAAAGTGAGAAAGCAAGCCACCAGGTCCAGGACTTGAACCGTGGTCAGCCATGTGGGAGTGTCCAGTGCCTTAACCACCATGCCACCTGCTGGTCCCATAGGATCCTTCTCTTATGGACAAGGAAACAAGGCCCAGAGAGGCATGGTCGCTCGCCGAAGGCTACACAGTTGGTACATGGCAGTACTGGGATTTGCACCCAGAGCCATCCGACCTCAGAGCACACGGGACCTTGGGGAATTCCGGAGTCGAGTCTAGGAGAGATGCCAGAGAGGGATTCCCCTGCGCCCCAGCATGCCCCCTGAACTGGCTCACCCTCTACCAGGGCCCGAGGGTGAGTTCCAGGTCCCCCTGCTTAGCACGTCACAGTCCCGGCGTGTGTGTGCTCCAGGGCCCGCGGCCTCTGCGGCCTGCTCACTGACGGCGCCAGTCCCGCCGGGATCCCTGCCTCCCATCGGCCTGGCCGCGAGAGGAGGACGGGGGCAGCCGTCCTGCCTCCCCCGGCCTGTCCTCCCATGTCAGCCAGCTAGGAAGACTAAGGGTATTTTTAAATTTAGTTGAATTAGAACTATGTGCCCTGGAAATCAGTTCTGTCCGGATGCTGGGGCGTGTGTATGCGTGTGCACGCACGTGTGCGTGGTAAGCAGCGGGAGACAAAATAGAGGCTGTTTATGGGGCAGAACATGAAACCAGCCAAAGCTGCAGAGAGCAATTTTTCAGCGTACGTGGGGATATTTACTGATTCGCATTCTTTTGGTGTTTTCTAAGCAACAAAAGCTCCTCTGACGGAGAGCTCTGGCTGCACACCTTCCTAGAACGGGAGCAGATCACCAGTAGGAGAGGGAGTCCCTGCCCCCACCCTGCAGGGGGTCACCTCGAGGATGGAGGAGCTGTCCGAGGGCATCGCGTCAGAGACCGGCATCAGCCCCAGGCCTGGCTGGGATGGGAGTGAACCCTCCTCAGCCTGACCCACGTCTGGAGCCCCAGACCCATTACAGGAGTGGCCCGGCTCAGTGCCGCAGGAGGAGGACCTGCAGACAGAGGGGCTGGCTCTGGCATCAGGGATGCGTGAATTCAGGTCCTGGCTCTGCAGCGTTCTCTGTGGTCGTGGGCACCGAGCTGCAGCTTCCTCATCTGTGAAGTGGGGTCACTGCTCCCTGCTTGGGGGAGGAACGGCGAGGCTTACTAGATAACCCAAGGGCCTGGAAAGAAGAGAACGGGCCCAGGCACGCTGGCTTGCTAAGGCACAGAGGGAGTGCTCAGTAGGTCCAGGCCCAGAGAGGCAAAGCGCTTTGCCCAAGGTCGCACAGCAGAATCGGGTTGTCTGGTGCAGTAATGGGGCATGGCCTTTGGCTCAGAAAAACCCGTGACACAGTCTGTTGGGGTCGAGACACTCGGGCCCTCCTGCGCCTTCCCAGAGGGCTCAGTCCCTGTCTCTCTCCACCCCACCAGAGTCGAGCTGGGCCAAGTGATGAGCTTCAGCAATGTGGCGTGAGCCAGGCGCTGTGGCCACTTCAGAGCAGAGGCTGGGGCTGCCACCTGCGTGGTTTCACCATCGCTCTTTCCCCTCTGCCTCGGGATGTCCTGCCCAGGGCGGGAATGGTCTGTCGGCCTGGGTCACAGGATACCCAGAGCTAAGCACGCCCGAAGAGGGACCCTGAAATAAGCCTTGTGTCTCAGGCCCTGGGGACTTTGGGGATGCTCGTTTGCACAGCATAGCTGAGCCTGGATGACTGCTACAGCTGAGCAAACCCTGCAGTGTCCCTGTGTGCTGTGTGGCTCTGGACACACGCTCACCCTCCCCGAGCCTCAGCCTGGTGCACGGGGCTGGTGGGACCTTCCTCACAGATGACAACTGGATTCAGAGCTCAAGGCAGGCTGTGGGTGACGCGAGGCCTTCGGGAGGCCCACAGGGAGGAGGCTCTCAGCCCGTGCTGACCACCAGCGGCATTCTAGCCTTTGGGGACTGGATGTTCCACGGTGCCTCGGGAAGGACGAGTCCTCCGCTTCCCACCAGGAAGCCTTTGGGCCTCGTTCCATCTCCCGAGGCTCCCCCACCCCACGGCCTGTCTGCCCGGAGAAGGGCCACCCACGTGTGGCTGAAGACTCCACTCCCAGCTGCCTCCTCCAAAGAGACTTTGTCCCCAGAGAGAGCTGCCCACTGCCCTGCATACCCTGTCGTTTCCTGAGCTGTGGGCAGAGGGACCATGGACCTGTGGCCATGCTGTGGCTGCATCCAGCAGGCCCTGGCGCTGGGAAGTGAGCAGTGCAGGTCTCCACACGTGGCTTCTGCCTGGCCTGGCCCTCAGCCACCTCCCACTGCCCGTGAGGCAGGGATGGGCACGGGTGTGACGGGCTCGGTGAGCTTTCCTCCGCCACCTGCCTCTGCCTCTCCCCTCTGCCTCTCCCCTCTCTGCCTCTCCTGTCTCCCCTCTCTGCCTCCCCTCTCTGTCTCCCCTGTCTCTCCTCTCTGTCTCCCCTCTCTGTCTCTGTCTCTCCTCTCTTCTCTGTCTCCCCTCTCTGCATCTCCTCTATGTCTCTCCTCTCTTCCTCTGCCTCTCCTCTCTGTCTCTCCTCTCTGCCTCTGTCTCTCCTCTCTGCCTCTCCTCTCTGTCTCTCCTCTCTGCCTCTGACTCTCCTCTGTCTCTCCTCTCTGCCTCTCCTCTCTGCCACTCTGCCAGCAGCCAGAACCAAAGCAAACCATCCTGCCCCTCCAGGAGAACACAATAAACAGCTCCCTGGCGCTCCTTGTCCCTGCCGGCAGCCGGCCTCGCGGTGACTCACAGCGGGAGGAGAGGTGAGGCCTGGGCTCCTGCTGCGGGCTGACTGGGTGTCTTCACGAAGGCCCTCCGCCCGGCTGGGCCGGTCCTCTGGACAGGCTGCAGTGGGCTTGACCTTGCCCAGGGTCTGGAGCACAGCCTCTGTCCTGGCTTTCTAGAGGTGCCAGGGGGCTGGGCAGGATGAGGGTCATGACGATCCTCGGCCTCAACTCTAGCTGCCACCTGTGTGTCCAGAGCGAGTGACTGCCAGCCTGTCCCAGCCCTTTCCTCCTCCTCTCAGGGGCCTGTATGAGCTGGCAGACCCCCAAGGGCAGGACAGCCATGGGGGCTCCACCTGGGCCCACACCCAGCCCCCGGCTCCCAGGATGCCAGCCCTACCTCCAGCTCCCCAAGTTCACCCGTAAGTCACCACCTCTCTGCCACCGGCCCCACCTGGATGCCAGGCCCTGGTCCCTCTCCCTGGGCTTAGGTCTCTGCCCAGGGTCCCTGAGCATGGGCAGCTGCGCCGGGGGCTTCCACGCTCTGATCTCTGATCCCTGTGGGACCCGCATCTCGCCTGGGCGGCCCCCAGCGTCTGTGGGTGTCCCAGGTCCCTGCCTGCTCAGATCTGCCTCCTCCAGTGCAGCTCCAGAGCAATTCCAGTGACTTCCAGGCCCCACCCCTGATGGCTGCCTTCCTCAGGCGTCAGTCAGCTGCGCCCTCCTCGTCCTCCCGCCTGAAACAGGGCAAGGGGGGCTGAGCCTGACCCCACGGCCCTCCGAAGGCCGAGGGAAAGAGTCAGCCCGCAGCCTAACTCCTGGTCTTCTGTACTCCTATCGCCCCCGGGGGAGGCCTTCCTTGGGGCCCACCACTGAGCAGCAGCGACCAGGCCCCGCCACACGGACTCTGCGTGGGACCCTGCGTGGGACCCTGCGTAAATGTGCAGTTATAGCAACTCGTGGGCTTCCACGAGGACCCCGGGAACCAGTCGCCAGACCTTGCAGAAGTCCGGCCATTCTACCAGGCCCCTGTCTGCTCAGCCCACACCTGCTGTGTGTCAGGGTCCTGACCCCATCCTGGCACCGCCCTCCTCCCGCAGGCAGGCGGTCCTAGTCTTAGAAAAGGCTTGGGTCTGGTTCCAAGCCCGATTCCAGCTCTGCTGTGATGGATGGGGCTTGCTGAGCGACTTCACACACTGAATTATTCTAAGTCCTGAGCAGATGGCAAGATATTCAGGGGAAACACCCGTGCCTTTGAGGAAGGAAGGCTGGGAGCTGGCCTGGGGGAGGAGGGGCGAGTTGGACGATGGCCCGGGAGTTTGCGTCTCCTGCCCCACCAGGCGAGGAAGAGAGACTTGCCCAGGTGGGGACAGTGTGGTGGGAAGCCCTCAAGCCCCAAGCACGCAGGGAGATCAGGGCTCAGACCCTGCACTGGTTCGAATGCATCCTCTCCAAAGTTGTGTGTTGAAATTCAGTGAGTCGTCGAGCCTCGCAGTGGTGCTGACCGTGTGGGGATTTAATCCAGCCATGTGCTGAAGGTGGGCCTTTGGGAGGCAGTTGGGGTTGCAGGCTGGGGCCCGCAGGATTGGCTCCCAGCAGTTGAGAAGAGCAGCCCCAGAGATGGACTGACACATGTGCTGCCATCTGTCTCACCTCAGGATGCTGCAGGTGTCCCCACCAAGACGACCCTCACCAGACGTGGCCCCTGGGCCTTGGCCTTCCAAAACTGTGAGTTAAATAAAGCTGCCTTTGTAAGTGACCAGTGTGCTACTCAGTTGTTCAGTGGCAGACAGTGAGGAAAATAACCACCGTCCCAAACATACTGGTCTCGTCGACAGTCCCTCAGCGCCGCTTCCAGGGAGAGTTTTCCTTACCCTCCCCAGCAGTGAGCCTCATGCTTACTGGGGAGATACTTGAAGCATCTCCACTGAAATCAGAAGAAGATACAAATGCCTGACAAGTTTAAAGACTAGCTAACACAATTAGATAAGAAAAGGAAGTGAGGGACCAGTAGATGGCGTAATGGTTACGTCACTGGACGCCCGCATGGCCAACTGTGGTTCAAGTCCCAGACCTGGAGGCTTGAAACTCACACTAGGCGCGAGTGCGTGCGTGCCCAGAATCCTGAGAAAAGAATGGAGGAGAAGGGATTGCAGCGTGGCCATCCCCCTGGGGGTTGATTTCTCTCTCTCTCTCTGTCTCTCTAGTGAGTGCACCCACCCTATAGCAAAAATCTCTCTAAAAAAGAAAAGGAAGTGAAGCACAAAAATGAGAAAGTAAGAGATAAAATGGTCATGTTTGCAAATGGCAGAACTGGAAATCTGATGGGATCAACCGAAAAAGGGTTACGAAAACCGAAAGTCCCAGTAACGGGTACACAGCAATCCTCGGCTTTCGTCATCTAAGTGGCCTGGCACGCAACAGGAGCAAAGACCCCATTTATAACAGTGACATAGAAAGCAGTGACTAAGCACAGGGGCAAAAAGTGACAGCTCCTGGGCCAGCAAGTGGCAAGGAGGGTAAGGCGGATCCCACCTGGCCGACTCTGCGGTCTGGGTCTCAGAACCACGGGCTTGAAAAACTGCCGGGTGCATATGTGTGTGTGTGTGTGTGTGTGCCCAAAATCCCAAGAGAAGAATGGAGGAGAAGGTGCTGGAGCATGGCCATCCCCCCGGGGGGTGATTTTTATCACCACCACTCCACCACTACCCCCTGCCCCATCGCTCACCCTACAGCAAAAACAAAACAAACAAAAAAGGACCTAAGGACCTCAGGCAACCCCAGCCACCTCTCAAAGGCCCCACCTTCAGCATCATGGTTAGGTTAAGTCACCACCCACTCAACACCATTACACTGGCTGGATGGCTTATCAAATTTCAATACATGAATTTTGGCGCGGACACGTTCAAACTGGAGCAAGATCTGAGCCCTGATCTCTCTGCTGCTGTTGGAACTTGAGGTCTTTGTGATCACGTTGTACTTGGGGCTGTCGCCTCTTTCCTCGGCAGGAGACAAGAACTCTTTGAACATTGTCCAAGTCTTCCTTCCCCCTACCTAGGCAAGCTCCCAGCTTTCTTTTTCCAAATGCACAGGTGTCTCCCCAAAACAGAATCTCCAGGAAGAAAACTCTCAAATGCTATGGAAGAGAACCTCAACACATGGAAAGACATACCATGTTCTTGGATAGAAATATTCAAATATCATGAAGAACTAGTCCTTGGACTAATCTATGCATTTAATATGATCTCAGTAAAAAGTACTAACTAGATTGTTGATGTTTTTGGCAGGGGAACTACATGAGCTAATTCTTTTTTTAAGAATTATTAATTTAATTTAATTATTATTATTATTTAATTTGACCAGAGAGAGAGAAAGAGAAAGTGAGAAAGCAAGCCACCAGGTCCAAGACTAGAACTGTGGTCGGCCATGTAGGTGTCTACCACCTTTACCACCTGTGCCACCTGCCAGGCCCTAGACAAGCTAATTCTAAAGTTCACGTGACAAAAGAGCCAGGGAGAACAGACCAAGAAGACATTAAAACATATTGAAGTTTGCAGTAGTTGTACTAGCACGTTTAGACAGCGCCAGGAAAGCTGTGTAAGTGTCACCAGCTACCCCATGCCCCAGGTGAGTATGCGGTGGTATGTAAGTTTGTATTTCCTACCAGTGGAGGAAAGAGACAGCCCAGTGAGTAGTGTTGGAATTTGGTAAAGGCCCTCTAGCCAATACAAACAAACAAACAAAACAAAGCAAAACAAATAGGTAGCCAGTCTGTCTCTGGCACCAATTTGGAAAAAATGATAATGAAGTTGGATTCCTACCTCAAATTTTTACATCAAAATTAATTTCTAAAAGAGCAAAGACTTAAGTGCAAAAACTAAAACATTACAATATAAAAGAAACAGAAAAATATATGGGGAAGTTTTTAATGTGTGCGGATCCGGAAATGCCTTTCTCAGTGTGATGCAGAACCCAGAAGCCATAAAAGAAAAGAAAAATTGGAGAAAATGTGATCACATAACAATTAAAAAATTAAGCATGAGGAAAGGCATCATGGAGTCAAGGACACCTGAAAAAATATTTGCAACTCATCATACTTCCTTCATATAGAAATAGTTCCTAGAAATAAATAAGAAAAGCCCTAAAATTCAGTAGAAAAATGGCAAAAGACATGAACCTCTAGTTCATTTAAAAGCAAGGCGAATGTCTGGAAGGCATGTGAGGAGACGGCCAGCTTCACCCACAGTAAGGAAAGACATTCCCCAAACATGCCGTCCCAGTCCTCCACGACCCTGAGCACACGCCCACTGTCACCCTGCTGGCCAGTTCCTCTCCTTTCTCCACAGCGTGGTCCCCCCATCAGGGCCCTGGGCTCAGGGTGTTCCAATCACCTTAAGGAGAAGGACGGAGCAGGACTGATTTTGGGGTCTTTAGTGTCAATCGATACTTGTGGAACAGACCAAGAAAGAATGAAGGCACGTGGGCCCAGGGGCTCCCGGGCCCGGCACCTGCTCTGCCACTTCCTTAACCTCATCTGCCTCACGCAGCAGCCCTGTGAGGCGGGTGCTCCGTTTCTCAGATGAGAAGACTACAGCTCAGAGGGCAGGCCGGGCCAGAAGCCGTGGTCCGCTGAAGCTTCCCAGATGCCTTCCGGGCCCATCTCCCCGCGTGGCGGCTAGCCAGCTTCCCCGGGGACGGGGTGGGAGGCACCCCGGCCAGCAGCGGGAGTGGCCCCGCATGGACTCACTTGTGCATGTAGCCCTCGGAGCTGGCTGTGAGGTTCGCCTGCATCACCGCCTGGAACTCCGTCTCGTTGCAGCAGTATTTGAAGACCGTGTTGTTATGGTGACAGCAGAGCACGAAGGTTTTGTTGTCCGAGAGCCGGGGGCAGTGGAAGCCGAAGTGGTAGCGGCCTTTGTGGTCCGTGTAGGGCTCACAGACCCGGAAATGCGCGGACAAGACTGGAAAACAGAGTCACCAGGCTTTTGGGGAGGGGTCCCCCTATTCTAGGATCCTGCTTGCCTCTTTCATCCCTGGGAAGAAAAGGCTCCCACAGTCCACTGGGAGCCTCATTTCTGCTGGCAAGCTCCTCTGGGTCCCCCTGTGTCCCCTCCGGGGGTACTCCTTGGTAGCAGGGCTGCATCCCAAGCGTCCTGTGGACCCCTCCAGCAGCCTGGCTTACAGCAGGCCCTCGGAGCCCAGCGTAACTGAGAACCCGCTAAGTGCTTCATCGAGTGCTTCTCAGGTCCCACTCCTTCACTCTGCACAGCCACCCTCGCAGGCAGGGCTGGGATCCCACTTGACAGATGGAGACGCTGAAGCTCAGAGACCTGAGGGACTTGCCTGGGCTGGGGAGTGGTGGTGGAGTAGGAATCAAACTCAGGACTGCCTGGATGCGAAGTCCAGGGCTCTGTGCACTCCTGCGCAAGCTCTGATAACACGGGCTTCCACGTGGGTGCAGGCAGCCGCCGACCGGGCCAGGCTGTGAGTGGCATGAGTGCAAGAACTAGGTCCCTTGTGAGGAAAGCAGCAGCCTGCCTGCCTTGGCTTCTACTAGATGGGTGCCCTAGACCCAAGGTCCCTGAGGGCCTGCCCTGGTCACCCCCACCTCTCAGGGTAGCAGTGTTGTCTCGGGCCACTGCCCCCCTCCCCGCAGCCTCCAGTGCTGCCGTAAATCCAGGACGGTGTTCCTGAGTCTGTGGATGGTGATAAACAGGCTGGAGAGCCCGAGCTCAGCCAACAATGGAAAACCTGGAGCTGCTGTCTCTGCCTTAATTAGTGTCTTCATAAAAGGGATCGCTGTATCTAATTTGTATTGCTGAAAAGGGGCTTCTTTGGCTGAATGCATTTCACCAACCACAAAGGCACTGGTTTTGCAAAAGCTCCCCCAGCTAGTTGAAAGCTCCACGCCTGCCGAGCGGTTATTAGACAGCAGCCCACACAGCTCTGCCTGCCCGCCCAGGGCTGCCGAGGGGAGTCCCAGCTGCACGAGGCTGGCAGGTGGGTGGCCACCCTCCCATGCCAGGGGCACGAACTTCTGCACCGCTGCCCAAAGGACAGCGCCCTCACCCATGGGGTTGGGCATGAGCACTGCGGGAGGAAGGCCCCAGCTTTTGGGGTGTCGGGAGCATTTCAGGCCCTCCTCGCCCTCCCCGGGAAATGGAAGACCCACGTACGGGGATGCATGCCCAGGCAGGGGCCTGGCGCACTGACTCACTGGCTCCCACGGCGCGGAGGGCACCGGCGGGAGCAGTTCTCAGCGTGCTCCCGCCCTGCACCCCAGGCGCTGGCTGGAAATGCAGATTCTTGCCACCCGCAGACACTCTGCCCCGAAGCTCTGGGGGCAGGCCCCACACTCGGTCTGGACAAGCTCTCCTGCTGACGCTGACGTGCATGGGTTTGGGTCCCCCAGGGCCTGCTGGGGGCTGTAAGGGGAGCGGTGGGGACAGTGGACAGGGTGGGGGAAGCAGAGGCAGGGAGGCAGCTCCAGCACATCCAGGCTGCTGTGGGCTCACCAAGGGAGTCCTGCTGTGGGTCTGCTCACTTAGCTATGGGCCTCTGGGGGTGAACAGGTTCACAGGGGTGCTGGGCAGAAAGACCAGCTCAGGCCTCGGTAGCCACCACCAACCTTGGGGAGTGGGAGAGACAGAGTGGAGGGGCAGCATGGAGGAGGTGGCTTTGAGCTAGGCCTTGAGATCTTGGGGCCCAGGAGGGCAGGCTGGCAAGGAAAGGAATGTGGGAGAGTCCCGCCCAGCACCCCGTCCACCCATCCAGCGCCGGACAGCTGGCATCATCGCCTTTGGCCCTTGGAAGTGAGAAGGAGGCCCCTGCCGCTTCCCCAGCTGGAGTCCTGAGCTAGGACAGAGCACCCTCTCCCAGCCACAGGCAGGTCAGTGCGACTCTTGGGCCACGAGAACTGCTCCGAGAGGCCGGCAGGTCCCCAGGAGCACCAGCCACCAGAGAGGGGACATGTGAGCTGGGCCACTCTCTGGGGTCCCTGAGCCTCAGGCCACAAATTCAGGGTCTGACTCCTGGTCTTGAACACCCTCCCTTGATGGCCACACCTCCACAGGCTGTGCGACCTCTGGGCAGGTCACTTTCTTTCTCTGGGTCTCAGTTTCCCCCTGTGCAGAATGGGGCTGGTAGGCCTTCCCTCCCAGGGGGCAGTGAGGAGCCAACCCTGGCCCAGGGGAAGCGCCTGGAGGGGAAGGAGTTGGGTGAGCAGAGCCCCAGGCCCTGGCCTCGCTCTGCTGTCCTGGGAGCCGCACTGGACCCTCCCCGTACCTGGCCCCTCGTGGCCTCCCCTGAGCTACACCCCAGCAAAGGGATGAGGGCCAGAAACCACCAGGCCTGCTTCAATGGCTCTGCCAGAGCCCGAGGACACAAAGAGATACAGAGAGAGCGCAAGAGAGATATACAGAGAGACAGAGAGATACGGGGGTGGGGAGACAGAGGGACAGACTGGGAGAGAGATACAGGAGAGACAGAGACAGAGTGGGCTTCTTGCTCAGACCAGGCCCTGGCTGGCCACGCTGGGTTGCCCGTGCCGTCGGGGGAGGGGAAGGGGGCTTCTCTGGCTGCTCAGCTCTGATCTAGAGGAGAGAAGGATTGGTTTATGTTGATCTCCATAACCGGGAGAGTGCAAGCCCACCTGCAACCCCAGCAGGGTGACAGAGACAACTTAGGAGGCTGACCTGGTGCCAGGAGGACAGGCCCCAGCAGCACCCGCTGGCCTGGCTATAACTCAGCCTCCCACCAGCCGAGGGGCAGGCAGGCAGTTCCCTCCTCTAGAAAATGGATTGATCAGGACACGGCCTCACTTGGACTTGCAGGAGTGAAGGAGGGTGGGCAGGTGAGGCCCCTTACAAGGTTCCCACAGTGCCCCGTGCTCACAGCCAAGCTCCCGCGGTGTGCATATAGGGCTGCAGCACACAGTAGGTCCTCACTGCATGGCAATGGGCCTGAGCTCATCACAAGGGGCTCCCCCGTGGGGAGGGCAGCCCTGTTGGCTCCAGGGCCCAGATGAGCCAGTGCCAAGCAGGCAGGGACGCCCTCCTGTCCCCACCTGCCCCTCCCCCTGAGCACCGCGGGGTGGGAGTGGCAGTTACCTGCGGAGAACAGCAAGGAGACGAGGATGGCGAGCGCATTCAGAGACCGCTGGCCACAACTGGTCATCGTTTGGCTTGCATCGAGCCGTCCAGAGCTACCTGTTTAACGAGATGGCCAGAGGCTGGGTGAGGGCCGTGTCGCCTGCCGCCGGCGTTGTCACCCACGGTGGGGGCCAGGCGGGCAGTAGACAGGGAGCAAGTTTGCAGGGAGCAGGGGCCGGCCGGGATTATGGAAACGCCGCCATCCAATTTCCTTTCTGGAATGAGTGACCTTCCCCCAGCAGTCACCTGTCACCTCCTTTTCTTTTCACGGCAAAATGAGACTTAATCAAAGGAGGACGGACGCTCAGGTGGTGGAAATAACCAGCAGGCTGACGCCGGTGTGCAGGCGCGGGAGCCCTGGGAGTGAGAATGCGGGGTAGAGGCAGCCAGGGCTGGGAGGACCCAGGTCTCCCTGCTGTGTTGCCAACAGCGACTCCCATTACCCCTCCACCAGTGCACGGAGCCCGCCACCTTTCCAGGCATTAAGGACACAGCAGAGAGGTAAACAGAAATGAAACAGAACTAACTAGAAACTGTGCCTGCCGGTCCGCGCCCTGATGAGGACGCTGTGACACACACGCACACATGTGACGGCCTGTGAGGCTGCTGAGAGGACGCCCAGAAGAGCCGAAAACGGATACGACGGGTCCTTGCGCACTGGCGTTCCCAGCGGCGTCACCCATAGCCGCGACGTGCCACGTGCCCACTGACGGACGCACAGCGGAACGCGGCCTGCTCACACACGCAGTAGTGCTCAGCCTTGCAAAGGGAGGCCACGGCAGCACACGCCGCGACACGGATGAACGCGGAGGCCACGCTTGGTGAGGCAAGCCAGACACGAGAAGACAAGCACGTGCGATCCCACGCACAGGCGGCCCCTAGAGAGGTCGAGCTCCGCAGGACAGGAAGTAGGATGGGGGTGACCAGGGGCTGGGGAAGGGAAGTGGAAGTTAGCTCTCAGCAGGGGCAGAGTTTCCGCTCAGGAAGACGGAAACGTTCTGGAGCTTGAGGGAGGTGACGCTTGCACAACGAGGTGGTGGACCTGGTACCACGGATGCTCACGTGGAAACGGTGGCAGTGGCAGATTCTGCCATGTATCTTTTACCACAACAAAACATTTTAAAAAATGCTCTGGGAGAAAATAAAATAAGGCATTCGTGCCAGGGCTAGAGACAACAGGAATGCGGGGGCGCTAGAGGGCAGCTGGGAGCGCCTCGCCACAGAGGCGACCTCTGTGCACACTGGAGCCATGTGGTCACGTGGAAGGAGAGTGTCACACACTGAGGGGCAGCAGGCAAAAGGGCCCTGGGCAGGAGCATGGGAGGCCAGTGAGGGGGAGTAGCTCAGGCCACCGAAGGCCGGGGCTCAGGCCCTGAAGGGCCCCTGCCACCCCCACAATCCAGGCAGGTGTCTGGGTCCCCTGAGGAAGCAGCCTGGCACCTGCATGTGTCTGGGGGCCGGCAGAGATGAGGGGCGCCAACCTGCCAAGGAGCTCTGTGCCCAGCTCCCCACCCCGCCACCCTGTGCATCTGCCGCACCGCCACCACTCTGCCCCGTGCACCTGCCATGCTGCAAGAACTGCACTCCCAGCCCAGCTCCCAGCCTGCAGGTCTACATTGCAGGACGGAGCGCACCTGGCCAGGCTCCTGGCCGGTGCCATCAGGGAAGAGGAGGGCGTGTGGGAGGCCTTCTCATCTGATCCCACTGGGACCCTCAGCAGGGCCTGGGCCGCACAGGGAGGGCACCGGGGAGGACAGAGCCTGGGTGATGTGTCTACTAGCCAAGGATAGCCCACGGCACCAGAGGGGCGAGGCTGGAGTGGCCTCTCCTCTCGGCCTCGGAAGGAACCAGCCCTGCTGACTCCAGTACTTGGACTCCAGCCCCCAGAACTGGGAGGTGGCCCCTCCCTCCCTTCCTTCCTGTCTCCTTCTTCCATATTTGAGAGATGTGGAAAGAGAGCCCAGGACAAGGTCACGCTCCGCCACCCAGCCTCAGCCAGCCCCTGGTGAAGGGCCGTGTGTGCCGACCTGGTACTCAGGGACCTCCCCATGTGGGTCACCCTCACAGAGCGTGGCGTCCTGCCTCCACGCCCCCGTCAGCCTCTGTACTCCTGCTGTCGGCGCGGCCTGTCTGGGGCTCCATCCTAGCCGCCTGAGTGGACGGACAGCCTGCTCTGGAAGGCCGAGTGGGGCCATGCTCAGGGGCAAGGAGGCCGCTGCACACGGGGGCCTGGTCAGCCCAGGCCCAAGGGAGACCACGGCCCCCTGGAGTGGCTGAGCCACCCACTCTCACCACTGGCTGAGCAGGCTCCGTGCCCCTCCATCCCAGTTCTGGTGGGGTACCCATACACGGCAGAGTCCGAGACAGGAACCCCCACTGCCGAGATCTGCCAGGGCAGCCGATAGAGCCACGAGCCCCTGGGGCCGGCCTGGGGTCCCCAGCTCTGGCCTGGTCAGGGAGAGCAGAGAGCAGTGGGCGCGGCCCCAGGCAGCTCTGAGCTAGGGCTGCAGGGCGGGCAGAAAGGGCGGCCCTAGGGGAAGCCAGCGGTAGACATTTCCACTGAGGACACAGGGCAAGACCCAGGCCAAGTGAAGGGAGCTCCCGGCGAGCCTCGCTTTCAGGGCTCGGTGTCCTCACCTGCAGCATGGGCACTGCGGCGCGACGCCCTGGGGACGCCAGCGCCTCTGTGTGTGTGTTGGGAGGTGACTGAAAGGCACTGAAACCCAGGTCTCGGTGGTGCGATTCCAGGCGGGCTGGCCTTGGGAGGGCCCTGGGCCTGCAGGCCTGTCTTCCAGCCAGCTGCCCCGCCCTCCCCCAGGCCCCCAGGCTATAAGCCTCTTAATTGCTCTGAGCCTCAGCCTCCTTTGGCCTCCCTCAGGGCCCTCCTGAAGGATGAGCTGAGATTAAAGCATTCATGAGCACTTAGGGAAGGATTTCCTCCTGGAAAGGAAGGCTCAGTCCTGGGAACTGCACTGGGGGGGCTGGGAGCAGAGGCCCGTCCTCCCAGACCACCCGCATGCCCCGTTCTCCAGGAGGGCTGACTCCACACTCAGAGTCGGGCAGGGGCTGCTCCACCTCTCAGCCAGGCTCCAGTCCGAGAGCGGTGGGTTTATAAAGTGGGTGCGAGTGAGCGGGGTTGTCCTCCTCCGCCACAGGCCTGGCCCTGCTCCCCCGCTCCCTCTGTTTCCTACAAAACCCTGAGAATGTTGGCTATGCGGGACGGGCTGTCTCCCACTCCTGGAGTATCCTTCCCTCATTCATATGAGTCCAAACGGCAGTGGGCATGGCCCCAGGCAGCTCTGAGCTAGGGCTGCACCCACTTAAGAAGCTGCTCCAATGCCACTTCTTCCAGGAAGGTTGCCTTGATTCCATCAGCAGGAAGTTTGCCCCAGCACAGAGGGCAGTCATGTCCCATCTCTTTTCCAAGAACGTTCATTCATTCATTCGCTTGTTCTCTCAGCACCTGCCTGCGGACCCTCTTTCTGGGCTGGGGCCTGAGCAGGTTCTAGGCACACAGAGGAGGTGAGTGTCTGCCTCAGGCGCAGGGCCAGGACCCCATGGCCCTACCTATGGGATTCACCCCAAGACCGCCTCTATCAGACCAGAGTGTAGGGCTTGGGCTCAGGAGACCCAGGGACTGGGGGGGAACCCCAGGCCTCTCTTGGCAGAGGGAGGGGTGGGGGCCAGCTGAAATGGCAGTGGCCTCAGGCCACTGTGAGGATTATCTTCCGCATCCCCAGCGCTCAGGTATGCCCTGCCATGACACGCCCCGTCCACCCGGCAGTCCGCAGGGGTCAGTCTGCTCCGGGTCCAGCTGTGCCACCGCTGGCGAGTCTGGCCTGGCATGGGTCAGGGCAACCTAAGCCACAGCTCTGTTTGCTGGGGCGGTGGGGGCTGCCGTAACTCCCCAGGGTCCCGAGGAAGTGCAGGCGCCAGCCCTGAATTCAGGCTGAATGCTCCGTGCAACTCAGTGCAAAGCAAAGGCCTCCGTGTGTCACAGGGGCTACGCAGTACAAATGCAGTACAAATTCCATTTCTAGCGACCGAGACAGGCTCAGCAGCGACCTCCTGCTCCGGCTGGCTTGGAAAGCCACTGCGGAGACCACCGGGCTCCCGACCGCCGGCGCAGGGTCACGCTCTCAGTCACCCTGATGTGTGCAAGGCCACGGCCAGCACCTCGGGCCCTCGCGGGCTCTGCCAGGGCCCTGCGTGCTGATAACAAGGGCACGTCACACTGCAGGGCACCACCACCTGGGGCCTGCCTGGGAGAGGCCTGCAGAAGGCTGCTCGAGCAGGCGCGGCTCCAGGGCACAGGCCGACTCTGACTCTGGCATTTGTCACGCCGTCTCTGGTAATGCCGGCACGACCCAAAAGGCAGCTCATCCAAGTCCCCTCTCAGGAGGAAACTGGTGCTCAGAGAGGTGGAGTGACTTGCCCAAAGTCACAGGCCACTCCGCAGCTGAGAGCCGAGACGAGGAACCAGGACAGAGGAGCACGCGCCACCTCCCAACTCCGAGTTCCCAGGGCCTCGGAGCTCCCCGCCCCTGGAATGCACATTCTCCACAGATTAGATGCATCCTCCCGGCTCCATTTCTTTAAATTTGGTAAACTGCCTATGACGGGAGCTCGTGGCCAACAACAAACTCCAACAACTGGAAGAACATTCCGGGTGCGCGGGACTTCCCTGACGCCGTCTGACCGCGAGTCAAGCACGCATCCCTGTGGCCCGGCCCCCGGGTCAGCCAGGGACTGCTGTTCCGAGATTCGAGGATTATTTTTAAACACCGAACTTGGCGAGGCCAGGAGGAGAGGAAGCAGGGCATGTGAAGGGAAGCAGAGCCGGGAAGATGAATTGAGCCCGCCGGCACCGGCCACAGCTCTGCTGCCACGGCAGCCAGGCTCGCAGGCAGGCGAGCAGGGCCAGTGCCTGCGGGTGCCCCGTGGAAGGGGTGCCTCGTGCCCTGGGCCCCTCCTCAGCCCGCTACGCCCAGCTCCCGGCACGGCCAAGGGTGTCACCTTTTGCCCAGACTGTGTCAAGGGCACCTCGAGCTTGGTGCCAAACCTGGCTCACCTTCCACACCCGCGCCGGGACCTGGGGGGGTCACCCACCTCGGTTTCCCCAGCTCTAGAATGGAGGCGACAAGGCCATCTAATTCACAGTGCTCACGCTCTGCCTCCGCCTCGCCCATCCACGCCTGTGCCAGGAAAGCCCCACCCGCTGCCTCCTAGGAGTTCAAGCCCTGCTCACTCCACGGCCTGCTGGCCCCTCCCTCTCTTTCCCTCCAGGATCTGCTGTCCTCCGGGCCTTCGCACACATTGCTCCCCACACTGGGCCACCCTTCCCCCTGCAGCCAGCAGCCTCGAGGCTATGCTGGGTGACCCAGGGTTGGAGGAAGCTGTCCCGAAGTGAAGTCCTCCCCGCTCCAGGGTAGTCATGGGCTGTCTAGGTGCGTCCCAGGGTGGGGCCGGGCTGGACTCGCCCTGGCCAGCACAGACCGCACGTGATGCTGCCTGCTGTTTCTGTTCTGACCGCAGGGGGACCTGGAGGGAGGAGGCTGCGGCTGGGGCTGAGCACCTGCACCCCTGCCTGGGGGCTGGGCCCTCTCTAGACATCAGCTGTACCCAGCCCGAATTTCCCAGCTCTGAGAACACACAAGGATGTGACTGAAAGTGGGGGGAGGACAGCACCCGAGCTCAGGAGTCCTGGCCTTTGCCCAGACCGGTCCCTCCCAGGCCTCCTCCTCCCCACCTGTGCGTCCAAATTGGACCCATTCATGGGCTCAAATGCCACCTTTTCCAGGAAGCAGCCTCGGTTACCGCCCTCCTCGGCCCTCCTCGGCCCCTGGTTCAGGGAGTGGCCTCTCTTCTGGGCACTTCCACACATGCCTAACGGTGGGCCAAGCAGTGCCGGGGTGCCGGGGTGCTGGGGTGCCGGGGTGCTGGGGGCTCAGCTCAAAACGGACAAATGATGGCCCCAGGGCCGCCAGACCGAGAGCGATGGCACTGACCTGGCGGAGAAGGACCAGAGGTGGGCGGGACTGCCAGTGGTTCCGGCATGGATCAGTCATTAGCCGCGGGCAGGCCCTGGGGCCTCGGGAACGGTCCTGCAGGCAGCAGGGCCCAGCAGATGGCTGGAACCACCGACAGAGGCAGTGCACAGGCTGTCCTGGAGGCGCGTGGGCCTTCCCATCCAGCCCTTCCTCCACCCTCAGCGCGGGGCAGCCTCGGCCGTCTCCCCAGGGGACAGATGGAGCAGAACAGGCCTGAGAGAGGGTCCACCCTGGCTCTGCTCCTGTGCCCGGTCTACATGGACACGAGGTGTTCACACTCCCAGGCAGCACGTACACACACACACACACACCAGCAATCTCCATGCAACACGTGTGTGCACACATCCCTGAACAGCCCACATATATATACACACACATCCCCACACAGCACATGTGTGCACAGAGCACAGGTACATACACATCTCCACACAATATGCCGTGCACACACATGCGCACACAGCCCAGACAGCACCTGTGCACACGTCCCCACACAGCACACACACATCTGTGCACACGTGTCTGCACACTGCACGCCGTGCACACGTGGGCTCACGGCCCCGTCCCCGGGCCTTGGTTGCAGTGCACACCTACTCCCGAGTTGTGAACTTTGTTTTCAGGACAACATCCACTCAGAGGTTATGAAACCTCACTCGGAAACGTGAAGGCCAGGAATAAACACTTCTCTAGGCTGGATGCCTGCGTGAAGTAAGATCAAAGCAAGTCCCCGTGACCCCCTCACACCCGCAGGAGGGAGCGGCGGGAGGGAATGAGGACGCGTCCACCCCCCCGCCCTGGTCTGGAGCACACGCGTGGGGAAGGGCAGACAGGCCGGAGAGGTGACCCGATCACTCACCAGGGGCGCAGGCTGCACTGCCAGCAATGAGGAGGGGGCCAGCATCCGACAGCCCCCACAAACGCACCTGCTGGTGCCCAGCCCCAGTGGGTCACCTCCCCGGGGAGCCACCCTGCTGCAACCCCCTGGCACAGGCATGCACTGGGCAGGCACCCTATCGGCACGGCTGACGTAGGTGGATGAGCGCAGGCTCCCCATCTCCACTTTGGAGACAAAGCACAGCCTGGAGGTCCCGTGGCCTGTCCGCAGCTGGAGGGCGATGGGGCTGAAGTTCGAACCCACGTCCATGCACCCCCAACACGAGGGCTCACGGTGGGTGCCGGGGTGACAGTGCAGGCTTTGCAACCAGCTTCCCCACCCTTGATTAGAGCTCTGCCATGACTAGCCGGGTCACCCAGGGCTTGTTCCTTCGCCCAGCAGGCGCCCAGCACCTGGGGCCACTGCCCCACAAGGGCTCTCCCATCCCAAGGCCGAACGTTTAGGGCCTAAGAGGTTCCTGTGTGCCCCATGCCCACATCCGCGTCGCTGCCCCAGCCCTCCCTTCATTTGCTGGTGTCCTTGTCAGCGCTGACTCCTTTCGGCCTTGCTGTTGGCTAACTGCTTCTGCCCGGCACGGACGGGGGCGTGGAGGGGCCTGTGGTGTCTCTGCACCCCCACGTGCCATGCACACAGTAGCTGCTGAATAAATGTTTCCTGCCCAGAGAGAGCAGGGACGCTGTCAGCACTTGTTGGCCGGAGGCCGGTTTGTTCCATCGTAAAGGCAAACTTCCAGATGGGAGCAGCAGGCACCTGGGCAGTGGCCCTGGCACTCGGGCTTGCTCCTTCGCTGAGACAGCACCTTGGCTGCCACCGCCATGGCAGGAGTGACCTTGGCCTGGCGTGGAAGCTGCTCACCTTCGCCGAGAACCCCCAATCCAGGGCTCTGGCAGTGCAGGGGAGCTGACGTAGAGGGTGAGTCCTGGGCCTGCGATCCCTGAACCCTATTCAGCACCTACTGTGTGCACAGCACATGGGGATGCAGAGGTCCAACAGTTCCCCTCAGAGAGCTTGTCCCGGGGCAGGATGACCCTCACTCCATGGGCTGCAGTCAGGGTCAGGGTCAGGGTCTGAGAGGAGGGTGCCCAGCAAACTCAAGTGTGGGCGTGGGGGGTGCAGGCAGCCACCAACCTAGAAACCTCCTGTCCCCCCAAGAACACGCCCATCTGTCCCTACAAGCTCTCTCCCCTCAGGGACACTTCCCCACCTCACCCCCACCTGCTCTGGGCCCAAACCCTCGACTGGGCTTTCCACTGCCCCCTTTCTGAGCCCTCACCCTAGGCCGGCCCTGCACCCTGGGCGCTGTGTGCCCTCCCCCGAACGTCCGAGGTAGGTCCTGCTGCACCCATTCCACTGCTATGGACGCCGAGCTCGGGGAAGGCAGGGACCCAGGAATCCCAGCCTGGCGAAGGCCCCAGATTCTCTGCTCACTTCCTCAGGCCACGTGGGGTCACAGGGTGAGCAGCTGCCCCAGCCCAGCCTCAGCTTCCGCCCCGTTCAAGGAAGGGCTTACGTGAGAAACCACGGGCCCTCTGCAACTCCACCACCCTCTCCACCTCTGTCTGCCCTCCCGAACTATGGTTGCACGGTGGAGATAAAAACAACCCCTGGAAATCCCAGAGGCACTTTTTTCCCACTGGAAAAAAACACAAAAATATCACATGAAGAATGAATCACTTAAAGTGTCAGGGCAGGAAGAGGAAAGACAGGCTCACAGCAGGCCGGCCCAGGGCCCCAGGGCTTCTCTCCTCTATGTCGGCAGGGCCTGGGCCCAGAACCCTTCTTCACTGGGGAGAGAAAGCCAAAGCCCAAGCCTCGGTTTCCCATCTATAAATGGGGCAGCACACCCACCTTGAAGGGCACTGGGAGGGGCCCAGAAGGCAAGGAGGTGTTTGCTACTTCATTCACTCACTCACTCATTCAGCAACCCACTCCCTCGTCCACTTCCTCTCACTCATTAACTCATTCACTCATTCAGCAACTCACTCATCCACTTCCTCACTCTCACTCATTCAGTAACCCACTCACTCATCCACTTCCTCACTCACTCAGTAACTCACTCATTCATTCAGTAACTCATTCACTCATCTACTTCCTCACTCACTCATTAACTCATTCACTCATTCAGTAACCCACTCACTCATCCACTTCCTCACTCATTAACTCACTCACTCATTCAGCAACCCACTCACTCGTCCACTTCCTCTCACTCATTAACTCATTCACTCATTCAGTAACCCACTCACTCATCTACTTCCTCACTCACTCATTAACTCACCCATTCATTCAGTAACCCACTCACTCGTCCACTTCCTCACTCACTCATTAACTCATTCACTCATTCAGTAACCCACTCACTCATCCACTTCCTCACTCATTAACTCACTCACTCATTCAGCAACCCACTCACTCGTCCACTTCCTCTCACTCATTAACTCATTCACTCATTCAGTAACCCACTCACTCATCTACTTCCTCACTCACTCATTAACTCACTCATTCATTCAGTAACCCACTCACTCATCCACTTCCTCACTCATTAACTCTCACTCATTCAGTAACCCACTCATTCGTCCACTTCCTCACTCACTCATTAACTCACCCATTCATTCAGTAACCCACTCACTCGTCCACTTCCTCACTCACTCATTAACTCATTCACTCATTCAGTAACCCACTCACTCATCCACTTCCTCATTCACTCATTCAGTAACTCACTCACTCACTCATTCAGTAACTCAGTCACTCATCCACTTCCTTACTCACTCGTTCAGTAACTCACTCACTCACTCATTCAGTTACTCACTCACTCATTTACTAACTCACTCACTCACTCATTCAGTAACTCACTCACTCATCCACTTCCTCACTCACCCACTAACTCATTCACTCGTTAACTTGCTCATTCAGTAACTCACTCATTCATCCATTAACTCACTCACCCATTCACTCACTCACTCATCAACTCATTCAGTAACTTACTCATCTATCCGTTCACTCATTAGCTCATCAGTCTCGCACGCACCCGTCCTCCATCCATCACTCATCTCCTGCTGGCTGTGATGCTGGGCAGGGACTGCAGATGCTACAGGATGCCAGGCAGACCTGCCCTCCCCCAGGAAGCCAGCCGAATGCCCTCATGAGAGTGTGGAGGAGGGCCCTGGCCTGCTCTGAGTGAAGGTATCCCCAAAGAAGCTGAGATCTGACAAGTGAACAGGCCTGGCCCGACCTGGGGAGGGAGGCAGGGGGCAGTGAGCCCAGCACGTGGGTGCGGGTGCAATGGGAGTTGGAGGGGTGGAGAGGAGGGAGCAGGACAGGTGTGACGACTGGAAAAGTCCACCCATGCTCTTGGGCACAGACAGCAGAGTGGAGGTGCCCATGCTGGGGTACCCACTGTGTGCTGGGCACTCTTCTGTGCAGCCTCAGCCTGTGGACTCAAAGAGAGGTGTCACCACACTCATGCAGGGGCCTGCAGTGACCTGCGTGGGTCTTGGGTCAGCCCCTGAGCTCTGGGCTGGCCAGGGGGTGTGACGTGGGAAGAGAGGGCTGTCCTGGGGTGCTGGGAAATGCACCGTGACCAAAGCCAGCTGTCACTCAGCCAGGGGTCCTGGGAGGCTTCCAGAAAGAACCTGAGGGGAGAGGAGGCATGTGGGGAAGTGGTCGGGGTGGGCCCGGGCTGGCGGGAGAGCTGGGGCTGGACCGGACAGTCAGTGTCTACACACCCAGGGCTCCGGTCCTCCATCCTCGGAACCTGCCCTCCTTCACCCGCCCTGGCACAGAGCTCTTCCCTGCCCCTGCCTGACAGTGAGCCTAGTAGCAGACCATCAGAGGGCTCTGAGCTTGGGCCCTAGACATGGGGGGTTCAAGTCCCAGCTCTGCTGCTTCCCAGCTGTATGACCCCGGGCAAGTCCCTTTACCTCTCTGAGCTGGGGCTGCCTGTTTATTTAAGTTCTCCAAGTTTATGTATTCCTTCCATGAGTATGAGAGAGAGACAGAGACAGAGAGACAGAGAAGCCCCAAGAGGGTCTCGATGCCACAGTCTACCTCTTTGCCTCGGCCAGTCCCAGATCACGGGCATGTGCGTGGCTGGTGCACTCAGGGAGGTGTCTGGACACGAACCCAGAACCTCCCCATGTGGATCAGCCTCGCAGAGTGTTGTGCTTTATCGCAGTGCCACCGTCCGGCCCTGTGCTCGCTGTTCTTAGTTATGGAGCCATGGAGCGCCAGGTCTCGGGCACCGGTGACATGTGACACGCCTACACCTGCTCCCTGCGGTCGCCCCACGTGGTAGATGCCTCTAGTCCCCTGGGCGACCACAGTGAAGGCCAGCCTGCCCCCAGGCTGGGGGGTCCCACTGGAGGAAAGGGACGCCACGGCAGGGAGGGGGCACCCTGAGTGACGAGCGGCACTGAGCCCCTTCTCCGAGGCCCTGCTGGCTGAGGGCACTGGGCACCAGGCACCGAGCGTGCACAGTGCTGTGTGGATGAGAGGGAGCCGGGGGGGCCCAGACAGCTACGCAGGTGAGGCACCGCCAGCCAAGCCTGGAGCACTCCGAGCCCACAGTGAAGTCCGGCCACGTCCAACGCCTGGGGAAAGTCGAGGACCCCCGAAGAACAGACTCTGCCTGATTCACTTTGGAGGGCTAAAAGAGCACTGTGCTTCCGAAGGCAGCGCCGCTGTTGTGACGGTTCCAACAATGGGTCGTCCCCAGATTCACGCTGGAGTCTGGTGGGGGGCAGCGACGGTGTGTCCCCCAGAAGTTCGTGTGTTGGGACTGGGCTGTATCGGAGAGCTCTTACGTGAAACAGCCCCTTCGTGGTGTCCCAAGGTGGGGCCTTCGGATGTGAGAAGGTCCTTAGGGCAGGCCCCCAGAACCGGGTCTGTGGGATTACAGCAGACGGAAGACCAGCGTGCGGAGAGGTCTTCCGGATATGGCCGTGCTCTGCTCTGCTAAAGTCCTGCCTCCGCCATTCAGCGATGCCTTCGGACCCCCAGCCACCAGATCCCGAGCTTTGCAAAAGAGCCTGTTTTCTTTAAAATCACTCCGTCTTGGGTACTCCTGCCAGCAGCGTGAACCTGGCCTCAGACATGGGCAAGCGGGGGACAGCTGACGCTCTTCCCGTTACACGGAGTGGGTTCAAGGATGCTTATCACATTACCAACACCCAAGGAATAGGAGGCGTGGCCTGATGACCATGGAGGGGCCCCAGGAACCAGGGAGAAGGGCGGACCTGATTCTCCAGCCTGTGTCCAGAAAACACCACCCAAATCAGTGTTTCAGAATAAATATATATAGGGACCAGCAGTTGGCTTAATGGCTATGTTGCTGGACTCCCATGTAGTCAGCCATGGTTCAAGCCCGGACCCAGCAGCTTAAAATCATGCTGGGGGCGTGTGTGTGCGTGCCCAGGATCCTGAGAGGAGAAGGGAGGAGAGGGGATCGCGGCATGGCCTTCCCCCCTGGGGAGTGTTTCTCGCTTTCTCTCTCTGTCTTTCTGGCAAGCGCACACGCCCTATAGCAAAAACCTCTCCAAAAATAAATAAATAAATAAATAAATAAAAGTAATTATTCCCAGCCTCCTCCTAGTGAGCCTCAGGTAGCCTGTCTCATGGAGGACTCCTATAACCTCGCTGTGCCTCAGTTTCCTCATCTAGAAATTAGGGGTGCCGGGTCACAAAACATCCTTATATTTCAGTGTCTGGACATAGCCTGGCACCCTTCGGACCACCCGGCGCCCTCTTACTCTGGGAAGCTCAGTCTCCACCTCTGTGAAAGGGCCCGGGCCCAGCTGGCCCTCCCCACCCACGGGAAGGGTCGCTGAACAAGGAACTGAGTTACCGCCCTCAGGGACCCGCAGCCGGCACTCACTGCTAACCAGGCACCCGGCCTGCACGTGCTGGGGAGAAGGACATGGAGGCCCACTAGGTGCCAGGGGCCCCTCCCGGAAGGACCTGCGGTGTTGCTGTGACTGGCAGCAGGCCAAGAGCGTGGCATCCACCTTCGGAACACACCAAGCTGGGCTGTTGCACTCGGGCCTAGGTACCCACGTTCCCAAAGAGCCCGAGCTTACTAGCTGGGGACCTTGACGAGTGACCTCTCGGAGCCTCAGTCTCCCCATCTGCCTTAGGGGGACGGTACCCAGGTTAGGCTGAGATGTCGTGAACCCCTGGAGCTGGCTGGCCTGGGCCTGCGGTGTGGCCGTGTGCCTCTGGGGAGCCAGGTAGCAGTGCATGATCTCAGGCCCCGCCAACCTGTTGAACCAGGGTGGGGACAGGGGATCTGCGGCTTTCCCAGCGTTCAAGGGACTTCTGAGGCCCACTCAAGGCCGAGAGCCGCTGGGCTCGGTCAGAGGTCTGGAACCCTTTTCCTTCTGAGGCCCACTCAAGGCCGAGAACCGCTGGGCTCGGTCAGAGGTCTGGAACCCTTTTCCTTCTGAGGCCCACTCAAGGCCGAGAGCCGCTGGGCTCGGTCAGAGGTCTGGAACCGTTTTCCGAGCAGGGCCAGGAGTAGGCGCTGTGGGCCCCACAGCCGCCAGGGCTTTGTCAACCCTGCTGTGCTGCATGGGCAGCATGGGCGGCAGTGCCGGGTCCCCATAAACCTTTATTGACACGTACAGGCTGCCCCGGGCTAGAGCCTTTTCCAAAGACTGGCCACAGGCCACGGCCAGAGGCTGTGCGCTCAGGTCCCGGCGCCTACATGCCGAGGAGCACCGAGCAGCCTAGGGTTGGCGCACACGGCAGGTTCTGGGATTCTGGGGCCTTCTGAAGTTGATAAGGGGCTGGCAGGAGCAGGGGGAAGGGTGGGGCCGAGGAGTTAGAACAAACCAAGGCGCCAACGCGGCTAATTGGCAGCAGCTGCTGTTCCAACCAGAGACTTGTCAGCTGTGATTAGGCAGAGTTGCCTTTAGGCCAATCAACTTCAAAATTATGCAAATAGGTCTGCAGCGGAGACCACAGGGACAGCGCAGAGCCGGCTGCCCCTCCCCCAACCAGGCACGCTTACGTCACCCGCCCCCACCTCATGCAGACTGGAGGGCCTGTGTCCACTCGCGCCACCCCTTGGACCCAGCTCCACTTCTGGGGGTTAATGAGCCTCCCTCCCACACTCTAATTGGCACCGAGGCTGCCAGGCGGTGGTGAGCCAGGCCCGGACTCGGTGCTCCTCCCAGTAACAGGCCTGCTGCTCCATTGACTAGCCGGGAACCGGGGAGCTGAATGGGCTGCAGTGAGCCAGGCATGCCTGTACTCATTGCAACCCACATCCTTGGAGGACTTCCTGGCAGCGGTGGCAATGGCTGGACATAAGGGAAGTGGGTTCTTCCAAAGGCAGCGAGGAGTGGTCTCTGTCCCCAGCCCTTGCAAGCCCAGGCCAGCCTGCACCAGGCTGGGGGAGATGCAGGTCCTCCTCTGGCTGGAATGCACCCCTACAGCCCCGCACCGCACCTAGCCCCTTGCTGCTGCTGCTGCCCTGCCGCCGGGCAGTCTCTGCTCATGTCTGCACCTCCCTAGGCCTCCTTGCTCAGGAAGAATGAGCCACTGAATGGGGGAAGGTGGAGGGTGGCAGACCCCCTTCTCATTAGGCCAGCAAAGCCAGTGCCAGATTCAAACTGTGTCCAACAGACTCCCCGCACCCTCCGCAGGTCCGCAGTGACAGCGATGCGCCCTGGCTTAGGGTACCAGCAGTCAGTAGGAGGCCACCGTGTCTGGGTGGAGGCTGACTGGCACCAGACTCAGCAGGCCAGAGCCACCTCAGGGGTAAGTGCAAAAGCCCGGGGTCCTAGGGGCGCATTTCTTGCCCTGCCTTCCCCTCTTCCACCCTGGGCTGGGGCTCCTCCCTATGTCCCCGCCCTAGCTGTGCAGGGATCTCTCCTCAGTCCCACTCTGCTCAGCCCTCCCTGCAGTAGACGCAATCTGATTCTGAGTTTGCACTTTAGAGACAAAGAACTGCTGATAAACACATCTCCCCTGGAGCCTGGAGCAGCAGGCCACTGGCCACTCCGCAGGCCGGCTTTGCCGACGATGCCCGGACACCAGAGATGCTGAGAGGAGTAGGATCCGGGGCCATGTCCAGGAAGACCCCACACTCAGCAGGACAACCACCCAGCCAGCAAGGCCCACCCAGGGTGCCGCCCTGGGGAGGGGGCTTCCTGGAGCAGAGCCCCCACTAGGAGGAGCAGCCTTTGCCAGGAAAGACCTCAAGGGTCAAAGGCCATGCCCAGTGGCGGCAGGCTCTCTGCTGTTCCAAGGTGACTGTCCCTTATCATGGGGAGGAGACTGCCAAATTTTAGCGCACAGGTTGACATCTGCGTAAACAGGACTATGGAGGTCTAATTAGTGCGTGCTTTGGGGGAATGTTGTCGCCAACATTTCTGGGGATGGAGAGGTGACATCAAAAGCGGCTGTGAAAGAGTTCTGTCGGCAGAACAGCCACTCCCACTCCGACTGGATGGAGAGGGCAGAGCCCGGGGAGGAGGGTGCCGGCCGAAGCCCACGGCCAGGGGACAGTGCAGGCAGGCCTGGGGCAGGGACACAGCTGGCTTCCACCCTGAGGTGTGGCTTAGCTTCTGGCTCCACCTGTAAAGCAGGTGCTGACCCCAGTGTCCCGTGGGCGGCACGAGGGTTACAGATGATACCGTGTTGCCCAGGAACCGCACTTGGAGGTTGGTGGGTGGCCAGTCGACCTCTGCCCTGGATAGAGACCCAGGCTCGGGTTTGCTCGGCATGTTACACTCCGTGTTCTCTTAGGTGAGACACGTGGTGACTCCAAGAGGTGGGCAGGGGGCATTCGTTAGCTGGAGGTGAGGACACAGAGGCTCAGAGAGGCTGTCTCTCCAGGGGTTGCAAAGCTCATGTGTGCCATGGTCACCAGGTCTCTGTCCTTGCAGAGTGGGGCTCCTTCTTCTCTGGCCACAGCTGGTACAAGCCACACACCTCCAGTGTGGCTCAGGTGGAGGCTGAAGGAGCTCCTCCGCTCCGTACTGCTGCATTGCCCCCCACTGCCAACTGGGGGACCTGCCCAGAACTGGACCGAGGGAGTGCCAGGCCGTGGATGCCAACCTGAACAAGACTCCCACCATGTATAGTAGCTGGCCTCCTGCCCCATGGAGAAAGGAGGCAGACTTCTTTCTTGAGCACCTACTATGTGCCCAGTCCCGTGCTGGGTGTTTTACAGCTATTATCCCCTTCAATTTTCAAAGTAGGAGGTGCCACTGCCTCTAGCTTGCAGGTGACAAGACTAAGCCCCAGAGAGGTTGTGTCACCTGCCCAGGGTCACACAGTTGCTGGACTACAGGGACCTGGTCCCAAGTTGCTTACTTTTTCAAACCAAGGTTCTCTAAGTCCCAGGCTCTCATCCTGGCCCTGGGGAGGGTGGAGGACGAGGGAGCTGCCACTCGCAAGAACGAACCCGCGTCCCCTCACGAGACCTCCCCCCAGTGACACAGGGGTGGGGTGGGAGGTAAAAGAGACGGTTTGGGAGGTCTGGGACTCAGTGGGTCCTCTTCCCATGGGTGCGATGTCCCCACGCTCAGGCAGCCTTGCAGAGCCAGCCCCTGGGTGAGCTCCCGCAGCGGCAGGAACTCCCTGCAGCCCCAGGCAGCCACTCCCTCGGGCTGGTTCCGACTCCTGGAAAGCTCTGGCTGGCGCCCGGGCCCTCCCCCACTCTGGTCTGGCCTCACACCGAACAGGCTTATTTTTAAACAATCAGCATTTGGCTCAAGTCGTGAAAGATTACACGGGGGAGCTGTGTGAGGAGGCGTGGGTGGACCGAGCCGGGCACAGAAAGGGGGTCGGTGGCGTGGGTGGCCCTGCAAGGTCCCAGGCCTAGCTCCGGGCCCCAGGGGCAGGTGGGTGGAGCCTGGGTCTTGGGGTGCCGGGTCCAATCCCACTTCCACCACTATCAGACTAGGTGACCCGTGACGGTCCCTTCATTCAGAGCCTGTTTCCTCCCTCCCTCCCTCCCTCCTGTCTTCCTGCCGTCACTCAGACAAGGAAGCCGTATGATCACCTACTGTGTGCCAGTCCTGACACTGGGCGCTGGGCTCCAGGGAAACAGGGCACACCCCACCCTTGGCAAGGTGGAGCTGGGGAGGGGACGCCGTCCTCTGCACAGGAAGGGCCTCCCTTGGGCCTTCTGTTGGACACGAGGCCCTATTTGAGCTCTGGCATCTGCGTCGGTCCAGGCTGGTTGTGGGGCATGGAAGGGGAAGAAGCAGCAGGCGGGGATGGGAGCAGGGCAGTGAGCAGGTGAGAGGCCTGGTGGCGGCCTCGGACAGTCCACAAATAAACTCCAGCTCATGTCTCTTCCCAGCTCAGCCGAGAGCGAGAGAAAATAGCTTTCACACTGTATTTTCTGATTTTTTTTTCACTCCACTGCTTCTAAATCGATCCAGAACAGATTGTCCAATTGTTTGAGTTTCGGGAGACGTCTCCTAATCTTTCTCTGGTCCTGCTCACATTCTGCCACGCCCCACGCTGCCCCATGACCTGCCCCCCAGCTCCAGCTGGACTCCGGGCTGTCCCGGGCTCACCACCAGCCTGTGAAGCTGCAGGTGCCAGGCAAGGGCTGGCCTGGGACGGGGGGTACCTGCACTGGCAGGTGCTGCTCACGGCCCGGACATGCCTGGGAGGAGGCTCCGCTTTCCTGGTGATAACCGCCCTAGCCCGGCACCGTGAGGTTGGGTGGAGGCACGTACCAGAGCCTGGCAGCAGCCTGCCCCTTCTCCACGGGGAATGCGCTTTGGGTGCTGGACTGAGTCCCTCCCACGAGCACCTACACAGGTGCACCGTCACCCACTGCCCAAGGTGGGCGAACAGGTGGCATCTCAGGTCCTGTGCACCTGGGCTGCCTGGGGACTTGGGCCCATCCAGGGTCTGGCTGCTGCGATGGTATTAGGGAGGTCTGTCCTGGCATGGGAGTGGATGGTGGTGGTGTCCAAACTACATGCTGGCCATGCTGGGTCTGCAGGGAAAAGGCCATACACCACAGCTTGCCGGAGACCTGAGGCCAGACTCCCACTGCCTCAGTTTCTGCCAGGGAGCAGCCATGCCGAAGGACTGGAAGAGTCCCCCTGCTTCCTCAGGCCTCCTCGATGCTCGGTCCTCTCCCCCAGGCAGAGCTGGCCCCAGTCTGTGCATTTCTGACACGGCACTCGGGCCTGGGGCAGAGCAGGTGCTGTCTCCCAGACTGGGAGCCCGTGCGCCAAGCCCAGGGCCATCTCAGGAGTGAATACGCTGGTGACACCCACCAGACAAGTGGCTTTCCATACCTGCCTGGCACCTGCCCCCTTGTGAGGAAGCCACAGGTGGCAGCGAAACCAGATTCTGGTGTTTAAGACTCTGCCCCTGCGACCTCCAGGGCAGGTCAGCAGGGCCAGCTCCAAGTCCCACTCCTCACCAGCCCTCCAGGCCCAGCCCGTCCCCAGGGGTGGCAACCCCTGTCTAGCTCTCTCTCCAAAGAGGAGGAGTTGAAGTCACGTAGGAGTGGGTGGAAAGGGCTCGCTCAGTCAGGTGCTCTGCGTGGTCCCTCAGCAACCCAGGCCCAGACTCGGGAGGAGACGGCTGCGGACTCGCTATAGAGGAAACTGAAGCCACCGGCCCCTGGTGACCCGCCACAATTTTGCCTTCCCCAGTAAAAAGGGTAGGAGCTGCCAGTCCAGACCCTGGCTTGCTGCTGTGTGCCCTCGTTCTTCAGGCCTGGGCGGTAGTAGTGACCCGTCCCTGCTCACGGGGTCGTGAGGACTGCACAGGGTGGCGTTTGCCAAGTGCCCAAACCCAGGCAGCAGGTCCGGCAGGCCTGATTCTGCCCACAGGTTGGAGGTGCCACATCGCTGCCCCAGGGGCGCTCCTCCACCCCTCCATATACCCTATGCCTCAGCCCCTGGGAGGGCAGCAGACGTGTGCAGCTGGTGTGTCATGAACGAGCCCACCCCGTGCCAGGCCGCACTCTAAACCCTCCTGCCTCCTGTCCCCAGCGCTCCTCTGGCCTCCCACTTGCCTTTCCAGACCATGCATGACATTCCAGTATGCCACCTTTGTGCTTGCACAGCCCCCAAAGAGGGCAGTCTCCTCCCCAGATGATGGGCGAGGAATCCGAGGGTCAGGGCAGCACAGAGACGTCCCGAGATGAAGCCAGGAAGCCGCGATCCGAATTCAGCTCTCTCTGGCTCTGGAACTAAAACATCAGGGACACCAAGTGGCCTGGGCCACTGTCCCCAGTCAACACGTGTCCTTGTACGGAAGAGAGATCACATACGGCCACATAACACACTCCGTGTTGCTGCTCATGCCCTCCAAGGGGAGCCTCTGCCCCAGCCCTCAGCTCCTCCCTAAGCTGTGCTGATCTCAGACCTGTGATGTTCCCTGAGAGCCAGCATTCACACGCGTGCGCACACACTCATGCACACACTCATGCATGCACTCACGGATCCATCCGCCCATCCAGCCTTCACTGGCAGCAGATCTGCCCAGAGCGTGCCGGGCCTGGGTGAGGTGCTGCCTGCGGAGCTGAACCAGGAGCCTGTCAGCCCCACCCGTCCACAGAGGTGGGGGCGCTTGTGGCTCTGGGTGCCCTGGTGTATCTGTTAATAATGGCAGCGGTGATAGCCGGCAGTACTCATGGGCACCTGCCACGTGCCAGTCTGCACCAAGCACGTTCCTTGGGTTAACTCGTTTAATTCTTGCAGAAACCCTGTAGGTGGATACTATTCCTGTTTTTAGAGGAGAAAACTGAGGCTGAGGGGTGATACAGCCCATCTGAGGTCACGCAGACAGCAGGAGCGGAGGCCGGATTCGAACCCATGCCATCCCTCCAGGTGCTTAGCAGCTGGTGGTTGCTGCAGCCGATTAGGATGCCGGAAAGTTACAGTCCTCGCCTCCAACCCGAAGCCACCAGTGCGGGTTATGTTATTATTATCATCAGCAACCCTATTTGGAAAATGAGGACACTCAGAGGTGGGGCTGGATTGGAACTCAGGCTCCGAGGCTGGCTCATACCTCCCTGCACTGTGGTTGCCATGGTGCTGGGCTCATCGCTCTGGTCTCATCGCTTACTTGATTCAAGTCCTCTTTCACACGAATGCCGTAGTGGTGGAGCGCTCTACTTTAGGGACCCAGTGCTGACCGGATTTGGTGCCTACCTGGCCACTTCATGGAAGGGCTGTGACTGTATTGACAGGGTAACAGAGAAGTCTGCCACAGTGACGAAATGACACACAGACACTTGGCATGGTACTGCGCACACCAGGTGCTAACTAAGCATCTTATGCAAATTCTTCTATTCTGGTCTCACAATAACCCATTTTACAGATGAGGAAACTGAGGCTCCAGGCATTACATAACTTGCCCAAGGTCCCTAACTGGGAGACTGATCCAGGGTGGAGGCCCAGGCTGCTCAGGGGGGGCAGGGGAAGCAGGCTGCTGGCTGTTGGCCCCAGGAGCCTCCCTCTCTCAGCTGCAAGGCTTACTCCCCAAGGGCCTCCCAGCCCCAGGGATCAGATTCCCGGCAGTTATGGCAGTTACGCCCAGCTGGGGCTACACTCCGACCTGCTCCCAGCTGGGGAATGGTGACAATCTAAACAACAAAGACCCAGAGAAGCCAGCCCAGGGCAGGGCCCGCCTGACTGCTGCTAGCCCTAAGGCTGAGTGGGGCTGGAGCCTCCTGAGCCCATGACGTAGCCAGGCTTCCTGCGACGGAGCAGGTCAGGCTCCATCACCCTGCGCACGGGATGCAGAGACTGGACTAGCTGCTCAGCACACGTCCCTCCTCCCCTCACACCCGGGCTGCAAGCCACGCCTGGCTGTGACTCTGGCCACCTTGCCTCCCTTCTCTTGGCTCAGCTGACCTTAGTGAAACGGAGGCTGCCTCTGCCTGGGGGTGATGGAGAATAACCGACGTGAAGGGGCTTTGCAAAGAGCCACATCTAGCCAGGTTGAACAAAGGAACCTTCATCCGTTAGAATCCAAACATGTCACCGAGGCGGCGTCCGTGTGAGCCCCACGGCGGACCTTCCCTTGTCAGGCTGCTTCTCTTTCTGAACGCCCTCTGCCCCCTTCTGTTTGGAACACACCCTCAAGACTCAAGCCCAAAGCTACTTCTTCCAGGAAGCCGTCCCTGACCCTTCTCAGACGCGTTTTGTTTCTGTGTGTTTGCTCTTGTTCTGCCTCGACTCGGCTCTCAGCAAACACTCAGAGCTCACCCGGTCTGAGCCAAGCGTCAGATGGCCTCTCCTTGTCCCCTGGGCCTGGCACCTTGGCAGCCACTTGGTAGGCACTCCAGACGCTCAGGATGAATGAAAGCTAGATGCACCTCGCCAGTGCCTCAGCCCAGCTTGCGTGGATGAGTCCCCGACAAAGGAGAGGGACCGAGCGCAAGCAGATCCTCCCAACATGCTCGGGGAGCCTCGGAGGAGATTCTCCAAGCGCAGTTCGGAAGGCATTTGCCTTTATTTTTAATTTGTGCCAATATCTAAGAAAACGGCACTTTATTTCAAGCCCATCATGAGAGCTCCGGAATCTGGCGCAGGAGACAAACTTTCGCAGCCCAATTTCCCAGCGCAAATCTCTCGGCAGCAGCAGAGAGCCGCCCCCCTCTGCTGGGCATCTCTCCGACGCTTGCCCGCGAGGAATAATCAGATTATGGAGGGTTTTCTGAGATCACGGTTTGTCTCATTTTCCAGGGAAGTGTGAACAAAAAAAAAAAAAAAAAAAAGAAGAAGAAAAAAAAGGGAAAAGATTTTTTTCTCTCCCTGGGCTCTGTTAAGAGCTTCCAGAACTTAATTCAGTGTTAAACGGGTGTAATTTGGGAAACTCATGCATTATTTCTTAATTTCTTGAAGGCGCATTTCCACGCATCTGCCGAGGTGTGCGTGCGGACAGACGAGAGGGGGCGCACACGCCCGCCACGCACGCTCCATTCATGGTTGATGTCCGAGAACATGGGCCGGGAGGCATTTGCATTTCATCTCAGCTTCTGCTTTCCTGCTTGGATGGCCAGGCAGGGAGAGTCTGAGGAAGCCTCTTTCTGAAAGGGGCACCTCGGGGTTTTCAGTGCAAATTTCACCATCCAAGGAGTGTTTGTCCTCGCTGCACCTTTCAGCCAGAGGCCGCAGAGGCCCCGACCACGCCCAGCATGTCTGCAAATGTGGGGTTGAACATCCCTGACCCTCAAGGACGCCCAATCCACTCTGTGACCTTGAGCCCGCCCCAGCCCGCCCTGGGCCTCAGTGTCTCCTCCCTCCCGGGCACGCCCAACATGGCACTCCCCCTCAGGAAGCTGCTGCCCCACTCGCCGCTGGCACCCCTCCCCCCAGGCCTCAGAGAACGGGCTCCCATGAGGCACACACAGAGTACCTGCCAGTGCCCTCCTGCCACTTTCAGCGGCACCTTGTCCTTGACCTGCTGAGTCGGAAAACCCAGGCTCAGGGCGGGGGCGCCAGCTAGAGGGGAGTCAGCAAGTCCAGGCAGGACCTCTGGACATTCCAGCCTGGTCACAGCCAAGGGGGAATGGAGGGAGGGGCTTGTCAGAGCTGGGCCAAGCTGGGGAGGGACGAGGTGGCAGGTGGGGGAGAAGTAGGTTGGGACAAGGACAGCGGGGGCTGGGGGCCCCGGCCGGCCACAGTCCCAGCTAGAGAATGACTGATTCAGACAGCGGCCATCCAGAAGTACCAAGCCTGGTCAGTCTAGGCCAGCAGCTGCCTGGGGGCAGGGCCTTGGGACTCCTCCACCTCCCCAGGGAGTCACACACAGAACAAGGGTCACACGAAGAGGTCACGGAACGTGTGCGCTGGAGGAAGGCAGGAGGGAGGGCAGCAAAGAGGGAGGGCCACACCCTCGCCCCACACCTCCAGGCCCTGTGCAGGGGAGACCAATGCCCTGCCCGCATAGGAATAGGATGTGACCTGGATGTCCCCAGGTGGAGCAGGGCTCCGGGCACTTCCTCACTTTCTTTTTTATTTTTGTTCTTTTTTTTTTTTTTGGAGCGGTTTTCGCTATAGGGCGCGTGCGCTCGCCAGACAGACAGAGAGAGACATACAGACAGAAAGCTAGAAATCACCCCCCAGAGGGGATGGTCACGCCGCAATCCCTTCTCCTCCATTCTCCTCTCAGGATCTTGGGCACGCACGCACACACGCCCGGCGTGAGTTTTAAGCCACTGGGTCCGGGACGCGAACCGCGGTCGACTACGTGGGAGTCCAGCGACATAGCCATTACGCTGACTGCTGGTTCCCAGTTTCATTCCCCATCTTACAGAAGAGGTTGGGAAACAGCCCCACTGCTCTTGGGGGTTGATTATCATTTCAGCAACTTCTACAAACAGCAGCCAGGCTAGGAAAAGCCTCCCCTGAACTAGGGACGGGCTCTGAGTTCACACTGAGGTCCATGTGAGTCTGTTGTGTGACTCAACTGGAGAGAAGTGCAAACAGAGGCTGAGTTAACAGAGGCAGAGCATCCCTAAGACGGGAGGTGATACTTTTTATCCAGGCATAAGACGGGCCCCACTCTGGGTCAGACCAGAGGAAACTTAAACAGGGTAATGACCAGGGAGTGACTTGGAGCCCCTGGCCCACACTGGCTCACTGGGCATATCGGCAGAGCCACCGACCACCACTGGGCAGTGGGCCAAGCTCTGGGTGGCATGTAGGAGTGTGGGATAGTGCCCCCAGAACGCTATTTTTCATCAACCTCTCTGAGCCCGTTTCTCCAGCTCAGGGGCGGGGGAGGGCTAAGTGAGAGGACAGTAGGGTACTCAGCACCACACCGGCCCACGGTAGGCTCCCTGCGCCTCCGGGCTCTCACCACCAAGGGCAATGCCTCCGCCATGGGGGGCACAGCCATGAGCCCCGTCAGCCAGGTTGTTCACTGCAGACGCAGACAGCTGAACCAGCCAGATCTGGAGTCCACTTGCCACCCACCCCCACTGGAAGCCAAGGCCAGGGCCCTGGGCGGACCTCTGCCACAGTGTGGCCAGCAGGCAGGAGGGGCTGGTCATTGTCCCAGAGACCTGAATGCCCTTTCGCCTGCTTGTCCTAACTTCACTCACCTCACCCATGGGCTGCCCACATGAAGGCCATCTGAGCACCCCACCTGGCTTCCTCCCCACCCCTGCCCGTCCTGCCCTCCAAATGCCCACCCAGGCTGGGACAACCAGTGGTGGCCACTTGCCCCAGCCCAGTCCGGCTATGCCCTGTCCCCTGCCCTCTAGACCTGCACCCGAGCCCCCCAGGCCCCCAGCCTTCCTCCTGTGTGTCCGCATCTCTGCCCCGAGGGTCTCTGCCCAGAACACCCCTTCCTCCACCTCCTCCCTTCTCTGGCTGAGTCACGTCTGTCTCTGGACAGGCTCCTGCGGCTCGACCTCCTGGGCAGGTGCTCACCATACGTGTCCACACTGCCCCCTTTCCCAGATGGGTCGGGGACACTTCTGCCTCAGCGTCCTCGAGAGCTGCCCAAGGCAGAGCTGGTGCCCTTTAGCAGCAGGCACGGGGCTCACCCAGGCGCTGGAGCAGGGGAGCGGAGTGAAGGAACAGCGGGACAGCCGGTAACAGGGAGCAGGGAGTGGCTCTCTGCAGGTCTCCCTCCGGGCAGGTCTCACCCTTTCTGTCACCCACAAAGGTCAGGACAGCATCAGCCGTGCCCCTCATAAGCTCCAGGCTGGGTGGCCCAGGAGAGTGGGTGGGGGTGGACACATGGACACACACTCACACTCACACGCGTCCAAGCCACACTACCTCCCTCCACTCCCATTAGCCCAATCCGTCCAGTTGCCTGAGCCTGTGCTGGGACTCAGTGTGACGGTGACATTTAAAGAGACCGCAGAACCCCTGCCTGGGCTTTCGGCTTGCGCCAGGGAGGACAGGCTGCTGGCTGAGCTTTCTGACCCGTCTTGCTCCAAGCCCAGCCTCCAGCCAGCACAGGCACAGCAAACAGCCTCTGGGGAGGGATGGTGTCCCACACTGAGCGGCTGCAGACTCAGGGGACGTTGGCAGAGGGACCCCCAAACTCTGGGCAACGCTGACCAGCATGGGAATTGGCCTGGGTTGACACTGGGGACCCAGGGTTATTCAGATCTGGTTTTGAATGACATTCCCACCCAAGCCCACAGTCTATGCATGTATAGTCCCGGCTCTCACTAAAGTGCCCGATTCCCGCTGCACTCGGACACAGAATCGGGGCGAGGGAGAGCGGACCTCCCACCAGTCTGTTCCTAGAGGAGCCGGGTTGCCAGCCCAAGTACCTCAGTCACAGCCCAGGGGTCACAGGGTGTCGTAAGCAACGCCTGTCCCAGCCCTCTGACAGGCTGGGGACACAGGTCCAGAGGAGGGCGGTGACTGCGGGCCACAGAGCCGCCAGCTCACAGGGAACTTGCAAGGTTTTCTCCTGTGACTTCACAGCGGCCGAGGTAGAGCTGTCCCCCTTTGTGTCTTACAGACAAGGAAACAGAGGCTCAGAGGAGTCTAGAGACTCGCTCAAGGTCACACAGCCAGGGCACTGAGGGCTGGAGGCTCCCGGGGACTGCTCTTCCCATCCCAGCTGGGGATCCTGGACTGGAGTCACCAAGCCCAGGGGACCCGCAGCAGACAGAGGTCCGGTTGACAAAGAGGCACTCACAGACATAATCTCCCTGCAGATTATATAACTCCCTCTCCCGATCCTGTTGCCCCAGGGGCGCAGTCGGGGACCCAGAACCAGAGAGGACCGCATGGACCCGGCCTGGCCCACCAGCCAGTTGGCGATGCCTCTCTCCACCGAACACCTGGAGGCGCCAGGACGGCCGGCTTCACCCTCCTTTTTCCTTTTCTCTGGCTGAGAAACAAATACTAATACTAATAATGATAATAATAATTAGAATAAATATAACCTGAAGACGCTTGGGGTCTCGTTGCCATGGCAACCGCTGGCGCTAATGAGCTTCCGAGGCCGCTGCTGGGCCACCCATTCCCGGTCGCGGGGATCAATATTGATTCGGCCCTTGGGGTGTTGGCGGCTCCGCGGAGGATACGCGGCAGGCTAGGACCGAGTGGCATGCACTTGGGGGACGTTCCCTGTCACCCGCGACGCCCAGCGGGGTCCGCGGAACCCGGCGGCTCCGCAGCGCGGCTCCAGAAGCCTGCCCAGCGCGCACGGGGCTCCAGGCTCGCTGCGCTCCCGGAATCGGTCCTTGAGCGCCGGTCCCGACCTCGGACGCGGATTCCGGTCCCGGCTGACGCCTCCCAGAACGACGCGCCCCGTCCGCTCCTCGGACCGGAGCCCCTTCTCTCCAGGGTTCAGCCACCCTGACCTTGGCGAGCCCTGGCGCAGACCCCAAAGCGTGGGCGCCCGCTGCCCCGCAGACCTCCTGCCCCCATACTCTCCCCCGGTCGTCCCCGGCCCGTTTCTCGAGTGCCCGGACCCCCCCAGTGCACCATCTCTGCCCCTCCCAGGGCGCCCGCACCTCTCTCGAGCCGCGGCGCCGAAGACCCCGCCCCCCACTCGCCCAGACCCTCCCCCGCCGGGAGCTCCGCCCCGACCCCTTTCCCGGCGCTCGGACCCCGGACCCGGCGCGCCCCTCCCCCAGGCGGCCCCCGCCGGGCCCGCCCGGGGCACCGCTCACCTCGTGCCCGCCGCCCGCTCGCTCGTCTCTCCGCAGCCGGGAGCCGGCGCCCGCGGGAGCCGCCTGCTGGGGCGCGGGGGCTGCCCACGCCCCCGCGGTGCCCCCGCCGCCGCCGCTGCCGCCGCAACAGTTGTCCGGGCTCCGGGGGCTGCGGGGACTCCGGGGCTCCGGGGCCGGCGCCCAGAAGGCGCCCGCTCCTAGGCGCGCTGGGCGCGGCGCGGCGCTCGGGCTCGGGCTCGGGCTCGGGCTCCGGCTGGCGCTGGGGCTCCGGCGCGCGGTCCGGCCGCCCGCATGCCCCGCCGTCTCCGCCGCTGCCCGCGGCTACTCGGCAGCCCGCGCCGCCCGGCCGCCCGCCGGCCCCAGCCCCGCGCCGCGCCCGCCGCCGCTGCCCACTTCACTCTGGGCGCTCCCGGCGCTCTGGCCCTCTGCTGCCCCCTCCGCGAGCCGCCGCGCTCCCCCTCTCTCCCGCGCCCGCGGCGGCCTCGCCTCCCTCCTCTCCGCTTTCTCTCCCTGCGTCCTCCTCTCGTTCTCCCCTCGCAGTCTCTTCCCGTCTCACTTTCTCTCTCCCTTTTGTGGTCTCTCCGCTTTCGCGTTGCAGCCTCCGCCGTCCTCTCCCTTCCTGTTCCCGCAGGCGCCTGGTTTTCTCTCCTTCCTCTGGTCCCTCGTCCCCCTCACCCTGGTCTTTCCCTCCTCTGTTCCCCTTCCCTCCCTCTGGTCTCTCCTTGTCCTTTCCTTTCCCCCTTCTTGTCCTTCCTCTTCTCCCCTCATCCTAGTCTCTGACTCAGTCTCCCCACCCCGCCACACACACTCCCCTGACCCAGCCAGGACTGGACCCAGGGCGCCGCCCCCCCGCTGGACACCTGGTCCTTGCAGCCCCTTTTGGTTCTAGTACAGAAGGGCCCCCTGCAGAGGGCCTCCAGGCCGCCTGGGCCCAGTGTGGTGTCGGGGTCAGACCTGGGCGAGAGGACCCTTCCCACCAGACTAGAGCCTCTGCCAGGTTTGCCATGGAAAAGCCCCATTGCCAGGCCCTCCTGGAGCAGAGCTGGGGCTCCCTCCCTGCCTGCTCTGGCTGCCCTCAACTGCAGGACCCCGCTGCGCTGGACCCTCTGCTGGCCTCCGGCCAATGAGCCTCATTTTCCCTGGTGTCTCTGGCTGTAAAGGTCTCATGGGGAGGAACTGCAGCCTCCTGAGGGTAGTTGCTCTGTCTTCTCAGGTGGCAGCGTGGGGCTGGGCCCTGGACGCAGGCCAGGCGCCGCCTCCCCGGCACAAGTTCCACCCGCTTCCTTGGGTCTGACTTCATTCTGATCAACGTCGCAGGGAACACGGAGCCGGGCTCAGCCCTTTACCCACCGTGTGGACTCACTCCTCACCCACGTGCTGGCCTGTGTCCTTTATTTCACAGACCAGGCAGGCGACTGGGGCTCAGAGAGGTGAGGACACCTACTGGGAGCCACACAGCCAGCAGGAAGCATGACAGGCCCCAGCCCAGATCCACCTAAGGCCCAGGCTCAGGCTCTGTCAGGGCACCTTCATCGCCACCATGAGCCAGACACGTCACCCTCCTGCTGTGGCGGGGCCGAGTGCCCTGGTGATTGAGCAAACGGGCAGGAACGGCTGGCAGGACATCAGGCTGGGTCGGGGACTGAGCAGCACTCTGCCTCCACACCCAGCCCCTCGCTGAAAGGAGGTGCAGGGAGCCCCGGCCACATGTCTGAGGCACCCAGCTGAGGGTGGGAAGGGGGCCGGGGCACCCCCCTGCAGGGAGCCTGCACTGCTGAGGTGCCTTGGTCTCTCCCTCCGTCCCGTGAGCCCCCGTGCCCTCCCTCCTGTTCCTCAGTGGGCATGTTTGAGTAGCTGCCTGGGCTGGACTCTGAACCTACCCACTGGGCCTGGTGCTGGCCGTGTGCCTGTACCCAGGGGCCCAGGCGTGCCCGTGAGTGTGCTCAGAGCCGGGTCAGGCTTGGGGAGGGCAGCACCTGCTCACCCTCGGGGGAGCATGTTGCCACAGTTAGGCTCGTGGGGTCTGGGACGGGTGGTATTCTGTCCCTAGCCAGCCATGGGCCTCTGACCTGGCACAGACCTCCTGGATGTCTGTCTCCTTCCTGAGAAAGTCACAGCAGTGCCTCCCGTGTGGACTGCCCCGAGGATTAAACGGACAGGACAGAGCGCTTCCCCTGGTGCCCGGCAGCGTCCCGGGACGGGCAGGACCAGTCCACGTCATGAGGGCGCCAGGGCCCAGCGGCTAACAACCCCGTCCATGCTCGTAGTGCCGGCAGGGCAGGGCTTGGAGCCGGCCGGGCCAGCCGATCCGGCCTCTCGCCTGTGCCCAGAAGGGGCTGTGCTCCATGCTTTTGTGGCAGAGCTGTGTCCTGGGTCTGCCCAGAGACCTAGTGGACCGGGTGCAGTGACAGAGGGGGGGACGGGCAGCCGGAGCTGTGGGCTGGGCGTGGCATGTGGCATGCATGCTGCTCTGTGTGAACGGTGCCTCCGTGTGAGTACACGTGTGTGAGTGGGGTGGGGGGGAGAGTGGATGAGTGTGTGGCTAGTGTGGGTGTGCCAAGGGGCGCGTTGCTATTGCAGGGTGGTGGAGTGACGGGGTGCCTCCCTTTGTCAGGTGCGTGTTTGGCACCCTTTCACGGTGGTTGGTGTGTGCTGTCCGTGCCATTCCCCCTGTCGCGTGTCTGTGTCCCGCCGTGTGGGTCTGCCTGGTCCACGTGTGAGGTGTTTTTGTGCTCGGGCAGGCTGAGCGCTTCATTATTCATCGAGCCCCTCCCTGCCCCTCCTGCACCATCACCAAACAAGGCTCAGGCCGTCCCTGGTTGGTGCTGGACACTGAGATGAGGTCACTATCCATAGAAGGTCACAACCTGGCTGGGTGACAACACGGAACGTCCCTCCTCCATCAGCTCCGTCTCCCACAGGGTGAGACGCCACCACCTCCTCCTGCCTCCGAGCCTGTCGCTAGCCCGGCCCCTTCTGCAGCCAGATGACCCGCGCTCCACCACATGGAGCCCTGGGGACTGCGGCTCCCCGGGGACTTCCTGGAGCTCCTCTCTGCATCTGCTGTACCCCTGCTGTCCTCTCTGAGCCTGTTTCCTCATCTGCAAAGGGGAACGACCCCAAGGGGTCAGTGCGAGGAGGGGATAAGCAGTTGCATCCCAGCAGGCGACAGTCCTGCTGGGAGCCAGAGGCGCCTGGCACTGGGGAGCTGCTCGGTCCCACCGGTGTCCCTGTGTCCTCCCAGAAAGCCAAGAGGTGGGCAGGAAAAGTGTGGGTTTGGAACTGGACGGTCTTGGGTTGGAGTCCCACCAGCTCTGCAGCCATGGCCCAGTTCAGTCCCTTCCGCCAACCTCTGCGCTGTGTCCTGTGGCTGCCCTACCCGGCCACAAGCTCGGCAGCCTAAGACAACACATTTCTCCTCTCACAGTTCTGGAGGCCAGAGACCCAAACATCTGTTTCGCTGGGCCAAAGTCAAAGCGTGCCAGGGCCCTGCTCCCTTGGCGGCTTCAGGGGGAAACCCTCCCTCTCCATCCAGCCTTAGGGGTGCCGGCCTCCTTGGTGTGTGGCCGCACGCATCCAGTCCTCAAGGCCAGCGCCTTCCAGTCTCAACTGTCTTCACGGACCCTTCCCTGTGTGTCCAGGTGCCCCCCCCCCCCCACATAAGAACATGTGCGGTTGCACTTGGGGCCACCTGGAGAGCCCTAAGTTGCCTCCCATCACCAAAACTCTCCCTCAATTCCATCTGCAAGGCCCTCTTTCTCCTTCTGGCCAGATGAGGCACCCTGCACCTGTTCTTGGGATTAGGGTGTGGATTTCTTGGGGGGGGGGGCGGTGTTCCCTCTGCCACCCTGTGTCTGGGGAAGCAGGGTGAGGTGCAGGCTCTGGAGTTATCATGCTAGAGCATACGAACTGTCATACGCAGACCATTCAACACGTATGTGTCATTCTCCACCTTGGGCGCGGCTGGGGGAGACGCGGGTAGGTGACCGCGGCCCGCCCTGGGACACCCCTTTCTGAGCACCTCCTGCGCTGCAGCGAGCTCACCACGCGGCCTCAGTCTGGCTCTAATCCTCGTCCCTATTTACTATGTCCCTGTCTTCGGGAGGCCTGCTCCCCCGCAAAGGCTGCTGCTCACGGCGGCCTGGCATGACTCACACTGTCTCTCCCTCCGTGGAGAGCAGCCTTTTCAAAGGGCTGGCTGGGGAGGGAGCTAAATTTACAGCCGGCTTCCCGAGATCACCTGCCACGTCCAAATCGCTGCCATTTAATTAGAAGCCGGGGCACGAGGCATCCCGCCTCGGTCTCCGCTGTGCTTCTCCAGGAAGACGCAGGTGCTCGGAGGCCGGGACCCGGCGTGGGCGGGAGGAGGGGCTCCGGCGCCAGAGTGCCCAGCCCTGGCTGGACACGGTCCTCCTCCACCTCCTAAGGACCCGTGCCAGAGTCCCTGCTCCCATCTTGGGAGTTCATGGGGTTCCAACCCTCAGTCCCCATTTCCAAAATTCCATAAGGAACAGGGGCTCAGAGAGATTATTCACCACTCCCCACCCCCACTTCCCACAGTCACCCAGCGAAGAGGTGGCCCGGCCAGGATTTGGCCTGCTGGTCTGGCTCGGGCGAGTGGAGGACCAAGGCCTCCCGGCCCCGGTGCGCATGTCCGAGGGTAGGCAGGTCCTCGTCCTCTGAGCTCTGCTTTTATGTCTGGCCAAAGGGGCTCTGAAAGACCCTGGAGGACACTGAGCTTACCCGCTCGTTTCCGTATGAGCGGCCAGGCCTCTGCTCCCCACTCCTGTCTTGCTGGGGGGAGGTCCTCACTGCAGCCGTGAGGTCCTTGGGGCAGCACTGCTGGACCTCGTCAGCTTTTCCCACAGAGCGGGCCGTTAGGGTGAGTGGCCCAGTTCGCGATTTAGGGTGAGCTGGCAGCAAGGGCTCTGTTTTGTGCTGGGGACAGCTGATTCTGATGACAGGGAAAACCCCTGTTCTGTGCTGGGGACAAGTTGAGCCCCTCAGACTGCCCCTGCAAATCTGTCACCCCAGAAGCTTTAAGTCAAGAGCCACTCCCGCCCCCCAGGTTTCTGAGGGTGTCTGCCATCCCCACGGAGCAATGGGGATGAGGAGGAGAGCTGTAAGAGGCCCCAAGGCCACAGTGCTGTTCTCGGCCTACTGAAGCCTCAGCTGCCACACCTGTAAGCCATCCCTGATGACACCATCCCACAGGTAGCTCCAGACTCCACTCTGGGAAATTCCACGCAGGAAGTTCTGCAAACCTAGTAGGTGCCGTTATCACATCGACCCCTTACAGCAGCTCACAGGTGAGGAGCTGAGCCGAGAAGTGAGGAGCGGAGGTCACAGGTGAGGGGCTGAGCTCCAAGGTGAGGAGCTGAGGGCACAGGTGAGAAGTGGAGCTCACAGGTGAGGAGCTGAGTTCTCAGGTGAGGAGCCGAGGTCACAGATGAAGAGCTGAGCTCACAGGTGAGGGGCTGAGCTCACAGGTGGGGGGCTGAGCTGGCAGGTGGGGGCTGAGCTCACAGGTGAGAAGCTGAGCTCAAAGGTGAGGAGCTGAGCTCACAGGTGAGGAACTAAGGTCACAGGTGAGGGGCTGAGCTCACAGGTGAGAGCTGAGCTCACAGGTGAGGAACTAAGGTCACAGGTGAGGGGCTGAGCTCACAGGTGAGAGCTGAGCTGGCAGGTGAGGGGCTCAGCTCACAGGTGAGAGCTGAGCTCACAGGTGAGGGGCTGAGCTCACAGGTGAGGGGGTCCTCTGTAGCTGGTGCTCTCAGAGTTGGCTCTGTCTTTCCATGAGGCATCTCAGACCCAGCACACAGAAGAAATTAATGTGATGCGATTGGTGAGCCAGGCACCCCAGCAACAGGCCTAGTTCCATCCTGCCCAGCACTGCCCGTGTGCACACCCAGGAGTAGTAGTCACAGTGATAGTCAGGCTCACTGGCATGCACGGAGGCCTCTCAGCTTCACTGAGTGCTCCCGCACCATGTGCACCTTGCACAAACCCAGGGAGGAGGCCAGGGCTCGACCCTCATCTCAGAGCTGCAGGAAGGGCTCTCAGAGAGATCGTGTAATGGGCCCGAGGTCACACAGCTTAAGAAAGGCAGGGGCTGGGACCAGCAGTTAGCGTAATGGCTATGTCGCTGGACTCCCATTTAGTTGACCGTAGTTCGAGTCCCGGGCCCAGTGGCTTAAACTCATGCCGGGCACATGTGCGTGCGTGCCCAAGATCCTGAGAGGAGAACGGAGGAGAAGGGATTGCGGCGTGGCCATCCCCCCTGGGGGGTGATTTCTCGCTTTCTGTCTCTCTGTCTCTCTCTTTCTGGCGAGCACATGCGCCCTATAGCAAAAACCTCTTCCAAAAAAAAAAAAAAAAAAGAAAGAAAGAAAGAAAGAAAGAGAAAGAGGCAAAAACCTAGGACTTCATGCTGGCACTCATCCTCCTGCCCGGGCAGCCCCTTCTCGGAAGCCTGTCTTGGGAGACTAGGGTGGGAGCTTTGGTCTAGAGAGCAGTCATTTTAAATCCCCACAGGCAGAGTGAGGCCACAGGCCAGCATGGCCACTCTATGGCTGTGTGGCCCTGGACAGATCACCTCCCGTCTCTGAGAGTAAGCTCTTCCTTTTCTTGTGAACTAGGCTGCCGGCCACTGGGGGCGGGCAGTGTGCCTGCTCTTCTCGCCCCTGCCCTGGGCTGGGCCGAGTGTTGGCGCAGCAAACATCTGTTTTACTGATCTGCTAACCAGGTGCTCTGTGACCCACAGTGCCACTCAGGTGGTCTCCCTGAATCCCGACAACCACCCTAGGAGTCGCCTCCATGCATTCCTATTCACAGATACCAATCAGGCCCAGAGAGGTTAAGTGACTTGCCCAGGTCACACAGCTGGTAAGTGACTGAAGTGAGATTTGAACCTCCCCGGGCCCTGCCCCAAGCCCTCACTGTTGCCTTTGCCATAACAAGAAACAGAGTAGAGCCCTGGGATGGGGCATGCCCTGGCTCTGAACCTCGTGGCCTCAGTTTCCCCACCTGCTCCCCGCTCACTGCTGTTGAGCTTGCCGGCTCAGTGACAGGTCTGGCAGGCTCAGCCGACTGCTGGCTTCTGGCCAGCTCCAGGCACTGGGGAGCAGGTCGTCTGGGGTTCAACCGCGCCGGCCCTGTGGCCACACCAGAATCCCACTGAGCAGCCCTTCCCGACACTGCCGGCTACCTGGCTTGGCTTCAGCTTCCACGATGCCCTGGGTGGAAGAGCTTTGGTGCAGCTGTCCACATCTGTCTGAGTCTGATGTGGCGGGGCTCCCGGCTGCAGGGAAGCCAGCCGTGGGCTGGGCAGCAGGGTGGAGCCCTGGTCCTGGCCAGGTGGCCCTGCCTGGGTGGCCGCCTGCCAGTCGCAGCCTGTCCGCTGGTCGACATCTGCAAAGAATCAGAACCTCTGAGCAGCTGCCCGAGGGCCTGGCGGGGTGCGGCTGGGACGAGGAGACCGAGGGAGGCGTGCTGCGGTCACAGGCCCGGGACGCTGACACAGGCCCTGTCCAGGCTCCATGGCTCACCAGGTCAGCCGAGCCCTTCCTTTGGCAGAGGAAGAAGAAAGGAAGCCCCGCTTCCCGGAGCCTGTTTATGAAGGTCACGCCAGGCCCGGGGCTTTGCAGACGTTTCCTCATCCGCCCCAGCTGGCCGGAGTGAGTCGCTGACTTTTGCACAGTGCAGCGGGAATAGGAGGACCAGGGAGGTCACGTACATTGCCCGGGGCACACAGCTGATACGTGGAAGACGCTGCCTGAGCTGTGCCCGATGTCCGAGTTCAGCGCCTTTACCCAACATGCCTTCTCGGCTGGAGGACCGGAGCCTCACTCTGGCGTCGGGGAGACGCCCTGGTGCAGTCCTCCCCAGCCCGGACCAGGGCGGATCAGGCCTCTGGAGCCACTCTCCCCTGGGACTGGAGGCCAGGCCAAAAGGGAGGATGGGCTGCCTCTGCCCAGAACACCATGGGAGGATCCCAGACTACCACCTGCCAAGAGAGAACCCCAGAACCGTGGCCTTCTAGGGTGACCTTGCTCATGCAGCAGCACGAGTCCCTGTTGCAGATGAGGAAACCGAGGATCCAAAAGTCCGATGTCGTCCCCAAGGCCACCCAGCATATTGTCTCCTTGCCTTGTTCATGTCCTGTTCTAATGTGACAATTTAAAGTAGGCCCCGGCGTTGCAGTCAGACTCCTGGGTCTGCCTCTCAGCGGCAGCACATCCCTTGGACCGGTGACTTTCTTCTGGGACCCTCAGTGGTCTCATCTTTAAGTGGAGCCCCCTGGCGCCTGCCCCCCGCCCCAGCTAGCAGCCAGCACGTGCCGTGTGGTGTTCGCCTTGGCTCACAGAAGCGCCGTACCGCCAGCACCCGCCGTGAGCAGCACGCTGCCTGGGTGCCCTGTGCGTCATCCACAAAGGCGGTGACAGCTACTGTCTTGAGCCCGGTGTCACATGGTGCCACCCTATGCCTGTGACAGACGTCACCTTGGTTAGTGTGACGTGGCCATCCCCACGCCCACCTCCCAAACCAAGAAACTGGGGCTCAGAAGAGACCTGCCCGAGCTTCCGTGGTCAGGAAGCCGAGGTCCCATCCTCCCGGGCTGGGCGACTGCTGGGGAACAGCGAGGAGGGCAGGTGGTGAGCAGGTGGTGAAAGGCGACAGCGGCCAGGGGCCTCCCCAGAGGTGGAGCCACACACGGAGGGTCAGTACATGTGGGACTCTACCCCTGACCACGTGGGTTCATGCCCCGAGCAGAGGCTCACAGTCACCAGAGCCCTCAGACCCTGCAGCTCCGGCCTCGCAGCTGCTCCTCCCGGTCCCCTTCTCTTAGTAACCCCGGAGCACCTGCTCCAGGCCTCAGACTCCTGCCCGGACTTGTGCAGTAGCCAGCAGTCTCGGACTCCATTCTCTGCCCCTTGGTCCCTGGGCCATCCTTCAGATGGATCCCAAGGGCCTGTGTGGAATTCAAATCTGAGAGCACCCCTCTCCTGCTAGAAGCTCTTCTACGGCTCCCTGCTACCCCATGCTCCTGTGGATTCCGCCTGCCTCCCGGCCTCACCTGCCGACAGGCCGCCCAGGCTTGCTCAGCCTACCATTTCCCGAGGACGCTGTTCTTGTGCGCCTTCAAGCCCAGCGCTGTTCTCCCCCCGGACTGCCTGAGGGCAGACATCCGTCTCCTCTTCCCGGAGGCTTTCCCTGAGTCCAGTCCAGGCCCGCATCCTCTGGGCGTCTCCCCATCACAGCCCTGCTCACACTGAAGTGGCGCTTTCTGTGCCTCTGTCACTGCCCGAGTTCCTGAGGACCAGGCCTGCGTCCAACCTGGCATCGCCCGCCACACGGCCCGCCCTGGGCGGCCTTGGTGCATAGAGCCACCCAAGTGGCTCTCACGGGCCAGGCTCGGCCAGCGGGGGGTGCTGTGGCAGGAGACGGGGTTGGTGTCCCTGGGGGATCCCCTGGGGCTCCCCACACAGAGTCCGGCCCCGTCTGCACTTGCGCTGAGGTTTTGTTAAGAAGCACAATTGGCACGCCCCCCACCTTTCATTGTCACCTCCCCAGCGCGTCCCTAACTTTAATTAATTCTCCCACAGCCCTAACGGAGCTGCTCTTCCCTGGCAGATAATGACGTGCGAAGTCCCTTCCCGAAGGTGCGAAGGGGCGAGATTAATTCCACCATGCCATGAGGAGTTCTACCTCCTGGCCCATTCCAGCCCTCCGTCCTGCCCCAGACCAGCAGGTGGACGCGAGGCCTTCACCAAGGCCCGTAGTTCATTAATGTGATAAAACGTGCTCTAGCTTACGGCCTTGACAGCGTGGCTGTGTCACCGGGAAAAACAGCAAGGTCATTTTTTTTTTTTTTTTTTTTGAGAGGTTTTTGCTATAGGGCGCGTGCGCTCGCCAGACAGACAGAGAGAGACAGAGAGATAGAAAGCAGGAAATCACCCCCCAGGGGGGATGGCCACACCGCAATCCCTTCTCCTCCATTCTCTTCTCGGGATCTTGGGCACGCACGCACACGCGCCCGGCGTGAGTTTAAGCCGCCGGGTCCGGGACTCGAGCCGCGGTCGACTTCGTGGGAGTCCAGCGACATAGCCATTACGCTAACTGCTGGTCCCAGCAAGGTCATTTTTGTGGGAGCCTGGGTGAGTGGAATGGGACTGAACCTGTTTCTTGCAAGCTAGCTGGGTGAGCTGGGCGAGCTGGGCTTGAGGCGCTCTGGGAAACCAGAACTTTAGAAAGTGCCCCTCCTCTAGGGACCTCCCCTGATTAGTATGCTCACATCAGCCTCTCCTTTTGCTGATTCCCTGTGGCCTTAGAGTAGAGACCCCCTGCCTGGATGGGCGACTGCTCAGTGCTGGCCTGGCATTCCTAACCACACTGCAAATTGTTGCAACGCATCCAAACTGCTGTGTCTTTGCATCCTGGGAGTGGGGCAGGCACCTGGACACGAGGTAGATGGCGGATGTGGATGAGTGGAGGATGTGGGGGGGTGGGCACATGCATAGACAGGAAGATAATGGGGTGTGGGGTTGCTTGGATGGATGGGTGATGGATAAGTGGATGGGTGGGTGGCTGGATGGCAGGTGGTCAATCGGTGAGGGGTGGTGGGTGGGTGGGTGGATAGGTGAGCAGATGGTGGGTAGGTGGGTGGGTGAATGGCTGGGTGGATGGAGGTTGGGTGGGTAGATGGGTGGATGGCAGGTGGGTGGATGAGTGAGTGGATAGGTGGGTGGGTGGATGGCAGGTGGGTGGATGAGTGAGTGGATAGGTGGGTGGGTGGATGGGTGGGTGGGTGGATGGGTGGGTGGGTAGATGGGTGGGTGGGTAGATGGATGGGGGATGGATGGGTGGGTGGAGGTTGGGTGGGTGGGCAAGTGGATGGGTGGGTGGATGGCGGGTGGGTGGGTGAATGAGTGAGTGGATGGGTGGCTGGCAGGTAGGTTAGTGCATGGCGGTGGGTGGGTAGATAGGTGGGTGGATGGAAGGCCGGCAGATGTGTGGGCAGATGGTGGGTAGATGGGTAGGTGGGTGGCAGGCAGGTGGATGGGTGGGTGGGTGGTGGGGGTGTGGGTAAGCGAGTAGGTGGGCGGCTGCCCAGGGAGGCAGATGTGCATGTGACTAGGTGAGGAGAAGGGAAGGCTGGGCTGATGGGGAGATGGACAAGTGAGTGAGGGAGTGAGTGGGTGATGGCGGTGGCGGATAACCTACCTGCAGCCAGGTGGGTTAGTGGGCAGATGACAGGGTGGGGGATTCGGGCCGACGATAACAGCAGCAACCCTAGTGCACCCACGGACAGCACCCTGCGGAGCAGGTGCTGTCCCAAGCATCCGGGTGTCAGTCAGCCCACGTGCCTAGTTACTCCAGGGAGACGCCCGGGGGTGTGAGATGTGCGTGTGGCTGGCTGTTGGCAGACGCTGGATGGTGAGGTGGCTGGCTAGGTGTGTGTTTGGTAGAAAGGCCACAGGTGCTTGACCAAGCAGGGGTGTCAGATGGGCTGGCAGGTGAGGGTGGATGGAGCTGCAGGACAGAGGTCCGGGGGAGGACCAGCATGGCCCCAGCACCACCACAGGGAGGGGATTTCTGTCCCTGAGTCCTGCACCAGGAAGTGGTCTCCCCTGGGCCACTGCCCCCGCACACACCCTCATTCAATCACCCCTCGGAGCACCACGTCTTCACCCCTCCACAGCGCCATGTCTAAAGTCCCTGACTTCAGACACCACCACCTCTCGCTGGCTTCTGTCCCCTCCCTCTTTAGCTGTCCTGACCGCCTCACATGTCCCCTTCATGCGGTAACCAGAAGGACTTGCTAAGACAGTCCCAACGGGCCTGTCTTTCTGCACTGCTGTCCCTGACTCCCGGGAAGCCATGCCACCCTTCCTGGCCATTCGGTGTCACACTGCCAGCGCCATGGACACACCAAAGGCCCGTTTTCCCCCGCATGCCAGGTTCTTTCAGGCCCATGTTCCATGGTGCCTCTTCCAGGAAGCCAGCCGCCTCTCCCTCCAGCTCAGGGCAGGGAGCCTCAGATCCGTCTTCACATTAGCAGCGTTTCTAACCTGACCGGGCAGCCCATGCCTGCCGCAAATCTGAGCGTCGCCTCCTCCCCTATGAAACAGTAGAGAGGTTCCCGCATCACAGGGGCCTGAGGACTGAGCGAGGTGTGGACAGCGCTAACCACACAACTCACCAACGGCCGGCTCTGGCGCCAGTAACAGCGTGCCTTCCACCGGGCAGCGTAGCCCTCAGAGCCGGATGGGGGCTTTTTTCAGATTTGTCGTTACATGGGCTAAATGTTTCTGGAGGCCCCTCTAAGTGCCAGGCTGAGTCCTGAGAACTGGGGACACTTCAGTGATAAGGACAGCAAATGGCACAAGCCAAGGGACCTTGGGGCTGAATGCCACTTGGGCTGCCTCTTCTCTGTACCCATGAGGTCCTAGCCTCCTGGAGCAGGGCAGCTGGTGGCCCAGGTGCCTCTATCATGTTGTGGAAGACCGCATATCAGATCTGCCACATGGACAACTGTTCGTCCATCTTGTTCCCTTGCCCTAACGTGGCTGTCTGCTTCTGTAACCCTGCTTGCTCTTCCCATGAGAAAATAGCTTGTGCTAGCCACACAGAAAACCATGTCCGGATGACATCCTGTACCTGCTCCTGTCTTCGCTAACTCGCCCAAAACCCTTTTGTTTAGCAATGGAACTGCTTACATGGAAACCCCACTCCCCTCAGAAATCATTAACCTGCTTGATTCAGCTGCTGTAACTGCTTGCACAGAAACCCCTGGTAACTGACTGCCTATAAAAAGACTGCTCAGACTTCGGTTGGGGCTACAGTTATGACTCTTGGTCCCCCCCACCCCCGAGCCTCAGACTGTAGTCGCTGGCCAGCTGATGAAGACTCCCTTTAAACTGAATCTGGCTTTGGCGGTGGTTCACCCGGTGGCACGCTACAACAATGTGTCTGAATCCGAGTCACTTCTGTCCCCTGGGGTAGGGACAGGGGTGACCGTGCTCCTCCATAGTGGGGCCCTGCAGGACTAAGAATAACCTGGGGGCGGAGCACCCTCTCCTGTGTGAGCAGGGATGCAGACCCTGTCCCCCGCAGTGCAAGCAGCTGCTCCTGGCGTCTCTGGGCCCCGGCAGAGCCTGGCCAGCTGTTCCGGCAGGCGCAGAGCCAGAGGCAGGAGGGGTTCCACCTTCAGATGTGCTGAGCCAGCACTGGGCTATCTCAGGTCCCGCCGGGTGTGGGGAGGCGCCGAATCCCGCCCAGCCACTTACTAGTGGTGACCTTGAGCCAGTCCCTGTCCCTGAGCCCTTCCCTAGGTGAGAGATCCATCACGGCCCCTGCTTCAGGGTTTGGAGCCGGCTCCCAGCTCCCATCTGATGCCGCCCTCGCCTGGTCCCGCCTCCACCACCCAGCTGTGTCCAGCACTCAACTGGCCTAGACCTCCCCATTCTCTAACGACCCAGAGCACGCCCCCCCCCCCCCCCCCGACCTGCGACCTCTTCCAGCCCACTCTTCCCAGCGTATGGGGCGATGGCCCATCTCAGCGCATGGTACTGGGGGAGCTACACGGGTGAAGTGACACACAGTGGGAGCTTCCGAAACACAGAGTAGGTGCTCGGGGCTCATCTACCTCCCACCCAAGACCATGCAGAGGCGCCAGCAGAGCTCAGCCATGCTTCCTCCCTGGACAGGCTGCTGAGGTGACTGGCAGGTCCGACGACCTCTTGGGCCACCCTGGGAAGAACATGGCTGTGCTCTGTGTCTCTGAGGGGCAAGGCTGGGACCATGGGGGAGACACCTAGCTCTGCACTTTTCCTCAGTAGAGAAAACCATGGCCACTCTGGTACCTTGGTCAGGAGACCCCACGGCAGCTGCACTGGGGTGGACTCAGAGGAGGAACCCCGGCTCCAACAACTGGGCTCCCCCTCAGCCAGGGAGCCCCTCAGTCCCCGGGCAAGCAAGTCAATCCCCCCTCTGCTCTCTGGGGCTGTCGACAGTGATTCCCACGTGGAAGTTCAGCGTCCACACGGGGGTTTCAGGGCTGTGGTAGACTCAGCACACAGGCCATGGGTGAAATCCAGGCCTCGAACCCTCCTGGGCTCCCCTTGCCCACGGGCAAGAGAGGGAGGAGGGAACCCACACCTCAGTCCCCTGTGCCCGCTGAGGCCCTGGCCACCAGGGCTGGGACGAGAAGGACAGGAGGCCAGCACTTCCTGCTGGACAGACGCCGATGGGGTGGCCCTGATCCCCGGCTACGGCGGAAGGGCTGGGGCTCAGCCTGAAGGGCTGCGGGGCTGAGCTTAAAGGCTGTGAGCAGAATCAATAAAGCAGGTTCGGGCCGAGACACCCAGAGCTCCCGCAGGTGACGGCCTCGCCACAGCCGTGGGCTGTTTCAGGGTGAGCCTGTTTCAGCGAGGTGTGTCTGAGGCTCAGAAAGGGGAGGTGGCTGCCTTCGGTCACCCCCAAGCTGCTGAGGGGACCTGAGTGGCTCCGACTGCTCCTGCCAGCTCCCTGAGGCTGTTATCTGGCCGCCTGGTCCACACAGGCCGATTGCTCAGGTAAATCCGTGTCGCTGTTGACCCCTGGCCCAGAGCTGGCCTGCTGGGAGCCTGGGCCTGGCCAGCTGGGCTCTGAGCTCTGCAGCCCCAGTGGGGACACCGACACTGCCCAGAGCAGCTGTCAGTCACGAGTGTTCTCCTCGGGGGCCTGCGGAGGTGAGCGGCCAGGGCCGTGCCGCCCAGATGTCTGCTGGCTGGTGGTCTTCCCCAGGGCCAGGACGGCCTTCCCTGGGGGTCGGAGCGGCCCTTCCCGGAGGCCAGGATGGCCTTCCCCGGGGGTCAGGACGGCCAGGACGGCCTTCCCTGGGGGCCTGGACGGCCTTCACTGGGGGTCGGAGTGGACTTCCCCGAGGGTCAGGGCAGCCTTCCCCGGGGGTCAGGACAGCCTTCCCCGAGGGTCAGGGCAGCCTTCCCTGGAGGTCAGGACAGCCTTCCCCGGGGGTCAGGGCAGCCTTCCCCGGGGGTCAGGACAGCCTTCCCTGGGGGTCAGGGCAGCCTTCCCCGAGGGTCAGGGCAGCCTTCCCCGGGGGTCAGGGCAGCCTTCCCCGAGGGTCAGGGCAGCCTTCCCCGGGGGTCAGGGCAGCCTTCCCCGAGGGTCAGGGCGGCCTTTCCTAGGCAGCTGACCTGTGTGCTCCCCAGGCCCTCCGTGTGGTCTCCTCCACCCTCCTCCTGCCACCCAGCGGCCTCGGATGTAGCTGTGATGAGGGCATTTCAGCTTCAAGGTCTCAGTTTTTGTTTCATTTTATATTTTAGGAATTATTTATTTCGTTTTATTAATTATTATTATTTTTAATTTGTTATAGGGCACGTGTGCTCACCAGAGAGACAGAGACAGAGACAGAGAGAGAAAGCAAGCCTCTGGGTTTCAGCTTTACCCACACGCGCCCTGCCCACCTCCCAGGAGGGAGAATTCTCTCAGGACATGGAGGGCGAAAGCACCCTCTCAGAGCTGCTCTGGACGGCTCCCTGGAGGGAAGGTGTCAGGGAGGCGGGGGTTCTGGGTTATAACAGCCTTGACCCCCTCGTCCTCTCTGACCCTGGATGGGCCACGCCAGGTCCTCGGGTGCCCAGGCCCAGGCTCTGCAGTGGGTGTGGGCTGGAACTCGCCCACCCTGTCCATCCCCACCATGGACAGATGCCCTTCCTCTGCTCCCGCCTGGCACTGCTGGCTTGTCGCTTCCGGCCACCTCTGCCCCCGCGTGCCCATGGCTGCCCAGAGGTCTCCCTGCCCTGCTTCCCTCCCCCGGCTGAGAACACAAGGTTTTCGCTGCCCCCAGCCATGGTGCCCCCAGTACAGGGCAGTGAGACCTTCTGCCCAAGGGGCCCGATGTGGTGCACAGGTTCCCCAGATGCAGGAAATGAACAGGGACCCCCCAGTTCTCAGACTACTCAACCAGGCCAGGGAGCAGAGGACATTCTTTCGGGAGGAAGCTGCCATCCCCCGTGAGTCTCCAAAGCCTCTGTTGTGTGTCCGGGCCCGGAGCTTAGTAGGTCCTCCGTTAAGTCCACTGAATGGATGAACTCCCAGGGCGCTGCCTTCGGGAGCAGCAATGGCCCAGGGTTCCCGGGAACACCCAGCTTCGGAACGAGAGCAGGGAGCCCGGCGTGCTCTGACCCTGCCGGGGTTCCCTGTATTTTATTTTACTTATCAGAAATCAAGCCTGTGTCAAGTACTGTAATAAATCTGAATTGGCCAATTAAAGCGCAAGGAAGAGAGTGGCGCTTTGTGGCAATTAAGCCGAAGCCAGGGGAGGATTTGGAAATATCGTGAACCCTTCTGCGGCTTTCTCAAATGGGGTTTCTATTCATAGTGAGTCCGCCGTCTTTGTTTCATTATTTCCGGGGTTTTCTTCACGGTGCTTCTCCTGGGTTGCCTGATACTGTTGTAGAAAGCGATTCCAATTGTGAGAATCGAGGACTGTTTGTTCTTGCTGGCCTGGAAGCCAGGCTCGGGAGGGTGGGGAGGACCCTTGGGGTGTGATGGGAACTGGGATTGCTGGCGCCAGATAGGGTAGGGAGAGGAGCACGCCCAGGTCAGAGGCCAAGGCCCCAGCGGGGAGCCTGGGGTGACCCACCCCCTCTGGGGTCTCCTCTCCCGGGTTCTCCCCTTCTCTCCCCTCCTCTGTCCCAACCATGCCAGCCTCTTTGCTGGCCCGGGGCCACATGAAGCCCACGCCTGCCCCAGGGCCTTTGCACTGGCTGCCCTCAGTCCCCGAAGTCTCCACGCAGCCCTCTTTTCCTCCGAGTCTGCGACCGGCCCTCTGCTCAGGGAGGATCTCTAAGTGGTGCTCCCTGCCAACTGCTCTGTTACTCAGACTGACGCTCGAGAGGAGGGAATGGACCCGGAGTTCTTGAGGAGAAGGAAGAGGGGCTCCAATCTGGGGGCCAAGAGAGGAAGGGGTCAGGACACCCGCTTTCTGGTTGGAGGAACGGAAGGGAGGGTGGCACCATTTGTCTCACTGGGGACCAAAGGGACACTACCCTGATGACCAGAAGGTCATCCAGGAATCCGACCCCTGGCACCCACCTGGCACCCGGCCTGACCTCCCGTTGAGTGCTGCCAAGGTAGCTGTTAGGGGCTGGATTTTGTCCCTCCCTGTACCCCAGTTCCTCTCTAAAGCCCGAACCCTCACTAACTCAGGACACGACTTTGTTTGGAGATAGGCTTGTTTCTGATGTCACTAGCTAGGATGAGATGGGCCGAATGCCCCGAGCCAAGGCAAGTGTGTCCTCGTGAATGGGGACAGTGGGGCACAGAGCCACACACCCAGGGAGAATGCCTTGTGAAGATGGACAGAGACCGGGGTGTGTCTACAAGCTAAGGAATGCCAGAGACTGCCAGCCAGACCAGAAACCAGGAGAGATCTCCCTCAGAGCCCAGAGAGACACCCCGCTGACCCTGACCTTGGCCTTCCGGCCACCAGAACTGTCAGACGACACTTTCCCTTCATTTAAGCCACCTGGATGGGGTACTTGTTATGCAGCCCTGGGGGACCATACTGTCACCGGCTCAGACGAGCGTGTCTCCAGCCCTCCCCTGTGCTGCCCTGTCCAGGCCTGTCTCATGTTCAAGGGAAGCCCTCACTCCTCAAGGAGTCGCTTCTCCGACTCTCTGGTTCATCATTTGAAAAATTAGGATAATAATACCCACCGCCTACAGCTGTCACTGACACGAGCCTTCATTAAATGCGATAGAAATGCACCTGGTTTGTAGTAACGCGCGGTAATTGGTGGTGGAGTGATGTGGCAGTTATTTTTATTGTTATTACTAACAGTGTTACAATTAGCTGTCCGACGCCACGTCCGAGCTGGCAGTCCTGGAGGTGAAGTGGCCAGGTCTCTGGCCCTGCCGAGCGCTGGAGAGGAGTTTGCCTGCCTGCGTGCACTCGCTCACCCACGACGTTGTCCTGCCTTATGGCCGCCTCTGGGCCCCCGCCCTGACATGTCAGTCCCCAAGGATGGAGCTACAGTGAGAGACAATGGAGCGTGGTCAGGGCTCTGATGACAGGAGCGTCTCTGGGTCCCTGATCCAGCCCGGGATAGGACAGCATGTGCAGGACGACTTCTCGGAGCGTGTGACTTCTGAAATTGGGATAACAGGAGGAGAACCCATGCATCTGGGCTCCCGGCTCCTACACCCTCTGGCTGTGCGACCTTGGGCTGGCCCCTTGACTTCTCTGAGCCTCCTTGCATGAGAAACGGCAGCAGGAGTTGGCAGGCTGCTGAGCCCATCCCCTGGGAGAGGCTCAAAGTGTCACGTCAGCTGAGCCTCCCTTGTCCCCAGGCCCTGTCTCAAAGCTGGGCACGGTAGGGCCACAAGTTCCCTGCAAGGTGTTCGGGCGAGTCGGGCTCCCTGCAGGGACTTTCCTGCCAGCCCCAGGAGCTGTGTCCCTGAGGATAAGAAAGAAACTCCGACCAACTGACCCGTGTCACAGCACCTGCCCTGCCATTCGGTTCGGGGAAAACTAGACGCTCAGCCAATCCCGCTGAGGACCCATGCCCTGCGCTGCCGAGCCTGGACGTCCAATAGCGTCCTGGCTCCTGTCGTTGGGCTTGGGCTCTGTGGCTGGCCACCTGCCTGTCCTTTTGAGCACTGAAATAGAGGGATAAATGAGGATCAGGCAGATGTCGCATTTCAGAGTTGCCGCTGGCCGGCCACCTGGGATTCTGCTTCCCCCGCTGGAATTGGAGACAGCACATCCCAGCAGCGCAGTCTTTCTTTACTGGCAGATTTAAGGCCTCCTGTTAACAGGACTCAAAGAAAGAAAAAAATAAAGAAATGCACTTTCGCTGAGTGCCTGTTCCGGTCAGGCTCTGTGCTGCGCGTGTGGTGTCGTCCGTCTTCCACACCCGTTCTCCAGCTGAGAAGCTAAGGCGCAGGGGGCTGAGGGGGGCCGAGGGAGGGCGGGCCGGCGGTGCGGGCGTTGTTCTCAGCGTCGGGCTTGCTCTGAATGGAGCCGCGCACTAAGAGTTCTGACCCGGCGCCTGAGGAGTCAGCAGGGACTCTTCAGTATAGGGAAGGAATCTTGAAGGCCATCGGCCTGTCTCCGCCTGCTGAAATAACTAACCTCAGATCTGGGAAACCAGCAGAAAGGAGGAACAGAGGGACAGAGGGAGACTGGAGAGGGGAGGCTGCACCCGAGCTGGAGTGCCATGAGCAGTGACCGCGACGACGCGTGGCTACCCCGCCACATCAGGGCTCCACGCCGCCCAGCGGATGAGCAGCTCACACACCTAGATGACCAAGGGGCCACAAGACATTGTGTCCAACAGGTTTTCAGGAACCGAGCCCGAGCTGCAGGTTGCAGTCGTCAGAGACCCGGACCCTTCCACTGGGCCTGCGTCAGTCACGAAAGGGCGACTCTCATTGTAGAAATGGTGCGGCACCTGGCCGTGGAGACGGAGAGGACAGGCCACCAGCCGCCCGCGGAGCCCTGAGGAGGTTCCACAGCTGGAGCATTGCCATCCACACCTGGCTTAGTCTTGGCCAACTCTACTTTGCTCCTGTGGCCTTGATAAGCATTGTGTATCTTTAAGCCTCTTGCAGAGACGAGAAACTGGCTATTCTGCCCTACCCTGCAAGCCCCCAAAGGAAAGTGTCTCCCCAGCAGCGAGTGTCCCTGATGCCCTCACCTTGCGACCCAGTGGGAGAGGATAAGAAAGAAACTCCGAGCAACTGAACGATGTCACAGCGCCTGTCCTGATGACCAGGCCCCCTCCTCGTCTTGCCCAAGGCAGTGACTAACTTGCTCTTTGCGTTTAGACGTGTGGTGGCAGTGAGTAAGACTAGTCTGCCTCTCCCTGGTGTTAGTCCTGAATAAAGTCCTTTCTCATCCACCAGCTTCTCTCTGTCAGAGTGGTAGTGACACGGGCCTGATCTCTGGTCCTTAGACGAGCGTCTTTGCCTGCTCTGGCACCACCCACCCTCACCCTACGGCTCAGGCCAGGTGGAGGGGAAGAGCTTTCTCGATGGAGCTGCCAGGAAGTGAGTGTAAAGGGCCTGGGGCAGGCTGGTGACAGCATGAAAAGCTCCCCTGTTTTGAAAAGATGTTCCCACACCTCACAGCCTTCAGAATGACCAACCCGCAGCTCAGTCTCATTCTACTGGTAAGAAATGGGGAGAGTGAGGCTCCGAGAGGTGGAGTGGCCAGCCTGAGTCCCCCAGCCTGCAGGAAGTACGGCAGAGATCCAAGTCCCGGGCCCTCGCGTCTGACTCCCTCGTCCCTGTCATCAGGGGCTGCTCAGGGTGGAACACTGGAAGGCATTTCAGGGGCAGAGAACGGCTTAGGGTCAGGCTGCAAGGTGGGATGAGGCCTGAAAATGAGGTGGTGTGAGCGTCGGGGGAACACCACCAGCCCAGGAGAGCCGGGTCAGGCCATGCCCACAGGAGCACGGTCCCTCAGGCAGGTCCCGGCACTGCCCTTCTGGCTGCACCGCTCGGGCTGTGAGCTGACACCCTGACTCAGTTTCTGTTACGTGGGAACTTGAGTGGCATCTGCACAGAGACGGGACTCAGGAGTTATTAGTCCCCACAGCCTGTGGCCGCCCTGGGGTCTCAAATGCACTTCCCCGCAGTGGGCCAGCCCCATCGACCAGGGAAGAGCTGCTGCTCCTGCTACTGCAGCTCCAATTACTGCAGCTCCTGCTACTGCAGCTCCCACTTACTGCAGCTCCCGCTACTGCAGCTCCCACTACTGCAGCTCCCACTTACTGCAGCTCCCGCTACTACAGCTCCCTGCCTGCGGACACGGGCGATGGGGGTGCAGCAGCTGCAGCCCTGGGACCTGGCCTGAGGAATTTGGAAGGCGGGCCAGCACCCTCTTCCATTCCAGCCATGAGTTCCTGCTGTGTATCTCAGGGACCTTCTAGTGGGTGGGGTGGCTGGCAAGGTGCAGGCAGGACAGCACGTGGGAGCCAGACGTGGCCCCAGGAGTTCCACCAACTTCCGTCTTGACTCAGTCCTAGAATAGCCAGGGCTCCAGATCAGCCTCAGCCCCATGAAGCAGACTTGGGAAATGGCCACGAATTGGCATGGCCAGAGTTGGCAGGGCCCCAGGCAGAAGGAAAAAGTAGCCTGGAGCCTGGGAACTGTGTCCTGAGTGTGAGGCTGCCCTCCCCCAGCATGTGCTCCTCCAGGCCCGGGCCGTGCCTCGTGCCTTCCATGGACCCGTCCACAATCCGACAATTTGCAGACAGTGGCTGTGTGCCCGGTAGGCACTGGGCGCAGGGCGCCAACCAGATAGGTTTCAAGTTCTGTACTCAAGCTGGTTTCAGGGCCCAGCTTCCGGCTGGCTCCTGCAACCCCCAGTCATGCAAATGACCCTATCATGGCCCCTGGAGGCAGCTTCTGGGGCATCGGGAACTTCCCGGCCATTTGGGGAAGCTGTGCTGTCTGGTAGAAAGCCGACAGGCTGGGTCCCATCCTGCCACAGCCCCGCTGACTGTGTGACCGTGCACAGCTAGGCCTCTGCAGACCTGGTTTCCTGGAGGGCAGAGCGAACGACGAGGTTCAGGTGTCAGGGTGTGCTGAGATGCGGCCCTGGGTCCAGCAGCATCGGGCCCCATGACCTCGAGAGCAGTGATCAGTCGTGAGCCCTGGGGGCTGTGCTGCGACCCTCTCACAATCCCTGGGTTGGAGTCCCGGCCCTCATGCCCCCAACTGTGACTGTGAGGGACTTCGAAACAGCTGTGGAAAATGGAACTGAAGTACGAGTCCGTTTGGTGCTTTGAATCCACACAGTTCTTCCATAACATGCGCCTCTCAGGCATCATTCAAAGACCCAGGGCATTTGAAGACAGGGCCTTTCAAAAGGTGATTAAGTTAAAATGAGGTCACCTGGTGGCCCCGATCGCCTGCGTCTGGCAAGAAGAGAACAGGACATCCACACAGACGGACATCAGCAGAAGATGCCGTCACAAGCCCAGGAGAGAGGCTGAGGAGGAACTGGCCCTGCTGACGACTCATCGCAGACTCGGGCCGCCAGGGCTGTGAAGACGCACTTTGCTGCTCGAGTTGGCAGCTGTGCTGCTTTGCTTGTCGGGACCCCAGCAGACAAGCACACCCAGGATTGTCAGACCCCCTGGGGCTCATCCCCTGTGGTGTCCCAGCTAGGGGACCCTTACGGCTTGTCTGGAGCGTGGACGGTTTGGGGCCTGAGCTTGTCAAAGCCAGCTCTCCACCCAGAGCAACCCAATCCAGCTTCCTTCCATCCTCAACAGCAAAGCCAGAGCCGGCCCCGGCCTCGCAGGCCCCGGACAGCGAGGCGCGGGTAGGCACCTCTGGCTGCGAGGGCGTCCACGTTACCCTGGTGGCAAAGCCATTGGAAGCAACGTCCGAGCGAGCCCCGGCGGGTCCATTGCAATCTAAAGCGGCACCCACAGGATGGGTCTGAAACACCCTGATGGTGCCTGGGCAAAACATGCTCTTCTTAAGTCGTCACATTCATTTTTCTTACTGCCTTAAGGAAGGGAGATGTTTTATCCCTCTCTTACACGCGGGGCCGAGGAACGTGCCCAGGGTCACGTGGCCAGCTAGCCGCAGAGCTGGGGCGAACTCACAGAATGAAGGGGCACAGGACACAAAGTGAGCCCCGTGGAGGTGACAGGGTGGGGACACCAGGGGACAGTCATGCTGGGTCGGGCCGAGAGATTTGCAGACACTCCCCCGAGTTCCCTTCACGGTCTTGGTAGACTCGGGCCAAGGCCTGTGTACCGCCCCGCCTGTGGGTCACCTCCTCTGGGCACCCCGAATCCAAGGCTCCCCTCTGGCCTTGGACTCGGGGGTGATCATGGTTTGTGTCCTCAGGCCTGTTGTCTTGAAGGCAAGGACTTGCGAGTGCCCCCGCACCGCCCAGCCAGCATCCCCACAAGCTCTGCACAGAAGTGACCCACGGCAGCAGACAGAAACTCCCGCTGGCCGGGAGCCACGCCCGAGCCTGACACACGCTGACTGTCATCAGGTCCACTTTCCAGAGGAAGAGACCGGGGCCCGGGGGCTAAGCGACTTGTTGAGGTTCACGGAGGCGCCGGGATCACCCGGGCTCTGAGCTCAAGTGTGTGAGAGGCTACCCCGCCTCTGCGTGTGGCTGTTGAATGACTAAGTGAGTGAGCGGCCGTGCCACTCACAGCGCTGGAGTCTGGCAAGCCCAGCAGCCTTACCGCTCAGTGTCCTCGGCTGTCAGACGGGCTTCCGTCTCTCCCCCCGGAGCCGCCTCGTGTTTCTGGGGAGATCCGGCCTGACACGAGAACCAGCAGAGGCTCGGTTTCCAGTTGTGTCGACTGTGGGCTTTGTGGGGAAGGGAGGCGGGGACCAGCTGGGGCCACCCACAGCTCCTGGGCCTGGCTGCGGTCTGAGGAATGACCCGCAGGACTCAGGCCCCTCCAGCCATGGGGACTGGCCCGGCCCTTCCTTCCTTCCCTCTGGCCCTAGCAGCTGGCTCAGGGCGCCTCCCTTCCGCGTCTGCGTCAGGAGCCCAGGGTACTCCCAGACCAGGCGGGCTCCCATCCAGGTCCCTCTGCCCAGGACAGCCCTGATGGCTCCCAGCCCTCCAGAAGGGCCGGGCTGGGCTGGACCAAGGACACCAGCCCGGACCATAATGAGGGTTCCCTGCAGAACGAGAGTCCGTGGTCGGCAGCGGCGCCTGGACGGCGCCCAACCCTCTTCCAGGGATTCCGGGAATCCCGCGCTGGCTCCCTGTCTGAGGCTGCTTGAGTCAGCACTCAGCCTGTCGCCGCTGTAGGCTGGCCAGGGGACCAGCCCCGCGTCAGGGGAGGGCAGAAGTGGGAGGGCAGAGCCCAGACCCGGAGCCCCGTATATGGGCTGGCTCCCAGCTCCGCGTCTTTGCTGAGGACTCCGAGGCTGCGGGCCAGCCCTGGTGCATCTGTCAGTCACCGAGGCAGTCTCTCTGGCACCGGCTCACCCCAGCCTGCCAAGTTTGTGACAGGTGGTGGCACTGCCTGCACCCCACCTCCTGCTGTGGGGTACCCATCCTGGCCAGAGACTGGGGATGAGGGCTGAATGACTGACAACCCCCAGGTTAGCACTCCAAGGACTGTGCACAGGGGGCGGGTCCCTGACGCCCCCACTGCCCTCTTCATCCCCTCCCCCAGGTACGGAGGGCTCCTGGTGCAGGATGGGCCCAGGTCTCATTTCACGCCAACTCGCATTTGCAGTCATTCATGGCGCCCCGGCCATGCCAGGCCCCGTCCGGCAGAGCTTCTGCCTCAGAGACCTTTATCGGGAGCAGCGGCCTCCAGGCCAGCAGCTAATGCTGAAACCAGGGAATATGGCGTGATGAACAAGCCCTGGAAGTGGGATGTGAGGGTGCACCTAAGCCTGCTCCAGAGGCCAGCCCAGGCCAGCCCCTGGTTGCTGGGGTTCAAGCAAAAGCCCCAAAGACAGCATCTGTGGTTATCAGTGGTGTCCTTCACTGGGGTGTGAATGGAGTCAATCTAGGAGGTCAGCCTGGAGGAAAGGGCCTGGGTGTAACGTGGGAAATGCAATATGTGTTAGTAGCTGCTGAAGGAGGAGGATGGGGATGGGACCCCAATTACCCTGCACATGAAGAGTGTTCCCTAGGGACTCGTGTCTCCTTCCTATATGCCTGAGGGAGAGTCCAGGGTACACTAGGAGAGTAGGACAGGCTCATTCTTTCAGCCTAGTTAGACCTAGGAGAAAGGCTGGGTCCTGGAAACTGGGGCAGACGAAGCAGGCACTGCCCACCAGGGGCCCAAGGGAGGGCCTCTGAAGATGACTCAGGAACCCGACCCTCACTCCCAGCCCTGTCTGTCCAGGGATCCCCACTCCCCAGTCCCTCCTTGCCTCCTGGCCTGAGCCCAGCCCTGCAGGGGCTGAACCACAGTGAGCCCTGGAGGGACCAGGTGGAAGAAAGGGACCCCGGGCCTCGCTGAGCCGTGCTGGGCGGGAGCTCGGAGTTCCAGGAGAGTGAGCGTCAGTGAGAGACTTGCCTGGACTCCGAGTTACCCAGAGTGCTTGGGGAAATGACAGGACGTGTCTGCAGCACCATGCCCGGGAGGGAGGATGGGGGCCAGGTGGGGTGAGGGCCAAATCAGTTCCCGCCCCCTCGCCCAGAGCCCCTGGCTTGGGGTCCCTCTTCACCCACTCGGGGTGAAGAGCATTACCGGGTGCTGTGGTCTGCAGGTGCCCGACATTTGTACTTGAGACTGCAATGCCCTCGTCGGGAGGTGGGGCCTTTGGGGTCAGCAAGGTGGGCCCTGAGGTGGGCTTAGTGCCCTGAGAAGAGGCGGGATCTCTCTCCCTCTGTCCCTCTTTCCTTCTCATGAGGACACAGCAAGAGAGCAGCTGCCTGTGAACCAGGAAGCCCTCACCAGACCCTGAACCCACTGGCCCATCTTGGCCTCGAGGTTCTCTGGGAGAAATAAAGTTCTCTTGTGAGCCACACTGTCCCTGGCACTTTGTCATGGCCAGTCGCTGGCCAGTGGTCAGAGGCAGCAGATGCCGGCCCAGGCTATGCAGAGTGAGGCTGCCGAGGAGATAGCGCCATGGGACAGAGTGGGACCCTCCCTCCGCTGCCCTCCTGGCATGCAGGCCTCTCTCCCCCACGCCCCTCGCAGTGCCCAGGGCTCCTGACACTGGCCCGTTTCAACGGGTCCTTCCAGCCTGGTCAGGGATGCAGGGAGGGGCTCGTCTTCCACGGCTTCAGCCTGTGCCCCGGAGTAAAGCCACCTTCTCGTGGGGGCTGGGGGCCGGAGGAGCTGGCTTGTCTCCAGCCTGTGTGCTGCCCCCAGCTGCCGGGCGACACGCCGCTACCAGCCAACACACACGTATGCACACTCACACATGCATGTGTGCCTGCATATGCGGGCACGTGTTCATACACACACTCACATGTGTGCATGCTCTCACAGGTGTACCTACATGCGTGCTCAGACACATGTCGATGTGGGCACACATCCACACATATGCACACTCACACACTGGCACACACTCACGCAGGCATTTGGCCAGTTTGTTCTCTGTAAGAGAGGGACCACTTATTCCTCAGGGCCTCGGGGTCCCGGTTCTAAAACTCGCTGCAGTCTGGACTGCTGGCCCCAAAGGGGCCAGCCCGGTGGAAATTGGGGGGAACTCCGCCTCCGACCTTTGCTCCGGCGGATGCCCCGGGTTCCTCCACAGGCCCAGGTGCACAGGCGTCTGCACCACTGCCGGTGAGACACACCTGGGGCTTCCCAAAGGCGTGTGCATTTGCAGGGGCAACTTCATCCAGCCTGGGGCCTCCTGCCCGGCTCAGGTTCCCGGGCCACATTCCTCCCACTGCCCCGGCAGGCGGAGGCCACGCTCAGCTCTATGCCACGGTCACACCTCAGGGCTCTCTGGGCTGGGTTCCTGCTGCTTCTGGTGGCCTGTGTCGACCACGGGGAGGCCCAGGCCTTGGTCTGGGTGCCCTCAGACATGGACATGAACAACCATCAGCCTGGGGCTTTGGATGGACGGATGCTAGCCTGGCGGCTTTGAGACCCGGCAACCCACAGGACTCACACAGGACTAACTGAATGTGGGAATGAATGAATGGGTGCCTTCTGAAGAGTGTGATGAAACAGTGATAAGGTGACAGCAAAGCACTCTCGCAGTTGGCCGCCCTGTGCGGGTCCCTGCTGCTGCCACCACCGGCTGCCCCGTGAAGTCTCTGCCTCTGTCACCACTGGCCGCCCCATGCAGCTGTCACCGCCGGCCACCCTGTGAAGTCCCTGCCTCTGTCACCGCCGGCCGCCCTGTGAGGTCCCTGCCGCTGTCACCGCCGGCCGCCCTGTGAGGTCCCTGCCGCTGTCACCGCCGGCCGCCCTGTGAGGTCCCTGCTGCTGTCACTGCCGGCCGCTCCGTGCGGTCCCTGCCGCACTTTGTGTGAGCGAACCCGTGTCCCCCTCTGGGCTCTCTCGGTGCATCCTGTTATCAAGCTCGTTTTCCAGGTGGAGCCAGCAGGGCACACAGAGGCTGCAGGACTGCCCGAGGTTGCACACCCAGCTGGCACGCGGCAGTTAGGACTGGACAGAGCGGCTGCGCCGCCTGAGCTGCAGTGCTGCCTCTGGGCAGATGCGCCAGGTGTCTCCGGGCACATGCCCGCCATCCTGACGGTATGCGAGCGGTGACACGGGGCATGCACCCAGAGCCACACGCATTCACACCCTCCGCCCGCAGCGTCTGCACTGCCCTGTGGACCCGCACTCACAGGTGGAGGAAACCTACCTCCAAGGAGTCCGTCTCTAAGCAGGAAGCCTCAGAGGCCCAAGAAAGGCAGCTGTGTGAGACATTGTTGAGGAACCACCCACCCACCCGCAGGCCCAGGCCACAGAGCCTCCCACAGTCCGGGGCAAGCACAGGGTGGGGCGAGAGGCCTGGGCTCCAGCAACGGCGCCAGCAGCCGGGGTGTGGCTCCGAGTGCACTCGCTGGGAGCCAGGCCGGGTTCCAGTGTTTCATGCCACGATCTCACTCCATCCTTCCCACGGCCCAGGATGGAAGGATCCGAACCGCCACCAGACGAGGAAACTCGGCCGTAAGGGGTCAAGGCTCCCAGCCCGGGTCAGGGGGAGGGAGAGGCAGGCAGATGGAGAGCAGAGCCTTAGGCTGCCTGCGGGGCTGCGACTGCTCCTGTCAAAGGCATCGATGACTCAGTCTCCCCATGGTGAAGGATCCTGAGGTCGCATCGTGCTCCTGAGGCATGACTGGCCTCTGGCATGCTGGGACCCCACTCCTCCCACTTACTCCCCTTCAGGCCCCGCTCCCTGCACTGCCCACTGCCCAGTGCAGCCTCGTCCCTAGAGCTGGACACCCACTCAGAGTGGGATCAGCTGGTTTTAAGGACTCCTCAGCAGGCTAGCAAGTGCCTACCCCAGCACACCCTAGTAACAGAGGCCGGCCCACAGCCGCTGTGGTGGCTGCTGCAGGTGCATCGCCCTCCCTCACAACGCATCACATCTCTCCCCATCCTAGCACTCTACCCCGCTGTCCTCTCTGTGAGTTGTCCTCCCTCTTTCCTCAATCTGTGTAGCTCCCCCTCAGCCGACACTGACTTGGGGCCTTGCTCTGTGACTTGCTTTGGCTAAAAGGGCACAAATGAGCATGACACATGGAGAGGCTTGGAAAGTCTCTGTGTCTCAGGGTCGGCCTTCTGGATGCCCTTGGAACATCATAGCCCCCAAGTGGATGAACTTGAGCTAGCCTGCTGAAGAGGCCACTCAGGAGGTCAAGGTGCCCCAGGCAGCAGCCACCAACCACCAGACATGTGAGTGAGATCATTCTCGGTCATTCTATCCCCAACCAGCCTGCTAGCTGACCACAGAAATAAGAGAACCCTAGATAAATGAACCAAGCCCAGCCAGACTCAGAACTTCTCAAGCAACCCACAGAATCATGACCTAAAGAAATCACTGTGATTTTAAGCCACAAATTTGGGCCGGTTTGTTACACAGCAGAAGCTAGCTGACACAGTCACTAACATTTAATTTAGGGATCAAGAATTGTGTACAAGTGTTCAAGATGTCTGCACATCAGGAGAGTTGTTTTTGGTGCAGACTTCCTGGAAAATACTCTTCATAACAAAAGCCTAAGTTGCTAAAACCCACTTGGTGTCTTGGCACGAGCCTGAAAGAGTAGCTGATGGAGGAGCAAAGGTGTCCAGATTCAGAGACAAGGTCATTTAGTGACTTGTCAGGTGGCAGGCATTTGACAGCCTCTAGTCCAGGAGGTGAGCCTGCCAGCAGTGTGGTTAGTGAGGAGCACATTAACAATGAACATTCTCTGGAAGAAAAAGTCAGGCTTCTGACAGAGGAAACGACCACTCCAGCAGGGAATAGCTCAGGACAGAAAACAGCATGGCCCCCTTTGGACCCAGAAATAATTCTCTTAGTTCAGGGACTCCTCAATCCGTAGATGAAAAGAAGGTACAGAAACTTCGTCTTGTTGTGTGTACTTACACATGGCATGTGATAGGGTATATTTATAGATATTTCAATTAGTGATCTAATACAAACCATGTACATAATTCTTATTTTAGAGCAACACACAAAGTCCTAAATTAAAAAATACCCCAGACACTGTGACAGATAGATACAAGGGGACTTTAAAAAGTTTACATAAACATGGAATTAAAATATGAACTTGCTGCCAGAAAACTTTAAATCCATGCATAGTTTTTTCTTTATTTCTTAATTCGCCAGAAGATACATGTGCTCACCAGAGAGACAGAAAGACAGAGGGGGGAGAGGAGAAACCATCCCCACTGAGGGTGGTCCACCATGATTCCTTACTCTCCATCTCTCCCTCTTTCAGAATTTCAGGCACACACACTCGCATGTGTTTTTTAAGCCACTGGGTCTGGGACTTGAACCATGCTGTTGGCCATGTGGGATCCAGCTACCTTAACCACTATGCCACGAGCTGGCCCAGTTTTTCCAGAATATACATTTTTCATGAACTTTTTGAAGACTTCTTGTATCTGGTCTGGGAACCCACCCTACCTTTTGATGTTGTGGCTTCCTGAGTAGGTGAGAGAAGGTAGAATCCCTTCCCTAAAGGAAACAATTTCACAGGTGAGAAAAACTGAGGCTTACAAATGTTTCCCCTGTGCTTTGTTTCTAGTAATGTTGTAGTTTCAAGTTTTACATTTAAGTCCCTTAATCCATTTCAAGTTAATTTTGTATATAGAAAACATAGAGGAAATACTTCAGGACACTCATCTAGGCAAAGATTGTTTAAATAAGACCTTAGGAGCATGGGCAACAACACCAAAAGAAGCAAATGGGGTTAAGTTAAAGAGCTGCTGCACCACAATGGAAACAATCAGTAAACGGGCAACCTACCGAATGGTAGAAAGTATTGGCATACTATACAACTGACAAGGATTGACAACCAGATTATACAAAGAAAAAAAACTAACAAACCTATTTTAAAATGGGTAATAAATCTTAATAGACAATTCTCGAAGGAAGACATACAAAGGACCAAAAGGCATATGAAAAATGTTCAACATCTCTAACCATGAGGGAAACACATATTGAAACCGCAATGAAGTATGGCCTCACTCCAGTTAGAACGGCCATTATAACAACAAAGAATAACAAGTGCTGGTGAGGCTGGGGGAAAGGAGGAGGCTTGTGTGCTGTCAGTGAAAAAGTAAATAAGCTGCTATGAAAACAGGACAGAGGTTATTTTGAACCTCATCAACCCATCTTTTCTGGTAGGGCAGATAGGTTAGGATTAATCATTTTGCCAGTAGAAGAAACTGAAGCTCAAAAAAAAAAAAGTGATTTGCTTAATATTACATAAAAAGTAAGTGGCAGAACCAGGCTGGAGCCCAGATACGAGCTGGCTAACACCAGGGAGCCCTCACACGGGAGTTCAACAAACACTCACAGAGAACTGCTTCCGTGGCAGGGGCTGTGCTAGTCAGAGGGACACGGTGGAGCCAGCTCTTTGTGTCCCTTGTGGGGGATGGGCAAATGGGCATCGCAAGCGACACTGTGGAGGCCTAGCGAGCAGCTCAGTGACCCAGGCTGGCCTGAGCCGAGACACAAAGGGTGGGTAAGGAACCTCCTGGTGTGTGGAGAGGGTGGAGAAGAACCTCTTCTGGCTAGGAAACAGCTTGTGCAAAGACCTGGAGGCAGGACCTGGGGTATATTTGAGGCAATGAAGGACTTTTTATGGCAGCTCAAGCCAGGAGTGTGGGGGGCAGGGGAGGGTACTGGGCAGTCAAGGACTGGCCAGAATCTGCAGGGCCTCGTGGACCACGAGATGTCTGGTCTGTACCTGAGGGATAAGGGGGACCTTGAAGGGGTTATGTGGGTGGTATCACCACGCTCTCAAGTCCTCAGGTTGGACCCTGGGGACTCTCTAGCCATCTGCAGCCCAGGTCCCAGGGGCACAGAAGCACTCAGGGCATTTCTCCTGCAGCATGCAAACCAGATGCTTGGGCTGTCACCACCCTGGCGATGCTGCCAGTGCGTCCATGTCCCAGGGGAGCCCTTACAGACCTCATAGGTGCTTTCCCTCCTTGGGGACATGAGTCAGTCCCTCAGGGGCAGCAGCAGGCTGGGCGCCCAGTGCAGGACCCTGTGGTGGAGGTGCAGCACCTTCTGCAGCCCGTGAAGTGACGGAGCACTCCCTCTCACGGTTCAGTCATAAATGCCCACAAAGCCACTGCACTAGGTTGACCAGTGTCTCCCAGCGGGCCCACCCGGAAACTGCAGATGTGATAGCTAAGATGAGGTTGGACCTACATCCAGTGATCTATGCCTTTATAAGGAGGCAGTGTGAGGAGGCTCAGAGACAGGGGAGAAGGCCAGTGGCAGGGAAGTGGCCGCTGGACTGAGGCAGCTGCAGCCACACGCCAAGGGACGCTGGCTGCCCCCAGGAGCTAGGGGGGGTGGGCAGGGAGGGAGGTCCTGGAACCTTCAGAGGGAGGCAGCCTGCAGACTCCTTGAGCTTGGGCTTCTCCTGAGCTTCGAGAAGACAGGCGCGCTGTGTCAGCCCCCAGTTTGTGATCACAGCTCCCAGCCCCAGCTCTGGCCCATGGGCCCGACTTGCTGACAAAGGGCCTGCTGTGTGGAGTTCGCTGATTTTCCAGACACCATGACCTGAGCTCCTGGCCTGTCTTGGTGAATCCCCAGTATATATCACTTCACCTGGTGAAGCCCCATGGTCAGGGACTGTGGTCACATGACCTGGGTCAGCCAATCTGAGGCTCACCAGGACTTAGGACTTAGCAAAGTGGACCTTGTGAGCAAACAGGCAGGCACTGCTAGGGGCCGTCATGGCGGGGACTGTGCCACTGGCATGTCAGTGCCAGTGTGAGTGTCAAAGGCTTCTTGGCGGCTGCTCCCGTGGCCAGCTCTGTCTGCATCCCGGGCTCTCGGCCGCCCCCAATGCCTGTCCCCTCCCTGGCTGGCCTTCAGGTTTCTGTGGATTCTGAGCCCCCAGCTCTGTTTCCTGTGAGCAATTTTTGGTGTTTGCAACAAAACCCCCAGCTGTCAGCCCCTCGCAGGGCTCTACCCACACATGGTGGGGACAGAGGCCTTGACACGACCTCCTGGAGTCCCACAGCAGCCCAAGGGACTGCCATCACTCATCATAGCTGGAGGGACTCAGCTCAGAAGTGAGGGGACCTGCCCAGGGTCACAGGGCAGGGAAGGGCAGAATAGTTGGGACAGCTGGGACCAGAAGCCAGATCTCCAGCAATGGACGGCGAATTCTCCCTGACCCCATCTCCTCCTGTCGCCTTCTTTCCAGGAGGCCTGAGGCTCCTCCACCACCTCTGGGGACAGTGGCTCCAAGCCTGACCCGTGCTGGATGCTGGGAGCTGGAAGTTGGGGCAAGTGAATCAGACTGTCCCCAAGATGCTCACATCCCGGCGGGAGCGTGGAGACAGACACAACCACAGCCCACCAGTTGAATTCGTTAGGGAGGCCTCTGGAGAAGAATCGTTCCTTCTCTGGGAGGCTGAGGGAGGGTAATCCTGGAGGAGACAGCCACGCAGTTTTGAGGGATGAATAGGAGTTGGGTGGCCAGGATCTGGGGAGGCAGTAGAAAGTGATCAGGAGCTTGGCCATGCAGCCGGAAGCTTCTGGAGCCTCAGGAGAGAACCAGAATCCAGGGTCCGCAACCTCAGCCTGTCGCCCTCAGCCCATGCAACACTGCGGTCTCCCCTCTGATGTCACCTCCCAGCCCTCCCTGCCACCCAAACCACCCACGGTGCCCCTGGAAAATCTCCGGACAGTTCCTGGGCAGGGAGTGCCTCCTAAGCTGTGCCTGGCCTGGCCCAGCACCCCGAGAGCTCACACCGCCCCTCGGCCCCTGCCCTGTCCAGTCACAGTCCGCAGAAGGAGCGTCGGAGCTGAGTGGCGGCTTGCTTGCCAGCTCTTCCTACGAGATCCGGGGAGCGAAGCAGCCCAAGGGGCTAGCATGGGGCTGGGGTCAGTGAGCCCGGAGCTGCAGGTCCGGGGACCATCCTTTTGCTGCTGATCTAAATTCTATGTCTGCCTGAGGGAGGGGCCAGGGAAGGCCCAGCCTCCGAGGGACGCTTGTCTCCAGCTCCCGGCAGGCTGCTGTGAACGCAGTTTAGGCCCGTCACCGGGAGGCCTGCCTCTGGCACCCATGGTGCTGAGCTGAGCACTGACACAGTGGCCTGGCCAGGAGTGGCTGGGGCTGGGGATAGCCAGGAACCCGGCAGTAGCCTGGTAATAGCTCTGGGACTTGCCCAGGGACCCAGTTAGAGCTGGGCCCGGGGAAGCCAGCTGCCGAGGGGCAGGTGGGTTGGGGCCTGGGTGCCGCTCCAGCCTCTGCTAGCCAGCCGGGTGCAGGGCGGTGGGTGCCCGTTGCCTTTGGACCCGGGGGACACCAGTTTCACCACAGCTCATTGTTCAAGGTTTGCTTTCTTTAGTTAACTCGCTCCCTGGAAGCCGTATCTCCGTCTTGGTTCAGGAAAGGCAGTGACGACTCCATCCGTGGGAGCTCTGACTGCAGGGGTGACAAGAACACCAACCAGGACCACGCAGAGTGGTCGGGCTGGAAGGGGTGGCACAGGCGAACCCCGAGGGGAGGCCAGGCAGACCGCGGTCACCAGGACCCCTCGGCCGCCTGATAGCCACCACGACCGTCTCTCTCGACTTGTCTACGGCTGCCGTCTCCACTGTCAGTGGCCACGTGGAGGCTGGCATGGCCTCGCACCTGCCATCATTCCTGATCGTGTGCATTTTGTTCTTAGTTTTGCCAGAGGACATGCGTACTCTCCAGAGACACAGAGAGAGAGACAGAGAAAGAGGGAAATAGAGGAAGCCTCTTGCTTGGGGAATGGTCTCACCGTGACCCTCTCCCCTCCCTCCCTCCCCGTCTTTGGGGTCTGGGCAAGCACGAACAGGAGCCCGGCGTGTTTTCAGTCCTCTGGATCCAGGACTCGAGCCGCACAGCCAGCCGTGCAGGATCTGGCCGTCCTCAGCTCCACGCCACGCTCCTGACCTCCCAGTTGGAGAAGTGAGACAAAAGACAGGAAGCGTCTGTGGGAGCCGGGGGCAAGCGGGGAGGCAGCCAGCACTCCAGGGCCAGGCGCCCGCAGAGAAGGCCAGCTGGCCGAGGGGAGGCCGTCCCTCCTCGCCTTTGCCTGAAGACGTCTGCCGGTTCTCAGGCAGCCATTCTGAGCCAAGAGTCCAAGCCCACAGCCAAGCAGGGATGGCAGCTAACCAGAACCCCGGCTGTGCTCGGGGCTGGAGAGACGAACCTAGGAGTTCGGGGGTTATCGGGCATCCAGGACTTGAGGATCTAAATACCAATAGAAGGGAATTAATTTCCAAAGAGGTGGCTGGAGGTTAAGGCGCTGGATCCCACAGGGCCGACCATTCAGATCGAGCTCTGGACTTGAACGGTAGCTTGAAAAACATGCCTGGCCTGTGTGTGTCCCGAATCCTGAGAGGAGAGTGAAGGAGAAGGGACTGTGGTGTGACCATGGTCTCTGGGGATGCTTTCTCGCTTTCTCTGTCTCTCTCCCTCTCTCCCTGGCAAGTGCATGTGCCCTACAGCAAGTTTAAAAACAACAAAGAAGCAAGCCCCATACTCAGGTACTCAGCGCTCTTGGAGCAACTCATCATTCCCTAGGCAGAATGAGCCTTGCGGAAAGTGGCTGCTGGAGCCTGGAGACCCGAGCAGACGTTTCAGCAGATTTATGGTGAAGGAGCGGAAGGGTTCGCTGTGGGGTGGGGCCTCGTACACACACCACAGTCCTCACTGAATGCCTGAAGGTGGCCACACCCTAGGAAGGGAGAGAGCCAGAGGTCCAGGACTGAAAAACTCAGCGTAGTGTCCACACAGGCCCTGACGGGATTACAGTGGTCTCTTCATAATCCAAACACTTTCAGAAATCAAAGTGAATTATAGCCACAATCTACGGAGACTGCACAAGTGTTTATATAATGTCCGTCACGTACTAGAATAATTGCCAGGACAGGAACAAGAGAACACAGGCAAAATAAATGTCCCACTGGGGACCCGAAGAGTGAGCTGTCACATCAACATTACTGTGAGGGCCACGTTCAGGAAAATAAATGAGAAGACGAAGAATTCCCGCGAGAAGCTGAGGTACACCTAAAAAAGAAGCAAATAGAAAACCTAGATCTGAAAAATAAAATGAATGAAAACAAGGGCTCAGTAGGTGGAATTCAGAGCAGATTGGACATGACTGAATAAGCTAACTGGAAAATAAAGAGCAGAATACAACTATATTGAGGCATGAAGTGACAAAAAAGGACAAACAGGCCCAGCTGTGGTGGCACAAGTGGTAGGACAAAGCTAGGGCCACGAGGGAGACCCGGGTGTGGTTCCCAGACCAACCTAGACAGGCCAGGCATGGAGGTGCATCTATAATCCCGGTTAACCAGACGCTAGGACAGAAAGATCGCACAATGGTGAGGCCTCGAGGACATGCTTTCTCTACACCCCTCCCCTCATTACAAAAGGTGGTGGTGGGAGCTGTGGTGGCACAGTGATAATGCAGCTCTGCAATGCTGGGCCCACTGGGGAGGGTTCTGGGGTCATGCTCTAGGATTCCCTGAACATGCCATACTGGTCTGGCTGGCGGAGGGTAGGGTAGATTGCAGCACGAGGGCTGGGTGGGGACTCTCTCTCTCTAGTAATTTTTCTGTCTCTCAATTTCTCTCTCATGAAATAAACAAATAAACTTTAAAAAAAGGTAAAATACAGAGAAGTTGCTAAAAGATAAATAAGAATCCACTAAAATATCTAATGATTATATAATTAGGGGAAGAAAGGGAAGAACAAGTAATTAGGCAGAAATAATAATGAGAAAGATAATTTTCAAGAATTTTTCAAATTTGACAAAAGACATCAGACCAGATTTGAAGATGATAATGAACTCCCAAACTGCATCAACATGTATCATAGCAAAACCACTAGGAACCAAAGGAAAAGAGAGAGGCTCCAGGGCAGCCAGGGGAAAAAGACACATTGTTTTCACTGGAGCCACAGTAAGACAGACAGGCGACATCTCAACAAACATAACAAAAGCCAGAAACTATAGAACGGTATCTTTACAGTGTTAGCTTGATTCAGCCATTCCACATCGCACACATACAACAAGACATCACATTCTACCTCATAAAAATATATATTATTGGGTGTTGATAAAACTTTGTTGGAAACATGTAAAAAGAAAATGAAATAACTACCCACCTAGAATTATATGTCTTATGAAAAATCCTTCAACAATAAAAGTAAAATACAGATATTTTCAGACAACTAAAAACCTAGAGAATTTATATGTAGTGGACTGTCAAGAAAGGAAATACTATAAAATAAGTCATTCTGGAGGAAAGAAATTTATCCTGGACAGAAACATAATAATAAAGGGGACATGAATAGTCTTAGAAGGAGGAAATATAACAACAGGTCGGCACAGCAGAACAATATGAAAAATACATGGAAGGGGCAAAGTGAAAATGCCCTGAGACCCTCGCATTTTTGTATTTCTAGAAAATGGTCCAAGTAGTAACTTAGACAGCAAATCAAAGATAGATACCTTCATCTCTACAGGAACCATGAAGAGAATAATTGCAGAATATATATCTAACAATCTGGTGGAAGGGGGAAATAGAAGAATAAAAAAAAAGCAGATCCTTCTAAAATAAGCAAAGTAAGGTGTTGAAAAAACAACCCAATTGTCCTCGAAGAGATGAATGCATTGAAAAATTGTGGGACATATACACTATGGAATACTACTCAGCCATGCAAAATGATGAGACCCTGGCATTTGACTGAAAGTGGCTAAGTATAGAAGATTTAACTGAGTGAAGCAAGTCAGACTATGAAAGAGAAGCATTGTATGTCCTCTCTTAATATATACCAAATTTCCACACTCTCCGACAGAAACTGAAAGATTGGAAGGCATAAAAACAGGGAGAACAACTGAGGATACTAGAAACAGTGTGGTAGGAGGGTGGACAATGGGGGTTGGTAGGGGGAAAAAAGCACAAAACATTTAATGGACACAAAAATGGAATATTATTTGCTGATGATAATGTTTATAGTATATTAATCTTTTGACTGGATTAAGACACAGTGTACTCACACTGGGAAAATCCATTTTGTATGCTGTAGAGATGTACAGTGATTGAATGTAAAACAAAAAAGAAGAACATAAAAGAAAGAAGAGAATAAAAAAGTAATACAGAATATGTGGAATAAACAGAAAAGAATATTTTATTAAAAGACTCAGAGTATCTCACTGAGTTTTAATTGATTTAGTTGGTTTTTGAAACATCAACTGTTTGCTGCTTAGAAGAGACATCTTAAACAAAAAGAGAAGCTGAACTAAAAGGATGGGCAAAGAACATGCAAACCTTAACGAAAACAGTGGGCTTAGCTATAGTAATCTCAGGCAAAGTAGAAAAATAATAAATAAGATAAGGAGGGACATCTGATAATGACAAATTGTCAATTACCAAGACAATAAAGGAATCCTAAATTTGTATGGCCCTAATAACTTAATATCAAAATTAAATAAAGCAAAAAATGGACAGAACTAAAAGGAAAACTAGACAAAGCAGTAATCATACGGAGAGATTAATAGAGATTAATATATTTCTCTCAGTAGCTGATGCAATGAGCAGACATGAACTTAGCTGGGATAGAGAATATTTAGACAATAAGATGAAGAAAGCTGAGCTCACTGACCACCCAGAACACTGTAAAACAGCAATAGCAGAACTCATATTCTACCAAGTATACCCTGGTAGCCTCACTGATAAATTCTTCCAAACACTGAGAGAAGAGATAATGCCAATTATACACAAATGAAGCACAGAATAAAAAAGCAGGAACATTTTCCGATTCATTTTCAAGGCAGCACACAGCCCTCGTACATGAAGCTGAGAAGGACATTGCAATCCTCCTATGATGGGATCAGCCCTTCTCACCCCTTGAGTCTCGTGACTTCCCTGATGGATGGAGAGTTGTGGAATTGTGTTTATGTGATTTGAATGTAAAAAAAAAAGAAAAGAAATGAAAGAACAGAATAAAAAAGAAACACAGAATATGTGGAGTGAACAGAAAAGAAATACTTTAATTTTATAAATAAGAAATCCAGCACCCAGCCCTCTTACTCCTCTGATCCCTTCTGCCCCTCCTTCTCGCTCTCCTTTCGGGACAGCTGCTCTGGAATCCAGCCACCATGCTGTGAGGGAGCCCAAGCTACGTGGAGAGCTTGCGTGTGGTTGCTCTGAAAGCTCCTGCTAGGGCCCTGGTCCACAGTCACGGCAAGCTCCAGGCATGTAAGTGAAAGACAGCGTGCGATTCCTGCCCCTGGACTTCAGGCTTCCCACCTAAGCCTCCAGACAGTGGACGACAGAGGCAGGCTGTCCTAATAGGGTCATAATCCATTAGAGATATGATTATTTTTGGTTTAAACTGGCATATTTTGGTGCATTTTATTATGTGGCAATAAGTTACTAATAAAATATAGAGGCTAGTTAAAGATGCAAAAATCATTTTTTAAAATTTTTTTTTACTTTTTTTTTTTGGAGAGATTTTTTGCTATAGGGCGTGTGCTCGTCAGACAGAGACAGACAGAGAAGTAGAAAGCGAGAAATCACCCCCCAGAAGGGATGGCCACGCCGCAATCCCTTCTCCTCCATTCTCCTCTCAGGATCTTGGGCACGCATGCACACATGCCCGGCGTGAGTTTTAAGCCACCGGGTCTGGGACGCGAACCGTGGCTGACTAGGTGGGAGCCCAGCGTCATAGCCATTACACTAACTGCTGGTCCAAGATGCAAAAATCTTAAACGAAATAAGATGGAATCTACCTATATATATTATGAAAATTGTCAGAATCAAAATGGAGTCATTCATGGCAATTTGTGTTAAATCCTGAATAACTGAGCTGGAGAAGGCCGTAGAGGGGGTGTGGCTCTCATGCAAACATGCCTGATAACGAGAACTGCCATGAGGCCTCTGACAGAACCGCAGCAACCTGACACAGTGACTGTCACTGGGAGGACGTCTCCCGGAGGCTGCCCGTCCAACCGATGTCAGTGATGACACCCAGATGAGGGGTGCTGCCAGCTCTCCCTCATTACCCATCCTGGGACAATGGTGCAACGTCCTCCCTTGTGGTGTTTGCCTTTTTCCTGAGAGATTTCTGCTATCGGGCATGTGTGCTCTCCAGAGAGACAGAGAGATAGAAAGTGAGAAATCACCCACCGGGGAACGGCCTCTGCAATTCCTTCTCCATTCTCCTCTTGGGGTCTTGGGCACACACACACGTGCCTGACATGAGTTTCAAGCTGCCGGGTCTGGGACTCGAACTGCAGTTGGCCACATGTGAGTCTAGCACCTTAACCACTACACCACCTGCTGGCCCTGGTTTTTGCCTTTTAAAATGATCCTAAAATCTGTAAGACCCTGGTACACATACCCAGGGTGGCTTGGATATGGTGCAGCTCAGGTGTCATCTTCAACACTGGCCCAAATAAACTCGTTTTGCTTTACCCACTTTGCCTCAGTTTACCTCTCAGGTTGACATTTCTGGTGACCGTGAAAGGGCTTCCAGCAATGCCCTGACCATTCAGCGTTCTCTCTGATCTTGGCCCTGGGCAGCAGCATGGCCTCTCTGAGTTCCTGCCTATCCTCAAGGATCGTGGGTATGAGGGTAAGTCCTCCTGGATGTCAGACTGCCAGGCCTCTCTCTCTGGTTGAGATCTCGATAAGACTTTCTTAGGGCTTTTGGTTCAAACCCTCCTTTTCCTTGGCCAGCAAGTGGGGTAGCATAGTGGTTGAGGTGCTGGACTCCCACATGGTCTACTGCAGTTTGAGTGCTGGACCTGATGGCTTGAAAATCACACCAGGCACATGTGCATGTGTGCCCCAAACCCCAGGAGAATGGGGGAGAGGGGATTGTGACATCACTACCCCCCGGGGGTGATTTCTCACTTTCCCTCTCTCTGTCTCTCTGTCTCTCTCCAGTGAGCACATGCACCCTGTGGCAAAAACCTAAAAAATAAAAAATAGTAATAAATAAACCCTCCTTTTCCTAAGAACAGGCAGGGATCTGCCTCATGGTGAGTCCTGCTTCTGCCTGGGCAGTGGGAACTCCGCGTGTGAAGGTCGGGGTTTAATGTGGATAGTTTTTGCTGGGTTTGGTTTCCTTTCTGGCTGGGTTTTTGCACACTGTCAGCTGGTTGTTTTAAATCTGGGACTTTTTGGGAACCAGCAGTTAGCGTAATGACTATGTCGCTGGATTCCCACGTAGTCGACCGCGGTTCGTGTCTCGGACCCGGTGGCTTACAACTCACGCCGGGCGCGTGTGTGTGCATGCCCAAGATCCCAAGAGGAGAATGGAGGAGAAGGGATTGCGGCGTGACCATCCCCCCTGGGGGGTGATTTCTCGCTTTCTGTCTCTATGTCTCTCTCTGTCTGTCTGGTGAGCGCACGCGCCCTATAGCGAAAACCTCTCAAAAAAAAAAAAAAAAAAAAAAAAAACTGGGACTTTTTTTATCTGACTGAGACCAACTCGTCTCTTCTGGTGAATTCATTTCTGGCTTCCTTTTTGGTTACGCACATTTGTAAATAATTTGGCTCTTCTACCCTGGCCTCTTTTCTGGATGTCTTCTGAGAACAGAGAAGATACAGGATTTTCTTTACTCTGGGGACGTTAATAAGAAATGGAGAGAGAGTCTAAGGTTCCGAGGCGTGCCGTGACGGCCTTTCTTCTGGGTCTCCAACGCGCTGTATGAGAGTCTGTCCGCATGCTCATTCTTTAAATCACCGAGAAACTTACACCATGGATAATCTATGGCCTTAATGAGAATCATTCACAATCGAAATTATAGAATTAACTTGCAAAAGCTTTTCAGTTCTCTGTCTCTAACTCTGTTTTTTTCCTTTTTCTACTTTGAATCTGTTTTTGTTTGTTTGTTTTTATTAAGATAAAATTCCAGGTTGCTTGGCGATTTTGTTTTTCTTACACAGCTCAGTCTTCCTAACTAAAATGTCAACATCTAAGAGTTAACTCCTAAACTCATGTGAAACTGAAAAAAAAAAGATTAAATAAATAAATAAAGAGTTGCTTAAAAAAAACAAATATGAATACAACTTTACCCAAAACTTTGATCCACAGCCTTAATAAGATCAGGACAAATATGCATGTATACATATATGTGTATGTGTGTGTATATATGTATATGTGCTTTGAGGGGTTACACACAAGCATGTAATAAGTTACATATATGTCTACATGGTAAAAATTCTTTAAGAAATTCTATTCAGTTAGGCTTACCGGCAAATTAGTCCTCATACAAATTAATCCAAATGCTTTGCAATGTCATGTGATTTAAGTGTATCTTTGATGAATAAGCTGATTTCAAATGATAACTAACTTTGTCTAATTCTCAGTTTTCTTTTATTTTTTAATGAAATAATAGATAATCATAAAATATCCAAGTCATTTCTAAGTAAGTTAAAATACTCTAACATGAAGTTTAAATTTACCTACTTTTGGCTTTAGAAAGATTTTTTTGTTATAGAGCACATGTGTTCACCAGAGAGACAGAAATTGAGAAATCACTCTCCAGAGGGGATGGCCACACCGCAATCCCTTCTCCTCCATTCTCCTTTTGGGATTTTGGGCACGCACGCACAGGCACCTGGCGTGAATATCAAGCCACTGGGTCTGAGACTCGAACCGTGGTCAACCACATGGGAGTTCAGTGACATAACCATTACCTCATCTGCTAATCTCTAGTTTGGCTTTTTAAATTTTATAGATTCAAGAAAATATTTGTATCTATTAATAAAATTGTCCTCTTCTAGCCTTAAGAAATTGTTCTGAGAGAAAACATGCTCTCAAAATTTGTAGACATGTAGCCATTAACAGTTGGTATGACAATTCTAAATTGCTTGTTTCCTGAAAATTAAGGTTACTAAAACAGTTAAAATGTCAAATTAATATATGTAAGTCTATATACAAAGTATACAAAAGAAAATTAAGCTGTGTGTTAATGAGAAAAATTATAAGTCAGGCACAAATGTGTTCTTTATTTAAAAAATAATTTTGTCTAATTTAGAGGTTAAGATTGTCTCTAAATGAAATTTATGAAGACAATAAAGACAAGGCAGAAGTTAAGCTGTAAATAAGTAAGAAAGAAGTATACATTTCTTTAGGTATGAGGATGTACTTTTGATTAAATAAACAAAAGATGAAAAGGAAAAGAATTTTTTTTAGAGAGAGAGAGATTTTTATTATAGGGCACATGCACTCACCAGAGAAACAGAGAGACAGAAAGCAAGAAATCACCCCACGGGGGGGTGGGGGGTGGCCTTGCCACAATCCCTTCTCCTCCATTCTCCTCTCAGGACTTTGGGCACTCATACACATGCACTTGGCATGAGTTTAAGCTGCCAGATCTAGGACTTGAACTGTGGTCAACTGCGTGTAAGTCCTGTGATATAACCACTATGCAATCTACGGGTCCCAAGAAATTTACAAAAAAGAATTTTGTGTGGTACAAATTTTGTGCCAAAGCAAAGTAATGAAATTATTCCAGAATGGGAAGTTGAAGAGACAAAACTCAAAGTTTAAGCCAGTCACTAAAGGTTTGAGTAAGTCTTAAAGGGTTTGAGAGAAGTTACAAAGATATGAAATGTATTTTTTTTTTAAGAGAGAGAGAGAGGTTTTTGCTATAGGGTGTGTGCACTTGCCAGAGAGACAGAGAAAGACAGAGAAACAGAAAGATAGAAATCAACCCCCAGGGGGGATGGCCACACCGCAATCCCTTCTTCTCCATTCTCCTCTTGGGATTTTTGGGCATGCATGCACACGTATCTGGCTTGAGTTTTAAGCTGCCAGGTCCAGAACTCACACCACGGTCGACTACCTAGGAGTCCAGTGACGAAACCATTATGCTATCTGCTGGTCCCATGAAATGTAGTTTTATGAAAGAAAAATATTTTAAAGAATTATTTACTTTTATTTGTCATTATTATTATTATTTATTTTAAAATTTGATGTAGGTGCTCACCAGAGAGACACTGAGAGAGAGAGAGAAAGGGAGAACGGAAGAAAGCAAGCCTCCAGGTCCAGAACTTGAATCGTGGTTGGCCATGTAGGAGTCCAGCACCTCAACCAACACGCCACCTGCTGGCCCTGGAAGGAACTTTTTATACTATCAAGTTGGCTAAAAAAATAATTTTTTTAGAGAGATTTTTGCTATACGGCGTGTGTGCTCACGAGAGAGAGAGAGAGAGAGAGAGAGAGAGAGAGAGAGAGACAGAAAGCCCCCTAGAGGGGATGGCCACACACAGTCCCTTCTCCTCCATTCTCCTCTGGGGATCTTGGGCACACACGCACACGTACCCAGTGTGTTTCAAGCTGCTGGATCCGGAACTAAACCTGCGCTCGACTACGTGGGAGTCCAGCCACAACCATCTGCTGGTCCCCAGGGTGACTATGACTATACCTGTTCAGCATTAAGGTTTTAGCCAATTTAAGGGGGCTTCAAAATGTTCGTGGAAAATGGAACTAAAATATGAATTTACTTGGAAGCAGAAAACTTTGAAATGTACTTATATTATTTACACAGTGGACATTTTTCCATGAAATTTTTGAAGACCTCTTGTGTAATAAGGCAAGAAAGGAAAAAAGTAAAAGGGGTGGGGAAAAAAAGAAATAGAACTCAGTCTGTCCTAACATGGCATCACTGGTTATGGTAGATAATCTGAAAGAATTTATAGCGCCTCTGTGAGAACCAAGAAATTGAGCAAGGTACTGGGGTCATGATCAATACGCCCAGACCAATTATATTTTATATAGCATTCACAAATAATTAAGAAACAAAACTTTTACAAATCATTTATGATGACATCCAAAGCAATAAGCACTCAGTAATAAATGAAAGAGATGTACCAGACCTCTATGTAGGAAAACCAGAACATCGTTACCAATAATCCAACAGGATCTTTTTACAGATGGAGAAGTAAATCACGACTCAACATTGTACGAATTTAAGGTCTTCCAAACCAATCTGTACGTTGACGCGATCCCAATCCCCACCCGGTGGCTTTTGTGTGCACGTGTGGAAATTGATATGCTGATCCTAAACGTACATCAGAATTAAAAGAACCTAGAATAATCAAAACAATCTCCGAAAAGGATAAAACTGAAATTCAGCATCTGGACTCAAGATCTGCTATCAAGTCAAACACAAACTGATCTGAGACGCAAGGTCTGCGAGGGCAGGTGGGGGCTGTGGCTGCAGGAGGGGTCTGTGTGACCACCTGGAGGAAAAGGGCACAGAAAGCACAGGTGTGGGGCAGGTGCAGGGGTGGGGGAGCACCTGCAGCTGCCAGGGCACCACACCCAACACTTTGTCTGCACCCTCTCTTGGAAGACGCCTATTACTATCCTGTTTTACAGATAAGTAAACTGAGGCTCAGGGAGAAGAAGCCACATGGGCAGAGTCGCAGAGGGTCAGGATGCAAACAGATCTAACCCTGTAAGCTGTGTGTCTAGTAACAGAGATGAACCTGGGCTGGACAGGAGGCTCGGGAGTGAACGGGAGCGTCACGTGAGGGTTCTGCACCCTACAAGGTGGACCACTTGCAGGTGGCAGTCTGGCATCTTCCTCCCCCAGCAGCTCTGTGGCTTCTGCAGTCCCCACAGCTGGGACACACAGCCCAGGGTGCCCTGCTCACCCACAACACCACGGGGTGGTCTGAGAGGGAGGATGGGCACGTGGCTGCTGTAGCGGTGAGGCTCAGCTGCAGCGTCTCAAGTCTGAGCCTGGATCCACTCCCTCGAGCTTAGCCTGTGCACCCAGAAGCCACATACAAACTGTTCTCGGCAAGGCAGGCGTGTTCTCTCCGCGCGTTTGTCCAGCTGATTCCAAAGCGCTGGAAGAGAGCTGACCTAAATGTTGGCTCTAACAATTTTCTTCCCTTCTTGTGCCCTAGGGTCACGCAGGGCCCCAGGGAGCAATGCAATCAGAGAGTCCAGGAATAGAAGACAGTTGTCCATCTGGGGACAGGGAGGCCCTAGCCCCAAAGCCCAGCAGGAATGGGACCTGGACTTAGAGCTCGGGCTGGGTCTGCCCGGTCTGGTTTGGCCTTGCCGTGACCCTGAGCAGGCCGGGTCTCGCTTCCTCTCGTTTCCTGTGAAATGGAAACGTCACTTGCCCAGCCGGACTGCTGGAAAGTCCCTGGGCTCCATGGCACAGACTGGCCCTGGTACCAGGCACGCCATAACCACTTGGGGGCAGCTGAGGGGTGCTGTGGCTAGAAAGCCACGCCCACGCTGCACAATGCGACGTCGGTGGCTGGGCCACGTGTGGAGCCCTGGCCCTCCGGCACCCCCAAACTATTAGCAGCTGGCCTCCAGGGAGGAGAACAAGGAGCCTCTAAATGCTGGAGTCCTGGCGGGAGCCAGAGGACCCAGGTGCTGCTCAGGCTGCTTGGAAACCGCGTCCTGCTGGAGCCTCCAGCTCATTGTTAGGAACAGCCGCTGGTGGAGAACTGAGCAGAACTGTCCAGCTCTCCAGAGAAAGGAGCTCGAACCAGAGGCTCCCATCCCCTGGGTGGCCCCAGACACCGGGACAGGAGCCATGGTGACGAGGACACTGGCTCCTCCATGTCAGAAGGCCCCCTTAGGGATGGACAGGCCCGGTAGCACCAGGGTTATGAGCACTGAGGACACGCGTGTGGCCCTGGGCAAGTGCCTCGCCCTCTCTGGGCTCCTGGCATCCCTGTGGTGCACTCTGCATAGCGTGGCTGGCAGGAGTCCCTGAGCTAAATGCACAATTGCTGAAAACAGGGCACCTGCAAATGTCGGGGTGTGTAGCCGCTACTGTGGCTATTGTGCTTGAGTTCCTCGCAGGAGGTGTGAGGAGGTGCAAAGGGGAGAGAGAGGACTGGGAAGAGCTGGGCTCTGGGGCAGGCGGCCTCCGCTGCCCAACAGCCCCTCACATTCCACTTTCTCTCACCCGCCTCTGATGAGGTGAGCTGGGGCCAGGCCCAGCCTGCTGGGGGAAGAGGAGCCTGCAGGGACAGCTGGTGCCATTGATCATCCACTCAGACCCCTTCTGTGTGCTGGGCCGGGCAGGAGTGACGCCGGTGACCTCCTGCAACCGTGTGGTGGGAGTCAGAGGAGCTTGGTCACAGCAAGGACTGTGCAGGACAGGGGTGAGCTCCCATCAACAAAGGAGTGCAAGCCTCGGGGCTGGGTGCAGGGAGGGGCTCCTGGACCAGGCGAGTCCCCTCCTCCTGAACGAGCACACGGGCGTCCGTGCCTCAGTTTCCCCACCATAAACGGGATGATGCGGCAGCCCCCAGCCGCAGGGTGCTGGGAGGACTGCCTGTGGTCCCGTTTGCAAAGCCAGGCGGAGTGCCACATGCAGGACCCAGCTAGGACCACTGTCGCGCTCTCGGAGGGTCGGGATGGATGGTGACTCAGACACCGACAACACCTCTCCGTCACTTGAAGCACAGCGAGGAGGCCTGGGTGGGGACGGGCACACGCTCGGAGGGTGCATTAGTCTTGTCTCGGATCTCAATTACCGTTCCTAGACCGCAGGGCGGCTTTATGGAGTGGAAAAAATCCATTAAGGATTTTAAAGCAAAGCGCAAGACATAATCACTTCATCGTCAGGGTCTTCCTCTGCCTCCCAGGCTCTCCGGAGGTGCCCCTTCCCCTGCACTAGCGGTGGGCGGTGCCTCTCCAGGGCCCCCTGTCAATCTCACATGGACCTGGCCTCACTCCGAATAGCTCAGAGGCCTGCAGGGGTGACTTTTCTGGAGCTTTCTGCCAACACTGACTCTCCTGGCCCATCCGTTCCCTGCCAGAGCCACCTTCAGAGGTCCGGACCTGACGAGGTTCCGACATCTTTTCCGACGTCTCCAGTGGCTCTCAGCACCATTGGCAGCATGCCCGGCACCCCGACTCCAGGCTGCGACCATGGCTCTCATGGACACCCCGGGCTGGAATCCCTGCTCGGCCGCTCCTCAGCTGGTCACCTATCCTCCCTGGACCTGAGCGCCGTCATCTGTACCAGGACGTAGGGGGAACACTGCCCAGCAGGCTGGGCGGAAGCTAAAGGAGCTAGCGAGGGCAAGTTGGCACAGCTGGTGCCGGGGTTGGCCCGCGGTGGTGGTTATTGCCATAGTCTCCTCCGGTCCCCCATTCCCACCTTCTCTCTGCTCGGACTTGCCCTGTCCATGCCTCTGTGCCTTTGCAGATGCACTCCTGGCCTGGGTGACTTGAAGGCTCAGTTCAGGGCACCCTCTTCTGGGAAGCTCTCCCTGATTAGCCCCAGGCTTCTCCATCACAGTGTGGAGCACATTGAGTCCACATTGGTCTCCCTGCCTCCCCCATTGAAGTGAGCCTTTCTGGGGCAGTGCCTTTCCTGTGTCTGGACACAGAGAGGTGTGCCGCAGGGCTGGTTGGGCTGGAATGGCTTCTGGAAGCTTCTAACAGAGCTGGCCCTTGAGCCTGGCCAGCATCTGGCATTCGAGGCCCTCTGCAGGCGGGCTAAGACGCTCTCTACACCCTTCTGCTCCCCTCCCTCCTCCTCACCTGCCTCCGTCTGGGCTTGTCCACCTTCCTGTCTCAGGCCCCACTCAGGCTGGTCCCTCCCCTGGACTCCCCCCGGCCATCTCCATGTCCTATAGACATTCTAGATGGGCTTCAAGACCCTTTTGAATGCCACCTCCTCCGTGAAGCCTCCTGACTTCCCCTTCCAATGTTTAGAATTCCCTCCTTCCTCTTGGCTCCTTTGGCCTGAACTCAAGTGTCAGTCTGAGCACAAGCACTTTGCTGTCAAGGAGAGCAGCCGCCTGGCACACAGTCCTGGCGGGGAGGGGACAGAGACCCAACTGTGAGCAAGCGGCAGACCCTGGGTGAGAGGACTGAGCCAGAGAGAGCGCGCCACGGGAGACGGTGGCCCGGCCGGGAGGCAGTCGTGGGACAAGGGCAGATCAGGTACCCCAGCGGTGGGGCCTCAGGGCTGACTCACGGCAGTTTGGGGAATTGAACCACAAAGTCGGCCCTGTGGGATCCAGCTGCCTTAACCACACCACCTGCTGGCCCCTGAGTGGGTTTTAAAATGCAGACATGACTGTCATTTCAGGCTCTGAGAACCAAGTCCCAGCCCCTGGCGTGGCTGCTTGGCCCCCAGCCCATGCCCTCCCGCTTTCCAGGTGCATCTCGGTACCTCCCCGTTTACCCAAACACAGCTCCCGGCACCTGCCCGTGGCCAGGAGAGCGGGCAGGCCCTCCCCTGTGATGGGGCTCACATTCGGCTCTGAGCAAGGCCAGCAGGTGGGAAGTGCCACGGACTTCGGAGACGGAGTTAAAGGTGGACAGGTGACTGCGGCTCGCGCTGCCTCGCCGGGTCTCAATGTTCCCCCTGTCAGGGGCGCGATGAGAGCACCTCCCCATGGGTGCTAACAGACCAGCAATGCCCACAGGCCGGGGCTTGCTCAGCTTCCGGGCGTGGTGTGCCCCTGAGTCTCTGAGCAACTGTTCCATGAGGACCTGCCCTCATCAGATTCGGGACCTTGGGAACAGGGTTTGCTTTCCATTCACCCGCAAATGCGGCACACCCGACACTGCCCCTGCTCAGAGAAATGAGCAGGCCATGCCTTTGGGGGTTTCTGCGTATGTGGGAGACAGCATGGGTGCCCACCCAGGGCCTGGTGGTTGGCAGGGCCTCGGGCCCTCTGCTGGCGGGGCAGGAGCAGGAAGCCAGCCCACCGAAGCAGCCAACACATCCCGCCCGGCCAAGGTGGGGCGGCAGGGAAATGGCAATAATGCAGCCGACGGGCCAGACCCGGCCTGCACCCCAGGGCAGCGATGGGTGTCAGTCGCCCACCCTGCCCTGCAGGGTCAGCGAGCTGCACGTGGCTGACAGATGACGTGAGGCAGCTGAGTCGGAGCCGGCGATTCCTCAGTATTTACTTTAGGGGAAAGAAACACAAACGCCGTAAATCCACCTGCCAGGGAAGGTAGCCAGGCGCCAGCAGGGAGGGCTTCCTCCCCCAGGAGGCTCGCAGGGGCTTGCGGACTTGCCCTCCTGTCCCGGGGCCCACCAAAAGCCCACAGTGCACAGCCAGAGAGGACGAATGCCTGGCCGGACGGGCCAACGAGGCCGGGGCCACAGCGGGTCCCTGCAGCCCAGCAATCAGCCTGGGTGAGGAGAGGCAGGAGCACTGGCGCCTCAGCAGGGAGCGGCGGGCATGCTTCTGTCTCCCGAGCACGGCCAGCAGAAGCCCAAGCTGGGGGGCCAGACCAGAGGGACGGATCTGGCCAGGGGCCAGGGTCAATCAGGATGGGGTGGGGATGCTCCTCAGGCCCCTCCTCTCTCTTGTTAATTAGAGTTGTAGGAGGCAGGGACCTTTGACCCCGAACCCAGGGATAGCTTGCCTGGACCAGCCCTGCCTGGTGCCGGGGCATGAAGAAGAATGAAGGAACAGGAGTCCCTGGCGTGCTAAGGGGTCAGTGCCCGAAATGGACAAAGTCATCCAGGGGCGGGCCATGACCGCAGGGCTCCTTGGGAGGTCAACTTGGTGCTCTGGCAGTGAGGGAGCCTCTGCAATGGGACCAAAGGAGGGTCGGGGGAGGAGCCGAAGGTCGAAGGCCGGGCCCCTCTGACAGTGAGCCTCAGCAGCCACGTAGAGGGGCTCACAGGGACAGGGCCGGGGAGGGACGGCCTGGTTTGAGCAGTGATGACGGAAGCACAGCCTGAACTGCAGCAAACACGTTTACACATCGCGCGTGCCCAGTCGGTACCCAGCAACTATTGATGGAAAACACCCACGCCTGGCGAAACACAGAATGACAGTCCTGAAAGCTCACAGACAGACAAACAGTCTGGGACAGGGAGAGTGCAGCTGGCACCACGGTGTCCCAGCCAGCCACGGAGGCCAGCAGCTACGCAGCGACATCTGCCCTGTTCTTTTTTTGAGAGTTTTTGTTTGTTTGTTTGTTTGTTTTTGCTATAGGGCGCGTGCGCTCACCAGAAAGACAGAGAGAGACAGGGAGACAGAAAGCGAGAAATAACCCCCCGGGGGGATGGCCACGCCGCAATCCCTTCTCCTCCATTCTCCTCTCGGGACCTTGGGCACTCACGCACACGTGCCCAGCGTGAGTTTAAGCCGCCGGGTCTGTGACTCAAACCGCGGTCGACTACATGGGAGTCCAGCGACACAGCCATTACGCTAACTGCTGGTCCCAGACATCTACCCTTTTCTAAAGGACGCGACGTGAGCAGAGGCCTGCACTGAGGCGAACTGTCTGCAGGAGAAGGCAAACCAGAGACCTCAGGGGAGAGGAAGGACCTGGTTTACCCCAATGCCCTGTTCCATGTCCACCTAAACCCAGGACTGCGTGCACCTAATCCGGGCCTGTGTACACCTAATCTGGGTCTCTGTACACTTAATCTGGGTCTCTGTACACTTAATCTGGGCCTGTGTACACCTAACCCAGGTCTGTGTACACCTAATCCGGGTCTGTGTACACCTAATCCAGGCCTGTGTGTACCTAAATCCAGGCCTGTGTGTACTTAATCCAGGCCTGTGTACACCTAATCTGGGTCTGTGTACACCTAATCCGGGTCTGTGTGCACCTAATCCGGGTCTGTGTGCACCTAAAGCCAGGCCTGTGTACACCTAAATCCAGGCCTGTTTACACCTAATCCAGGTTTGTGTGCACCTAATCCGGGTCTGTGTACACCTAATCCAGGTTTGTGTGCACCTAATCCAGGCCTGTGTACACCTAAAGCCAGGCCTGTGTACACCTAATCTGGGCCTGTGTACACCTAAATCCAGGCCTGTGTGTACCTAAATCCAGACCCTGTATGCGCCTAAACCGAGGCCCTGTGTGCACCTAAACCCAGGCCCTGTGTGCGCCTAAATCCAGGCTCTGGGTGCACCTAAATACAGGCCTGTGTATACCTAAATCCAGGCCTGTGTGCACCTGAGCCTAGGCATGAAGACCTGAGTCCTGGTTACGTGGACACCTGAGCTTAGGCTGTATGCACACCCAAGTCTAGACTGCATGGGGACCTGAGCCAGGCTATATGGACACCTGAGTCCAGTCTTCATGAATACTTGGCTCAGGCTGCATGCACACTTGAGTCCTGGCTACACAGACCTGAGCCAGGCTGCATGCACACCTGAGTCCTAGCCAGGACACCTGAGCCAGGCTGCATGCACACCTGGGTCTAGACAGTATATGTATTGGGGCTCAGGCTGTATCCACACCTGAGGCCAGGCTGCATGGACACTTGAGCTGGCTGTATGGACACCTGAGGCCAGGCTCATGTGCACCTAAGTCCCAGCTGCAAGGACACTGGAGCTGGCTGTGTGGACCTAAGGCCAGGCTCATGTGCACCTAAGTCCTGGCTGCATGGACACTTGAGCCTAGACTGCACACACACTTGAGTCTTGGTTATATGCACACCAGAGCCAGGCTGTACGCATGCCTGAGCCTAGGCTGCATGGACACCTAAGTCCTAGTTGTATGCACACCTGAGCTAGGCTGCATGGACACTTGTGCAAAGCTGCATGCATGCCCATGTGTATGCTGCACGGACACCTGAGCCAGGCTGCATGAATGCCTAAGTCTAGACGGCATGCGCACCTGAGTCTAGGTTGCATGCATATCTGATCCCAGGCTGCATGCACTGAGTCCTGGCCACATGCACACCTGAGTCCAAGAGCTGCCTATATTTAAGCAGAGGCCCAGGAAAAGGCCCATGGGTCAGGGGCAGGGACTGCTGAGGATGCACTGAGCAGCGGCCAGACCTGAACTAAGTTGAGAGTGTGTGTGAACGTCAGCGCTAGGCAGATGTCCCTCCGAGGGCATGTTTTCAAGAGCTGGGATCACAGGTCCAAGTCTGCAGTTCCCATTACCGTCATGGTTTCTTGGGGAGAAATATTTACGTAACAATTCCCATTGCATAGAATCAGACCGTTGGTAAACATGTTTGGTGATTATTGGTTATTCTTCCTGGAAGGCAGAGATCAACCTTGAGAAGCAGCCTGATCCTCCATCCAGGCAGGAGGGGAGGGAAGGGAGGCCGGAGAGCGTGTCTACTCTCCATGCTGATGAATCAAGAAATGGAGACTGGCATGGCTGCTTCTTCACTCAGTGGCCTCATTCTGCCCAGTGCCCACTGAGCAGCTCCGACCACTGTGGTCAGATCCACGGTCAAGATTCAGCTGGCTCATTTGCCCATGGGAGGGCCCGAGTAGAAGCCCACCAAAACATTGGCAAGAAATAGCAGAGCCGTGAGGACTGCGACGGCGTGGGGAGGGGGAGCCTCAGAACCGCAGTAAGGCACGCCCCGTGGGCGGACTTTAAAGCCAGGGAGGAATGGAGGCACCAGCTGTCCTGCCCAGGGAACAGCCAGTGCCCTGACCTAGGTTGCAGGGGCCAGGGGCAAGCTGACTGGCTTGGGGAACTGAGAGTGCCAATGAGACTGGGGACAGGGCACAGAAGGAGGCACAGGGGGTGGAGGGAGAGCAGAGCATGTGGACAAAGAGGGATGGCTTCCAGAGAGGCCCCGGGCCTGGGTCATCCGTGCCATGAAGACCGGGGTAGACTTGGGACCTGACCACAGGTGCAGGTGGCAGGTCTCAAGCAGGGAGAGTCCTGATCCAATGGGCTCCCTCAGGGGCAGAAGGAGGACAGAGTCAGGAGACGAAGGCCAGGTCAGGCTAGCCACGGGGTCCATGTTAAAATCAGAGTTGGTCAGAGCCAGCGCGGGAGAAGGAAAGCCCCATGGCGGTGGAGCGCCCAGGAGAGGGGCCAAGCGTGGGCGAGAGCAGCGGTGTTTCCGAGCGGGAGCCAGCAGACACTGCGCAGTCAGTGAGAAGAGGTGGCAGTGTGTCATCTGAAGTTATAAAGGGAGACACAGAATCAGAGCAAACGCCCAGAACAGCCGTTGGCTCGGGGAGAGGGTCTGGGCAGGGGGAAGGGAGCGCAGGCGGCTTTTACTCTTCCTTTCATACTTCCCAAGAGATTTGCATATGTATTATACATAATCATGTGCATATGTGACTTTTTTAATTAAAGAGGGGGGCGGGGAGAAACTAGAAAGACGTGGCTGGGTTTTCCTTCCAGAATGAGCACCAGCTTACCGCCAGAGGAGGAGGCCTGGTGAGTAGCAGGCAACCCAGGGTGGTGGAGACAAGAGCTGGCATGAGGCCGGCTGTCGGGAGGGCAGTCGGGAGGCCCCTCCCAGAGACAAGACGATGCAGGGATGAGCCTCCTCGGAGGATGAGGATGGGCCAGTCGGCTGACTGGGGAAAGGAAGCAGCGTGGCCAGCAAGTGCAAAACGCTTAAGGAAGGACCAAACCCGGCGATGTGTGCGAGCCAGGGAAGAAATGAGTGACTGGGGGGGAGACAGGAGGCCTGGCTCGGGCTAGGGGACCCGGCCTGTCCCTGAGCTGTGGGCCGCAGGAGGTAAGTCCAGCTTCGCTGTGCAAGTCAGAGCAGCACAACGGCGGTCACTCCCGTGGACGCTCACGCTGCACCTTGCTGAGCGGATATTCATCTCCTCGCGATGCGCCTGCGTAGTTGTGCTGAGGCTCAGCTGGGGAGTGAGCACCCCTGACTTGGTGGGCCGGTAGATGGCAGAGCTGGGATTTGAACCCAGGCAGTCCAACTGCCAGCTCCCATGGCCAGCCTCTACTGCCTCTTCCCACTGCATGGAGAAGGAGAGAGGCGGACCTTGTTCTACAAGGTGCTCAGGGCCCTGAAACCAGCCGTGTCCAGAGGCTCCCCAGAGCCCGAAATTCAGTTCAACCTTAAGTACATTAAAACAGCACCGGGGCATGAGTCTTAAACATAGCCATGGAGACCGCAGTCACCAAAGAGGAGGGGCTGGGCACTACCTGCTCAAACGCAGTGGCTTTGCCATGTTAGCAGGGCACAGAGAGGTACCTCACGCAAGGCACTCAACCCGGGTGTCCACGCTCACAACGTGCCCTCCTAGCCACCAGGCCCCACCTCCCGGAGAGCCCACGGTGTGACGGGAGACCAGCACAGAGCGCGCCGTGCCATGAGTGCCAGTCTGCATCGCACGTGTCCCGTAGGAGCCCGGCTTCCAGCATGCACCGATCTACACAGCCCTTCACACACACGTACCCCGCCCACGTTGTCCTGTCAGACCACCCACTGGCCCTGCCTGGTGCCCTGAGTCTTGTTCCCCCAGGGGCCTGGGCGCCCGCCCCACCCACATGATCAGCAAGGGCTGCTGGCATCCGGGGCTCCCAGCCGGGGCGGCCGACCCTGCCCAGGGCGTTTGACAGCTCCTCACCAACAGGTGCCACCAGTCCCAGACTTCTTATCTCACGCCTCCCCCAACCCAGTCATCCACCCCGTTAACTCACAGTCTGGGCACTGTGGGCCTCGGTTCTCAATGAGAGCACTTGAAGCTCGAGGTGCCGAGTCACCTCCCCAGGGACAGATGGCTGCTAAGGGCCGGTGCCTAGAGAAATGGCTCAGAGAACCTGGGTGCGAGCTACAGTCCCTGTGACCGCACAGCTCAGAGCCCACGAATGCCAGGACGTGGCACGAATATGTGACCCAGGGCCACACCCCGCTGAGCAGGGCCCTCATGATATGGAGCTGGCGTCCTGTGGCTGGTTCCCCCACCCCATCGGCTCTGGCCCCTCAGCACAGCCTGTCCCCTGGCTCCGGGTGGCAGGCCCTGGGGAAGCGAGCGTCTCGGAGGTGCAGAGGCTTCCTCTGGTGGCCAGACAGCAGGCGCTCTGCTCTGGAGCAGAGCAGCGCGATGGGGAGCGTGGCGGGCCTCGTGGTCTCTGGTCTCCCGCTGTGTATGACCCCTTCCCGGCACACCTCCACGGAGGGCATTGGCGGGAGGTACAGGAGCTTACACAGGTGTCTTCTCTAAGGGACGATCTTGGAGAGATCACGTCTCTCTAAGGGATGATCTCGGAGAGATCACAAAGCTGGGAACTGCACCTCCAGGGAGGCTGGCGTGGGGACGTGGCCCTCGAAGTGCTTGCCGCGAGGTGAGGGTGCGGCGCTCTGGCGGGTGAGCCCGTGCTGTGTGCTGAAGTGTCAGCCCAGGCTGTCCCCCTGGGGGCCTCGGAAGCAGGGAGACGGAGCAGGGGCTTCTGACGTCAGTGCTCCCAGCCGGGAGACGAGAGAACGCGACTTTGTGGTGGCTCCGTCTGGACTGCGGAGGTGCTATTGACCCCAGAGTGACATTCGGGGACCTGCAGGCTGAGACGCCTCTGGGCGGATGTTTTGTTCTCAGTCACAGCATCGTGTAGCCCAGAAGGATCTCATGGCCCTGTGGCCTGTCCCCATAGTATCCCAAAGTCTAGCCACGAAAACAGACAGGACCGGGAGCGCTACTCTTCCCAGATTCCTCGGAGGCCCTGAGAAGGAGCCCTGTCCTCCTTCCTCTCCTCCCCTGGCCTTTCCTGTAGCTTCTGCAAAGCCTCTCCTCTGCCTACCCCTGGAAAAACACCCCCGTCCCCACCGCCCGGTCGCTCCTCCCCTCCCGCCCCCTGCACAAGGCTCACTGTTCCCTGCACGCCTCGGCCTGTCAACCGGTGGCTTTGCCCTCAACTCTGCCCATCATCCAGATCCTCTCCAGCAACGGAAAGCTCCGGAGCTGACCCCAAACAGGCCCTTTCTGCTCCCCTACTTCTGCGCGTCTCCCTCAGCTTACTTCCCCAGCCCTGCGTTTATCGTAGACACTCGGGAACCAGCTGGCCCTCAGGACTCTCCCGAGGGGTTCGGGAAACAGCCAGTGAGCGGTCAGGCGGAATTCCCTGTGGCCGGGAGGGGGTATGTCCCTGCCCACCTTTCTGCTGCAGTCGCAGAGGAAGTCTGAGAAGGGCTCCGGCCTGCTAGGTCCTGTGTCGCCTGCTCAGCTGGCCCCTGTCCCTGCCCTCTAGACAAGAGGCCTTCAAGGAGGGGGTGATGTCTGATTCAGAAATCAGTATTTACCGGGAAGGCAGGTGCCCTTGGACAGAAGCACTGGTGAGAATCGAGGCGCGGGGCCGAGGACGGCAGAGGGCGAAGGACAGAGCCGTCCCTGTGACACTGCACAGAGGGACGGCGAGGAGGGCGGAGGGCGTGGGAAGGCCTCAGAGTGGGAAGGAGCCTGGGTGCTGGGCGCTGGGTTAAGGCTTCGTCTGCCTGTGTCGGGCGCGGGTGGGAGGGAGCAGGGCTCCTCTGTAGGGAGTGGTCTCACCTCCTGTTCTACAGCCCGGGACAGAGTGGCTTGGCCTGCCTTGGAAGCCCACAGGGTCTCGGGCCTCCGCTGCACCTGGCCAGCCTGGACTGACCCTTCAGCGCATGGCATGGGCTCACCCACTCTGGGCCACAGGGCGGACTCGCTGACCACACGGGGCAGATCCTCGGCAAACTCACTCTGTGAGCATACCTCAGCCGTGCCACTGGCGAGGGGGGTGGCACTGCCCTACTCCTCCTTGGGGCCGTCTCAGAGTGAGGGGGAAGAGCAAGGAGGGCCTGACCAGCAGGGTCCCCACACCTGAGGAGCCGTCACGCCCAGGACCCTGTCATCACACTGCCTCTAGCTCTCCCGTGCCCACCACAAGCCTGGACTCAGCGTGGCAGGTTAGACCCAGTGGCTGGCTCTGGAGAGGAGGGGCGTGGCCTCTGCCGGCAGGGAAGGAAGGACTGGGGACAAGAGCCCAGGGCCACAGTGGAGCCAGCAGGGAATAGTCAGCCCCCAGGGGACCCTGGGCCCCCTGCCTGCCGTGGCCAGCCTTGCTGCAGGTGCCTTTGGACTTGTCCCCTGGCCCCCCTGAGCCACAGTGTCCCCTCAGAGAGTGAGGTCTCCCTCCTAGCAGCAGCCTGCCCATCACTCAGGCGCCCAATGGGAGGCCGTGGGGGGCCCTTGTGGCCGGGACCTCAGGAGTGCAGGTCCGGGCATTAAGTGCCCCTGATGCGAGTCACAGGACTGGTGTAGATGGTGGCAGTGGCCTCTGCCAGGGGCAGCAGGGACTAGAATCAATTAACTCAAGTTGGTGGCTTTCCTTGCACATTTTTGAAAGGGAGAAAGAGAAAATACCCCACTCGTCCGCATTTTAAATGAAGAGCAACCAACATCCAGGACATTAAAATTGCTAGAGGACATTCGAGCTTCATTTCAGGGCCACTCAAGGCCGAGAGGGAGGAGGAGAAGGAGGAAGGAGAGAGGAAGGTCTGGAGAGAGAATCAGAGAGAGAGAGAGAAAGGGAGATGGAGGAGGGGATGAGCCCGAAGATTCCCACATGGGGAGAGAGCCAAGACCCTTGGAGGAGTCAGGCAGAGAGACCCTGGAGAGACCCCCTAGGGAGCCCTTAGGAGGCTCAGGGAGATCCCGTGACTGAGCCTGGCCCCACCAGGCTGATGGCTCCTGCAACCCTCCCATCCTGCGTCCCTGGCGTTGGCCCCCGAGGCTGTCCAGGGAAGGACCCAGGGATGCTGGAGCAGGAAGAAGGGGGTCAGGAAGGCAATCCTGGGACAGGGCTCTGGGAGGACTGGGTGGGAGGTCTGACCGCTCAGGGCCAGGCGACTTTTCCTAGAGGAGGGAGGTGGGCTTTACCGAGGGTTCATTTCAGGAGGTGACCCCATGCGGGGAGCTGGCAGGCCAGGGCCCCATCGCCCTCCAAACCCTGCAGCCTCTTAGGAAAGACGTCCTGAAAACCTGCCCAGAGGAAGCTCGAAACCGCAGGCCACAGTGCCCCGTACGGCTACTGCCCTCCAGGCTGCTGTCCGTGCCCCTCCAGGTCATGGGCTTTGCCTGGCCAGTCCTGGCCTGGCCACCAAGCCTAGACTCCTTGGGAGCTGAGGTTTCCTCCGCTGTCTAGTGGGCCCTCCTGCCCCCTGACCCCGGGAGACGCGGGGGAACCGCAGCCGTACTTCTGACCCCTGTGTGCCCCGTGCGGCCCTGGCGCGCTGAGCAGGGAGCTCTTCCGTCTGTCCTCACCGAGCCCAGGAGGCAGAGACCGGGAAATCGAGGCACAGAGATGGAGACAGTTAGCCTCGCTCTCCGGGCTGCCGAGGCAGAGCCGGGGTTCGCCCTCAGGCCGCCTGGCTGCAGAACCACCCGAACACACCTTTGTGCACATAGCGGGTGAGCAGCAGCGGCCACCTGAAGCAGGACGAGGACTGACCCGTAAAGTGGAAACCAGCTCTCCCCGCTGGACTGTGGGTGACAGCACGCACGTGTGGTTTCCTGAGCCGACTTCTGTGAGACCCTCTTACCTCTTCAATTACTCGTTTTGTAGAAAGGTGGATTGAGTTCTTCTCGAGCCAGAGGCTCTGGGCCTCTGTTGAAAAGTTGTGGGGCTCCTGGGTCCCTGTGGTTCCCTGGGCCACTCACAGTGGCTCCCACATGTCCCCAGGAACACCAGGGCTTTGACATCACCCCTCAAGGCTGGAGTGGACCGGATCTGCTGCAAGTTGTTCATATACCCTGCCGGGAGCCGGTGGGCCCAGGGTTGATGGGCTTTTCTGCGGGTGACATCTGAGGTCTCGGGGTCCTGTTTACCTTGAGTCACACCCAGGTCTACCAACCTCCCTCCCCTCACTCGTCCTCCCTGCGCCCCTCTGGATCCCCCTCCCACGCCCTCCCTGTGAGCAGGCTGGCACCTTGCCCTGCGTTTTCACACCTTGTCTCTGTTGATTCTCGCGGCCCTCCTGAAGGATCGGCCGTTTTACAGGCGAATCAGCCGAGGGCCCTGGAACTCTGCAGCTATAAGACACTGGACTCTTCGTGGACTCAGGCCCTTCTGTCTCCTGGTGCACACGGGAAGGGGTGTGTATGGGAAGACAACGGAACATCTTGCCCGGACGCCTCTCGTGTGGGATTCATTTCCTTAAATGCCCACTCTCTGCCCAGGGTCTTGAAGAACTCTCGGAGTCGAGGCAGTATTTGACTTGGAAAAATCACCCCCCCCCTCCCCGCGCTTTGCCCCAGCTGGTATTTAAGTACCGCCATAGCTTAAGGGCATGTGCAATGTATTCTTTATTTTGCGAGTTAATGTGAACCGAGTATTTGTGAGTGACCTTTAAGCTGCAGGCTCCTCTTCACATGCCGCCTGTGTAAGTCTCAAGAGCCTCTGTGTCCCGAGGCTCCGCCGCCATGAATTATTAACGAGCAGGACAATTATAATTCAAGTAATGAGATCAGAGGTTCCTGGTTACTACTTAATTTAGAGCTGGTGCCCAAGGAGCTTAAAGGAGTTCTCAGGGAGCAACTCAAATGCAGGACAATCGCCCTTGAGGGGGGTCCCAGGGCTGACCCCCTGCAATGTGCAGGCCCAGAGAAGGGCAGCACCAGAAGAGGCAGTGGGCCAGCCAGGCTACAGTGCACGTGTCCTGGCCCAGGCCTTTGCATGGGCAGTGCCCTCCCAGGTGCCCCGCCCACTCTCCTCTGCCTGCCGAAATGCCATCCATCCATCCTGATTCGCCCCAGTGGCTGGCCACCTTTTCTGAGAAAACCTTCTGTCCCCTCAGTGACACACGCATGGTCCTGGGCTCATCCCCTCTCCTCTTCTTAGGTCCCCTAATCTAGGAGTGATGGCATCGCTTAGGTGCTGACTTTTCCTCTGGGCCCTCAACTTGACCTTGTCTCACTGATACCTGTATCCTCGGTGGTTAACGAGCCCCTCCTCTCTATCCAGGGAGAGCAGGCACAGGCCTGTCCTCAGGGAGACTCAGGCTGGTGGCAGACAGGTGTGTGTAGAAAGCAGAGAGAGAAAAGGGGAAGGCGTGTGTGAATGTGGAAGATGGGTCACCTGTGACCTTGTAATGTCCTCTGAAGAGTATCTGGAGTCCATACCCTCATCCTATTGACTTGGGCTTGGTCCTGTCTCTGGCTTTGGCAGATAGCATGACAGAAAATGGAACAGTTGAGTGATGTGAGCAGACCTTTGATTTGGCCACTTGTTCCTCTGCCACCACAGGAGAAGAGCAGGCGCCAGAATGGGCTACATGGGGCAGACTCCAAACTGCTTCACAGCCGGGAATCAAGGCCAGCTGGACCCAGCCAAACTCATCCTCAGCCCAAACCAGCCATTCCTGACCAACACAAGTCATCCCCAACTAAGAAAGCCATCCCCAACCAACACCAGCTATCCTCAGCCAACATCAGCTATCCCCAACCAGACCAGCCATCTCCAACCAATACCAACCTTCCTCAACCAAAACTAACTATCCCCAACCAAGACCAGCCATGCCTAACCAAGACTAACTATCCCCAACCAAGACAAAGCCATCCCCAACAAATACTAGCCTTCCCCAACCAAGACCAACCATGTCTAACCAAGACTATCTCCAACCAAGACAAGCCATCCCCAACCAAGACCAACCATCCCCAACCAGATCAACCATCCCAACCAAGATCAACCGCCTCCAATCAAGACCAGTCATCCCCAACCAAGACCAACCATCCCCAACCAAGACCAGCTCTCCCCAACCAAGACCAGCCATCCCCAACCAAGACCAACCATCCGTAACCAAGATGACTCTTGCCAAATCAGATGCAGAAGTGAGAAAAATGCATATCTTTTGCTGTCAGTTACCAATATTTAAGGACTATTTAGTATAAAACGATGTTACAGCCAGAGGTGACCAACATGGTGGGGACAAGCATGAACAGGAGGAAAGGAAAACCACGAGACAAGTTTGACCCATCTGAGTGCTGAGCAGAGGAAATCTGGATGCAATGGCTAAACAGTAAAATCTAGCAGGGCACCCACAAGGCAGATTTTTACCCTCAGCACATATTGCTGGCAGAAGCAGGCCAGCAAGACATGGTGGCAGCACGGGAGGCAAGGGACTCTGGCATCTGGAGCCCTCTGCTGGGGGTGGCACATGCAGAGAGGTTTGGTGCGAGAGGCTGGAGAAGGGCAGTCTGAGAAGCCAGCAGCTCCCACGGAGGTTCGATGCGTCTATATTACCATACTCATGTTCGTATCGTTGTCCTGAGTGGCGCATTTTGGCAGGATTTTATTCTTTTCCATAGAGCTGTTTGGTAAATGTTTAGGACAGTGTTGGCAAAGCACCGAGCACCAGTGCGCCTGATAAACGGGGCTGCCGTTGTTACCGCGCAATGAGCCTTGGTCTTCAGGTCTCCGTCACGATGCTTGGAGGTCTGGAGCCCGCTGTGGGAGATGAGCAAATGGCCACCTCCTCGGCCCCTCCCCCAGTCTTCTCGGGCAGCTGTGGAGGCTGTGCCAGGTCAGAGTGGCTCTCCTTCCAGCCTGGCGTGGGTCTGTGGGTGCCTTGGTGAGGATGAGTCTGGACCGGGGGCAGCTCAGACTCTCAGAGCCCAGTTAGCCAGAACTGAGAAGACGTCCGTGATAAGGTCTGCCCCCTCCCAAGGGCGGTCGTGCTGGTCGCGATGAGTAAGGCCTCGGGCCTTGCTCAGCGGCACCTCCAGCAGGCTGTCCTGCGGTAGGGTGACAGAAGTCCACCAGTCGGCAGTGCCACCAGGACTGCATGGGGGACCAGCAGCACCAGGTGATGGGAGGAATGAGAGGCTCCTTCTGCGGGGCTGTCACCACCGGCCTAGCCCGACGGAGCTGGTGTGAACCCAGGGCCACCACAGTGGTGTCACCTGAGACGGCTGCGGCCACCTGTGACGTGCGTACACACGTGTATCACGCGGCCCCACTGCCACACTGTGTGCCAGCTTTGTTCCTGTAGGTCATGGTAGTGTGCCTTACAATGAAGCTGCACGCACAACAACAGTTTTTGCACCAAATAAACCCATACTTTTTTTTTTTAATTTGCTATACAACACGAGCACTCACCTGAGGGAGAGGAGAGAGAAGGAGAGAAGGAGGGAGGGAGACAGCTTTCCCAGGGGACAGCCACGCTGCAATCCCTTCTCCTCCATTCTGCTTTTGGGATTTGGGGCATGCACACACACACACCTGGCATGTTTCTCCAGCTGCTGGGCCTGGGACTCAAACCCTGCAGTCGGCCACAGGGGACCCAGCTACCCCAACCACTGCACCGCCGGACGGCCCTAAACTCCTACTTTAATTCCATCTTTCCACAGACTTTTTGAAGCCCTGTGTATCAGCCCTTGGGACACACAGTTGAATCAGAAGAAATGTGTTCATGACATAGAAGCAGCCCCTCCTCTGAGACTGCCACCTGCTGGGTCCCACCGCGAGGGGCGACCAGCAGTCCTCCCACGGTCCTGCAGGAAGTAGCAGCAGCCCTGTTTTACTGAGGAGACAACGTCTGAAGCATTGGCCAAGACTCACAGCTGGAGAGCGCCACGCGGGGGCAAGCAGGAGTCGGCATTTCAGCCGCATGGTGACAATTAGTCACTGCTGGTCGTAGGGACACAGACAGACGCGAGGACTGGAAGATGGACTGAAGTTGGGCATGGGGGGAGCGGTTGTGGGTGGGCTTGGGGGGGCATGTTCATAGGCAATACCCCCAAGATGTGTGAGGGAGAAGGGAGGGACCCCCAGGGACCCATTGGTTACGGACAGCGAGGGTGCCTGGTGCAGGGGGCCTTGGGAAGTGTTTGCAGGAGCAGCAGGCTCAGTCCCAGACCCCACGCCAGCCGCAGTCCCTCGAGTGGCCGTGGCAAGCCCTCCGCCAAGGCCCACACCCCTCGTGGCCCATCGCACCTGCGCTCTGGCCCAGTCACCCAGCGGGAGGGGCCGTGGCAGACGGTGGCTCGCTCTCAGGCTGAGAAAAATCCATCAGAACTCATCCCAGTCCCTAGAGGACCGCCCTGCCTGTGTGAGGGGAAGGCCCCAGCTCCCCTCAGGCCCCCCAGCACCCGCCTCCCCTGAGCGAGCAGGGGCAGCAGCGAGGCTGCTCCGGCCGTCCTGCACAGCGCTGGCCCCGCCCCGCTGCAGGTGAGCGCCTGCTCAGGATCGGCCCTGGGCGGAAAGTCGGATTTGGCAGCCCCCTGCGCGCCAGGCAGCTGCAGCGCCCAGCTCCCCTGGGCCCTCTCTTTGGTCGGTTCTCTCCAGCCTGGTTCAAGGCCCAGAGCCCCCCACCGAAACTGGTCTGTGAAACCTTGCGTCGTGATGTGGGATTGGGGAATCGAGACCCACCATCTCCACAGATCTGAGAGTCTCCGTCTCCCCAACTTCCCAGCCAGACCCCAGAAGCCTGCTGCCCAGCCCCCATCAGAGGCAGAACCTCCATGCCCCTGAACTCCCCCCACCCACCCTCAGGGCGGGAAGGGGAGGCCTTTCTCCTCCCAAAGGCACCAGGCTCCTTGCGGCCCAGCATGGTGCCTGCTTCAGAACTTTTCTCCCTGGGTCCTGCAAACCATCAGCTGGGCTGGCACTACACAGTGTTCAAAGATGCAAAGGGCAGGGGACGGGGTGGGGGGGACAGGCTGGCACCCCGACTCAACCCTCCTCCCGAGGGAAGCCTGATGCCTGTGCCAGGATCCCAAATCAGGGGACCCACAGGAAACTGGGGGACGGTGGCTCCTGCCTGCCCCAGAGCCCCTTCCCAGTCCAGGCCCACACCACCTCCTCCTCCGCGGGAGCGTGAGGACGCGTCCTTACCTGTGCCTGGACTTGCCGCTGTCCAGCAGGGAGGGTGAGCTGGCACTGGGGGCACGGCGGCAGGCGTCCCAGGACCTGGCGACCTTCCTGGGGAGCCCTGGCCACGCTGTGTGGCCACCCCAGGTCAGGGCATATATGTGCGTGTGCTGGGGGTGGGGTGGGGGCGCCTCCAGGAGCTGGGAGTCAAGTATTCCTGGCCGCCACCTGGCGCCAGCCCATCACAGGACCAGCTGCCTGGGAGGGGGCGCCGGGGCGGCCGGGCGCCGTCATCTGCGGGCAGCGTCAGGCGGCCGCTCCGGCTCATAGGCTCCTGCCGGCTGCTCTCGGGCTCAGGCGAGTGGTTTATTTTTAGAGCCCGGCCCTTCCCCAGATGCCAGGATCCCAGCTGAGCTTTCCAGCGGCTCAAACTAGCCCACTCCTGGGCTGAGTTGTGCTTACTGGGAGTGCTCTGGGAGAGAGGCAGACCATTAAGGGATGTGATCCTCCGTTTCTCTTCTAAGAGACGCGGGGCTGGGGCTGAGGCAGGGGTCTCCACGCGCGGGGCTGGGGCTGAGGCAGGGGTCTCCACGCGCGGGGCTGGGGCTGAGGCAGGGGTCTCCACGCGCGGGGCTGGGGCTGAGGCAGGGGTCTCCACGCGCGGGGCTGGGGCTGAGGCAGGGGTCTCCACGCGCGGGGCTGGGGCTGAGGCAGGGGTCTCCACGCGCGGGGCTGGGGCTGAGGCAGGGGTCTCCACGCGCGGGGCTGGGGCTGAGGCAGGGGTCTCCACGCGCGGGGCTGGGGCTGAGGCAGGGGTCTCCACGCGCGGGGCTGGGGCTGAGGCAGGGGTCTCCATGCGCGGGGCTGGGGCAGGGTCTGTCCTTCCCAGGCCAGCTCAGTTCTGCGTCTAGAAGGTGAAAGAAGACAAGGGCCTGCCTGTGCAGAGCAGGGCTGGGTCAGGGGCAGGGCTGGAATGAGCGACAGCCGTTCCCATCTACCTGACACACCTCCCGGCGGGGCTGCGGCTCCGTGGCAACCCCCCGAGTGGACTCGTAGTAGGTGCTCAGTAAATACTCAGGAAATTGGGGAACAAATGCCCGCCCCTCAGATGCACTAGCTTAGTGTCCTAATAACCCGTAAGGTGGCAGGAAGTATCCCCATTTGACAGGAAGCCTGAGATCTAGAAGGGTGAAACGCCACCCAGGGTTCCCGTGGGGTGGCCTAACCCCAAAGCCCAAGCCCTCCTCACTGCCCCATCCTGCCGCCTGGCCAGACAGGTGTCCCCAGAAGTATCCCCACTTCTGACCTTGGCCCTGCGCATGGCCCTCCCTCTCTGCAGTTGTCACTGTTGGGTACGCCTATGCCGGCCCCCGTGGGTCTCAGGCCCTCTGCAAATGCCAGCTCCTTTCCAGACCAGGTGCCTTGTAGGGGCCACTGGGACCTCTGCCCTGGTCTTTGCCTTCCCAGGAAGCTCTGTGCCCTGCTCCTGGCCACTCCGCTGGAGCTGGGTGTATCTGTTGCCTGCACTGGGCTCCCTCTCCCCTTCTATAAACAAGTGGGGCCCGCCCACTTCACGGCTGGGGAAGGGCTTGCAGAGCAGCAGAGGGGACAGCACCAGGTGCACAGCGGGCCGACTGCACCATCTTTGTGTTCGTCCGAGGTGCCTCAGCCACTGTGGGACGCGGCCTTGGCAGGAGCAGCATCAGTGTGGAGGCCTGGGCAGCTGCCCTCCCCCAGAACCTGCACCCGAGCATGGCCGCTGGGCCCCGTCCCCACCCTCTTCTGCCGAGAAGCCACCTTCCTTCCTCCACCTTCTCTGCCTGCCAAAATGCCGCAGTCTCCCAGGCCCAGCCCGCCTCCTCTGAACCCTGGGCACCAGCTGGCCAGTCTCTCGGAGCCCCAGGAGCGCTGAGACTGGAGTTCGTCCCTGCTGCTCCTCCCCCGGGGAGTGGGAGGCCAGCTGCCCGGTGCTGTGATGCGGCCCCGCTGCTGGGCAGCCAGGTTGGAGCTCCAAGGTCTCTCCCCGCAGGGAGACAATAGAACCCACCCCAGGGCCACGTCCAGCCTCCAGGGCTGCTCAGGGCAGCGGAGGGTCTCAATCCAGTCCTCAGCCCGGACTGCCCACGCAGGATGGCCAACCAGACCAGCCAGTGGTCGCTTCCAGGGCCCAGCATGCTGAGACCACTGGTGCGGGCAGTGTGTCCCTTCTTGCCTCATGCTGGAACCCTCCAGGTCACCCATGCCCATTCGGTAGCTCCCGTCCCCGCTGTCCCTCTGAGCTTTCAACTCTCCAGGCACATGCCCCAGACAGTGCATGAGCTCCTGGTCCCCAGCTGCTACCTGGAGGAACTCGTGAGGCAGGGCAGCTGTTCCCCCTGGCCTCCAAGGCCCCTGCAGGTTGGGGCCCAGGGAATGGTGGCCGTCCCAGGTCGCCCACGGTGCAGCCTTTCAGACTGTCCTCTGACAGCGTGTGAAGTAGACAGAGAACGGTGGGCACAGAGCCGGGTCTGGTTTGGTTATCCGGGTACAGCAGGACATGGAGAGGGGTGAGACAGCCCAGCTTCGCGGGCTCTCGGTGTGGAGGGCCGGGCAACTTCCCTTTCTCCTCTTGATAGTGTTTGTGTTTTGCTGATTTTTCACTGAAAGAAAGAGAAAATTTCTGTATAATTCGGAAAAAAAAAATCTTTAGGAATCTGGAAAACAATGCCAAATTCTTTTTCAAAGGGAAATTTTCATCTGTTCTTTCTCTCTCTTTTTAGTTTATTTCTTTCATGAGCATGAGAAAGAGATAAAGAGAGGAAGAGAGACAGAGAACATGACAGAGAGAGAGAGCGTCCTGGAGTCATGATCCACCCTGGCCTTGGCTGTGATCCTGGGCACACGTGTGTTCTCGGGGGTGTCCGGTCTCCCTATCAGAGCTGTGCTACAGCCCAACCCTACCCCGCCCTTACCCTCACCCCAGCCGTGGGGCCCAGCGGCTGCGTCCAGAAGCCCAAGCTCATGGCTGGGAGACCTGCTCTGTCCCCAGCCCAGGAGCCCCCGTTCTCTCAGCTCACACCTTCCCCATCCCTGGGCCTGCAGAGAATCAGGCCATCAGGTCACCCTTACCCCCGCTGTCGGCCCAGCATGAGCCCAAGGCTGCTCCTCCCAGCAGCCCAGGGACCTCGGGCTGTTCGCGGCTCAGGGTGGGAACATGAGTGCTGCGGGTTGGGGGATGAGAACTAGCAGAATTCTGGGTGGGCACCCGCCTAGGAGGCCCAGGACACCCCAGGCCCTTCTCCTCTGTCCCACTACCCCACCTGACTCCCACCCCATGCTCACTGCCTACGGGGCCCCCTGCTCATAACGTCTCTGCTCTCGTCCCTGTCCATATCCTATCCTCTGGGGACACAGCCCTGATCTATCCCAAACTTCCTCTGAAACAGATCATGCAGGCGTCCTCACTAAGCCCCTCTGGGACCCTTGCGCCCTGGCCTCCTGCAGCCGCTGCCCACGCAGTGGCCCAGCTGCCAGCCCAGGTTTTCTCTCCTCTCTCCTCTCCCCTGGCGGGGAGCTCCCAGCAGTGCCTGCGGGGACTGGCTTATGCTCATCTCCGTGGCCTTTGATCTGCTCCATCTCCTGCTTCTCCTTTCTCCTATTTCAGAAAACTGTTGGCCAGTTGCTTTATTTACAATGCAACTTTTAAAAGGTCACTAAAGTGAACCGGACAGCGAAAGAGGCAGACACCGCCTTACGGAAAAGAAGCGAGCCCAACAGGCCGCTTTCTATAGAGAACGCTCGGTTCGGGGTTGTGTTGTGTTTTTAATTAAAACAGGTCGATTCTATTCAGAGCAAAGAAAAAGAAACGCTCGCTCGTACTAGAAGAAACTCAGCCAGGGATCTGGAATCTGTACTCAGGGAGCGAGGGCGATCCTCCGCTGCTACCGTGGGCCCGCTGCCACGTTTGTCAACTGTCTAATACCGACAGTCACACCCAGGGCGGGGTGACTCATGGCTCCAGCCTCTCACAGCCGCAGCTCTCCCCGGCCACCCCCTCGGCAGTGTCCGATGCTGAAATTCTTGTGACTGCCCTCAGGAATGCTGCCCTTGCTCACATTGGCAATGGAGCTGTGTGTCTTACGCAGTAAACCTTTGGTGTCTCCGCAGTTTGCAGCCAGGACAAGTTCAAAAAGTGTTTCTTGGTCAACTTTCAGGAGTTCCTGGTCCCCAGGAGGGATCGGTCAGCTCTTTTCTTTGTTACCATCCTCAGAAGGAGGCGGTTGCCCTTGTGGTCCACGCGTCCCCACTGGCCTGCATAAACATCACGGCAGCGGCTCTTCTTGGTAGCTCCGGCTTCACCTCTCTCGCCCTCAGAACTCTGCACTTACCCGAGGAAAGTCCTCACCAGACCTGGCTCAAGGAGGCGGTGGCCCAGACCCTGCGAGAGCTGGGCACCTTTCATTTCTGCATATGTCTTTGCTATTTTCACTTTCTGTTTATTTGGGCTTAGTTGCTTCCCCCTACCCCCCCCCCTTTTTTTTAGCTTCTTATGGTTGAAATTTTGGTCTTTCATTTTAAACTTGTTTTATTTTTAAGCAAAAGCATTTAAGATAGAAGTTCCACTCTTAGTACTGCTGTGTCCAACACATTTTTTTTGTTCTTTCTTACCAGTTAGAAATACTCTAAGTTTCTTATGAGCTCTTCTCTGCTTCTGAGGTTGTTTAGAAGTAAGTGTACTGACTGGTTCCCAAACACATGATGATTTTCCAGATACCTTCTTGTTACTGATTTCTAACTCAATTTCACCAACAGCAGAGCACAAACTCATTGTGACTTCAATCCTTCAAAATTGATCAAGATTTGATTTCATATTCTCATGAATATGATCCATCTTGGTGAATGTTCCATGTGTACTTAAAAACATATATTCTTGGGAACCAGCAGTTAGCGTAATGGCTATGTCGCTGGACTCCCACGTAGTCGACCGCGGTTTGCGTCTCGGACCCGGTGGCTTACAACTCACGCCGGGCGCGTGTGCGTGCGTGCCCAAGATCCCGAGAGGAGAATGGAGGAGAAGGGATTGCGGCGTGACCATCCCCCCGGGGGGTGATTTCTCGCTTTCTGTCTCTATGTCTCTCTCTGTCTGGCTGGCGAGCGCACGCGCCCTATAGCGAAAAACCTCTCCAAAAAAAAAAAAAAAAAAAAAAAAAAAAACATATATTCTTGGGACCGGTACTTGGCGTAATGGCTATGTTGCTGAACTCCCATGTAGTCGACTGACCACGGTTCAAGTCCTGGACACAGTGGCTTAAATTCACACTGGCCGCATGTGCATGTGTGCCCAAGATCCCGAGAGGAGAATGGAGGAGAAGGGATTGCGGCGTGGCCACCCCCCTGGGGGGTGATTTCTTGCTTTCTGTCTCTCTTTCTCTCTCTGTCTTCCTGGCGAGCGCACATGCCCTATAGCAATATAATATATATATATATTTTTTTTTGGGGGGGGAGGGTTTTTTTTTTTTTTTTTTGCTATAAATGGTTACATGCGGATTTTTGTACAAACAAAAGTTTTCAAATCGGTTGGGTATATACCTAGGAGAGCAGCTGATGAATTGTATGTTTGGCTTTGTGAGAAACTGCCAAACTATCTTCCAAAGTGGCTGTGCCATTTTGCATTCCCAAGAGCAATGCATGAGTGTCTGTGGCTCTTCACCTTTTTCAGGGTGAGATGTTTATCTAAAAACGCACCACCAAGCCCAAGACCATGGAGATTTTCATCTATTTTTTCTTCCAGAAGTTTTATGGTTTTCTATTTCTTTCTAAAATATAGTTTTAGTTAATTATTGCATAAGACCTAAGACCTGTGTCTGCGTTGTGTTTTGCACACAGCACTTCGTAAATGCACGTGCACGTGACGCACATTGTGATGGTGCCATTGTTGAAAGACTCCTTTCTCCATCCTGTTCAATTCTTTCTAGAATTTTCTCCTGTCTTTAAGTTCGGATATTTATTTTTAATCTGCTTTCATGGACCCTGTCTTTTCTCTGTCACATCTGCTATGAAGCCTCTCCAGAGGTGTGGCTGAGCCAGGGGAGAAGTACTGCTGGGGACATTGATATCCCAGCCTCGCCCGAGTGGAGAAATCTCAGCATTTGGTAAACACCCCGGCAGCCAGCCAAGACCCTAGAAAGGTTATGTCTTAGGAGCAGAGACCACATCCTAGTGTAAGACTTATACTAGTCTCTTAACACAAAAATCAAACCCTAACAGAACAAAAATCAAACCCTGGAAAGATCTGCAGGAAAAACAGAGTTCAAAGATAATTCCTGCCAAATTAAAGGGTCTTAGGAAGCATATCTACCCTAACGAAGCAAGAACTCAAGTGTATATAAGTTCAAAGTGATCAACTAGTTATTTGACTGCCTGATGAAACAAATATTCTTTAGAGGAAGGTAACCAAATTGAAAATCTCTACAATAAATTTCCAACAATGCCCAGCATTTAAAAAAAAAAAAAAAAAAAAAAAGGAAAGAAAGAAAGAAAAGAATCGGTAGACACAAAGAAACAAGAACATGCCATTGGTAGTCAAGGGGAAAAAAAGCATTCGATAAAGATTAAATTCGAGATGGCCCTAGTATTGTACTTAGCAGACAAAGACTTTTAAATAGCCATATGAATATACTCAGAGAGCTAAAGGCAAAACTTCTTCAAGAAATTAAAGGATATTGTGTTAATGAGGGAACAAGTAGGAAATCTCAGCAGAAAAATTGAAACTTTTCTTTTTTTCTTTTTTTTTTTTTAAGAGGTTTTTGCTATAGAGTGTGTGTGTGCTCGCCAGACAGACAGAGACAGACAGAGAGACAGAAAGCGAGAAATCACCCCCCAGGGAGGATGGTCACACCGCAATCCCCTCTCCTCTGTTCTCCTCTCGGGATCTTGGGCACGCACGCACATGTGCCCGGCATGAGTTTTAAGCCACCGGGTCCGGGTCGCGAACTGTGGTCGACTACGTGGGAGTCCAGCAACATAGCCATTACGCTAACTGCTGGTCCCAAGAATTAAAACTTTTCTTAAAAAAAAAAGTGGACATTCTGGAACTGAAAAGTATAATAAC